>CM060895.1:40290000-41490000 GCA_030762935.1 Hymenopus coronatus
GCGACTAAATTCTCTAACTCACTCTGTTTTTCACAGTAAACCAAAGGAGAGACGTCATTTTGAGATGTCATACCTCAATGGCGACTTACAAACCCCGTAAGTGCTCAAGTTCCGGGCTTTATAATTAACAAACTATTAGGTTAATTAACTGTGTGGAAAAACAAATTACATTTTATAAAAATCTGATGTGTCATACTCACATGACTTTCTCTAGCTGCTCTACAAACAAACTTCTTACAAAAGATTATTCCTCTTTCTACCCAACGCTAATCGAGATAAACATTAGCAGAATCTTCTTATTACTTAGTTCCTTATACGTAGAATAGAACTAAGGGAATGCACTAGGCTAAAGTGATAATCAAATGTTTTAAAAGCTGCCGTCATGCGATTGTCATTGCAAATCGCTTCTTTGCTTCGTCAGGAGTGGATCAAAAGAAAAACGGACGCTTTCTCTCTGAGAAAACTGTAAGTACTTTCGAATTAAAACCAATAACAAGGAATATCTCGGTAACGGTTACCTCCACAACAAAAACGTAAAGGACATAAACTGTGTGTTTTGACGAGATTTACATTTTTGTATAGTAAGTTTTTGTCTATCTCTTACGGTTTAGCAGTTAAGTAAAATTTGGCAAAATTCATCCAAAATAAAGAGTGCATCAGAGGCTATTCCCAAAAAAATTAAGATATTCAATTTATATGGAATATAAACATCCTTAATACACGGGATTTTAATCAAAATCGTTAGACATATTTGAGAAAATCGAAATTTTGGAAACATTTCCCATTTAAAGGGTAGTTTGTGGTGGGGAGGGATTTTCTTGAAAATGTTCCTGTCGCATCCTTGGAAGATACTAAATTTAAATACGAAGATAAAAACTTAAAACTCCCTAAAATACGCAATTTATGTATATGCATTTTCTTCCTGCAAATACCTTTTTAAGACATTCCTTGTTATTGATTTCAGTTTTAAAATACCCAAGACTTTTCGTATACGGGAATTTGTCAACACCTGACCACGCAAAGAATCGAATTTCTATACCTTAGAAACCACATTTTAAAGCATTTGACTGTCGGTATAGCCTAGTGTATCCCCCATATTTCCCTTCAACCTATAAGGAACTAAATAATAAAACCATTTCTGCTAATTTTTATCTCGATTAACATGAAGTGGATAGAAGAATAAGCTTATTAACAATAATTTGTTACAGAGAGGTAGAAAAAGCCATGTGAATGGAGCACATCAGATATCTTTTTGAAATAACTGTAAAGTGAGTTAGTAGTGTAATCTGTTCCGGGAATTATTTCGTGGATATCTCCTTGTTTTCCATGAAAATTTGCGGAAATTTTGACATTTAATAGAAGAAAAAGACAAGGTGACGCACATAAAAATGACCGTCCAATCCTAAAAAGAGATTGAACTATTACTATTATTGGCATAGAACTTGTTAGCGCTTCTCTAGTCTCTTCTAAATGCAAAGGCAATAAAAACATGTTTTAGCTCAGAACTCTGCAAACAAGATATGAATACGCATGCGTTAGAAATAATTGGAAAATAATCCAAAAGCGGAAAGGCTAAAATGAGAATTAACAAAGCAAACGTGGAATCCTAAAATGAGTATCATCGCAATACAGCAGATCGATCGAGATAATTAAACGGATGATGGTTTCATGTATGACGGTATGCGTGGAGAACTGTTTAAGGGGCTTCTAATGCAATTAAAGCTGAACTTGAATATGGGGAGAGCTCTATTGCAAGCTCAAAAGAATTTTTCATCGCGTTACCAATCCGTATATGAAACTGTGGCCGAAATTCTTCTGCTAATTTTTATTTGGCTGAACAGCCTACGCTAATAATTATAATAGCGAAAGAACTATGCTATAATAATGCTATATAAACACAGAAGATGGGATTTCGAACTTACTGTATTTTCAGATAAAGTCGTCCAGAAAGTAAAGAACGATATGGCATAAATAAATAAAAATGAAGTTAATTGTTTTTATTTATTACTTTCTCTAGCCCGCATGTATAATATACATAGTGGATAGAGGTGTTGTATTCCACCCAAAAATTCGATGTTGACGTTTCACCGGAAATATATGTTTTGGGGTCCCCTTAGTCCGAAAAAAGCAGTTTTAGAAAAATGTCCGTGTGTGTCTAGACAGTATAGCTCAAAAACGAAAATACGTTTAAATACCAAACTTGGTATTTAAGTTCGGTATCTTTCAAGGACGCAACAAGTAGATTCTCAAGAAAATTCCCCCACCTCCAACTACCCTTTACATGGAAAAAAATTAGAAAATTTTGATTTTCTCAAAAATGGCTAACGATTTTCATTAAAATCTCTTATATTTAAGATATTTAGGTGACAAAATGTTTATCTTCAATTTTCTGGGAATGGTCTCTGAAGACATGTTTATTCTGGATGCATTTTGCAGAATTTTGCATAACTGGTAAACCGTAAGACATAGGCGAAAACTTATTTACCAAAAAATGTAGATCTCGTTAAAGCACACAATTGCTGTTATATAATTTTTGTTTTCATGGAGTTGACCGTTTTTGAAAATATATCTTGTTATTAGTTTCAGCTTTAAAAAATACTTATACTTTTCTTATACGGTAACTGGCCAACTCCTGTTCATACAAACAAAGGTACTTCTTTCACATAGCAACAGCTTAAAAAGATTTGACTATCAATTTAGTCTATGGTACTCCCTTATTTTCCTCTGCTTACAAGGAAGGAGTAATAAGACACTTGCTGCCAATTTTTTCACGATTAACATTAAGTAAATAGAAGATTAAGCTTTTTAACAATAATTTGTTGTAGAGATGTACTGAAAGTCATGTGAATGGAACACATTTTTCTATGTACTTCATATTACTCATAATAAATGCTGGCAAAGTTATTTCAATAAAGATATACAGGAGCTGTGACAGTCAACTGTTTTTAAATTCATGCCTTGATATTTTCCATTCAGTATGAACTCAAAAGAAAATAAAGATCGTTTGGAAGTGTATTTAACTGTCGTAGTTGCTGAACCCAATAAAATGCAGTGTAAAATCTACTATAAGTAGGTCTTTTTAAAATGCGTTATTTTGTTTGGTTTACAATGTGAGGTTGAACTAAAACACGAAGCACTGTTGCTACGATATCCCTAACGAAATTCCTCTCATTTAAAGCGAATTTGAAACCTAGTAATAGCAACGAGAGCTGTGTGTCAGAGAATTATAGAGTAACTTAGTTTGGATTGAAATGGCAAACTTAGCAAATGTAATTACTCTTCAATAAACTGCTCTTCATGGCAGTTAGAAAAAATTTTCGTGTTCCTACACGTTCTTTACTCAACAGTTATAGAAGGCTGCTGAACAAAAGAACTACGCGTTTTAACTGAACGAACAATGTATTCTTCCGCTGTTACCTATTGTTTACACTCCTCTTGCGGTGTGGTAGTACTTAAAGACAAACAGAATGCTTTTGTTAAGGGATACTGCTAATGAAATTTTGGCTAGAATCGAACAAAAAATCGAAAATCAATTTTGTATAGCAAATGATTGCTGGAAACTTTGGACATTCATGGAGAATTAACAGTTAGCTACGCTCCCCCCACTTGCTTCGGGCTCTATAGTCATTTAAAGATCGTACAATACACCTGTTTCCTAGCTAATTATTATTTTTAACAAAACAACAATTCTCAAAATTACATTTTCACACTTTCAAAATGTTCCACCATCTCAGGTTTTGTTTAAATACACCTAACAGTATCCAGAAGCATCTGTTGTAACATTACAGGCGACGAAATTACCATAACACCAATTGTAATTTTTGAAAAACCTATTCTATGAAAAAAATTATTCATTTTAGCTTGCCTCCACCTGGCGGCTCGGGTTTTCTCCGGGTACTCCGGTTTCTCCCGCCACTCATTCCACCAACTGCTCCATCATCACTTTTCCTATCATCTATTTCGCTCTCATTTCATATCATCCAATTCCTCACGCTCACCATTCATTCCAGGTTCTCCAATCTGTGGTTATGTGCCATTGCCTCTCCGACAGGCTTCCGATTCCTAGGCACCTGCTTGTAAGTAAATATGGGGTGAGTAAGCCGATTACCAAATAATTTAAATAGCTAACAACAGTTGAAAAGACTCTAAAATCGCCCATTTCATTGTGTCATCTCTGGATAATGTTGCGGTTAGCGAGTTGTGATGGTAAAAACCGGTGCTAAAAGATTCTATACAGAAACGAGCGCCCCTAAGTAAGAGTCTTGGATAAGAGCAAACACATTGCTACGCTCTGTGGACTTCACAATTTTCACAAACGAAGGCATTTCAGACGCAAAGTCACCTCGGTTCGGAGGACTTGCAAACAAGCTAATTTAAGAAGAGTGCAGAAAAAAAGGAAACGTGGCGGAAATTAAATCCAAATCTTCCCATTCCATCTTCTTGTGTTGCCTTCCCTAGAGCCGTAAATTAAATTGTCTGGCGGAGGAGTGAGGCATCTAAATTATACAGGAGTTCAATCAGATTTGTTTCTCTGGTAGTTGAAATAAAGTGAACAGATGCGCGAGGTGTCAAATCCACCCATCGTGAAACTCGCCAGCTGCTCTCTCTTCCATACGGTTCCCAGAAGCTCCTAGCTGTCCATCCAATACAGAAGAATCCCGATAACTCGACATTCTCTACACATACTATGTACATAGGTATAAGAGAAGGTAGGTAGTGTATTGCACTGCCAAAAAATACGATACCGAGATTTCACCGGAAATACGTTTTTGAGAGCCCCGAATCCAAAAAAAAAAAAAAAAATCTGTGTTCCATTCATATGACTTTCTCTACATCTCTGCACCAGATTATTGTTAGAAAACTTATGCTTCCATTTACATCATTTAATCGAGAAAAATTAGCATAAATAGTATTATTATTTGCTTCCTTGTAAGTAGAAGCGATAAAAGGGAGTACCGTTGGTTAAAATGGAAGTCAAAAGCTGTTTTCTATGTAACTGAAGTTCCTTTGTTTTAATGGACAAGAGTTGACAAATTCCTTTATGAAAAAAGTATGGTTTTTTTTTTTTTAAAGCTGAAACAAATAACAAGGAATAGCTCAAAAAACGATCAACTCCACGAAAAAATGTACATCCAGAATAAACATGTCTTCAGAGGCTACTCCCAGAAAAGTCAACATATACATTTTATTTGTCATGTAACTATCTTAAACATAAGAGATTTTAATGAAAATACTTGGAGCCATTTTTGAGAAAATAAAAATTTCGATATTTTTTTCCATGTGGGAGGATTTTCTTGGAAATCTTCGTGTCGCATCCTTGGAAGATGCTGATCTTAAATACCGAGTTTGGGTTTAACGGACTTTTCGTTTTTGAGCTATGTTGCCCACTAAGACACACACACACGGACATTTTTCTAAAAATGTTTTTTTTGGATTCAGGGAGTCTCAAAACATTTCCGGTGAAATCTTGGTATTGAATTTTTGGGTGCAATACAATACCTTCCGTATACACTATGTACTTAGTAGAGAAAGAAAAAAACATTTTTAGAAAAAGGTCCCTGTGAGTGAGTCTGTGGGCAGCATAGCTCAAAAACGAAAAGGCCCTTACATACGACATTTGCTGTTTAGATTTAGTATCTTCCAAAGATGCGACATAAAGATTTTCAAGAAAATCCCCAAACGTGGATTACGCTTTTCATGGAACATCTGGACGAATACCCGCAAATACTACTAAAAATGTAGATCTGATTAAACCATAATGTGTGTCATATACATGTTTTTCTTCTTTTTGTACAGTTAGGTGTTAACACGATATTCCTTGTTATTGGCTTCAATTTTAAACTACTTAAACTTTTCTCAAGTACGAAGTCAATTTCCGTTTCATCTCTCTTGTTTTACCAAGTTTGGTATTTAACCGACTTTTGGTTTTTGAGCTTTGCCCCCTTCACACACATACCCGTGCACGATGAAATGTTTCTAAAAATACATTTTTGGTGGATTAAAATACCTCCTCTTCTACTATATATATTGTGCATACGTGCTAAAGAAAGTAAAAAGAACGAAAATAATCTAATTTGTGCAAATTTCGATTTTTAAGAGAATTCCAAAACATTGGTTTGTTTAATAATTTTCCTTATTAAATGGAACCTATGAGAGATAGAAAAGAAGAACAGGAATTTAAACATTTCCGAACTATTCCTTGTTATAGATTTTAGTTTTAAAATTATTATTCTTTTCTCAAATTAAACTTTTTCTTTCTGGCCAAATCATAAAACAACGATCTCTTAAAAGATTTGACTATCGCTTATTCTATTATATCTACAGGTAAATATACAATAAATATACATGTATGCATATGTTTATCAGGATTATTGTAAAGTAGATTGAAGATAAGCATTTTTAAGGATAGCTTGTTGAAGAATGGGTAGAAAAATTCATGTGAATTAAGACATCAAAATATATATTTTTAAACATTTCTTATTTGCATTTGTGCATCATTTAACAAGTGAATTAATCCTGGTTAAGCACGAGAAGGGATGCACTTCACACGAAGTATAGCTAGCTGCACAGGAAGGCAAGAATATGATCTGCAGGTTGCATAATCACAGAAACCTAGGGACGACCGACTGAACCGGAATAATGTGATGCTGTCATTTGCAGAATTAGCATCTGTTTTGGATTAATACAGCTACATCAGCGTCTCGCTTACTGATACATAACGGTAATGAATGGTAATCATACAACATAGTAAAGGCATGTCAAGGGAAAAATTGATACTCCTTTCATTTTACATAATGTGAGGAGTGTTCAAAAACAGATACAGGCAAATATGCAGAAATGTGTCCCATTCATATGACTTCTCTATTCTGCAACAAAGTATACTTACAAAAACTTATTCTTCTATCTACTACATGTTAATCAAGATAATAGTCAGCAGCAAATGGTCTTATTATTTAGTTCCTTATGGCTCTAACGATTTTCATTAAAATACCCTATATTAAAGAATTTACATGACAAATAAAATGTATATTTTAAATTTTCTGGGAATAGTCTCTAAAGACCTCTTCATTCTGGACATTTAATATTTAAAATTTTTCTCTTACAGGAATCTGCTCAACTCCTGCGCCAATTTCAAACACATAGCCAAAGGCTTTTAGCCTAATGTATTCCCTTGTTTCCCTTGTACTTACAAGAAAGCAAGTGGTAACACCATCTCTGCTAATGTTTATCCTGATTAGCATGAAGTAGATGAATGAATAAACGTTTTAAGAATTTATAATAGAGATATAGAAAAAGTCATGTAAATGTAACACAGGTTTTTTTTTCTTATCACATTCAGTGAATTATACACGTTGCAAAACCTTAAAACTTTGTTCTCGAATTGGTAGGAAGAATAATTTGGAATATGAAGTATATTTTTCCTGTCTCTACTCATAAGCTACAGTGTTACGTTTAGTACTTTCTCTACACATACTATGCACTATTGTATAGAGAAGGTATTGTATTGCAACCAAAAATTCCATACCCAGATGTCACTAGAAGTATATGTTTTTGGACCCCCCTTAATCAAAAAAAAAAAAAAAAAAAAAAAGGAGCACTACCCTTTACATAGAAAATGAATGTTGTTGAAAATTTTGAGTTTCTCAAAATGGTTCTATGATTTTAATTAAAAGCTCTTATATTAAAGATATTTACATCCCAAATAAAATTTATATTTTGAATTTTCTGGGAATAGCCTCTGAAGACCTCTTTGTTCTGGATGATTTTTTTATGAATTTTACATAACTGCTAAACTGTAAGAGTTGAGACAAAAACTTACTACACAAAAATATAGACCACCTTAAAACACACAATTTATGTCGTTTTCATATTTTTCGTGGAGTTCACTGTCTTCCAAGATATTCCTTATTGGTTTCACTTTTAAAATACTTAAACCTTTTCTCATGTGGGAACTTATCGACTCCTGGCCACGCAAAGAAACGGATTTAAATCCCATAGCAACCACATTTTAAAACATTTGACTGTCTGTTTAGCTTAGTGTACTCCCTTTTGTCCCCTTCTACTTATAAGGAAGTAACTAATAAAACAAGATGGAACACATCAGATTTTTATAAGTTAGAAGCAGAATTATTACACTTGATTCCTTCCTAACGAGCTCCGCATATAAAATTGGAAAAATGGACGTGATCTTGTTACCACACGCTGCTCAATAAACGACGGTGATATGACTGGGCTAGTGACCCAATTATCGTGAAGAAACTTGAGCTGAATAAGGAAGGTAATCCTTTCGCAGGAAAAGGTCATTTAAACAAGAGCAAGGATACAGGAATTGATGATTCAGCTTTTTCTTCCACCTGCCAAATAGGAATGCAGAAACATGTGGTTTTTTATATATCAGCTTCCTCTTAGTGGATTCAAGTCTGTTTACCTCACCTTCTCATTAAAATAAAGAGCTTGCTAATATGTTGCGTATATAGCACGAGGTATTTAAAATCACCATATAAAGCATCTTCTTTACTTTCATGTCGACGAACCGTTTTCAATATTCTGAAGGGCCACTAATGGTTAAACTGTCAAGGAAGATCATTTTCTTTTTGAAAAGCAGTGTTGCGAATATAAGATTGTATTTTCTTTACAATTTTTCAGTGACCTCCTTGGTCTAGGAGTGACATGCTAGCCTATGGTTCCCAAGCTGGCGGGTTCAAAAATGAATTTTTCGGGCGTAGAATTCCTTGCATGGCTTCCTTCCTATATTTACGCAGGTATAAGAATCTCAAGACTGATAAAGAGGCCTCTTAGCAATATTAGCTCTCTTTCATGCCCAATATAAAATATTGAGAAATGAAGCAAAAAAAAAAAAAAAAAAATTAAATGCTGTTTTCATTGAGAGGCCCGGGACTTATCAGCCGACCCTCATATGCCTGTGTAGTTTTTCAGAAATTGGTACTGGAAAAAAGCAAAGCTCAACCATACCCCCTCGCGCGGGAAATGCTTCTATAATAGCCTGAGAATGAGTCATTAAAATATTTCTTTAAAAATAAGCGGAATGAACATGTGAAGTCTTAAGAAAGTAAACTGAAAATAATAACAGTTCTAATATAGCAGAGCAGGCAATCGTACTTCTCCTGAAACTTATTAATCAGGACTTATATTATTAGTACATTAAGCCACATTCAGCACTTAAGTATGACCAGCATCGCACAACGAATGTTCCAAATCGATAATAGTGCCTTAAAAATCGCAATTTGCTTAAATATGCCCATATTACCTTAGTGTCCATAAATGCTAGTTTACCCTCAAATATAAATTGTGTGTTTTAACGAGATCTAAATATTTGAGCAGTAAGTTTTTGTCTATGTCTTACGGTTTACCAGTTACGCAAATTTAAGCAAAATTCATCCAGAATAAACAGGTTTTCAGAAGCCATTTACCTAAAACTCAATAAATACATTTTATTTATATATTTGTATCTTTAATAAAAATCGTGGCATTTTTGAAAAAAACAACGATTTAAAAAGCTTTCGATGTAAAGGGTAGTTTGGGGTAGGAGGATTTTCTTGAAAATCTTCGTGTCACATCCTAGGGAGATACTAAACTTAAATACCAAGTTTGGTATTTTACGGTCTTTTAGTTTTTCACCTATGCGTCCAAACACACACACACGGACCTTTTTCTAAAAATGCTATTTACGGATTCAGGGAATCTCAAAGTATATATTTCCGACATCGAATTTTTGGGTGGAAAAAAATACTTTCTCTAGCTACTATGGGCATTGTATTTGCATACGGCTAGAGAAAGTAAACGTGCCTGCTTCATGTACATTTATTTCCTGTTTTATATTAGAGGCGCAGTTTATTATTATTATTAATATTATTAATATTATTAATATTATTTTGTTTTCTTTACTATGTACATACAATGTACGAAGTAGAGAATGTATTTTATTCTACCTAAAACTTCGATACCGAGATTGCACCAAAAATATATGCATGGATAAAAAGCACAAACGAGCAAAAAACAAAAAAACGCACCTTTTTAGAAAAAGATCCGTATAGCTGTCCATATGGGTATATCTAAACAGTATAGCTCAAAAACGATAGCTCTGTAGCCTTGTGCAATCTGGCTGACATTTGCAGAACTTGTTAACGACAAGAGATAACAGAAAATCTTACTGTACAAAACTGTAGATCTCATTGAAACACACAATTATGTCAAATACATTTTTGTGGAGTTAACCGTTTTAAACTGGATAACAATTTTCTACTTGAGAGACGTATTTTAAAATTGAAACCAATAACTGGAAATGTCTCGGAAAAGATTAGCTCCAAAACAAAAATTTAAAGTACATAAAGTGTTTATTTTGACGAGATCTACATTTTTTGTGTAGCAAGTTTTTGTCTATCTGTTATTGTTTACCAGCTATGCAAAAGTCAAACAGAACTAAGAGATCTTCAGAGGATATTCCCAGAAAACTCAAGATATGCATTTTTAATTGTTGTGTAAATAATTTTAATATATGGTATTTTAATCAAAATCGTTACTCATTTTTGAGAAAATAAAAAAAAATCGCGTTTTTCCTTGTAAAGGGTAGTTGAGAGTAGGAGGATTTTCTTGAAAATCTTCGTGTGGCACTTTTGGGAATTAATAAACCTATATACCAAGTTTTTTCTTTTTAGTTATACTGTTCACAGAAGAAAAAAAAAAACACTTGATATTTTTCTAGAAATGCTATTTTTACTTTCTCTATAGGCACTATGTTCATAGTGGATATAGAATGTATTGCACTCCACCAAAAAATTCGATACCAAGATTTCACCGGAAATATATGTCTATGTTATCTAAAAAAAGCATTTTCGGAAAAAGGTCCGTGTGTGTGTGTCTGTGAACACGATGACTCAAAAACGTAAAGTAGGTAAAATATCAAACTTGGTATTTAAGTTTAGTATCTTCCAGGGATACGACACGAAGATTTTGAGAAAAATCCCCCCACCCCCAACTACCCTTTACATAGAACTTTTCTCGAAAATTTTGACTTTCTCAAAATGGCTCTAACGATTTTGATTAAAATTTCGTACATTAAGGATATTTACCTGACAAATAAAATGTATATCTTGAATTTTCTGGAAATAGCCTCTGAAGAGTAGTTTATTCTGGATGAATTTTACTAAATTTTGAATAACTACTAAACCGTAAGAGATGGACAAAAACTTACTACACAATGTAGAGCACGTTAAAGCACACAATTTATGTTATATACATTTTTTTCGTGGAGTTCGTCGTTTTTGTGACATTCCTTATTTTTGGTTTCTGATATGAAAAACATACATTTTTCATACAGGAATTTGTCAACTGTTGTCCATACAAACAAAGGAACTTCAGTGACATAGCAACCAGCTTTTGATTATTATTTTAACCTATAGTACTCCCTTATTTCACCTCTACTTACAAAGAAGTAAGTAATATGGCTATTTCTGCTAATGTTTTACTGATTAGCATGAAGTTAATAGAAGTATAACCTTTTTAAGAATAATTTGTTGCAGGGATATAGAGAAAGTCATGTGAATGGTACACATCAGATTTTTTTATTCAAGAGTCTAAAACATATATTTAGGTGAAATCTCGGTATTGAATTTTTGGATGGAATACATTGCCTTTTCTATTTACTACATACCTTGTACATACGCGCCAGAGAAAGTATAAATCAACAGAGATAATTTGGAACAAAGAGGGTTTCAGCACTGTTAATGCAGAAACAAGCAAGCATCATAATGGGACAGTAATTGGAACACTAAGCTGCATTAATTTCAGGGCACACTGTAGCACGACATTAAGGAGGCCGAGAAAATCGCATTTGACACACTAATTAGAGCGTCCGTGTGAAAATTGCAAACACATTAAACAAGCCAACAAGAATTTAACAAGCTTCTGGCAAATAAACACCGAACCCAGAATGGGCAGAGGCATTCTATACAAGCAATGCTATCTGTGTCGATAATTTAATAGGAAAACAACAGAAGTGTTTCGGTCCATTTTCCAGCAAGTAAAACTTTTAATTAGACGTAATGATCAGGCATTAATGATATCGCGATTTCAAAAGTTCACAGTGCCGCTGTTTGCGATTGGTAAATAGCCTGACTACAGAGCGTTGAGTAGATCGAAAAATTGCCTTTGTATCTTGACAATATTCACTGTCGATTTCAAGTCCAAATTTGGAGTAAAATACAATTGCATTAACGGGAGATGTCAATTAAAAATGTTAATGTAACCTTTAACATGGCTACAATTCATTTAACAGCTGTCTCAAAAGAGCCTCCGAAGCACACACGGACCTTGTGGCTGTGGTTAATTAAGTTAGGAACGGAGCTATGGAGGAGGAGCATTATTTATGTTTGAATAATACTCGGAGAAGTATTTTCTGCTTGCGCTTGTGAAGTGAAGTCAAAATATTAACTGAAAAGAGAGCGTTTTAGTTGAGGAAAAATTCCTTAATGATGATAATTTAGAAAATTCTGCACACTTGGCTTGTCTTCATTGTGATTCTTTGCGACATTTATTAGTAAATTCCAAAGTCCCTGAAACAGAATGATGCTCCTAAAAGCGGTAAGTCAGGCTAAACTGGACAAACTTTTGGAAGTAGTGTTAAGGTGCCCCACTAAATGAATTCAAAAATTAACACAGGAAATAACTATTTCTGTGCAGACATCCCTATAAATATACAGTTGTCCCGAAATAAAGACGATGAACTAAAGGAAATCACAAATTTACGCGACAAATCCTAGAAAGTGTCCGAAATAACGGAAAAAGTCGTACTCTGCTTACAGAACTACGACAGCATTTTCTGTGATAGTGGTAAATTATCTCAGCTTCATTTCATCTTCTCTTCCAATAACAACAAGCGTGATCCGTTACCAACCGAACTGTGGTAAGTGAATACGCTAGCGCGTTCACCTCACGGTGGAGAGACTTTTGAGATACCTGTTAGCTCAAAACTGCAACTATACCTTGTTAGGCGATTAATGTTATATTATATGCTATGCTTTAAGAAAACCAAAAGGATTCGTAAAGGAAGATCGTGAATACATTCTATTCATAACCTGCGACAAATAATAGAAAAGGGCCAGAATATAATCTGGAAACATGTATATTATTACTTTCTCTACATTAACTATGTACATAGTGGGTAGAGAAATTATTGTATTCCATTCATAATTCGATGTCGAGATTTCACCAGAAAGATATATATATATATATATATATATATATATATATATATAATTTTAAATTTAGGGGATTTCAATACACACACACATGTGTATATATACATATGTGTGCATGTATTGAATTCCCCTAAATTTTAAAAACGGTATCAGTGTCTGTGCACAGCATTGCTCAAGACGTAAAAAGTTGGTTAAATACCAAATTTCTTATTTGTAAGTTCAGCATCTTCCAAGAATGGAACACGTAGTTTTAAAGAAAACCCTACACTCCTAACTACACATTGACGATTTTTCGAAATTTTTTATTTCCGTAAAACGATTCTAATGATTTTCATTAAAATACCATACGTTTAAGATATTTTCATGACAAATGAACTGTGGATATATCTGCATGTTTTGTGTGGTACGTTTTTTGTCAATTTCTTACCAGAAAATTCAAGACATACATTCTATTTTGCATTTATTTTTAATATAAGTTATTAGATAAAAAAACTAAAGTCAGTTTTGAGAAAATAGAAACTTTCGAAAGATACTGCATGTAAAGGGATAAGGGACGTTTCTGAAAACTTAAGTGTCGCATCATTGGACGATAATAAATGTCAAATTTGATTATTAACGAAGTTTTCGTTTTTGAGTTATATTGTTCACAGATCTTATTCTTTTTCCTTTCTTTCTTTCTCCCAGGGAGTTTAAAAAAACCTGTATATCGAATTTTTGTGGAATACAATACCTATATTATGTACATTGTACATATGTGCCAGAGAGAGTCATAATTGAATAAGCAAAAATGAGGTTTTTTAATATCTGTGGCTCGATAATCTGTTAAATTATAAAATAAACGAAGAAATATGAGAAGAATGAAATATATTTAACATAACAGAAAGGATTAACCAATAAGACAAATTGGATAGACCTTGCACAGAGGATGAACAAACAGATTCCGTAAATTACTAACCGATTACTTTCCATTCGGTAAAAGAGGTAGGAAGACCGAGGAAGAGATGGAGAGATGGGTCCTAAGGGTCACCCTTAGGTGATGGTGATGGCTGTTAATATATTATTAAGGACATTTAAACCAACTTTCAGCCTGATGGACTAATTTGAATGCGCCAAAGTGTTGTTCGGAGAGATGGAGATATACATGTTCAAATGGGGATCTTTGGATGTTCCTATATATTCTAAGTGAAGTTTAAGGTATCGTTACGGTGTTTCCATGATCGGATTTTAATTTCTGAATTTCTAGTTCGCGAGTTCACCACTATGCGCCATGGTAACGAGGGCTCACCTCGTTGTCCACAGATGACACTGTAGAACGAAATCACGACTTGTGGACACGAAATAGCGAAAATGTTGCCCAGGAACCTTATTTTCTCAAGGTATGAGGTTCTTTTACATGCAAATAAGGGACCACCGGCTTAGGTTCCCTTTCGATGAAGACCATGCTAAAGATTTTGGCCTAAAAAAAAAAAAAAAAAAAAAAAGCATCACCCTCCATACGTTTGACCCTACAATGTTAGGTTTTAGAGGCTAGCATGGTATCCACTATACCACGAAAGACGACAACCTCTGGCTTTTACTTTTGTACATTTTACTATGTTAGTATTAAAACCTGGTTGGAATTTCAAAGTTAATATTCTTTATTCAGTGCATTTTAGATGCTTTATAAGTTCTTACAAGAAATGCATTTGTATGTGGGCACTATTGAACCCGTTTTTATCAGCCATAAAAACATGACAACTATAATTAATAATAGAAGATCATAATTAAAATAATTTAATTGTCATTAAATAAAATTATTTAAGTGAAACATATAGCTGTAGGGGAAGAGGGAGAAGTAAAACTGTATATTTCGGCGAGTCGATAAGTGCTGTGGAATGAAAATATGAAAATACTGTTTCTCGCTGAACAGTAAACAAGAAGTTTCGGAAAGGGCAGGATATGGACAAACAAAACAATTTTCGCGCCTCGTCGGGTGCAGTGTGATCGACCGTTATTAACAGAGTCTTAAATTCCCGAGTTTTGCCTGACATGTCCCGGGCAGTTCTCGACAGGACAGTGCAGAGGTAAGACACGGAGTTCTCGCTTGTAATGTAGTGCATTTAAAACACACGTTTCACCACTCTGCGGGAACAAATTTCTAAATGAAACTAGTACTTTATGATTGCGGAGTTTCGCCCAGAAAAATAAACTTTAAAAGTGTGATTCTGCCATGGTAACGGATAAGTGATAAGTGATAAAAAAATTGGACATCGATTCTGGAAATTATAAAGTGTTCACAGTGTTTGTATTTGGAAACTCAGAGCCCAAAATCGACTTACAGCTTAGTATTTGAACGGGATGTGCACCTCGCCTCGTGCAGATGGATGAAGCTGGGGCGCAGGTAAATGAAAGTGGACATCATTTACTCCCCAGACGCACCCATCCCAATTCCGACCATACGGGCTCACAATGATGATCTGTTCCTTCTCAGAAAGTGACCACATTGTGACGATTGCACTTCAGAAACAAAAACACTTACACCACAGAAGATCTGCCACAAGCGTTCAATGAACTGAGAAGAAAGCGTCCCTTAGATTATACTGCGTGTAATTTCGTCGTACAATGGCAATGCCTCTGCCCACACTGCACAACAATCAGTAATTGCTGCAGGAGTCGGATGTTTGTCCCATGCTCCTTTAAGTCCAGATCTGGCCCCATGCAACGTTTTTCTATTCCCCAAAATGAAAGTAAAGATTCGAGGTCAAATATTTGAGTCACCCGAAGCCGCAGTATCTGCTTAACAGGAATGTATTTACAGTCTCTCCAAATAGGATAGCGTTCACATTTGAAAAATGTTATAATTTTCCATTCACATGGTTTTCTCTACATCTCTAAAAAATAGTTAAAAAGCAAACCTTAGCTTCTTATAAAGTAGAAGGGAAATACACTAGGCTAAAGTGATATTCTTATCTTTTAAAAGCTGGTTGCCATGTGGTTGAAATACGTTTCTTTGCAGGGCCAGGATTTGAAAAATTTCCATATGTGAAAACTTTAAGTAACTTAAATATTTTAAAACTGAAATCAATAACATTACAAATCTACGAAAAAATTATACGATATAAATTGTGTGTTTTAATAAGTTCTATCTTTTTGGCACATTTTTGAGAAAATCGAAATCTTCAAAATTTTATTCATGTAAAGGCAATTTGGGGCGTAGCATCCTTGGAAGATACTAAACTTAAATACCTTGTTTGGTATTTTATCAACCTTTCGTTTCTGAGTTATCGTTTACACAGACACACAGACATTTTTTTCTAAAAATGATTTTGTGGATACAGGAGGCCCTAAAACGTGTATTTCCTGTCAAAACTCGACATCGTATTTTTGGGTGGAGTGCAATACTTTCTCACCTGTAGAGAAGGTAACAATGGTTCTAAAGAATGAGACGTTGTATAGATCGCAATCGAGAATATTTTGAAAAGGTACAATGATGAAATCTAAATGTTTAATATTTTATTGCTTCCATTCTCAAAACTTTTGAAATTATCCTCGTAATAAGTAATTAGTTGTGTGTCACTTGTAATTTTTGACTATTATGAAGGAGAAGTGTTAGATATGGCATCTATTGTATCTAATGATCTATGCTGGACCACAAACTGAGTTTTCTCTCTCTTCTCGCTGGTACGCTTCTTTTGATGAGGTAACATATGAATTTTATAACCCATAATATCTTTGAAGCTGCACTACCTATAAAGGAGCTTATAAACTTAGATGCAACATATCTAATCTGAACTTTAATAAATACTTTGTCCCCTTATTGCAAATATAAAATGTTTAAAAATAGAAAACTATGATGAATACGCCATTATTAGTAACCTCGAACCCCAAAGAACTGGCTTAATATGCAATCACGGTGAAAACACGAACCTCTTAGATGTGAAAAATCACACGCGTTCAAATATAGGTGCAGAAGTGCTGTGCACCGTGTATCGGTCCTACTCGGCTCGACTCGGAAACGTTGCTGTGTGAAAGAATAGGCGATGAAGGGGAGATATGTGATTCGATCGAGACAAGAATAAGTGAGTGGAGAGAGAGAGAGAAAGAGAAAGAGAGAAAGAGAGAGAGGCAGTGTGATTGCTGGAAATCGCAGAGCTGGGTTTGTACTAAGTTTGCGAAGTCGTCTTTTGCACCTTGCGCCGTGCAATGCACGGTGATATACACTGCAACAAAACTTTTGGTACCTGACTCAAACAAACGATACACATTCGTAGTACGTGTTATTTGAAAACCTTCAAATGTTTCCACTAGATGGCGGTATACAGCAATAAATACAGCTAAGTGAAGTGTTAAAATAACACGATCGAATTTGAATAAACGTAAAGAAAAATAATCTGCAAGTGATGCACCAGGCACACCCAGAGGGACTTCAAATTATTTAAATCTGGTCGCACGAGCTCTAAAATAGCGGTTCCTGCAAAAGGAAAGTGAAAATCATTCACATATAGGCTTAATTGGAAATTCAAATTTTGATAATGTTTTTTCTTCAGATTTTCCCTTAATCTTCTGTATAATTTTTTTCTTCAAATCGTCTACATTTACAGGCGTTTACGTTCAAATCGTCTAGGAATACATATTCCTAGAGTCTATCTGACTGTCAAAGAAACGTACAATTAACGTTATGAATTTGTTTAATGTATCATGTATCACCATCGTGCTGAAAAATACGATCCAGTTCTAAAATCGACATCCTCCATGAAAATCCGTTTATATATTATATAATATATTATATATTAATATAATATGAACATTAACATGAATAATAATAATAATAATATTAATAATAATAATAATAATAATAAATATAGTTTTAAACAAAGATTGATGTGCGACAGCATAAGCAAATATCATCAATAGTCATGAAGCGTAATTAAATAAGAAGCAAGAAAAAAGTTACTGAACGTGCGTAGGAAAAGCTTTATGGGTGCTATTAAGGCCCTTAGAAGAGACCAAGGTCTCACAAAATAAGAAGAGGAAGAATATATTATCACTGCATGTACATAGTATTGTAATATTACTTTTTACTGTTTTAGTATGTTCCAAATTGGAAATGGTAACAATCTTACAGTTTCTTTCCACCTGGAAGAACAGGTTTTTCAGTGGCGACAGAATTATCAAGAGATTTCTGTAAAACCCGTCCCGTCAAATTTTTCACAAGCTCATTTAAACGTGCTCTTTGTATTTGCATTTCACATCTATTTACAACCAGAAATCTGGTAGCCATAGAGAGCTTAACATGACTCCTAGGTACGTCCGTAACTCGCTTGGTAATTGAAGTTCCAATATCCGCCGCTAGGGAACGTTAAATTACGGCCACAACGGTAGCTTCCAAGCCATTACACCGGTAACGTAACTACCCACAGCGCAGCTGTGTCAGAACAGTTGCCGCACTATCAGGCGTGCGAGGCATGTCATGTTTCTTTGGTGGCCATATTTAACAAGCGCATAGGCTCGATGCGGTAAACCGTAGAGCAGAGCAAGGCCCGCAATAACAGTAATAAATGTGAAATGTAGAAATAGTATTCGAGACAATAATTGCATGTATTAAAGTATATGCTCTACATATATATTCTATATTACGAATGTACAGAGAAGTATAGACACACATATTATACATTAGTACATACCATACAGGTTCGTTCACTACAGGCTACAAAAAAATGTTTGCTTAGGAATTATTTCCCATAATGCACATACACTGAAATTTAATCCTCCATTTTTAGCACGAGATACGTAAACAAATATCAGTTTTATGTTTTATTTCGGATGTTATATCCCAGAGTGCATGTGAAAAAAATTTATGTATTCCATTCACATTATTTTAACCGCATATTAATCATACTTTACTTTCACTACCAATTTTTAGAGGAAGTTAATATATCATTCCATCCAAAATTATAGTTTGAAATTTCACCAGCAACACTTATTTTGAGGTTCCCTATGCATGAATAGCGTAACTAAAAGCGAAATGCGAGTATTATAGCAATAATAAAACATGAAAATCAAATTTAATATTTTAAGTCTAGTATCATACATGAAAGCACTAGGAGTTTTAAAAAAAATCCTTCAACCCACATGCCTTCACTTGGAAAAAAATTAAGAATTTGTTGTTTTATAAAAATGACAGTAATAGTTTTAATTAAGTATCTTATATTTAGAATATTTGCAAGACTAATAAAATATATATATATATATATATATATATATCTTGAAATTTAGGGAATGTCTTGTGAAGTCCTATTCATTCGGAATGAATTTTGTGTAACGGAAAGAAAAACAAAAGGAGCCAAAACTTTAAAACACAATTTAAAAATCTTCTTTTGTAGGCTCTGTCATTTATGCTCTTATTGGTCTGAATTTTTAGTATTTTCAATTTTGAAGTGCTGCCACCCTTCAGTTGTTTTCGGGTAGTCATAGAATTTCAAGGTCAATATACAGTGTATTAATGAACTATACCAAAATATTTTCACAGAATATGTAGATTACTTAAATAGTAATTTGAGATACGAGAACTATGGCCTGTTTATGGCAATTTAGAAGTAACAGCTATAAGTTTTTGAAGTACCAGTACGCCACGTAACGTGGTACTTCGTCTGGAATGAAAAAAAAAAAAAAATAATAATAATAATAATAATAATAATAGAAAACATTTAGTCTATGACAGGAATCGAATACAGCTGCTTCCCGCTTTACGCATTAATCCACCAGAGCAGTTGAAAAAAGCTCTCCAGAGTATGCTACATAACTCAAAAATGTAGTTTATGAATGCTCAGTGTGGCACTGTCAAGTGATTAGTTCGAGATTTTACAGATTTTTCGACATTAAATCTTGAGAACGCTAGTAACGAGCTGCTAAAAATCGATATTTCTATACTCAGGCTGCAGTTTTAAGGCATTCTTAGCCATTTTTTCAACCTGCTTTGCTTTAACACCGACTTATCAGGTCCTGATACCCACACGTTTAACGCTATGTAGCTGCGTTATGTTTATCCGGGGACCATGCATCGCCCATCTCAAATTACTTACATCAGTCACGTGCACAATATCGCAAATTATTTCGGTGTAGTTCATTAACACCCTGTATGGTAATCCTATATCCCCTTTGTGCTTACAAATAAATGTGCAATGAAAGTATTTTTGAGTATCTTTTTCTCGTTTAACATCAGTACATAGGGAAATAAACTTTTTATAGAGTTTGTAGAAGAGCTGTGAAAATAGACGATGGTTGGTACAAAAAAAAAATCGGCCAATATCAGGCGGCTCCTTTCGTTTTTGTCTCATTCTTTTTTGCATTGATCGGAGTACTTGTTTACGCATTTAACCACTAAAAATGAATATTGTTATATGTTTAGCTGTCTTTCTTCAAGCAACAGTCATGAGTTTTAGATACGAAATTGCCTCGTGGAATTTCTAGTGCCTCTGATTACAAAAAGGTTCCGCTTAGACATATTTTCATCAGTGACACGTGCACTAGCGCTGTTTGCTTGTTTGGATTGAATATATGCAATAATCCCTGCATGTTGCCCGGATCAAACGGCCCTGTCAGTGTACAAAGAGATATATGTATGTGTGTATACGTATATTGCGCTTGTATTTGCTTTAACAGGGACGAGCAGAAAAACTGGAGCAAACGCCCATCGTAGTTCAGCTTTTTTATACCCTCTAGCGCTTACGATTAATTCTTTTGTTGAGAAACAGGTAACCGATTTTACTGCAAAAAGTTTTAAAATCACGACACTTTTTTTAACGGACGCGTTATCGACACTGAACTAAACAATCTGACGTGTTGCATTCACATTACTTTCTCTGCCTGTTCTGTAAACAATATTCTTACAAAAGATCTTCTATCTATATTATGCTCAATTGACCTTAGTTCCTTATAAGTAGAAGGGAAATAAGAGAATATGCCAGACTAAAGTAATAGTCAAATCTTTTAAATGCCGATGGATATGAGAAGAGACAAAAAACGAAGGAAAACCCGTCTTTCTTTTGGTAGTGTTTAACGCCCGCTTTTACCACTTGTGGCACCGTAGACGATGACACTGGAGATACATAGAATAAAGATGGAGCACCGGTGGAATGTGATGGCGGGGAAACTGGAGAACCCGGAGAAAACCCGAACCACGCCGCTTTGTCCACCACAAATCTCACATGCGATCGCTTGGGACCGAACCTGGGTCGTCTAAGTGAGGGTAACCCGTTTGAGAAGATACGTCGTTTAGAACTGAAACCAATAAAAATGAATATCTCGGAAATAGTTCAACTCTACAACAAATATGTATATGACATTTTCTTTTAACGAATCTACAGTTTTTATAGAGCAAATTTTTGTGTCTCTCTTATGGTTTACCAGTTCTGTAAAATTCACCCAGAATGAGCAGGTCCTCGGAAACTATTCCCAGAAAATGCAAGATATATATTTTATTTGTGATGTAAATAGCTTTAATATACGGTATTTTAATCGAAATTGTTATTTATTTTTGAGAAAAACAACATTTCAAAAAAATGTTCAGGTAAAGGTAGTTTAAGGTGGGGGATTTTCTTGAAAATCTTCCTGTCGCATTCTTGGAAGACACCAAAATTAAACACCAAGTTTGATATTTAACGGCATTTTAGCTTTTCAGTTATGCTGCACTCACACATACACACAGACTGATTCAAATTCTAATCATACATTATTAGGTGGATTACGTGCAGTAGCAAAAACAGTTTAAATAAATTAGAATATGGTACAAATATAAACCAATTATTAAAGGATTTTGTCTGACAGACACACACAGACCTTTTTCTAATTCTTTTTGGATTAAGGGGTTCTCAAAACATATATTTCTGGTGAAATATCTGTATGGTAATTTTTGGTATGAAAACATACATTCTCTATCTAGGTACTACGTATATTGTACATACGTGCTAGAGAAGCTAAACCAACTAGAAACTTATAATTTTAATATTAATTTCAAAAGAATACGATAAGTGGCTTATAATTAGCAAATGTTGACAAAATGGGTGTGTAGTAATTTATTTAGGTATTGAGTAGGAGTTGAAGAAAATTTGAAAGCATGTTATCATGACGTTGCAGGTTGCGATTCATTGGAGATATTGGGTGATTTCTTTGAATGAAGTACTCTAACCTCTCATTCAGTTGTTTGGCTAATAAATAAATATACATATATTTATTTCACAAAGTGAAAAGTTTATCCTCAAATGCGCTGCAAATAGGCAGTACTTTAAAATACTTCAATGCTTTTGTTAGCAGTTTTAATTACATTGATCTTAATATATTCGAATATTTTCAGCTACTGTGTTGAAAAAATATTAACTACTTACAATAATATTGTAGTTTTTTTAAAAATAAAAGCAAAATCCATGCAAATGCAGTCAATATATACCCCATCATCATCCACACGAGCCATCACACCGATTATTTTACGTGGGCCCTTCCCCATCTTTTACCACAGGCACATTTGACTTTGAATGGTGGGCTAGTCCAGTATGCATCACCCTAACAAACTGGGCTATTCGAACCATTTCCGCGCCAGGTGAAATGAAAGGGATATGAAACTGGTTCACTGAGGAAGAGTGGCAAATAAATTTGCGCATTTAAGGGTTACCGGGTGTTAGAAATTCATTGAATCTTAATTATTTTCTCCATACAAGCAGTGCGAAGGGCAGGAGTTGGATCTTGTTAGGGTTGATGTACCAAAGAAATTAATTTACAAGCGTTAAAGAGCAACTTTATGGCAATTGGTGCACCTAGGCCTAAACCTTGAAGTGATGAAGATACAAGCATGGTTTGAGGTACGTGGTACACGAAAAACCACACCGGTAAGCATAAAATTATGTTTATGTTTTGGCTGAGTGGCGCTCTGCCAGTTTGAAACGGTATATTGCTGTGGCGGATTGCGTCTGTATGACTCAGCTGGATGAACAACAGGTTGAATACTAATGGAGGTGAGAAAGGAATTGAGGTGCACCAGAGCACGCCACAAACCGACGTGACTATAATCACGTAAAGCTTTCCAGGATTCGCTCTCGCTCTCCAGTAGTAGTTACGCCATATTCCGAGTACGGCATGTAGTTCTAAACAATAGGCTTTGTGTTTCACGAAAGTATTCTCCAAGCGCCGTAGGAGTTGTATCAGTATTACTTCATTTCTATAAGGATCCTTCTCTCTTCCTCCGCTTCTTTCTGCTTGAGGCATTTCTGTCTGTTGCAGTCTACATATCTTGTTCATTATCGTTTAATAGGTCTCTCTAAACTACTCTTTGCTCTGGGCTTATAAACCACAAAGTGATAGTTCACTCTCTCTACGTTACTTTTCCCATTTCTTATTATGCTCTTTTCCTTCATCAAATTACACAAGGTGTTTAGGGTATAAGTGTGCAGGCTTCAACGGCAGCTTGCTCACGTTACCTGAAACAAAAGTTCCTGAACAACATTCCTCCAGAATGCATGGTTACATAAATAAAAATCTGATATTCCATTTACGTCTATATCTCTGTAACAAACTATTGTTAAAAAGCTTATTCTTCTATCTATTTCATGATAATCGAGATAAACATAAGAAGAAATTTTACTTATTAAATAGTTCCTTGTAAGTAGAAGGGAAATAAGGAAATGCACAGGCTAAAGCGATAGTCTCGTCCTATAAAAGCCGGTCGCTACGTGAAACAATTGAAATTCCAATCTCCTTACTTGCCAGGACTAAACAAACAAGAAACGAGAAGAAATATGTCTTCTCGTTTGAGAAGAGTTTAAGAGTTATTGAAACCAATAACCCAAAGTAGGCGGTTAACTCTACAAAATAATATATATGACATAAATGCTTTGTATAGTAGGTTTTTGTATATTTTTATAATTTGCCAGTTATATCAAAGGCAATCAGAATGTTTAGGTCTTTAGAGGTTATTCCCAGAAAAGTCAAGATATACATATCGTTTGTCATCAAATATCTTAAACATAAAGCATTTTAATCAAAATCGTTAACCATTTTTTAGAAATTCAAAATTTTCGAATTTGATATTTAATGGTATTTTCATTTTTGAGCTATATTGTCCTGTACACACACACACACACACACACACATAAACACTGCTTTTTCTAAAAAAATATTTTTTGGATTTAGAGGGCCCAAAACATGTATTTCCGGTAAAATATCGGCATCAAAATGTTGGCTGCGTTACAATATCTTCGCTATACACTATGTACATAGAGCGTGTAAAGAAAGTAAAAATAAAATTAGGCAAATGTTGGATTGCGATTATATCAGCACTCCTTTATCGTTTACTTCTACAATTAGAATAACGAGATAGAGCTAAAAAAGACAAGCTGTTTTGAGGGGTTTTACCATGTGTTGCTAAAATGAGTAAATAGCCACAAAATGACATTAAAGAACTAGATTCCAGCGTGTCTTTTTTAAGTAAATCGTGGTTATATGATTGGCAACTACGCCACATTGATGAAGCAGCCTAGAGATTGGGCAGAACGCAGAAGCTCTAACGAGTTTAAGGCAAAATTGGCTAAAAAGATGTGATGCCTGCTTAGTTTATAACGGAGCACAGTTTGAACATCTATTGTAAATGAAATTGCTGATGTTAAAGTTATTCACCATTAATAAATTGCGTGTTTAGCAAAGATGTGACTTAGATTTAATTATTCCACGATACACCTCAATGAGGTAATTCCACAATTCACATCATCATTTGGTCATCAGACTGAATCTTATGCATAGCCACTCAGCAGCTTTCAGTTCAGGTCTCTTGAATATGTAGAATAGCTTGAAAGATAACCACTCTGCCTCACGTTAGTGGTGGCAGCTGATAACAAACGCACAGGCAAGGACGAGCCGGATTTCAAGCACAAAACAAAATATTAGCCTCGTAAGTCCTACTCTATAGCCAGACTGTGCAGATAATGTATGCAATATGTTAAATTATCCCCATTATCTTCCAAGATAGATTTATTCGCATATTTGGATCTCCCAGTACACGAAATCTGCGGACTCATACCTCTAACAACCTGTATATATGTACTTTTTCTCTTATTTCATTTATTTTATGATAGTATTTTCTGTAGCGTGCAATAGACGTTATTAATTTCATTATATATCATTATCGTGATTCTGCCCTTCCTTCGAAGCAGTTCAGTCAGCCATGTCGTTCTCTAAGAGTTTGCTTGTGGTAAAATGGGGGCAATTTGCTCCACTCCTCTTGCACTGGTCTCCAAATATCAGCTTTGGAATTTATGGGAAGTTTTCGTAAGTTGTTTTTCAGTATATCCCATAAAATCTTTTTCGGGTTAATATCCGATTCTATGGGATAGGCTTCACAACATAAGGGCAATTGCACAGCAACCATACTTTATAGGGCGTGTATTTGGGGTTAACGTCCTGATAAAATTTAAAACTCCCATATGTTCTGCAATTTTTCTTCAATCTATTTTTTAAAATATGAAAACACCGGCGGTGGTCCATGTTTCTCTAAAACAATACCGTAACATGTTCACCTCCATATTTTAATGTCATTTTTGAGTAAACAAAAACTTTCGAAAATATTCCATGTAAAGGGTAGTTGGGGGTGGGGGATTTTCATGAAAATTTTCGTGTTGGATCCTTGGAAAAAACTGAACTTCAACATCAAATTTAGTAGTTAATGGGCATGTTTCTTAAAATGGTGCTTTTTTATTCTGGGGGTCTCACAACATACATTTCCGGTGAAATCACATTATCAAAATTTTGGGTGGAAAACAATACATTCTCTATCAATATGTACATTGTACATTCATGCTTCAATTTGTATAATATAGAATATAAAAAATTAAATAAAATTAAAAATATTAAAACTATATTAAATATGTATTAATAAGTAAAAATGGGAAGAGTTTCTATTAACTTTGAAATGATAGAAATATCAGTTAATTTGAAATTGTTACAAGAAAAAGGTATTAAGTAAATGAAGTTAAATTAAGTATATTATAAAGAAAAAATATATGGTTTAATACTAGTATAGTCTTATATTAAAAAGTATCTGTAAAACAACGGAATAATGATTGTAGGTATTTAGATGTAAGAAACGTAAGAATTTGGAATGCATGCCCCGGTTTAAGAAATTAGGTACCGGGGTAAGATATATATATGTACATAGATGCTAGAGAAAGTAAACACCCTGGTATGGTTTGGTTGAATCAAAGTCCGGGAATGGTATGTTCTAAACGCTTGAACGAGCGGTGCTCAAGGTCAAGGAAGGTCAGGTGTGACTCGACGACCTTGCTGCGTGGGAGGTCAAGTGCCTGGAAAACGTCATGCAGACTGCCATAGGCGAGGGCACGGCCAATTCAAATGAACTTGACAGACCAATGAATCTTCTAATAGCTAGAAAGTGAACAAGGTCTATTGTTCTCATTTATTTTGGAGGCCCATGTAATGAGAGTTAGATCAATCTTAACATTTCATATAATAAAGATTATTTTCCTAATTCATGGCACTAAACAGGCTCACAGAACACAAATTACTTCACTGGCCATGTTTGCGGAGTTATATAACGAAGAATGCGATTTTGCTCCTTACAATATAGGTCTAGAAAGTTCTGCTGCACAGACTGCTTTTTCCTTTCTCTACATTTACTATGTACGTAAAGTATAGAGAATATACTGTATTCCACCAAAAATTCGATACTGAGATTTTACTGGAAATATGTTTTGAGACCCCCTGAGTTCAAAAAAACATTTTAGAAAAAGGTCGGTGTGTGTCTGTGGACAGCATAGCTAAAAAACTGACGTTAAATACCAAATTTGATATTTAGTTTAGTATCTTCCAAGGATACGACACGCAGACTTTCAAGAAAATCCTCCCACTCTAAATACCCTCTATGAGGAAAAAAATCAAAATATTTGCCTTTCTCAAAAATGGCTCTTAAGGATTTTGATTAGGACCTTTTATACTTAAGATATTTACATGACAAAATGTATATCTGGAATTTTCTGGGAATAGCCTCTAAAGAACTTTTTATTCCGGATGAATTTTTATAAATTTTCCGTAACTGGTAAAGCGTAAGAAAAAGAGAAAAGCTTAATTCACAAAAATGTAAATCTGATTAAAACACACAATTTATATCATAAAGATCTTTTTTCGTACAGTTGACCGTTTTCGAGACATTCCTTGTTATTGGTTTCAGTTTTAAAAACGAAAACTTATGAACTGGCCACGCAAAGAAACGAATTGAATCCTATAGCAACCACATTTTAAATCATTTGACATAGCCGAGTGCATGTCTTTATTTCCCTTCTACTTATCAGAACTAAATAATAGGACCGTTTCTGCTAAGGTTAATCTCGATTAGCATAAAGTAGATAGAAGATTATGCTTATCAACAATAATTTGTTACAGAGATGTAGAGACAGTCATGTGAATGGAACACATTAGATTTTGTTTTTTACTTTCCACACCACGTTACATACAATGTAGTGTTTAGTAGATTGAGAGGTATTGAATTCCACCCAAATATTCGATAACGAGATTTCACCGGAAATACACATTTTGAGAACCCATGAGTCTAAAATATTTAAAAAAAAAAAAAAGGTCCGTTTGTGAGTATGTGAACAGCATAAAAAAAAAAGCTGTTAAATATCAAATTTGATATTTAAGTTCAACATTTTCCACGGATGCGATGAGAATATCTAGCCACTCCAAACAACCCCCTGAATACAAAAAAAAAGCATTTTTAGAAAAATGTCCATGTTGTCTTTTGTGTGTCTGTGAGCAACATAGTTCAAAAACGAAAAGTCGGTATTTAAGTTCAGTGTCTTCCAAGGATGCGACACGAAGATTTACAAGAAAATCCCCACACCGCCAAGTACCCTTTATATGGAAAACATTTCGAATTTTCGTATATTAACGATATTTACATGACAAATAAAAGGTATATCTTGAATTTTCTGGGAATAGATTCTGGATAAATTTGGCGGAATTTTAACTGATAAACCTAAGATATAGACAAAATATTACCCTACAAAAATGTAGATCAGGTTACAACACCCAGTTTATGTTTTATAAATTTTCTTCGTGGAGTTGACCATTTTGAAATATTCCTTGTTATTGGTTTCAGTTTTGAAATACTCAAATACTTGATTTCGATCCCATGGCAACTTCATTTAAAACATTTGACCGTCGGTTTAGCCTAGTGTATTCACTTATACTTATAAGGAACTAAGTAATAAGTCCGTTTCTGCTAATCTTTATCTTTATTAGCATGAAATAAAAGAATAAAATTACTAACAATAATTTTTACAGAGATGTTGAGAAAATCATGAGAATGGAACACATCAGATTTTTTGAAAATGGTTCTAAAAATTCGATACCGATGTTACATTGGATTTATATATTTTAGCATCCCCTAAAATATTTTTTGTAAAAAAAGGTCGGTATGTATCTAAGTGTGTGTGTGTGTGTGTGTGTGTGTGTGTGTGTGTGTGTGTGTGTTTGAACACCATAACTCAAACATGAAAGTCGGTTAAATACCAAATTTAATATATATTTTTCATTGGAAAAATATGTTTTTAAGTCATGTGAATAAAACAGGTCATTTATAGAAAATGTGTGTGCGTGTGTGTGTGTGTTATATGTTGAATTTTCGATATTAAATTTTTCAGGAAAATCCTCCCACCCTAATTACCCTTTACATGGAATATTTTTTGAAATTTTCGATTTCTCAAAAATGACTTAACGATTTCGATTAAAATACCACAAGTTAAAGATATTATCACGATAAAAGAAATGTATATTTTGAGTTTTCTGGGAGTAGTCTCTGAAGAACTTCTGGATAATTTCTGTATAACTTTTGTATAACAAAGAGATAAACAAAAACTTAGAACAAAAATTTAGATCTCGTTAAAACTAACAAGTTGTCATACATTTTTTTCGTAGAGTTAATCTTTTCGAGATATTCTGAGTTATTGGTTTCAGTTTTTAGGTACTTAAATTTTTCTGAATCGGGAAGTATCCTTCTTTTCCTCTCTCTTTTGTTTACTCCTGTTAATTTCAATTGTTTCACATAGCGACCGGCTTTTAAAAGACTTCACTATTGGTTTAGCCTTGAGTATTCCCTTCTACTTACAAAGAAGCAAGTAGTAGACAATTCCACTATGTTTATCTTTTGTAAGAGAAGTTTGTTTGTGCAACAGCTGGAGAAAATTCACGCGTATGGAACGCACAAGAGTTTTTGTAAAGAAGATACGAAACCAACCTATAGTGGTCACGAAGGCATGTAAATGTAACATCAGTTTTCTTCTTTATTTATTCCATGCATGCCGCCTTTTTAACATCTAAGGTCAAGTGGTGGTTGTGGCTTGGGAAGAATTGCTCATCAACAATTATGATCAAAGTTTATATAACGTGTAATCAATCTTGGTTCTGGTGTTTCAGTAGACAGACTCACTTCTTTATACCTACAGATCTTACGAATAATAAGCGATAATCCAGTTCAAAGAATCCGTCCAGAGATTTTGGAAAATATTGAGGTTCTTTTGCTGCCCCCAAAAGTACTACAAATTCATATATAAACATAATACTGTATAATCGAGAAAGTGTTTAGAATATGTAATGCAAATCTCTGAAAATATCACGCACAATATTAGAATAAGAGCTGTACCTTTTCCACTTAGAAATGATATACTCAGGTAAACATGATGTTCCAACTCTACTCGTCTGCTTAGGAATAGTCGTGCGTACTGAACCATAATCTCGGAGCTCTTTGGCCGTTACGCTTGAATTCCAACACTTGATTCAGCCGTGATGATAGGCTGCCCTCATTGCACGCTGCAGGGGTATGTTACTTGTTCTTTGTTGCGCTGGCAAGCAATATTTATACATATAATGAACTACCTAATAATTTGCGAGATTGTGCACGTGACTGATTTAAGTAATTTGAGATCGGCGATGCATGGTCCCCGGATAAACATAACGCAACTACATAGCGTTAAACGTGTGGGTATCAGGTGCTGATAAGTCGGTGTTAAAGCAAAGCAGGTTGAAAAAAACGGCTTAGTGTCTTTAAAACTGCTGACCGAGTATAGAAATATCGATTTTTAGCAGCTCGTTACTAGCGTTCTCATGAATTAATGTCGCAAAAATCTGTAAAATCTCGAACTAATCACTTGACAGTGCGACACTGGGCATTCACTTACTACGTTCTTGAGTTATGTAGCCTACTCTGGAGGCGTTTTTTCAACTGCTCTGGTGTCTTAATGCGTAACGTAGGAAGCTGCTATCCCAAAGTTCGATTCCTTTCATAGAGTAAATGTTTTTATTATTATATTTTTTTCATTCCAGACGAAGAGTCGCGATACGTGGCGTACTGGCAGTTCAGAAATTTATAGCCGTTACTTCTACATTTCAATAAACAGACCACAAGTCCCCTATCTCAAATTACTTATTTAAGTAATCTACATATTCTGTGAAAATATTTCGGTATAGTTCATTAACACCCTGTGCGCGCGCGCGTGTGTGTGTGTGTGTGTGTGTGTGTGTGTGTGTGTGTGGAGTATTGTCACACCACAACTCTGTAGAAATGGATTGGCTTCAAGAAAAAATACAAATTAAATTCTATAAAATTATCGTTGTACCTACCAAATGATACCTATTCAAGTACAGTAACACAAATTCTGAAGTGTTCCAATGACTTTCTCTACAAGCTATTGTTACAAAACATTGTTCTTTTATGTACATTGTGTTAATCGAGATAAACATTAGCAGAAATAGTGATATTAGGTCCTCGTAAGTAGAAGGGAAATAAGGTACTATACTAGGCTATAGCGATGGTCAAAGCTTTTAAAAAGCCGGTCACTATGTGATACAATTGAAATTCGCTTCGTAAAACAAGAGACATGAAGGGAAAGATGACCTCCCGTTTGAGAAAGAATTAAGTAGCTTATAATTGAAACCAATGACAGCAATATCTTGTAAACAGTATGTAAAAACGGTTTAGATAATAAATTGTGTGTTTTAACGAGATGAAATTGTTTGTGTAGTAAATTTTTGTCTATTTCTTACGGTTTACCAGTTATACAAAATTCAACCAGGTGGAAGAGGTGCTCAAGAGCTATTACTAGAAAATTCAGGATATGCATTTTTATTCTTCATTGAAATATCTTTAATATAGATATTCAAGAGCCATTTTTGAGAAAATAAAATATTTCGAGAATTTTTCCACATACAGGGTAGTTTGGGGTGGCATTCGTGTGGTATCCTTGGAAGACATTAAAGCTAAATACCAAATTTAACGTCTTTTCGATTTTGAGCTATGCTCACACAGAGAGAGAGAGAGAGAGAGAGAGAGAGAGAGAGAGACTATGAACATTGTCGTGTAGAGAAAGTAAAAAGGCCACGCATACATTAGGAATCGGAAGGAATTTCGAAGAATAACTACAAGCCTGTGGGACAAGATTATAAGAAACGTAGTTTAGAGAAGAAAACATTTCATATTTTGGCATTTCCTAGGAGTATAGTTTCTGGAGTAATGTTTTTAAAACAATAGAATTAAAATTCCTATGATGAGTAAAGGAATTAGTACAAAAGGTCCCTAATGTCCACCTCTACATACACCACCCTTTCACATTAGGATAGCTAAATAAATTTGTTCACCTTCTGTGTACACAGGAAATTGCCTTTGTCGAGTGCTGTATTTCGAGAAGAAAGCCGAAAATTACACTAAATACAAACTGTTTGAAAACCACTATATCCCAACTCCGAAACTCGTACAAAAACAAATGCCTTGCACATACAAAGCTACAAAGATTACATTTATTCAGAAACAAAGCCCAGTACAAGTTTGGATTTGCTTGTGTGTCGCACAGGGGGACAGAAATTGGATTTAGTACTTCTATTTTCTGGTAAATATACCTGCCGGTAGAATGGAAAGGAAACCAAGCGAGAGAAAATGTTGTTTCTCCATTACTCATGGAGATTCTAACTTGTTTGAGGAAGCGGCCTTCTCCTGCAAATGTTACGCCATGTAACCTGAGAATGTTTACATGACATATCTGCCTTCATCAAATCCATTTTAACCACTCCGAGCCGGCTTTATCCTGCATAATGCTGCAGCGATGTTCTGTCAGGCTAAACGCGATATGAGCAGCTTTTACTGAAGCTGTGTTTATGTTAGTAGCTGTTATTCTCAAGATACGCTGTAAATTCCTTACAGCATATTCACAAATACGATGTAAGCGCATGACTTTGCACCCATGTCATTCACATAAACACACACTGCAAAATGCATGAATTTGCAGACTCTAAACTTTATGTTAGCATTGCGAACATAGAGGAACAATTCTGGACTCCTCCCTGTATGCACTGCCTGCTGTTCAGCAGCAGACAGTCGCAATGCGAGATTTTACAGCACCTACTGTATATGCTACTCTTATTTTACAGCACCTAACATATATGCTGCTCTTCTATTTGCCGCGCCATCTCTCATTTCTGTCAAGTGGTTATGGTATACCTTGTCAGGGTAATAAAAAAGCTGCGCAGAATGTTGTGGGCGCAAGTATTGTCGATTATGTTACTCTCCCGCATATTCATATGACATCAGACATGCGCAAAGCGAGGTTTTGTCAGTAGTGGGAAAGAAGGCATTGTCAGTGACAGTGAGTGATCACAAAAATCATAGTGCACTGTCGATTGTAAGAGTATATAAACTATAAACTTAGCGGTAATGCAACGCCTTAGTTCTTCTCTGAAAAGTCCCTTAGAGGACAGGTTAGGGAGATTGTTTACAATGTTTCCTCTCATTTGTGAAAACAAGTACGTGCTCCCTTCCGGCATTCAGCCATTCACGCGTGAATTGTAACAATAATGTACCGGTGATGGCAAACTCTCTCTTCATCCCCACCTTTCCTACTATTTCCGAACGACGGCTGGCTAAAACGGGAAGAGGAGTAGCAGTTGAAGGCGTGAGCTGCGCGAACCGAAATATGGCAAAATTTTCAATTACTTGACAAGCTTTGTTGAATCCTCCTTTGGCTTAATGGATGTACGCACCATCGATTGGCTCTCGCAAATGGTAAGACGCAAAGAGATAATGCACAGTGCATTAAATGTGCAACATTATCACTTTCTGCAATCTCCATGCTTACACTATTTTCAACATATTGGTCAAACAATTGATGTGGCGTCATTGCAATGAGCATCAGTTATGTATATGTAATGTTTGTAAGCTATTTATTTACAAAAAATTAGTGAATTTTCTTATATAGTATTGTTAGTTAAACTATTCAATTTGAAACTTGCGGGTGCTTTGCAGATATCCGCATGTATTTACGGATCTAGAAACCAGTAACAGCTTCTTGCATTATGCTTAGTCTTCCCCAGAGACTGCGCTTAGGTTGAATTACTTCAAAGCTTATAGCTCATTAAGAATGTATCTTATGGCCTCATGATATGCACTGAAATGAAACCATTCACAATGAATCATGTAAACATAAAGTAAACATTATCGAGTGAGTAGGTTCCGCGGCAAGGAGTGATGCTCTTGTTGGGGAGGATCTGGGTTCGTTCCCGTCCGCCGCCCACTGTGGCCTTGCATTTTTCGATATTTTTTCTTGGTCGGAGGCGAGTACTCTAGGGTGGCTTCTCATCAATCGCAATTTCCTTTTCATTTTGTTTCCTTCTTATGTTTAAGGTTTGCTTCTAGGTTTCGAGGTGTGAAGTGATGCCTGCTCTAAGGAAAGTGCACACTAGAAGGTTTTTTGGTTCGAAGGGTCATTTATCACTGGAGTTCGTATTTGGTATTTACGACTCGTAGAACAGTCAGCGGTATAAAGTGGGGAGGGAGGAGGTTGTAACTCAAACATGTAGCGTTGAGGTAAACCTGTTCCAAAAGTAGCTCATTACATGTATTGACATTGTATGTATCGTTCTAATTCAGTTGTTTTGGTTGGAATAACTAAAAGGGCTCCGATTCCTTTTTCAACAAGATTACCGGCTGCTAGTAACACAGTGAAACAATTATTTCATAATATAATTAGCAAATAAAAGCATAAAACTTGATAGAAAAAAGCTGATGTGTTACATTCACCTGACTTTCTCTACGTCTCTGCAACAAATTATTTTTAAAAAGCTTATTCTTCTATTTATTTCATGCTAATTCAGAAAAATTAGCAGAAATAGTCTTATTACTTACTTCCTTGTAAGAAGAAGCCAAATAAGGGAGCACCATAGGTTAAAACGATAATCAAAAGCTGGTTGCTATGTGACTGAATTCCTTTGTATATATGGACAGAAGTTGACAAATTCCTGTATAAGAAAAGTGTAGGTTGTTCGAAACTACAACAAAAGAAAAAAAAACAGGAATATCTCATAAACGATTAGCTCCGCGAAAAAAATATAAATGACATAAATTGTGTGTTTTATTCTGATCTATATTTTGTGTATTGAGCTTTTTTCTATTTTTTCAAGATATACATTTTATTTGGCAAGTAAATATCTTAAATATAAGGGATTTTAATCAAAATCGTTAGAGCCGTTTTTAAGAAAATCATAATTTTCGAATTTTTTTCCATGTAAAGTGTAGTTAGGGGTGGGTGAATTTTCTTGAAAATCTTCGTATCGCATTCTTGGAAGATACAAAACTTAAATACTAAATTTGGTTTTTAACGGTCTTTTCGTTTTTGAGCAATGCTGTCCACAGACACACACACACGGACATTTTTCTAAAAGTGTTTTTTTTTTATTCTAGGAGTCTCAAAACATATATTCCCAGTGAAATCTCGGTAGCGAATTTTTGGGTGCATTACAATACCTTCTCTTTACACGTGTAAAGAAAGTAACAAATTCAGGACAGTAATGTGCCGAACTTTGAAAAGACAACGAACATAGATCAACCAAACTCACCCAGAATTCATTTCAATGAATTACAAGGTACATCTTTGCGTATCAAAAGAAAAAGCTCTCCTCCTGTCACTCAAAAATATGTTTGAATCATCCTCAATCTGTTCAGTATCGAACGCCTACCCTTTCTATTTCGGACATTTTTCAATCTGCGCTCTCTTTCTGTGTTCACTGGTTTATCTACTAGAAAGAACTGAAGAGGCCCGGCAGTGAGCAATACTGGTTAGTGCACCACGTTTCGAAACCTCGTCTACTCAATCACTTCATAGTTATACTCTATGTGAACCGAACCTCAAGCCGACAATTTCGTGATCCCGGACCGAGCTCTATTTATCACCCCTCTGGTCAGTATAGGGATAAATTTTTGAATCAGAACTGTTAGGATCTTCCGCGCGTGTTTTGTGTCCTGTTTCCTTGCGACTTTATTATTTCATTCCTTCGTTCTGAGAGATGGTAGCCGCAACAGGTCTCAAGAATCGCACGTCTCTTATGAGTAAACCTCCGAGGGGTGTTCTGCTGTCTGGTGGAGTGAGAAAGGACATTACCACATGGCAGCTACAATGTCACTAATAACCCCAAGGCCACGAATGCTTGCTCCGCACACAGTCTAAAACACTGCGGGTTTCCGCTCCGCGTTACTTACCCACCAGTGTTAGTAACATATATGCAATGAGTACTAACCTTGTTGTAAGTGTTGTTGAAGGTGTTCAGTACAGTTAACCAGTTCGAATGGCTACCCAGGGCCGAAGCCCCCCATTCTCGATACACCAGGGAGTACAAGACTCCGTGTTTTTTTGTTTTTTGTTTTTTTTTTTTTTTTTGTTTTTCCATTAGGACAATATCTGATTCCTTAAAAACCCCGCTCCCCGGTATGGCAACGTACCAGGTCGGAAGTGGATACGCCGTTCCTGCTTCTGTGTAACAATTTTCCAGTAAAGGTAAATAAGTGACTCGCATCTAACCTCTCACTTGAAAATGCCATTCGTCGAGAACCGGCACGCGACCTGTAACATAGACCTCAGATAAGAGTTCAAATGCAAACGGATTTCGTCTAGCTTTACCTCCGTTAGAATATGTAGTTTTCGCTTCTTTAGTTAAGCATTTAGCTTTGTTCTAAATTGATTGACCAAACATCTCACAGTGTCTCTATCCGGAACTGGATAACCAGGAAATTGCTGCTGAAATTGTCTACATGATTCAGTTTTCGCGTACTTAAAAATACGCTCTTCAAGCGTGAATTTATTGGCAGGTATTTCCGTGGACTAGAGTCTGTCCACGTGCTTACCGCATCTCCCAACTGTCAGTGACTAGTCACGTCATTACCTGGTGTATTGAAATAGGCGAGAGTCAAAACATAATTTCAAATGATTCACATAGCGACCAACTGTCGCTATAGCCTAGTGTATATATTCTTATTTCCCCTACACTTATAAGACATTAAGTAATCAGGCCATCTCTAATGTTTATCTCGATTAGCATGATGTAGATAAAAGAATAATTTTTGTAACAATATTTTGATTGTAGAAGAGGTAGAGAAAGTCATATGAATGCAACACATCAGATGTTTACTTTCTCTACATAGTTTGAGAAAGGTATTGCACTCCACCCAAAAATGTAATACTAATATTTAATCGGAAATACACGTTTTAAGGTCCCTTAATATTTCAAGCATGCGTCACGAAGTTTTTTAGGTGAATCCCCCACCCCATTTCAAACTACTTTTACTAAAATACCGTATATGAAAGATATTTAATGACAAATAAAATGTGTTATCTTGAATTTTCTGGGAACAGCCCCTGAGTACCTCTTTATTCTGGATAAATTTTGTACAACTGGTAAGCCGTAACAGATAGACAAAAACCCATTAAACAAAAAATGTAGGTCTCGTTAAAACATACAATTTATGTCTTTTTTGAGTTGGCCACTTCTGAGATATTTCTTTTTATTATATTGTTTTAAAAATACTTTTCTCATACGAGAATTTGTAAACTCCTGGCAAGACAAAGAAACGGATTTCAACCACATGGCAACAGCTTTTAAATGATTTGACAATCACTTTAGCCTGGTGTATTTCCTCATTTCACTTCTACTTACAAAGCAGTAAGTCATAAGACCATTCTACTAAAGTTTATCTCGATTATCATTAAGTAGATAGAAGTATAAGCTTTTTAACATTAATTGTTTACAGAGATGTAGAGAAAGTCATATGAATGGAACACATCATGGTTGGTGTTTAAGGGCACTCAACTAGCGAGGTCATTAACGCCCTAGAAAACAAGGGCAAATAAAAACAGCAAAGGTAAAAGAACAATATAAAAGCAAATGTCATTTAAAACCAGAGGACAAAAACTGGTGGCTAAAAGACAAACATGAATCTAAAATATTTAAAAATGGAGCGAAAAGGATGTAAAATACTTAAAACATTAAAATCATTAAAACACATGAACCCCCGCTCCATAAAAGCGATAGAGATAAAGTAAAATCTAAAAACTAAATCCTTGTAAAGGTCAAATTAGCTAAGTTAAAAACGCTATCGACCATTCTGGTCGTCGGCAAGAATGGAACACATCAGATTTTTAGTCTTTTATTGTGTGCATATCCGTTAAATTAATACGTTTATTCACCATTTAACCGTCTTGCTCACATAAAAACATGGTGAGTTCTTAACTTAAACTTCGGTTCTAAACAGGCTTATACAAAACAATAGCATTTGGAAGAAACCGAAAGGGATTTAACGGCATTAAGTTAAGAGAGTTTCTTAGAAATAACGGTAATAGTCATTTACTCAAAAATGTACGCGGTAAACTACCCACACAAATACCTGAACACGCAAGCAAGAGTAATTAAAACAGTAATTAAGCTGATAGCATTGTACGCGAGACTGCAAGTCTAAAAGCTAACCTTATAATACTTCCTTACTATTATTATCATTACCTAGAACTTGTTTTACACTTCTTTTTGCTCCTCGTTTTGCTCTCTTCGTGTTGCTAATGCTATTTTATTGTATTGCAGCAGCTAGGTCCACGAGAACAGTGTAATTTACTTACTTTACACAATTACACATCATTTACACGATGCTGCATAGTAAGCCATTTTAAATATAATTACACGGTAATTTCTCACGCTTAATAAAACTAAGTGCTATTTTTTTGCGCTAAGAATTATTTTATAATTTATTTACACATTTTATCTTCTCTAGCCCGTTAGCACAATATACACAGTGAATAGAGAAGGTATTGTAGGCTACCAAAAAATCCGATATCGATATTCACCGAAAATACATAATTTAAGATCCCCTGAATTAAAAACATTAAAAAACACGTCCGTATGTGTGTCTGTGGCCAGAAGACCGTTACAAACAAACTTTGTATTTCAGTTGAGTATAATCCAAGGATACGACACACAGTTTTTCAAGAAAATCCGCCCACCACTAACCACTCTTTACATGCAAATAAATTTGAAATTTTTGTTTTTCTCAAAAATGCCTCTAATGATTTGGATTAAAATATCGTACATTAAGGATATTTACATCAAAAATAAAATGTATATTTTGAATTTTCTAGATTAACCCCTGAAGACCCCTTTATTCTTGATGAGTTTTGCAGATTTCTGCATGACGGCTAAACCGTAAGGAATAGGCAACAACTTACTACACAAAATGTAGATCTCATTAAAATACATAAACTGTTTCCCATGCGTTTTTTTTTTTTTTTTTTTTTTTTTTTTTTTTTTTTTTTTTTTTTTTTTTTTTTTTGTGAAGAGCTGACAATTTCTGAAATATTCCTTGTCATTAGTTTCAATTTTAAATTAATATACTTTTCTCGAACGGGAGGTAGCGTTTCGTTCCTCTCTTGTTTTACTGCACGCAATGCAAAGCGAACCGAACTTCATTTATTTCACGTAGGGTCAGATTTTAAAAGATATGACTATCAATTTAGCCTAGCGTATTCCCTTACAAGCAAGCAAGCAATAAGACTATTTCTGCTAATGTTTATCTTGACTAGCATATAGAATAGCTGTTTTTAAGAAAATTTAAATGACAAATAAAATGTACATCCTGAATTTTCTGGGAATAGTCTCTGAGGACCTCTTCATCTCGATGAATTTTGCTGAATTTTGTATAACCGGTAAAGAGTAACAGATAGACAAAATCTTACAAAACAAAAAATGTAGTTCAAGTTAAAGCACACAATTTGTCATATACTTTTTCGTGGAGTTGACCATGTTTAAATTTTGTTGTTGGTTTTGTTTTAAAATACTTAAAAATTGGTTTCAGTTTTAAAATACTTAAAACGTTCACATATGGGAATTTTTCCACACCTGGCAATGCAAAAAACGGATTTCAACCCATGCAACCATCTTTTAAAATATTTCACTATCACTTTAGCCTAGGTATTCCCTTATTTCCCTTCTACTTTTAAGAAAGCAAGTAATAAGATCATTTTGCTAATGTTTATCTCGTTTAGAATGAAGTAGTTAGAAGAATAACATTTCAACAATGGCGTGTTTCAGAAATGTAGAGAAAGTCATGTGAATGGAACACATCAGGTTTTTTTTTATTAGTAATTGTTGCAGTATTGTACAATGTTAATATCCGAAAAAAACAACTAATTCTGTTCAGAAGATTACAAAAACAACCTTCGATTTTGATGGAAATTACGGCAGACCTGTATTATACATTTAACGTGTGCATGTTACTTATATTTAAGTTCTTTTACTTTCTTTACACGTACTATACACATAGTGTATAGAGAAAGTATTGTAATGCACCCAAAAATTCGATACCGAGATTTCGCTGGAAATACATGTTTTGAGACACCCTGAATTCAAAAAAGTATTTTTAGAAAAAGTCCGTGTATGTGTGTGTGTGTGGGGGGGCAGCAGAGCTCAAAAACGAGAAGTCCGTTAAAAACCAAATTTGGTATTTAGGTTTGGTATCTTCCAAGGAGGCGACACGAAGATTTTCAAGAAAATCCCCCTACCCCAAGCTACCCTTTACGTGGAACTTTTTTAAAAAATTTTGATTTTCTAAAAAATGGCTCAAACGATTCTGATTAAAATATCGTATATTAAAGACCTGGCAAATAAAATGTATATTTTGAATTTTCTGGGAATAGCAACTGAAGACTACTTTATTCTTGGTCAAGTTTACGGAATTTTGCATAAATGCTAAACCGTAAGAGGTGGACAAAAGCTTACCACACAAAAAATGTAGAACACGTTAAAACACACAATTTATGTTGTATATTTTTTTTTCGTGGAGTTGACGTTTTTGAGATATTCCTTGTTTTTGGTTTCAGCTATAAAAGCTTATACTTTTCTCATACAGACCTTTGTAAACTCGTGTCCATACAAACAAAGGTACTCACTCAGTCGCATAGCAACCAGCTTTTGACTATCACTTTAACCTATGGTACTGTCTTATTTCTCTTCTACTTACAAAGAAGCAAGTAATAACATTGTTCTGCTAACTTCTTCTCAATCAGCATGAAGTAAATAGAAGCGTAAGCTTTTTAACAAAAATTTGTTGCAGAGATGTAGAGAAAGTCATGTGAATGGAACACATAAGATTTTTTACTTTTATTTCCTCGTTACCATTTTGGTATTTGAGAAATTCCCTTAATTTTAAAATCAAGAGCCGCTCATGTTCAAAACCGATTGAGTTTTCATTTTGTTCTACCGGGATATAATATTGAAACACACTATATCCAAGCCGTATTCCAGATTATTTGCCCCTTGAGCATACAGTCAGCTATGTTTGGAATGTCGAAAACCTTGGAAACATGTAAATGAAATGTCACTGCCTGCTGACAGCGTATCTTGCAATAAAATAATTTTTACGTTCGCCGTCAACAGCAGCTGCTGGGCAAACGGTATCCAAGGATGGTATTGCAGGTATTTTTCTTTCTTTCTTATGTCTCAATGCTGCTTTGCAAAAATGTCATTATAGAGGAAATCCTTGTAAACGCTTGCTTTCCTTCAGAATAAAGGTTCCTTTTAAATATCTGACGTTTACGTCACCCACAAGACTTTCTCTATCCAATATCAATACATACAAAATCATATATAATCATTTTCTTCTGTACAATTTACACTAATTACTATAACTCAGTTTTGGATTCCGAAGCGCACATAGTTACGAACATTCAGCGGTATAAAAGGAGGGTAACGGGGAGGGGTTTGTAGCGTAAACATGCACACCTTGAGGTATAGTCTATTCCAAAATTAGCTCATTACATGTACTGGCTTTATATGCAACAATATATCAAAATATGCTTAGTAAACAAAAACACTTTGTGTTTTACAAATAAAAGTACCTATACAGCTTGATACAAAAAATCTGATGTGTACCATTCACATGACTTTCTCTACATCTACGCAACAAATTATTATTAAAAAGCTTACACTTCTATTTACTTTATTCTAATCAGAACAAAATAGCAGAAATAGTCTTATTACTTGCTTCCTTGTAAGTAGAAGCGAAATAAGTAGGTTAAGTGATAGTCAAAAGCTGGTTGCTATGTCACTGAAGTTCCTTTGTTTGTATGGACACGAGTTGACAAATTCCTGTATGAGAAAAGTGTAAGTTTTTCATAGCAGAAACCAAAAACAAGGAATGTCTCAAAAACGCCCAACCCCACGAGAAAAATGTATAGAACATAAATTGTGTGTTTTAACTTGCTCTACATTTTTTGTGTAGTAAGTTTTTGTCCATCTCTTATGGTTTAGCAGTTATTCAAAATTCCGTAAAATTCATCCAGAATAAACTACTCTTCAGAGGCTATTCCCAGAAAATTCAAGATATACATTTTATTTGCTAAGTAAATATCTTTAATATATGATATTTTAATCAAAATCCTTAGAGCCATTTTTAATAAAATCAAAATTTTCGAAAATTCCATGTAAAGGGTAGTTTGTGGGGGGGGGGGTTTCTCAAAATCTTCGTGTCGTATCCTTGGAAGATACTAAACTTAAATACCAAGTTTGCTATTTTAGCTACTTTTCGTTTTTGAGTTATCGTGTTCGCAGACACACGGACACACACACGGACCTTTTTCTGAAAATGCTTTTTTTGGATACAGGGGGTCCTAAAACATGTATTTCCGGTGAAATCTCGGTATCGAATTTTTGGGTGGAATACAATACTTCTCTATCCCTATGTACATTGTACATATGGGGCTAGAGAAGGTAAAAATCAGCCAACAATATACAGAGCAATGAAAATACAACGAACATAAACCAACTCACTCAGAATTCATTGCAGTGAATTACAAGATACATCTTTGCTGTATCGAAAGAAAATTCTCCTCCTATCACTCAAAATATGTTTGAATCATCCGCAAGTCTGTTCAGTGCCGAAAACCTACTCTTTTGTATTTTCGACATTTTTACTTTCTCTACACGTACTATGCATATAGTGTATAGAGGAAATATTGTATTCCACCCAAAATTTTGATACCAAGATTTCACTGGAAATACATGTTTTAGGATCCCCTAAATACAAAAAAGCATTTTTACAAAAAGGTCCGTGTATGTGTGTGTGTGTGTGTGTGTGTGTGTGTCTGAACAGAATAGCTCAAAAACGAAAACACCGTTGAATACCAAACTTGATATTTAAGTTTCGTGTCTTCCAAGGATGCGACACTAAGCTTTTCAAAAAAATCCCCCCACCCACAACTACCATTTACATGCAACTCTTTTCAAATTTTGTATTTTCTTAAAAATGGCTCTAACGATTTTGATTAAAATATCGTATATTAAAGATATTTACTTGACAAATAAAGTGTATATCTTGCATTTTCTAGGAATAGCCTCTGAACACTACTTTATTCTGGATGAATTTTACAGAATTTTGCATAATTGCTAAACCGTAAGAGATGGACGAAAACTTACCACACAAAAACTGTCCAGCACGTTAAAACACACACTTTTATTTTATATATATATATATATATATATATATATATATATATATATATATATATATATGATTATACTACAGGCTATGCAAATAGAACGCAATTTCAATTGTATCACACTGCGAGCAGCTCTTGAAAGATTTGACTGACGCTTAAGCCAAGTATATACCGTTTAATGTTTATGTCAGCAACAAAAGTATAAGAGTAATCTTTGTGAGAATAGTTTGTTTGCAGAACAGATAGAGAAAGTAATGTGAAGGGAACACACAAGATATTTGTTAGATACAGGGAGGGCATATGGTATTAATGTCCCTTAACCAGATAGTTAATATCGGACGGTGAATAAAATAATGTCCAAATGGACCGGGGTCCATTAACCTTAGAGATCTAACATTCATCTTCTCAAGATAAGAAGATTCCGGAAGAAAAAGTAAGATCATAAGACGTCTGACCTAATCGATAAATTCTCGAACGGAGCGAGACCCACCGTCGAATGATAATATAGGTTATTTCATAAGTTAAAATATGTAGGTATTTAAGTACTATATCGCGAAGATTTGACCAGAAAATGGTAACTTCTATATATAATGTGTTACAGTCACACAACTTTCTCTAGCTGTTCTACAAACTTCTTACAAAAGATTCTTCTTCTTTCTAAATTTCTAAACCATGCTAATCGTAGTTTTATCAAAATGTTCTTAACAGGTAGTTTTTTTAAGTACAGGACAACTAAGGGAATACACTATGCTACAGAAATAGTAAAATGTTTTAAAAGATGTCGCTATGCGATTGTCATTGAAATTCGCTTCCTTGCTTGGCTAAAAGTAAAACAAAAGAAATACGGGGACTTCCTGTCTAGAAAAAGCATAAGTATATTAAAAATGAAACCAGTAATACGGAATATGTCGAAAAATGTTACCTCCACATCAAAAATGTAAAGCACATAATTTGTGTGTTTTAACAAGACCCTCATTTTTATGTAGTAAGTTTTAGTTTATCTCTTACGGTTTACCAGTTATACAAAAGCTATAGAGAAGTCATCCAAAATGAAGTCCTCAGAGACTATTACCAGATAATTCAAGATTTACATTTCGTTTGTCATAAAAAATTCTTAAATCTATGGTATTTTAATCAAAATCGTTAGAGCCATTTTTGATAAATTGAAAGTTTTTTTAAAAATGTTCTGTGTAAAGGGCAGTTTTAAATCCTCGTGTCACATCCTTGGAATATATTGAACTTAAATATCTAATTTGGTGTTTAACCGATTTTTAGTTTTTTAGCCATGCTGCCCAAAAACATACAAATGGACATATTCTAAAAATGTTTTTTACTTTCTCTACACAGTATATAGAGAAGCTATTGCACTCCACCAAAAAATTCGATACCGTGATTTCACCGGAATTATATGTTTAGGGTCCCCTGTATCCAATAAAAAAAAAGTATTTTAGTAAAAGCTCCTTGTGTGTGTTCGTACACTCGATAAATCAAAAGCAAAAAGTCAGTAAAATAACAAACTTGGCATTTAAGTTTAGTACCTTTCAGGGATGCGACACGGAAATTGAGAAAAATCCCCCCACCCGAAATTACCCTACCCTTTACATGGAACTTTTTTCGAAAAGTTTGATTTTCTAAAAAATGACTAATGATTTTGATTAAAATATCGTATATTAAATATATTTACCTGACAAATAAAATGTATATTTTGAATTTTCTAGGAATAGTCTCTGAAGACTACTTTATTCTGGGTGAATTTTACGGAATTTTGCATATCTGCTAAATAAACCGTAAGAAATGGACAAAAACTTACCACACAAAAAAGGTTACTTCAGTTACATAGTAACCAACTTTTGATTATCACTTTAACCTATACACCTACTTTAACCTCCCTTATTCCGCTTCTACTTACAAGGAATCAAGTAATAAGACTATTTCTGCTAATTTTTTGTCGATTAGCATGAAATACATAGAAGCATAAGCTTTTTAACAATTTGTTGCAGAGTTGTAGAGAAAGCCATGTGAATGGGATACATAAGAAACATGTATTTCCTATGATATCTAGGTATAGCATTTTTGGGGTGGAATACAATAGATACTTTCTCTATCCACTATGTACATTGTTCATACGTGCTAGTGAAAGTAAAAACGTGATGATATTGACTAAATAAAATAATGACCTAGTGACAAATAGCACAAAGCAAAAGAATTACGATATCTGAACCCCTCTATGTATGAAATAGTCGAGGTAAATTACCCTATTCGAACTCGAAGCCTCTTGAATGTGAGACAGATCCACATCACAGAGGCGGGCAATATATAATCTGTGTAACGTAGTCTATGTAAGCCAAACGAAACAGCAGATCCTACAAAATCCTTGGGAAACAAAACTAGTCAAAAACGAAGTTGGAAAAAGCGAGTAAAAGGATGGAATTGTTCTTCGCCAACTGCTGTAACAGGGGGAAGCCCTTGCGCACCAACTGCCGAGTTACCCGCACTAAAATTTAATGAGCATTAAAAATCGCGTTCACACCCTTCAAGTGTTCCCTTTTCACGTCTGAGAAAACCGCACCTGCTGCGCTAAGCCGCTTGAAATTCTCATACTCCTGCCGACCTTTCACGTAAAGGGCATGTGGGTATAGAGTTAAGGGATGAAATCTGATATGTTACAACCAAAATACTTTCTCTTCCTGTAGATATTTATTTAAAAATCTATTCTACAAATTAATATAAAATCTTGGGTTATGTTCCCGCAAATCACACCAAAATCGCAAAAAGTGTTACAACATGTATGTCGAAGTTATAGTTTTCTCTAAAACATGGTGACCCTCAAACGGGACCGCTCACCCTACCAGTGGGCAATAACCATTAGCAAACAAAAGAAAACCTGTTCTAGGGACGAGAAGCAGCCCAGTAAAATCTATTTCCTGGAGATACTGTTTGCAAGTCCAGAATCTGCACGAGTTAAGGGGCCTGCAAATGGAAGACTTGGCAACAGCGAGGGACGGTTTCAAACCGTAAACTTTGAAGACTTTGGAAGAAGAGTGGGGTAGGGTCATCATATTCTGAAAAATGCTTTATGTGATATTGCTGATGCAATAATCAAGTTTTTTTTATACACCCCCTTGTATTAAATACTAAACAAAAAATCTCTTTTCACTGCAACTAACAACTCTGTGAGGGTAGGCTAATAAGTCCCGGGCCTCACACAGACATGGCGCCACTGGGCCAGTTAGACGGTAGCAGCGTATAGTTTAATTCTAGACTATCTTGTATCAATAGTTACAGGTCAATAGATTATTAGTTTTCGAATGACAGCAGTTTAAACAAGACAACTTTAGAGTTTTCACGAAAATGAAGGATTTGGAAAAATGAGCAGTGACTAAATACTTCCATTTGAAAGGCTTAACGCCAAAGAAATCAAGGAAGAAATGGACAGTACATTGAAAGACTCTGCCCCTTCATATTCAATGATTAGAAGGTGGGTTGCAGAGTTTAAAATGGGTCGTAAGAGTACAAGTGATGAGCCTCGCTCAGTACGTCCTGTAGAAGTGACAACTCCAGAGATCATTGAAAAAATTCATCGTTTAGTACTTGAAGACCGCAGATTAAAGTTGTTTGAGTTAGCAGAGGTTATAAACATATCAAAAGAACATGCAGGTAATATTTCAAGTAATGTTTTGGGCCTTCACAAGGTCTGTGCAAGATGGGTGCTGCGTTTGTTGACACCTGATCAAAAGTTGCAAAGAAAAACTGTTTCTGTTAAGAATGTGGAGCTCTACCGTAAAAATCCCAGTGAATTTTTGAGACGACTTATTACAATAGATGAAACTTGGATACATTACTACACTCCAGAAAGTAAATCAAGGGATTGCACCAGGTGAACCAACTCCAAAAAATGTAAAGTCAAATTTGTCAGCTAACAAGGTTATGGAGTGTTTTCTAGGATGCTCAGCGAATTATTTTTATTGATTACTTGGAAAAGGGTAAAAGTATCACTGGTGACTACTACGCAAGCTTACTGCACCGTTTGAGTGATGAGGTGAAAAGAAAGAGACCTCATTTGCAAAAAAATTGTTTCATCACGACAATGCTCCGGCTCATCGTTCAGTCATTGCAATAGGGAAAATGTGCGAATACTTTAAAATAGCGTGAACATCCACCCTATTCGCCAGACCTAGCATCCAGCGACTACCACCTGTTTCCAAACCTCAAAAAAATTCTTGGGGGACGAAGATTTCACAGCAACGAGGATGGTCATTGTTGCGGTTAACAGCTATTTTGAGGACCTTGATAAATCGCACTACAGAGATAGTTTAATTAAATTAGAACACCGATATGGCAAATGCCTCTCTGAAGATTATGTTGAGAAATAAAGCAAAAAAAAAAAAAAAAAATTAAAATGCTGTTTTCATTGAGAGGACCGGGACTTGTATATCACAAGTATTTTTTTCACAAACTGTTACTTTCTTTTCGACGTTCGCTGTGGCGACAATACAGCTCGCTACGAAATTCCCGTCGAACGCACTCAACTGTTGCCTGCGATGCATTCCCAGTGAAAACTGAATGCTCGATAGAGTTTCGTCTCCCTTTTTATACCTCTTGATCTTGTGACAGACTTCCAGTAACAGTCGTATGTGCAAACTAACTATGACAGAGTTACTCAGATGTAACAGTGCGGGCTCGACGTCAAAAAAGGCCTCTGACCTCACACGTGTCCACTTACACAGTTGCAACAATTATAGCCGCAATGTACAATGCCATTATTTTTTATTTCTCCCATGTACAATGTACATAATGGATAGAGAAGGTATTGTATTCCACCCAAAAATTTGATGTCGAGATTTCACCGGAAATATATGTTTTGGGGTCCCCTGAGTCCAAAAAAAAAAAAAAAGGATTTTTTAAAAAAAGGTCTGTTTGTGTACAACATACCTCAAAAATGAAAATACCGTTAAATACCAAACTTGGTATTTAGGTTTGTTATCTTCCAAGGATGCGACACGGTTTTCAACAAAATTCTCCCACCACAAACTACCTTTTGCATGGAAAAAATTTCGAAAAATTTTATTTTCTTAAAGAAGGCCCAAACAATTTTGATTAAAATCCCATATATTAAAGCTATTTACATCCCAAATAAAATTTATATCTTGAATTTTCTGTGAATATCCTCTGAATACCTCTTTATTCTGGATGAATGTTGCCGAATTTTGCTTAGCTGCTAAACGTAAGAGATAGACAAAAACTCATTACACAAGAAAAAAAAAAATGAATATCTCATCAAAACACACAATGTATGTCCTTTATGTTTTTATTATGGAGGTAACCGTTTGCAAGATATTCCTAGTTATTAGTTTCAATTGTGAAGTCTCAAAGTGGAAGTGTCCGCTTTTATTTTGCTCTACTCCTGGCAAACAAAGTAAGCGATTCGCAAAGACAGTCGCATAACGATAGCTTTTAAAACATTTGACTATTACTTTAGCCTAGTGCATTTTCTTAGTTCCCTTCTATTTAGAAGGAACTAATTAATAAAAGCATAATGTTTATCTCTATTAGCATGAAGTAACGAGATGTAACTTTTGTGGGAAGTTTGTAGACCAGCCAGAGAAAGTCATGATATTTTTTTTTTTCTATCGTATAATTGGCTGAAAACTTATTTTTCTCCTCTCGGAGTAACCTACGCTTTCTGCATTTACAGAAGAATATATTTTAATATGCCGAAACTCCACTCTTATGGATCTGCAGTACACGTACTGCAGGTAACCTCCAATATCTAAGGAAGAAAGAAATTCCAAGAAATATAAATCCACTTTTTCCAAAAGTCTGCCTTTAAAGCATCCTTGTGGAAACTCATTTCCTTACCCGCATACAAAGCGCTATTTGCGAGCCATGAAATGTTTCTTGATGGAGAGGCTTTAAGGATTTCATAAGGATTAAATTCAAGGCGCACTTGAAGGTAGCGAAATGTTAAGATGCCGTGCGAGAGAATATTTCAACACGAGGAATAACTAATTTGCGTTTCTGCTTCTTCACACAGCTTTTACATCGTTATTTCCCCCCCCCCTACCGTTTTTGCTGGTTCCACTTATTACCCACACTGAGGTTGCCTCTTCTGTTAACTCTTGTCTTTTAAGGCACAAATCATACAGGAGAAAAATAAAATTATAATGAAATAAATTCGTCTTTATTCATTCCAGAAGCCGCTTAATATCAGAGGCACGTGCTACATATTTCAAACTTTAGCGGTTTGAAGTAAAATCTGAAGAGTTGCAATCGCCGGACTTTCTCTACTCACGCTTCTAACAAAATATTTAATTAATTTATCATATCGATATCAAGGTAATGTACCTCGTACCCATACACACAAAAAAACAATAAAAATTATTTTCAAATAAAACATAAATGACTTTAAATCAAAACCAATAAAAATAACATATTAATATACTTATAAATAAAATACTAGAATACTTTCCAAAAATAATTAATGCAAATCCTGCTCTCCCATATTCCCATTGATAAATGCTAGAATGACTACACATTTCGTTGTAGAAATAAGAAGGTCCATTCTTTTGCATGACCACGAGAAAAAATGTGATGTGATCCATTTTCTCTAGCTGTGACATATACAAACTCTTCTTATAAAGATTATTATTTTAACTACTCATGCTAATCGAGTTAAACATTAACAGAATTCGCCTTACTATTGCCTTCCTTTAAGTAGAAGGGAAATAAGGGAATATACTAGTCTAAAGCGATAGTCAAATCTCTTAAAAGCTGGTCGCTATGTGAAACAATTAAGGTTCGATTCGCTTTCCATGCTGCCGTTTGAGAAACGTTAGTTTAAAATTGAAACCAATAAAAAGGAATATTTCGAAAATGGCCAACTTTAGAAGTAAAACGCACATTACATAAATTGTGTAAAATGTTTGTGCAGTAAGATTTTGTCATACAGTTTAACCGTTATGTAAAATTTTGTAAAATTCATCCAGCATTCAGAGGTTTCCAGAGGATATTCCCAGAAAATTCAAAATATACATTTATTTGCGATGTAAATATCTGTAATATGTGGTATTTTAATTAAAATCGTTACACTCATTTTTGAGAAAAACATAATTTTGAAAAAAAAAAAAGTCCATGTAAAGGTAGTTTGTGATGGGGTATGTTTCTTTTTCTGACTCAGTGGACCTGTAAACATATATTTGTGTAATCTCAACATAGAATTTTTGGGTGGAATGCAGTACATTCTCTAGCAAAAAAATCTAGTAAAATCTGTAAGAAATTATTTTTAGAAAGCTTATTCTTCTTTCTACTTCAAGCTAATCGAGATAAACATTAGCAGAAATGGTGTTAATTGCTGCTTCCTTGTAAGTAGAAGGGAAATAAGGGAGTACACTAAGCTAAAACGATAGTCAAATCATTTAAAAGCTAGTTGTTATGCGATTGAAATTCGTTTCTTTGCATGGCCAGGAGTTGACAAATTCCCGTATGACAATATTAAAACTGAAGCCAATAACAACTCCACAAAATAAATGTGTAAATGCATGTTTTAACGATGTTTACATTTTTGTTGTTGTGTAGTTTAACGTCCTTTAACCTGGTCGGACGATGAATGAAATTGGTGAAATGATGCTCAAATGATCTCGGGGTCCATGGAGCTTAAAGTTACTCGACATTCAACTTCTCAGGATAAAGGAAACCCCCGAAAAAACCTTTATCCGGGTAACTCACCCTAAGCGAGATCGAACTCACGACCTTTTGAATGTGAGGCAGACATGCTACCACCACCCTACCCAGGCGGGCTTTTACATTTATTATGCATTAAGTTTTTGCATATCTCTTACGGTTTAGCAGGATATAAAAGTCATCCAGAATGAAGAGGTCTTTAGAGGCTATGCCCAGAAAATTCAAGGTATAGATTTTATTTGTAGTGTAAATATATTTAATATACGGTATTTTATTCAAAATCGCTAGTGCCATTTTTGAGAAAATCAAAGTGCACAAAATATTTCAATGTAATGGGTACTTTGGGGTGAAGTAATTTTCCTTAAAATCTTAATGTCGCATCCCTGCATTAAGCATCAATTTTGGTGCTTTTCCTTTCTGAATTATCACGTTCATAGACACACTGACACTTGGACACATACACACACATAGCGACATGTTTCTAAAAATGATTTTTTTGTCGTATATCTCGGGTGGAATCTCGGTGTAGAGTTTTGGCTAGAGAGCAATACTTTCTGTACCTATGCGCTGTGTACTAAGTAGAGAATGTAAAAATGTTTATATCATTAACAACGGATAACTCCTACAACAATAATGTTGATTTAATTGTTTTTCACACACGCCGTGTGTACGGCAGGAGTTGATAGGTAGAGTCAGACTGAAAAGTTCAATGCCATAGCCGGGATTTCAACCACGGATATCCCGGTCTCTAGCCGGTTATTCTACCACTGAGCTACCATGGCAATATGCTGACACAGCATTACATTTCTCAAAAGACTCGCATGATTCCCGGCAACCTCACGTTGCCATGGTAGTTAAGTTCAGGTTGCCATGGTTAAAATCCCGGCAATGGCATTGAATTTTTCAATCTGACTGTACCTATCCAACTCCTGTCCTACAAACGGCTTGTGTGAAAAAACAATTAAATCAACAATAATTGACCATAATAGATGACTATACTATGAATCCGGGACATAAAGTACTTACAACATTGTAAGTCGCCATTGGGGTATGTCATCACAAAATAATTTGAGATCACCTTATGGTTACCGGGAAGCATGCGAGTCAGTTGAAAAATTTAATGCTCTGCCGGCATTTGCCATGGTACCTCAGTGGTACAGCAACCGGCTAGAGACCAGCAGATCTATGGTTTAAATCCCGGCTATGCCATAGCATTTTTCAGTCTGACTCTACCTATCCAAGAACAAATGTTGTTATATATTCCGCCTAAGGCAGTTAAACAGGATACAAATTACTAAATTGCACTGAAGGTAAGATACCATTAAAAACAAGTTGGAAGATAATCTGTCACGTGGCCTTGAACTGTGATGTATGTGTTGAACACATGCCACTGTCGTATTGTATGAAAATATTATCATGTATACAGGCTGGGTTGCTGAAAGTAGTGCAATGAGTCCACATGCTGGCGTCCTTGGCTATACAAGTGGTCATACAAAACAACAACGAAGTCATTCTTGGAGCTTATAGCTTTAGCTGACCTCACTGTAGAAACATGCGGCTTTATCATACTGGACCAAAAGAAGACTGAGGTGTAAACATAGTCACTTTAAGATGAAACAACACGTGAAGTGCTGCCACAACAGAATGAGTGGTGGATGGTGAAAAATCTGATGTGTTTCATTCACATGACTTTTCTATATATCTCTGTAGCAAATTATTGTTAAAAAGCACATTCTTCTATCTACTTTATGATAATTTATATAAACATTATTGAGCTGGTCTTAATTACTTGCTTTCTTGTAAGTAGAAGGAAAATATGGGAATATACTAGCCAAAAACGATAGTCAAATTTTTAAAAGCCGGTTCCCATATGCTTTTCTATGCAGGGCCAGGAGTTTAAAACTTTTCGTGTGAGAAAAGTTTAAGTATTTCGCATTTTAAACAAATAACAAGGAATATCTCAGAACTTATCAATTCCACGAAAAAAAAAAGTATATGATATAAATGGTGTATTCTAACGTGATCTACATTTTTGTGTAGTAAGTTTTTGTCTATCTTACGCAAAATACAGCAACATTCATTAAGAATAGAGCTCTTTAGTGATTATTTCCAGAAAATTTAAGATATACATTTTATTTGCTATATAAATATCTTTAACATACGATATTTTAATCAAAATCGTGTGAGCCATTTTTGAGAAAATAAAAATTTTCGAAATTTTTTCCATGTAAAGGGTAATTTGGGGTAGGGGGGATTTTTCTCAAAACCTTCGAGTCGCATCCCTGGAAAAAACTAAACTTAAATACAAAACTTGGTACTTTATCAACTTTTCGTTTATGAAAACGAAATGAAATTGCGTTTTATTTATGGACGCTCTTTAACTGCTGTGGTTCTCAGCGTTCAATTCTATACTGGGCGTGAAAGACCGCTTAGTTTTGCTGAGACCTCACTAACAGGCTTGAGGTTCTTTTACGTCCGTAAATCTACGAGACGGGACCAACGGCTTTACTTCCCTTCCTAAGGAAGCCATGCCAAGGGTTTTACGCCCGAAAAAATCCATCGTCCTCCGGGTTCGTTTTTGAGTTAGCATTTTCACAGACACAAGGACACACACGGACCTTTTTCAAAAAATATTTCCGGTGAAATTTCTATATCGAATTTTGGGTGGAAGGCAATACCTTTTCTACACACTATGTAAATAGTACGTGTAGAGAAAGTAAAATGTGATCAGCTTCCGTCTTCTAACATTTGATACAATTGAATGTGAGCCCACGTCGGTAATGTAAGAGTAGCGTGCTGCCTCAAGCGGTCCAGTTCGAATCTCACTTAGGCAGAGTTGCCTGGACCCGAATAAAGTTTTTTCTCGGGGTTTTTCCTTATCCTTAGAAAAGAAATGTCGAATACCTTCAAGCTTCATGGTGCCCAATATCATTTGAGCCCGATAAGACCTACCAGTAGTACCAGGTTAAAGGAAGTTAAGCTATTTAAAAAATTGTGTACCATTCACATGACCTTCTCTACATCTCTGCTACAAATTATTGTTGAAAAACTAATTCTTCTATTTACTTCATGCTAATCGAGAAAAAATGGTAGAAATGGTGTTATTACTTGTTTCTTTTAAGTAGAAGAGAAATAAGGGAGTACCATACGCTAAAGCTATAGTTAAAAGTTGGTTGCTAGTACCTGAAGTTCCTTTGTAAGGACGGGAGTTGACAAGTTCCTGTATGAGAAAATTTTAAGTGCAGGGTGTACATAAATGAATATCGGGATTTTAACTCTTTATAATATGTATTACATTCAACTTACAGCTATAAATGATATGTCAAATGAAAAAGCCCCTCAAACAGTTTTTTGTTGGCACAAGTGTGCATGTGCGTGCAATGTTTCTGCCGCAATCCGCTAGACAGCGTTAGTAGCAAAGATGGCGACTAGTAAACAGAAAGCGTTCTGTGTTTTGCAGTTTGCAAAGACCGAATCTGTAGTTACTGTGCAACGTGCGTTCCGTAGTAAGTTCGATTGTGATCCTCCTAGTGATAAAAACATTCGTAGATGGTATAATCAGTTTGAAGATACCGGCTGCCTTTGTAAAGGGAAGAGCACGGGACGACCAGGAGTAAGTGAAGAGACTGTTGAGCGAGTGAGAGAGTCGTTCACTCGTAGCCCAAAGAAATCGGTGCGGAAGGCTAGTCGTGAATTACAAGTTCCTGTGTCGACTGTTTAGAAAGTTGTAAGAAAATGCTTACAGCTACGTCCTTACCGTTTACAGTTATTACAGGCTCTAAAGCCGACAGACCACGGATTACGTGCCAAATTCGCAAACGACATGTTGTTTCATGACGATTTTGTGGATCGTGTTGTCTTCAGTGATGAATCGACCTTTCACCTTAGTGGACATGCTAACACTCATAATGTGGGCATCTGGGGCTCAGAAAATCCTCACGAGATGGTACAAATGCAACGAGATTCCCCTAAAGTGAATGCTTCTTGTGTCGTATCCCGGCGAAAAGTTTTTGGGCCTTTCGTTTTTGGTGAATCTGGCACCTCTTACCTTGATACACTAGAGCAATGGCTCTTCCCTCAGTTGGAAGAAAATGAGCCAAAGAACTTCATTTTCCAGCAGGATGGTGCGCCACCTCACTGGCATAACGAAGTACGTGATTGGTTGAACGTCACTGTACCCGAGTGCTGGATAGGCCGCAAGGGCCCCATTGACAGGGCTTGCTATGCATGGCCTCCACGTTCTCCTGACCTAACGCCATGCGATTTTTACCTTTGGGGCTTCATCAAGGATCGTGTGTATGTGCCCCCGCTACCAGCTGACCTCCCTGATTAAGAAACCGGATTGAAGCAACTGTTGCTACAATTGCTGAATATACACTTATCAACGTTTGGGAAGAACTCGGCTGTAGACTTGATGTGTGCCGTGTGACAAAGGGTAGTCACATTGAACATTTATAAGCTTCTTGGTAAAACTGAGTTGCTTTTTCATTTGACATATCATTCATAACTAAGTTGAATGTAATAAATATTATAAAGAGTTAAAACTCCGATATTCATTTATATACACCCTGTATTCTAAAGCTGAAACAAATAACAAGGAATGTCTAAAAATGATCAGTTCCACGAAAAAAAAATGCATATACCATTAATTGTGTGTTTTAACGATATCTACATGTTCTATTAAGTAAGTTGTCTCTTACGGTTTACCTGTTATGTAAAATTCCACAAAATTCATTCAGGATCAAAATGTCTTCAGGTGCTATTCCCAGAAAGTTCAAAATCAAAAATTTAGTTGTCATATAAACATCTTTGATATATGATATTTTAATCAAACTCGTTAGAGTCATTTTTGAGAAAAGCAATATTTTCGAAAAATTTTCCATATAGTAGTGGATGGGGGATTTTCTTGAAAATCTTCTGTCGCATCCTTTGATACTGAACTTAAACACCAAGTTTGGTATTTAACGGACTTTTCGTTTCTGACCTATGCTGCCCACAGACACACACAAACACATACCACAGACAGACACGGAAATTTTTCTAAAAATGCTTTTTTTGGATTGATAGGATCTGAAAACATACATTTCCGTTGAACTCTCAGTATCGAATTTTTGGGTGCAACACAATACAGTGTATTAAAGCTAAATGGAAATAGAGGTTTGTTACTCTATTATTAAAGAGAAACTATTTATTATGTTGATCACAAAGCAGTGTATTACGTGCAATGATCATAAACTTGAAAATTGCTATTTGCTTAACCACAGTAGGTGGTTCTAATAATTATTGTAGGAAACATATGCTTAATCTATTCAGACTACTTTACATACTAGTGGAGAAATTGTTACTGACCCTGGGACGAATCCACCACTTCACCTTACTTGTAGCCAAACATGTGACTTATTCCTCTCTACTTGATAACAAAATGTGGATGAGTAAGGCACGCTCCGACTGTCCGTCACTATGCCTACGATATATCCATTTACATGGAATATAATTAAGAGGACACAGAAGTGTTTTTTTTTTGTTTGTTTTTTAATTTCGCTACACCTACTATGTACTTAGTGTATAGAGAAGGTATTGTAATTGTTCCAAAAAGTTGATACTGAGATTTCACCGAAAATACATGTTTTAGATCCCCTGAATCCAAAAAAAAACCTTTTTAGAAAAATATCCTTGGTATTTAATTTCAATATCTTTCAAGGATGCGACACGAAGATTTTCAAGAAAAAAAGAAAAAACCACCGCAAACTACCCTTTATATGGAAAATTTTTCGAAGTTGTTGATTTTCTCAAAAATTGTTCTAACGAGTTTGATTATAATATCGTATATTAAAGACGTTTACATGACAAATAAAATGTTTATTTTCAATTTTCTGGGAATAGCCTCGTAAGACATGTTTATTCTGGATGAGTTTTGCAGAGTTCTGCATAACTGGTAAACCATAAGAGACAGACAAAAACTTACTTCACAAAAAATGTAGCGCTCGTTAAAACACACAATTTATGTTATATACATATTTTTTTTTCTCGTGGAGTTGAGATATTCCTTGTTATTGGTTTCAGCTTTAAAATACTTATACTTTTCTAATATGGGAATTTGTCAACTCTTGTCCATACAAACAAGGAACTTCAATCGCATAGCAATCAGACATTAAAAGTCTTGCCTATCGTTTTAGGCTATGTATTCCATTATTTCCCTTCTACTTACAAGAAATCATTTCTGGTGTTTATCTCTATTAGTATTAAGTAGATAGAATAATAAGCTTTTTAACAATAATTTGTTACAGAGATGTAGAGAAAGTCATGTGAATGGAAGGTATCGGATTTCTTTTTTTTTTTATTTAGCCCTTTTTTTTGTAAAAAATGTTTATTATTGATTTTTTGTTGCAAAAATGTACCTACTTTAAAAATAAACATTTGCAATGTTTGGTTCTCCTAGGGTGGACGTAACGTGTTTTGGACGTGTTTTTAAACCATTGCGCTGGTTAAATGACTGAAAATGCGCGAAAGAACATGTGAAATGTATTACCTACCTATATAACTATAGGTTTGTGAACAGAAAACAATGTGGACTCGTCAAAGGTATGGTTTTACAACCGTTCTACAAATAAATGACTATCTTATAGGGGATTGAAATAAAAATCACCCGAAAGTGTGATGCAATAAACTTTATCGTATCATCAGTGTGCGTTTCTTTAACAACATTCCTGAAGGTGAACAAGGTCGTAAAAATCTCGAGTAAACAGATTCATTAGCGAATATGCTCAATAAAGCAATCTTCATGAATGAACAACTAAGATATGATTGCTTTATTAGAATGGTTCCCGGCAGTCTCTTAGTTTTGAAACGAACAAGCATCTCTTACAGATTACTCTCCTAGCTATAGCACATTAATTTTATTACTTTTTTCTGTTTCGTATAAAGTACATGGGTAGAGACGTACTGCATTCCATCCATAAATTCGATATCGACATTTCACCGGAAATACGCCCATGTATAAAAAAATCTTGTATGACTTTTGCTACATATGTACAAGAAATTATTTTTAACAAAAACTTATTCTTCTATTTAATTCATGATAATTGAGAATAAATAAGCAGAACCAGTCTTGTCACTTGCTTCCTTGTAAGTAGAAGTGAAGTAAGGGAGCACCATATGCTAAAGTGATAGTCAAAATTTGGTTGCTATGTGACTGAAGTTCCTTTGTTTGTATGGACAGGAGTTGACAAATTCCCGTATGAGAAAAGTATAAATATTGTACAGCAGAAACTAACAGCAACAAATATCTAAAAGCGATTACCTCCACGAAAAAAATGTATATAAAATAAAATGTGTTTTAACGACCTCTAAATTCTCTATTAAGTAAGTTTTTGTCTATCTCTTAAGGTTTACCACTTGTGTCAAATTCATCCAGATGCTATTCCCAGACAATTCAAGATATATATTTTATTTGTCATGTTAATATCTTTAATATACGACATTTTAATCAAAATCTTTGAGAAAACCAAAATTTTCGAAAAATTTTCTATGCAGATGGAGGTGGGTGATTTTCTTGAAAATCTTCGTGTCGCATCCTTAGAAGTTAAGTACTAAGTACTAAGTTTGGTATTTAACGGTCTTTTCATTTTTGAACTATACTGCGCACACACACGGGCACATTTTTCTATTTTTTTTAATGCAGGTAGTCTCAAAACATGTATTTCCGGTGAAATATCAGTATCGAACTTTTGGGTGCAAAACAATACCTTCTCTATACAATGTGTAGGTACATATTACGAGTCTACAATGTACATAGTCGACAGAACATATATTGCATTCCACCAACATATTCGATACCGCGATTTCACAGGAAATACATGTTTTGAAAGTCCCTAAATCCAAAAAGTAAAAGAAAAATATTTTTAAAAAATTGTACTATGTGTGTGTGGTGGGGGAGGAGCAGCATAGCTCTAAAACGAAAATCTGTTAATACCAAATTTGGCATTTAAGTTCAGTATCTTCCAAGGATGCGACGCTAGGAATTTCAGAAAAATCCCCAACCGTTATTTACTCTTTACATAAAACGTTTTTTCGAAGATGTTGAGTTCCTCATAAATGACTAAGGTTATTTTGATTAAAATATCGTATATTAGAGATGTTTACATGATAAACAAAATGTATATCTTGAAATGATTGGGAATAAATAGCCTCTGAAGACGTCTTTATTGCGAATTATTTTTACATAACTGGCAAAGCATAACTGATAGACGTAAACTTGCTGCACAAAATATGTAGATCTCATCTAAATGCATTAACTTATGTGCTTTTATGTTTTTTTGTAGTAGTCAGTTTCCGAGACATTCCTTGTATTTGGTTTCAATTTTAAAATACTTTTCACAAACAGGAAGACTTCTGTGTGTTTGTTTTGTTCCACCCCGTGCTATGCAAAGAAGCGAATTTCAGTAACGATCGCATAGCGACAGATTTTAAACTATTTAAATGTTGCTTTATTAACATAGTGTATTCCCTTAGTCTTCCCCTCCTAAAAGCTCTAGCCGAAAAATGGACTGTAGTTTCCTTCTACTTAAATATGTAACTAATTAGTAAGATAATCCAGCTAATGCTCATCTCGATTAGATGGACATCCGCATTTCTTGTATAGTAAGATTTTGTTCACTTACGGTTTACCAGATATGTAAAAATCATTCAGAATGAAGAGGATTTCAGAGGCTATCCGCAGGAAATCAAGACTAACTTTTTATTCGTCTGTAAAAATATCTTTAGCATACGACTTCTTAATCAAAATCATTAGAGACATTTTTGAGAAAATCTATATTTTTTTTTTTTTAAATTTTACCATATGAAGGTAGTTTAGGGTTGTGGGATTTTCTTGAAAACCTTTGTGCTGCATTTTTGAAAGATACTAAACTTAGGTACTACTAATAGATAAGCTTTTTCGTTTTTGAGTTATGCCGTCCATACACAGACACACTGACCTTTTTTATGTAAGATGCTTTCTGTTTTATTCAGGAGGTTTCAAAACATACATTTCGGGTGAAATCTGGCTATCGAATTTTTGGGTAGAACAATTCCTTCTCTACCTAATATTTATGCTACACATATGCACTAAAGAAAATATAAAGATCTGAATGACTTAAAATATCCGTGATATACATTGAAGAACTTGAAGACCATTTCTTCTTAACAACTGATGTTTTTAAAATTTGTCGCTAAATTTTGGTGACAATGTTCCCTAATAAGAGTAAAGTATAGTTAAAATTCTATCATAGCCACAATACGCAATAAAATGAGCCAGTTTTACCAACATTCAGTCAGCTTAATATATGCGAAATGAGATTTCATAATGACACAGTTTAGCAAGAAGGGTTTCTCACATATGAATTGTGTCATAGTTTCCCGGTAAGGGCCACAATAAGGTCATGTGTCAGCTCACGTGTTTTGTTCAACTTTCTTTAATTGCCTAACCTCAAAGTAAGAGTGTATGTACCTACACCTGAAGAAAGTACGGTACATATCGTGGGTTACTCAGATCATGCCCATTCCATTCATTATTTTAACATGTTATCCTTGAATGCAGCTCCTAATTGCTTTCATTCACGGAATATTGTGTGTCCGTACACTTTAGAGATAGATTTTATGTCACGCGCAACATTTGCACCTCTTTTTACTTTTTCTACACGTACTATGTACATAGTGTATAGAGAAGGTATTGCAGGTTTAAGTTTAGTATCTTCCAGGCATGCGACACGAATAATCAGAGAAAAATCCACCCACCCTAACCTACCTTTTACATGGAACATTTTTCAAAAAAATTTATTTTCTGAAAAATGGCTCTAACGATTTTAGTTAAAATGTCAAATATTAAGATATTTACCTGACAAATAAAATGTATATTTTGAATTGTCTGGGAAGCGCCTCTGAAGACTACTTTATTCTAGATGAATTTTACGGAATTTTGCATTACAGCTAAACCATAAGACATGGACAAAAACTTACCACAAAAAATGTAGAGCACATTAAAACACAGAATTTATGTGTATACATTTTTTTCGTGGAGCTGATCGTTTTTGAAATATTCCCTGTTTTTGGTTTCAACTTTGAAGAACTAAACTTTTCTCATACAGGAATTTGTCAACTCCTGTCCATACAAGCAAAGGAACTTCACTCACATAGCAACCAGCTTTTGACTATCACTTCAATCAATGGTATTCCCTTATTTCGCTTCTACTTACAAGGAAGCAAGTAATAAGACTATTTCTGCTAATTTTTTCTCGATTAGCATGAAGTAAATAGAAGCATAAACTTTTTAACAAAGTTTACAGAGATGTAGAGAAAGTCATGTGAATGGAACACATCAGATTTTTTACTTTTTGTACTACCTACATCATTGAAAGAAGAAATATTCCATTCGAAACAAATATTTGATACTAATTAATAGTAAAATTACTCGGCCTGTAAAATCTCATGTGTTCCAATCACAAACTGTTCTGACAAAATAATATTTTATCTACACCACGCTAATCGAGATAAACATTAGCAGAAGTGGTCTTATTACTTGCTTCCTTGTAAGTAGAAGGGAAACAAGAGAATACATTAGGCTAAAGCAATAGTCAAATCTTTTAAAAGCTGAACACTGTGTGAAACGATTGAGGTTCGGTTCGCTTGACATGGTCCTGTTTGAAAAAAATGTTACCTAGTTTAAAACTGAAGCCTATAAAAAGGAATGTCTAAAAAACGGCCAACTCGACCAGAAAAACTTATATGACAAAATGTGTGTTTTAACAAGATCTACATTTTCTGTGAATTAATTTTTTATCCATCTCTTACGGTTTAACTGTTATGAAAAGTTCTACAAAACTCGTCTAGATTAAAGAGGTCTTCAGAGGCTATTCCCAGAAAAGTCAAAATATACATTTTATTTGTGATGCAAATATCTTTAATATTTCGCATTTAAACGAAAATGCGTTAAGACTCATTAGAGAGAAAAGACATTTTCATACCTTTTTTCATTTAATGGGCAGTTTATGGTGGGGGATTTTCTTGAAAATTTTCGTTTCGCATCTTGGAAGAAAAGAACAAAGAAAGAAAACAAAAAGCCAAACGTAATTACCAAGTTTATTATTTAACGGTCTTTATGTTTTTGAACTCTCCTCTCCAAAGACACACACAAACACACAGATGACCTTTTTTTTTTTTTTTTTTTTTTTTAGAAATCTATATGTTTCATTCACATGACTTTCTCTACATCTCTGTAAAAAATGATTGTTAAAAAGCTTAAGCTTCTATCTACTTCATGCTAATCAAGATAAATATTAGCAGAAGCGCTTTCTTGTAAGCAGAAAGAAAATAATGTAATACAATAAAAAAAAAAACAAGAAAACAACCATGTATGTAATAAATTATGTGTGTTAATGAGATCTACATTTATGAGTTGAAGCTTTTGTCTATACCAGTTATGCAAAATCCATCCAGAATTCAGAGACTATTCCCAGAAACTTCAAGACATACATTTTATTTGTGATTTAAATACCTTTAATATACCCACGGTATTTTAGTCAAAATTGTTAGAGGCATTTTTGAGAACAACAAAGTCTTCCCTGCAAAGAGTAATTTCGGGTGGAGGGTATTTGCTTGAATATCTTTGTGTCGCGTCGTTGGGAGGTGATACAATTAAATACCAAGTTTGGCACACACAGATACACATATTGACCTTTTTCTAAAAATGTTTTTAATTCGGGGCACCTCAAAAAATGTACTTCCAGCGAAATCTCGGCATCGAATTTTTTGGTGGAATACAATACCTGCTCTATACACAATGTACATAGTACGTGTAGAGAAAATAAAAAGTTGTTATAAGGGATACAGTAGATTAATCGAATTAATGGTAAAGTTGTGATTGATAGGATCCTTGAAATATGTTAGATTGAAATGCAGACGTGTTCATCGTACCTTTTGATTATGTCGTTTCCTACTTCCCCGTGTTCATGGGACCTCAAAACACACGTTTCTGGTGATATTTTAATGAAATTCAATACGAGTAATTCTTCTACCTATCAAAGAAAGAACAACAGAGAATACAAACGGTTTTGGAGGTAATATGTATAAAAATGGTACATGGACGAAGTAAACAAGCACTCTATACTGGATGTACCTTGAATAGCTTTGTATGACGCAATATTCGCTATATTTGCGTAACAAGGGCATCGAGTATTTATACACGTGAGTGAAATGCTGATAATTAGCACTTATTTGCTTCAGCGGATGTGCTCAGATACACCAAAGCCAAATATGTTTCGGTCTATTTATGTTTAGTCAAGGTAAACAGAATATGCGTAAAAGGTTTTCTACAATTTAACAATCGTATATAAACCAATTACCAACATATTCAATTTGACCTTAGAAAGATATGTCATAGCCATAAATCATTCGTAACTTATATTTACAGTGTTTCAAGGTTTCACTATAATGATTTTAAAAGGGAAAGAGCTCACTTACTAGCGAATGAGATGCGTTATCGTGCTATGCGTTGCCAGGTCGCAATCCCTCTCACTTGCGCTTTGAGCATTCAAATCTGTCTGGCGACATAATGTGTATTCACGTGTATTAGAGCTAAAAATCTGAGGTTTTTACGGTTCTGCTCTGAACTTTACTCCCTATGTGCCTAGTGAATTATTTTTTGCAAAATCTGAATACTTTGTCTTGGCATGAGTAGTATTTATGACAGACGGGAGTCGCCCTCCGTGAATGTAATAGTTACCATGCTAACTTCATATACCCATGGGCGCGGGTTCAAACCCGACGGAGGACGATGGATTTTTTCAGGCGTAGAATTCCTTAGCATGGCTTCCTTCGGAAGAGAAGTAAAGCCGCTGGTCCCATGGCGGAGATTTACGGCACGTAAAAGAACCTCAAATCTGATAGAGAGGACTCTGAGTAAAATTAAGCGGTCTTTCACGCCCAATATAGAATAGGACGTTGAGAACCACAGCAGTTAAAGAGCGTCCATAAATAAAACTCCATTTCATTTCATTGAGAGACGGAATCACTTAGCGTGTTACTCCCCAATTAATCGCGAATTTAAGATGTCAACACAGCAACACTCCAATTGGCTGTCGGCCTGGTGGCGCTCAAGTACAAACCTCATCCCATTTAAAAGTCACTTGTCTACTTTTTAACAGTTTAATATATCCTCACAATAGGTACACCATCATAGCAACAGATTTACATCCTCGTTCCCGTTTGTTTACATAGAAATCTCGTACTGATTTCTTCCATTTTGATATTGGTACATTTTAAATTGTAAAAATATTTATCCGGAGATAGAACCAACCTCCTCCTCCTTTCATTATTACGCTCTTAGTATGTAGAGCTTACATCTCCTAGGACTTACAAGCCAGTGTCTGGAGTCAGTCTTTTTGGGAGAAGATGGACTCTAGATCAGAGAGAATAGCCAGGATGGGTGATCAGTCCGATGCCTGGTATGGGAGTGAGGACAATTATATGAAATGACTGTGAAATCGATGAAAGGAAAGGCGAATGTGGAATCAATGGCGGAGTAAACCGGAAAATCCGGAGAAAATCCGCTCAGCACCACTTTGTCCATCACAAATCTCATATACGGTCCTCTGCACGTGTTGGACTTAAATTGCGTGGTTTAGCGAGATCTACATTTTTGGTGCAGTGAGACTTAATTTATCTTTTATGGTTTACCAGTTAAATAAAGTCATCCGGAATGAAGAAGTTTTTAGAGGCTAATCCCAGAAATATATTTCATTTGCCAAGTAAATACATTTAATTTTAATCGAAATTGTTTATAGTACTTTTTAAGAAAATAGAAGATTTCAAAAAATTCCACATATAGGATAGTTTGGAGGGAAGAATTATTCTGAAAACCTTGTCGCATCCTTGGAAGATATTGTATTTCAATATTAAGTTTGGTACTTAACCGTCTTTACCTACACTTTTATTTTTAAACTGATTTTGTTTTAGATTTAGTGGCCATCAAAAACTATATTTTCGGTGAAATCTCGGGATCGAATGTTTGGGTGGAATGCAATAGGTGCCCTCTTACCTCGAGTACTGTGTACGATAGAGAAAGTAGGGAGAGAGGATATGATGAAATAGGATGTAAACCAGGGAAATCCAGTTACAATATGCACTAAGCACTCATCTGCTTCCCTTCGAGAGCAGATAAGGCATTTCGTGTGTCACATTTCTGAATTCAATGGATTCATGACGCAAATAAAATTGATAACAAGTTTTCTCCTCCGTTACGATATCTTTCCTAATAAGGCTTAAACCGATGATTTATTCCGATAAAACTGGCTAAAACCGATAGATAATACGATATTTTATCTTTGCTATATAAACCTTTGGGCATTTTCTGTTCTCTTGAAATAAAATGGAATTAAAAATAATCAGATGACTTATAGTCAAGTGGCCAGAATTAAAAACTACGAGGAAAAATCTTAGATGTACACCTAAGAACACCTGTAACTTTCTCTAGCTGTTACACAAACAAAATGTTCTTACAGAAGGTTATTCTTTTACCCACATCCTGCTAATTGGCAGAACTGGTCTTATTACTTGCTTCCTTGTAAGTAGTAGGTAAATAAAGAAATATCCTAGGCTACAGCGATAGTCAAACATTTTAAAAGCTGGTCGCTATGTGAACCATTGGAGTTCTGTTCTCTTTGCATTGCCACCAGAAAAAAAGAGAAATGAAACGAAAGGTACCCCGTTTCAGAAAATCTGCACAGTTTGAAATTGAAACCAGTGTCAAGGAACATCTTGGAAATTGTCAACTCTTCAAAGAAAACGTGCATGTTTTGTGCAGTAAGTTTTTGTTTATTGGTATCTTACGGTGTAGCCGTTATGCAAAACTTATCCAGAATAAAGAGATCTTCAGAGATTATTCCCAAAAATTAAAAATAATGATTTTATTTCTGTTGTAAATATCTTTGATATCCGCATTTTAGTCATATCGTTAGACCTTTAATGAGAAAAACAAAACTTTCAAAAGATTTTTCCGTGTAAAGGATAGTTTGTGGTGGAGGGATTTTCTTGAAAATCTTCTTGGAAGACACTAAAGATAAATGCCAAGTTTGGTATTTAACGTTCTTTTAATTTTTTTTTAAGCTATTCTGTCTAAGACAGATAAGAGACTCTCACTCACGGACCTTTTTCAAAAATATTTTTTGGGCACAGGGGACCTCAAAACATATTTCTGCTGAAATATCAGTATCGAATTTTTTGGTTGAATACAATACCTTCTCTTGCTACTATGTACATTGTATGTATATACGTGCTAGATAAAGTAAAGCTGTTGCGTGGTGAATCGTAATTTTTCTTCGCATCCCTGAACGTTTTTGAGTCGTTAACATATTTGAAAGTGTTGCGAAGAATAAAATATTAGTGAATTAAACGATTTAAAATAATCATTACAAGGAAGTCAAAGAAACAACGCTTCCGAATTCGAAGCGAGGTAATGCAAAACTTTAGATACTTGGAATGCGTCAGAAGTAGCAATAGCAATGATTTGAACTTTATTTATGGATGCTGCGTAACTGCTACAGTTGTTAGCGTCCAATTCTACATTTGGCGTAATGTTGCTCAGAGGCCTCTTTATCAGGCTTGACGTTTACATGACTATGATACGGGACCAACGCCTTTACTTCCCTTTCATAGGAAACCATACTAAGGATTTTTATGCCCGAAAAATCCATAATCCTCTCCTGGGTTTGAACCCGCGATCTTGGAATGTATGAGTTTTAACCCGCGACCGCGTACATGTTGGTGCAACTTCTCCTACCATCAGCCCTTCAAGAAAAAAGATTCCACTACGAAATTTAGGGTTTTGCTCTTGTCTCCGCCTCAGGAGCTATACGCAATTAACCGAAAAATGTTAGAAGATTTTAAGGACAATATTCGTAATGAAAATTTGAGTTGCGTAAAACAGCAGCTGCGCAAAGCGTCTATCAATATGTTACGGTGCGGTAACATGTACATTGAAGCACATAGACATTTTCAGTACCTAATACAATTTAAAATACAAGATCATTCAGTAAATCTAGATAGTTCTTTGCATTAGTTTATTTGTAATCTGATTATGACATATTTATTTGTTGTACATGTTCGTGGCGGCCAGCAAAAATTCGTACATAATTGGTGGGCTCTACTCGGGGCTGAAGAGGGAGCACTGTGATAATGTCGTCCGGTATGTGATCGCTCTCATGTTCATTCTGGCATGCAGCGGTGTAGCTGAAATGTGAGATATCACAGTTGGATGTATAAACAACGGCGCGGCGTAATAAGGATCATTCGGAAAGAGAGACTCTTCTCAGGATTTTTTTCGATAATCGAGATGTTTCTTCAAGCTTAGGTTTCTGGTACCTTCAACTTTCCAGAAAGTCTGACATCATTTTGTCACTATAATAAGGAGGAAGAATTGCAGCGAGCTAGGAGTGTTAGCGCGCAGTGGTGAGCGAGCCATGGATGACGAGTAACTGTAAACTGTGTACACGTCGAGTGAATTATTTGCAGCAGAGAATTTAAAGCTCTATTTCTAACCATATTTTGAGTCAAGCTGATCGCTATGTGAAACAACTGAGGTTCGGTTCGCTTTGCATGTTCCCGTTTGAGAAAACTTAATCAGTTTAACATTGAAAACAATAACAATTATCTCGAAAATGGCCAACTCTACAAGAAAAACATATATGACATAAATTATGTGTTTTAACGAGATCTAGATTTTTGTTTAGTAAGCTTATCACTATCTCTTACGGCTTAACCATTATGCAAAATTCTGTAAAACTCAACCAGAATAAAGAGCTCTTCATAGGTTATTCCCAAAAAAATTAAAAATACACATTTTATTTGTGATGCGATCTATAATATATGGCATTTTAATCAAAATCGTTTGAACCATTTTTGAGAAAATCAAAAAGCTTTCGAAAAATGTTTCATGTAAAGTGTAGTTGGGGTGGGAGATTTTCTTGGAAATCTTCATATCGCATCGTCGGAAGATACTGAAGTTAAATACCAAGTTTGATATTTGACCGACTTTTAAGTTTTGAGCTATGCTTCCAGAGAAAACAGAAGTACAGACACGGAATTTTTTCTAAAATTGCTTTTTTCGAACCCAAGGTGCCTCCAAGTATATTTCCTGGGAAATGTGGGTGTCTAATTTTTGAGTGGGATACATTATGTATATTGCACACACGTGCTAAAGAAACTAAAAACTGAAGGAGTAAGTAAAAGGCAAAAGAAAGAGAAGGAATCATCAACTGACAGAAGCAATGAATATAATCTTCCTTCCTAACCTTTACTTCTAATCGGTTCCAGCATCAAGTTTAAGATGTTTCCAGGGTTGACAAGTGCATTGTAATTGTATGTGGGATTACGTCACAGCAGGTTGTCTTCAATCACGATAAGGGGCTCTGCCCACTGCTTGCCCTTGATTAGTGACCTAAGGCCGAGATTTGGCCCAATCAGGAGCACCAAAAGGACGACCGCGTTGAAGGTCAGTAATTTACTTATGGGGGTCAGCATTTCCTACACCAGAGACCTCACCTCGGGCAATCTCGCCTGAATTAGATGCTAACTCAATTTCAAACTTTCGTAAATAGGTAACATAGCATGCTGCAATTATCACTATTCAGAAACAATAGTCCCAAGCGATTATTTGTTCCGTAATGGTTTATCGAATGCTTTAATGAACCATTTTATCTAGATTTACTCAACATTTCTCCGCATTACGTGTGTCTTCTCTGCTCACACCAGTTTAGACGCTGTAAAGGACGTGATGTTACACGTGAACTTAAACATCATCATCATCATCATCATCATCATCCTGCTCCTAAAGCACTTGCTCAGAGTTTAAGGGCCCTCAACTTCCAAGGTCACTAGTGCTCTTATAAAACATAATCACGGCAAAAACCAGAAATAAAAAATCTTATGTGTTCCATTCACATGACTTTTTCTGCATCTCTGCAACAAATTATTGCTAAAAATCTTATGCTTCTATTTACTTCATGCTAATCGAGAAAAAATTATCAGAAATAGTCTTATAGCCTCCTTGTAAGTAGAAGGGAAATAAGGGAGTGCCTTAGGTTAAATTAATAGTCAACAGCTGGTTGCTATGTGACAAGTTCCTTTGTTCATATGGACAGGAGCTGACAGATTCCTGTATGAAAAAAGTATAAGTTTTTTAAAGATGAAACTAATAACAAGGAATATCTCAAAAGCGATCAACTCCACGAAAAAATGGCATAAATTGTGTGTTTTAATGTGTTCTACATTTTTTGTGTTAATTGTTTGTCCATCTCTTACGGTTTAGCTGTTATGCAAAATTCCTTTCCCAGAAAATTCAAGATATACATTGTATTTGTCGGGTAACTATCTTTAATATATGATATTTTAATTAATATCGTTAGAGGCATTTTTGAAAAAATTAAATTTTTTTAAAAAAGTTCAATGTAAAGGGTAGTTGGGGTGGGGATTTTATTGAAAATCTTCGTGTCGCATCCTTATAAGATACCAAACCTAAATACCAAGTTTGGTTTTTAAGGTCTTTTCATTTTTCAGCTATGCTGCCGACACACACACACACACACACACACACACACACACACACACACACACACACACACACTCACACACACGGACATTTTTCTAAAAATGCTTTTTGGATTCTGGGAGTCTCAAAACATGTATTTCCGGTGAAATCTCGGTATAACGAAAGTTATCGCCACAAAACTTTATTTACAGAGGTGCAGTGCCTTACTCTGTCAGCGTAATCATCATTGCTATCAAGGTATTTATGGTCACGTGGTATCGGTTATACTCTTCCAGCGCTAAAGATATGAGCCAAGATGTCACTGTCGCTTTGAGGTCTTCATCGGTGTCCAAATTGAAACATCGGTTTTTATGAATCCTTTTATCAACATTTGCTTTCAACGTCTCCATAACGATTGATGAACTTCCACTCCGTCTTTATCGTACACACTGATTCTTTCTTGATTACCCGTAAATTATGTGTCATTTCCTCATTAGAAGACTCGTTTATTGCAATATCACTATACACTTGCGTTATTTGCCCATACAATTCGATTGGGCATTCAAAAAAAAAATAATAATAATAAGTTCTTTGGCAGTATAAAAGTGTAAAATAGGCATTGAAAAACTGATACCACGTAACAATAAATGGCTTCATAGAATGGAGAGAAATAGAGTAAGGTACTGTAATTTTGTAAACAAAGTTTTGTTTTGATATCTTTCGTTATCATTTAGTTATGCCAATCGTGACATTTTCTGGATGGGTCTCGTATAAATATAGGAGGAAATAGCACCATTATAATAGAATACCTTGATAGTTCGCAATAGCTATATAAATAGGAGGGCCGTTTTTTTCAACCTCCGATAGGTTATAAATAAAATACAAGTTCATAGAAAACAATTATTTTATTAAAAGTTGTGTACACTTATGGTTACTTTTCAACATAATCACCGAAAATATTGAGACATTTATCGTACCTGTGCACAAACTTTCCAATACCCGCTTCAAAAAATGTTGCCGCCAATAATGCAGCCCGGAACCACTATTAATGTAGCTGTTTACTGCGAAACTTTACGACCTTTGCGGAGAGGCACTCAAAACAAACGAAGAGGAATGCTGACTTCAGGAATTGTGTTGATCCATGACAACGCTCGTCCACACACTGCTGGCACAACCCATCGGCTCTTTGAACAATTTCAATGGGACTTTTTTGATCATCCGCCGTACAGTCCTGACCTAGCACCCAGCGACTTACACCTTTTTCCTGAACTGAAGATGTGGCTAGGAGGGCAGCACTTTCAAACCAATGAAGATCTTCAAAACAACGTCAATGTTCATTTGAAAACATTGGCGACAACATTTTTTTGAAGCGGGTACTGCAAAGCTTGTGCACCGGTAGGATAAATGTCTCAATCTTTTCGGTAAATACTCACGCCATTAAGGAGTTCTCTGAAGGGAGATATACCGGTTGGTTGACGGGTAAAATACACAACTATCAGTTGCAGGATTGAATGTCATACCGGTATATTGTCTCAGTAGCTCAACGGTGAGAAACCGCGCCGAGAGCGGGAGACCGTGTTCAAATCCTGACTGTGGCATTGAATTGTTCAACTGCTTGTAATAATGTCTCCTCTTGTTCCTAATTTTAACGAAGAACTCGGTGAGAAATGTATAATAGGTAAAGAAAGGGGAAAGGCGAAGTTATTGTAACAGAACGACTACTGGCGTAACGATAATTTCTGTTGTACTTTGTAGGTGTGTTTGATAGCTGACTCTTTGCCCTTTCCCACGCATTGTTGTCTTTGAATCGCTAAAACGGTGTTATGTCACACCGCTGTGATACGTACACGTTGATGGTAATGTAAGTCTAAAATAAATAATTATTTTATAAAATTAATAGAGAAATAACTGCTATAAATAATTTCATATACCTGTTAAAATCAACGAGTAATATAAAAATGTACAGGTTTTGTTTTGTTGTAGGTAAATCAATACTCAAGGGAAATGTTTAGGCACAAGTTATATAATCTGTTGCTAAATAGATGTCATTAGTACGGCCAAGTTAGATTCATGAAAGCAATTAGGGAAATCAGAATAACGAAGATAATTATGTTCCAGGAATATCAATGAACAAGGAAGCCCATTTGGCTCATGATTCAATTTATCAAATTAATGTGTTCACAAATCTAAGAGACGTAAACGTTTGTGACCATTTAACAAGTGGAAAGAAAACTTAGGACTGAACAATCAAAGGTATTGGAAAGTGTGACTCAGATGCTAATATGAAGAGTAAAATTTGGCAAAGTAGAATATAGCAACTATTGCGTAGTAGGTGGGACCTAGGTTAATAAAACAGCATGCAGTGGAAAATTTTAATTACACACGCTCTTGGCACTTTTTGCATTTCGGTACTCTTGGGCTTCAAGGTACTCTTACCTCAGTGATCGTATTTCATCACATTTGCAGTAATCGGCCAGGGAACTGGCGATAATAGTTTAGTAGCTTTAAACTCTTAACTTTACTGCGGGAACAAGTTTTACCTTATACTTTGCAAGTTCACAGTTTTAATATACCAAGCAGTTTAAATTCCTAGTGCTAAGATATACGAAACATTTTAATTCTTCATTATTGTCGGGTTACATCACATCTAATACTCGTTTTAGAAACAAGTACTTCAACCGTTTATTTACTTGTGAACAAATAGCATGCAAGTTGCTGATAAAGCAAAATAAAAATCCCCGCGAGATAGCTTTGTGATTTCTCATATTAATAACACATTTACCCGTTTCTGCAAAGCAGCAGGATAAAGATAACAAAAACATGGTTTACCCATATCTGTTCCTTGGAAACTTATCTGCATTTATCTACTTTTTTAAACTCTTATGCCTATCTTCAACAATAAATCTCTTGAGAAGCAGTTTGAGAGAAAAGGCTTCTTTAAACCCATGTGAGGTATTTACGACTTCCATGGCTCACTTGGCTGAGAATTTCACGACCTTATCGCCCCAGGAAGTAAGTAAGGAATGATGGACGACATCCCGTCAGCTTTCAGCATTTCGGATAAGAACACATGTATGTAGACGTCATTTAAAATAGTGTATTCCATAAAAGGAGAAGAATCATAAAGAATTCTAATGTATCAGCATATCAAATAAGCCAGTCCGCATTAAGACTATCTTATCAATGTTAAATTTGTGATTTTCAGGTGCATTCATCTCCTGGCCTACTGAACATAGGGTAACCAAATATTTACTACCATTGTTTAGCTACTAAAACAATTTTGAAGAATTTTACTGGCACAGTTTTGTTACAGAGCTTGTTTTCATATTAACATATTTTATTTTCTTGAGATAAAACTATGAACCACTGATACCTGCCTTAACTTTTTTTTAATAAACACACACACACATGTATGTATTTACTTTAAGTAGTTAAAATGTGAATTTAATAGCTTGAGTAGTTTCTGAGATGACTTTAACAAAAAGAATAACCTTACATTTAGTTGAATTAAAAGTTTCCAGTTCCATAAATAGCATCATCCTTGTCTAGGAAAGGCAGACTGGACCAGTACCGATAGAATAGCAAAAGTTTGTTCTTTTCGCTGATATGCTTGGTGTCTCAGATGTTATGGTTGGTAAACATCAAGTGAGAAATGACGTAACTATAATTTTATGGCCATAGACATGTAGATAATATTTACTTTTATACATATACAGTTCGATTTCAACAATACAACTTCTAAATATTACAAGTTGTCGCAAAAAGCAACAAAAGTTAGAAAAGTTAAGCATTTTTTGCTACCCAGTACCCTTAAAGGAATTCGGTAAAATTCATAACATTTGGAGCGCAAAATAAAGTTAATTAATTTCAGAATTCTTAACATGTTATTAATATCTTTACATTTTGAGCCGAAAATAAATTTAAGCAATTTCAGAATTCTTAACAGGCTTAATATTTTTACCACGTTTAGTTATCCTAAAAATTCACAAAATTTCGAGTCGAAAATAAATTTACACTATCTAACTTCATGTTATTAATAGTTTTACCAACTTTAATTTACCTTGAAAGTTCACAACATTTCGAATAAATTTAAACTATCTATTTTCAGTATTCTTAACAGGTTATTATTACTATTTTTACTATTATTAGTTTATTTGTATTATTACCAATATTATTACTATTATTATTACTATTATTATGATGCACATTTTAGCTGTAATATATGACTATTTAAAATGCTTCTCCAACGAAGCATTTCATTTGAATTTTTTATCAAATACCCTAAAGATAAAAGCATATAACATTAATTGAATATTGAAACTAAATGTACTTCTCTGATTCTAGACCTGGAGATATTTTTTGGACATATTCATTGTTGAAAACACTGCTCACAACAGTAAGTTGAACCAAATATAGATACGATATACATTGTAAATACGCCTTGCAAATGTGCGTATATTAGGGAGTCACTCCTCTGGCAGACATTTAAAATATATATTATCCCTAGTTCGAAGGCATCTCCGCCACTTAGTGATGTGTATAGGAAGCACAGGTGAAAGAGACGGTCGGAGAATCTGAGGTTTTGGGCGATGTAGGCAAGGACGCCTTTCAGTGCAGTGTTCCTTCTGTGTCGTTTTCCCCCATTTCTAGGTTTGGAATTCCCCGTTAATGTGGTTACGCGTTCAAGTATTGTTTACAATGTAATCAGATGTTTCTCCATATAAAATCAGATGCATACCTAAAGATTTAAGCGCTCGTGTGATATTTAGCACTATGATGAAAACACGCACAGGAAACAGGTATTTTAACATTAAAGTGCAAAGTTTCCGACTAGCAATTTTAAAAAAATAATAGAAATCCCACGAATTCTGCAATAGATATAACTTAAATTCAATCGCTGAGTGAATAAATAAATATATAAAAATAAATAAATATTGAGAATTAATATTAAAAGCTCTTTACTTACATATACTCTGGCCACGAACACTTCTAATGTATAGTTTGCACTTACCTGTAATAAAACAAAATCAATCGTTAGAAATTTACGAGAATAGTTTGAATTTATTACAATATATCTGTTCCTTTATATCTGAAACATAATTATAAATAATATAATTACCTATATAATTATAAATACATAGGCTAAACAAACTAAGAGATAAGATAGATCCTATCTTTTTCTAAATAATTACCTACTATAATTATTCAGAATTCAAGATTCAGAATCAGGTGCTTTATAAAACACCTGATGTGTTCCATTCACATGCCTTTCTTTAGCTGTTCCGAAATAAACGTTCCTTACAAAAGAGTATTCCTTTATCGGTATTATGCCAAACATTTGCAGAATAGTCTTATGAGTTGCTTCTTTGTAAGTAGAAGGGAAATCAGGAAATTCTCGGACTAAATCGATAATTAAATCTTTTAAAAGCTAGTCGCTATGTGAAACAATTGAAATTCCGTTCTCTTAACTTGCTAGGACTAAACAAAGGACAGAAATAAAAGAAAAATATTTTCCTGTTTGAGAAAATGTTTAAGTAGACAACTTGAAAATGAAACCAATAACTCGGAATATCTCGAAAATGATTAACTATTTAAAAAAAAAAGAAAATAGAAATTGTATGACAAATTTTGCTGTCCACAAACATCCCCCACCTCTCATCCGCATACGTACACACCCACATGTTTCTAAGAATGCTTTATTTGGATTTATGGGACCTCAAAACATGTATTTCCAGTCAAACATTGCTATGTACAATAATTTTCTAGACGCCAGTATCGCGAATTTTAATTTGCTGCTCAACATTCTTTCGTCTTTCTCATCATTTACATGCATTGCAAACAGAACGCAAAATATGGAGTTCCTGCGATGCAGTATTCTAAATGTAGCTTGAGAACTGTTCAGTTTTTTTTAAAGAATTAATCAAAATCATAATCAGTTTTGATTACATTATTGAGACCGGTGCCGTTGTTCATAATAATAATAATAATAATAATAATAATAATAATATTAATTATTATTTAGGCCCACAGGTCGTAGGTGAACAGTACAGACTCGGAAGCAAGAATGAAATAAAATTATATACAGATATTCATAGTGATATTAGAAAACGAAGGTTAAAATTTTATGGACATAGCAAACAAATGAATTCTAACAGGCTCACAAAACAAGTCATTGAATTTTATGAAAATAGAAGCAAATCACATGAAATGGATTGGGGAAGTAAAAAAATGATTTAAAATTAGCAGGAATTACACAAGAAGATATGCTCTTCAGAAAACAAAGTTCATAAAGGCAAGTTGACCACGAGGACAGGCCGAAGAAGAAAACTGGAACAATGTGGACAGACGAGAGAAAAGAAGCCGACAGCCAGAGAATGAGAGAAATATGGGTTCAAAGGAAAACAAAAGAGACGTTTCTAGGTACTTTGCGTAGTCCCTCATGGGCTCATTCGTGAAAAAAAAAGAAATAATAATAATAATAATAATAATAATAATAATAATAATAATAATTTCTTTAATATTTGCCCTAATTTCCTTCTTCATATGTTTTACTTCGAAGATCTTTGGATATGTCTGCAATCAGTTGGTAATTATAGACTAACTTTGTAGTAAATGTATTTCCATCTATTTACGTATAAATTTATTGCTTTTTTATTCTACCTCATTACAGTATAAGGACTATTGTAGTTGAACCAAAAATTCGATGTCAACATTTCAGTGGAAACAATCTGGGGGCTCAAAACAAGTAATTCCGATGAAATGTTTATGAAAAGAATTGATAAGCATTATGCGTAGTTTATCAGTTGAATTCTATAATACGCTATATGAAATAAAATTACATTTTATCTGTGTTAGTCTATGTGGCTTCAAATTATTGGTACAGAATAGCCCAACAAGAGTTATCACAGGACACAAACGACGCTTCCCGTTTTGTAATGTAGACATTTCGAAGCGATGTCTTCCTAAACAACATTCCATTTTGTGAGAAAATTGTGTTAATATAAAGAGTAGTTGTATTTTATGCAGTTAAGAGCACTTGGTAGGTTTAAGAAAATCTTTTTTACGTTTTTGAATCTGGGTATTGCGTAATATTTACCGTCTTTAGCACGTACATACAATGTATATAGTATGGAGAAGGTATTGTATTCCGCCCAAAAATTTGATGCCGAAATTTCAACGAAAATATGTATTTTGAGGTACCTTGAGTATAAAAAAAAGAAAAAGAAAATCATTTTTGCTTTCTCTAGCCCGTATGTACAATGTGCATACAGAAAGTATAGTATTCCACCCAATAATTCGATGTCAAGATTTTACCGGAAATATATTTATTGAGGTACCCTGAGTCTGAAAACAACATTTTTTTGTAGAATAAAGATGTGTGTGTGTGTGAACAGCATAGCTCAAAAATGCAAAAACCGTTAAATACCAAACTTAAATACTAAGTTTAGCATCATTCAAGGATGCGAAACCACAAACTACCTTTTACATGTAAATATTTTGAGTTGTGTTTTTCTCAAAAATTGCTCCAACGATTTTGATTAAAACATCGTATATTAAAGATATTTACATCGAAAATAAAATGTATATTTTGAATTTTGTGGAAATAGCGTGTGAAGACCTCGTTATTCTGGATGACTTTTGGAATTTTGCATAACAGTTAAACCGTAAGAGATAGACAAAATGCACAAAAAATGTAGTTCTCGTTAAAACACATAATGCTCTTCTTGTAAATTTGACTGTTTTCGAGATACTCATTATTTATTTCAATTTTAAACTACCTAACATTTCCCAAACGGCACCATGGAAAAGGAACCGAACCTCCAATTGTTTGACATAGCGTTCAGCTTTTAAAGTATATGACCAATGCTAAGAATCCCCTTATTTCCCTTTTGTTTACAAGGAAGCCTACCAGCAATCCTGCTAATGACTATTTCGATTAGCATAATATAGATCAAATAATAAAAAAGGTGTGTGTGTGTGTGTGTGTGTGTGTGTGTGTGTGTGTAGGACATAGCTCAAAAATGAAACATCGGTTAAATAGCAAACTTAGTATTTAGGTTCAGTTTCTTCAAAGAAAGCGACACGGCGATTTTCTTGCCTCGCCTGCAACTATTCTTTTCAGGAACATTTTTCGAAAATTTTGACTTTCTCAAAAATGGTTGAATAAAATACCATATGTATAGGTTTAAGATATTTTCGTAACAAACGAAATGTATATCTTGAATTTTCTGGGAATAGCGTCTGAAGAGCTCTTCATTCTGGATGACTTCTGTTTAACTTTTGTATAAATGGTAAACCGTAAGAAGTAGGCAAAAACTTACTGCACAAGAAATGAAAATCTCGCAAAACGCACAATTTATGCCATATATATACTTTTTATTGCATCTTTAACCATTTCACGCACGGAGCTTCTTCTTCGACTCGCTAAGATGGCCAAGAAAAGACTGCGCAGACTCGCCGCTGCTAAGGCAGCACCCGTCGCCTCTTCCTCGGCAGCCGCCAAGGAGGCAGCCTCTCCGTTGATACCGGTCCCGGCAAGCCCTGCTTCGCCGGCCGCCACCGCAGTCTCGCCGCAACTGCAGCCGCAGTTGCCGCCAACACCACCGACGCCTCCACCCAGCTCTACGACGCCGCCCCGGTTCAGTGCCGTGGTACGGGGGGTCCCTAGGGACCTTACCACCCGGCATCTGCTCACCGCCGTGCAGTCGCGGTGGCCTTCATGCTTGAGGGCCACCCGCATTTACTGCGCCCGGGGACCAACGCCGCTCGTCCGCCTGGAGATACAGGACCAGGCTGACCTGGAAGCTGCCTTGGCGTCAGGGTTGCCCTTATTAGGGCGACTTCTGGTCGTCGAGGCTAGCCGACAGGAACGCCATCGGCCCTGCCGACGCTGCTGTGCCTACGGCCACACCGCTGAAGTCTGCTCTTCGACACCGAGGTGCCACTACTGCGGTACCAACTCCACCACCACCGAGTGCACTGGGCATGATCTCCGCCGACGCCGCCGATTCTGTGCCACCTGTCGTGGCACAGGACACTACACAGGGCAAGCCCAGTGCCCTCTCTACCCAAGGAGCAGCACTTCATCACCAACTTCTGCCCGCCGTACCACTCCACCGCAGACAACCACCACTGAGGCCTCACCACCTGCACTCTCAACAGACGCAGCGACGCGAGAAGCCATTCAGGACCTCCACGCGGAGATCCTGAACGTCGGCGCTCGAATAGCTGCTCTGGAAGAGACATGCAGCCTCCTGACACAGAAGCTGCAGGAACTGCAAGCTTCTAACGCCGCAGCAGCCACCAGCCAGCAGACTTCAGCCGCCGACCTGTCCACCAGGATCGACGCCCTCATGCAGCCTCTGAGGCAGGTTCTCCTGCAGCAAGCTGCATATTCTGCTGAGCTCTTTCAAACCAAACGTCAGCAACCCATCACTGCTCCTCCTCCTGCACAGGCTGAGGGGCACGCACGGCTCGGGAATGCCCGACCACCGACGGAGTGGAAGACTACTGGGAGCTTCGTGGAGCAATTCCGAAGCAGGTACAATCCATAACGTCTACGTCCTATTCTCTCCTCAAATTTCCACCCTTTATTTCCTTTCCAATATCACCTCTACTCCCTAGGCTGCAGTCAGGTTCCATGGCTGTTAGCCTAGAAACAACCTTACACCCGCTCCCGCACAACGTGCGGCAGCTTCCTATCTTTCGCCGACTAACGCGGGTGCATCAGCGGGACCGCGCAAAGCCACGAGATTCACAACAATCTACTGTTATAACGTGGAGGGGTTTTTTAGTGGGTATGCCGCATGAGGAAGCGGAGAGTCCCACATATCCTCCCAGCCATTGCACTTCGGCTGGGGGTTGAATGCGTAACGCATTTTTCCCCTCCACGGTAAAAAAAGAAAAAAAAAAAAAAAAAAAAAAAAAAAATTAACCATTACCGAGATATTCCGTGTTACTGGTTTCAGTTTTTAGCTACTTAAACTGTTCTTAAACGGGAAGATACCTTCTTTACGTGTCTCGTTTGTTTACTCCTAACAAGCAAAGAGAACCAAAATTCAATTGTTTCATATAGCGACTGATTTTAAAAGATCTGACATTGCTTTAACTTGTGCATTCCCTTATTTTCCTTCTGCTTACAAGGAAGCAAGTAAGAAGACCAATTCTGTTAATGTTTATCTCGATTTGCATTGTCAACATAAAACAATAATCTTTTGTAACAAAGGTTTGTTTTTGGAACAGTTGGAAAAGTCATGTGGATGCTACGCATCAGCTTTTTTTATGCTTCGCATGAGCGCACTGTAATTTTTGAAAAAGTCAATTGCAGATACGTGGTGGATTATTTGGCTCGCGGTGCAGTCCAATTTAGCGAACACAACTTCAGCGACAGTTGATGAATCGCTTCGTTGTTCCACTCTCTAGATGTCAATATTTCATCCTGAAACGTTGCTGCCGCTCTAGCAGCTCGTAAGTTTGCCCATTTGCTAAGATTCATTAATACGACTTTTCTCTTTTTACCTACAAGAATGCGTTTCGCCACAAAATAACAAGATCGCAAAACCCCATCCCGTGAATTACGGTGTTAAATGATAAATGTGCCACATACACATAACCAGTGAAAGAGAACTAGCGGGTTTTAGAGAGGAAAAATCCTGCATTGACCATATCAATACAATAAGAATAATTTTAGAACAGTTTTATGAATACCAATCGCCGCTATACCTGATTTTTGTAGATTTTGAAAGAACATTCGAATACATTACCCAAACAAATTATGGATAGCTATGAGAATATTTGGAATTCCAGAAAAGATTTTGGGATTGTGCAAGAAATGTATAACAATTTTTTCATATCAGGTAGAACAAAACGGAAAGCTATCAAACCTTTCTCAGTGAATAATGGTGTCAAACAAGAATGTGTATTATCACCAATACTATTCTTGATAGTTTAGAAAAAGTTCCATGTAAAGGTTAGTTGGGGGTGGGGAGATTTTCTTGAAAATCTTCGTGTCGCATCCTTGGAAGATACCAAACTAAAATACCAAGTTTGGTATTCAACGGTCTTTTCGTTTCTGAGAAAAAAAACACACACACCACCCACCCACACACACGGTCCTGTTTCCAAAAATGCTTTTTTGGATTCAGGGGGACCAAAACATGTATTTCTGGTGAAATCTCGGCATCTAATTTTTGGGTGGAATACAATACCTTCTCTATACATTATATGCATAGTACGTGTAGAGAAAGTAAAAATACAAATAAATTGTAGATAGACAACCACGAAATAGAAATAAGGCAATATTTTAGATATTTGGGATGTAGTGTATCTCAAAACGGAGGAACGGACCAAAATATAGACAAAATAAATGTTTTCTCACTAGTGAGAACATTATGGAATTCACAGAATATTCAAAGAAATACTAAAATTAGAAATTTTAATTGTTGTACGGATGTGAAACCTGGAATAAGACACAAAAAATAAATTAAAAAATATATGCAAACTTTTATTAATCAATGTCTAAGATACATACTGAGAAATTGGTGGCCAAAAATCATTAGCAACACTACATTATGAGAAATAACAAAAGTTACCATTTGATAGAGGAATAAAGAAGCGTAAATGGACATAGATTAGACATATACTGTGAAAGCATCGTGAAATATACGATAGCTAACAGGTATTGGAATGGAATCCACTCAGAGAAAGGAGGACTGGAAGAGCTAGGGTAATTCGGAGAAGAACAATAGAAGCGTAATTGAGAAATGAATAGATCAAAGAAGAAGATACAAATCTTGTCAAGGAATAGAGTTCATGGCAAGGATTTGTTGCGGCCCCATGTTCCACCTAAGAATTAAAGGAAATCACGATACACATAACTTACTCTACATCTCCGTAACAAATTGTCAAAAAACTAATTCTTCTAACTACATCATACTAATCGATATAAATTGGTAGAAATTGTCTATTATTTGCTTCTTTGTGTGTAGAAGGGAATACACTATGCTACTGCGTTAGTCAGCTCTATTAAAAGCTGTGTGTTGTGTGTGTGTGTGTGTGTGTGTGTGTGTGTGTGTGTTCGTGTACTGGATAACTGAAAAACGTAAAGTCCGTTGATTATCAAACTTGATATTTATGTTCAGCACGCCTCAAGGATGTGACACGAAGATTCTCAAGAAAGTCTCCCTAACCAAAACATGGAAACATTTTCGAAAAATTGTATTTGCTCAAAAATTGTATTAAAGATTTTGATTAAAGTGTCATATTTAACATATTTACCAGACAATATGATATAATGAGTTTTCGGTGAATAGGCTCTAAAGATCTCTTCATTCTGGATGACTTTCGTACAACTGGTAAATTGTAAGACAAAGGCTAAAAGACTACCACACAAAAATGTACATCTTGTTTAAACTCAGTTTCTGAATTTTTTTGTGGAGTTAACCATTTCCGAGATATTCCTTGTTATTGGTTTCTATTTTAAAATAGTTAAAAACTTTTCTCAAACGGGAATTTTGTCAATTCCTTTTCTTTTGTGTTACTCCTGGGCATGTAAAGAGAACTGAATTTCTATCACATAGCAATCAGCTTTTAAAACATTTGACTGTCCGTTTAGCCTAGTGTGTTCCATTACTTCCCTTCTACTTATAAGGACATAAGTAATAACATTATTTTTGTTAATGTTTATCTGTATGAGCATGAAGTAGGTTGAAGAATACGTTTTTGTAAGAATAAATTGTTACAGAATAGGTAGAAAAAGGGATGTGAATGAAAAGTTTGGTTTTTCCTTTCTTCAACTTATAAGAATTTCCAATAATATACTTCAATTTTATTGCTGCTTTGATACTGTTACTTCAGCCTGACGGTTTTATGTCCATTCATCAATGTTTCCATTATCAACGAAAAATGTTTTCCGGATATTGCGTCGAGACAGTTTTCCGGAAAATTGCTTTCCCGGAAACACTAATATGTAACGGCTCTGAGGGAAGAATTGGCTGCAATTCCAGGAAGATTCTGAAAAATATACCAAACCTTTACTGCTAGAAAATAATTCACCTTGATCTAGCCTGAATGTAAGCAATAAACTATCAGTGTACATAAACTACTAAGTATAGTACAATACAAGCGTGTAGATGTCATCTGTTTAACCAGACATGATCTCAGTTACAACGTTGAGAACATATATGATTTGTCCTGCCTTTCATAGATTTGCAAGAAAATATTTTGAAAAGTCGACTCATTAGGCCCTTTCCTTGCATTAGGGTGAGAAAATCATATTGACTCCCTACAGAGTAGTGAGCGCATACTATCTATGATGCTCTTGTGAATTGTTTCTGCATTACAGAAGCAATCGTAACTTCGCTAGTGGTGCTTAATTTTAAGATGATTATTTCATATATTTTCAGAGAAATGTTTAATCCTTAATGAAGCCACCCACAAAAGAAACATCCTTCTTTAAGTTTGAACGAAACCCTAAATTAAAATAAATGCTTTACTTAATTATTTAGTTATGTACTTAATGTAAAAAACATCTAATAGTCCACTCTCTACCTGTTCTGCAAAATATTCTTACAAAAGATAATTCCCTTACTTACATCATTCTAATCGAGATAAACAGTTTTATTATTTGCTTAGCTATAAGTAGAAGGGAAATAAGGGGGTACACTATACTAAAGTAATAGACAAATCATTTAAAAGCTAGCTGTTATGTGAAACAATTGAAATTTGGTTCTCTATACGTCACAAGGAGTAAAACAAGTGATGGGGAACGAATGACGACATCCCGTTTGAGAAAAACTTTTTAAGTATTTAAAAATTAAAACTAATAACAAAGAATATCTCGGAAATGGTTAACCCTACAAAAATGTGTAGAGGCATAAATTGGGAGTTTTAAATTTTAGTATTGCAGGTTTTTGTCTATATCGTAGAATTTACTAGTTATACATAAGGCATCTAAAATGAAGGTTTCTTCGGAAGCTATTGTCAGAAAATTTAAGATACACATTTTTATTTGTCTTGAAAATAACTTATTTATTTTAGTAAAAATTGTTAGAGCCATTTTCGAGGAGACCAATAAATACCAAGTCTGTTTGCACACACATGCGCGCGAGCGCAGATCTCTGTCTGAAAACGTTTTTTATACAGGGGACCCCAAAACGTGTATTTCCGGTGTGATATCGGTATCGAATAGCTTTCCTATTTATGTATTAGGTAGTAAATACAGAAAGTAAAAATATGTAATTTTTATAATAAAACTGTTGTCATTTTTTCTTCTTCTTTTAAAGAAAACGAACGAAACTCAGATTCCAAGTATGCCACAACGCCGTTTATTTTACTTGGGTTTTCCCTATCCTTTTATATAAGCACATTTGACTGCAGTTGCTAAGATTCGAACTCACTTTCAAAGGGATTCAAACACTAACTATCGCCTTAACGCTCATAACAATTCGAACTGCTAGATTGTAGCGCCTTGGGAAGAAAGCCTGTTAGGTATTAGATAGAGAGAGAGGGAGAGAGGGAGAGAGAGAGAGAGAGAGAGAGAGAGAGAGAAAGAGAGAGATGCTAAATAATAAGGGTTAGATTTGACACAAGGTAACATGGTCACAAGTTGTTTTTTAAATTTTGCAGCAATGGTGCATCAGGTGTACATCGTATGGTGGTTGGTTCGCTTGCATAAAGTTTGTATCCTGTGAATAATTATTTCTGAATTTATAGGTTAACAGTAGACACAATCTTAGGAGCAAGTACGTAGCATAATTTACTTACAGAGAGGGGTAAGATTGCCACTGGCTGTATTTTGCTTGAGGATGAGGAGGCTGCACTTAATAACGCTATAGTGCCACTAAACTTGCGTTAATGTCACTTTGGTGTCTCGAAAGACAGTCTTGTGAGAGAGGGAATTCACTTTGCTGGCACAGTTCCTTGCTATAAATCTCTGTTTATTTCCCCAGTCTTGTCTATATTAGTTTTGAAAAGAATGCATTTTTATGCTTTAAACTTCGGCTAGCTGCTGAAACGAGCAATAAAATTATTCACACCAGCGGTCATTAACTCACTGATTCGTGTACAGCTCAACTATCATTAATTCTCTCAGCTGATATAATTCTATGGTATAGTAACGAAGAGGTAGGATATTCAGAACGAATATCAGAAATATGAATAAATTCAAACGCTTGAAACGAAATTTCCAACATATAAATATAAAGACAGAACTCACGATTAATTTCATTAATCATATACTTTTGTCATTCATACCACTTTCATTATTTAATATAAAATGTTGCAATTGATCAATTTAATTGCAAGTTCTTGCTTTATGGTTCTTAACTGCCCCCGCCCCTGGATAGATGACGGGTGCTGTATGAATATCCTGGTTTCTTTTTACTTTATCACGTACGTACAATGTACATAGTAGGTAGAGAATAATAGTATTCCATCCAAAAATTCAATGCCTAGATTTCACCGGAAATACATGTTTGAGATCCCTGATCCGCGCGTGTATGCTAAATTCAGAATCTTCCAAGGATGCGACCCGAAGATTTTTAAGAAAATACTACATTTTTCTTGGAAAAAAATTCAAAATGTTTGATTTTCTCAAAAATGGCTAACGATTTTTTTAATTAAAATTTCGTATACATTAAAGATAGGTATTTAAATGACAAATAAAATGTATATTGAATTTTCTGGGAATAGCCTCTGAAGACCTGTTTATTCCGGATGAGTTTTATATAAATGGTAAGCCGTAAGAGACAGACAAAAACCTACAATACCAAAGGAGTTGATATTGTTAAAACACATAATTTATGTCAATATGTCAAATACATGTTTTGTGATGTTAACCATTACCGAGATATTCCTTATTATTGGTTTAAATCTTAAATATTTAAACTTTTCTCAAACGGGAACTTAGCATTCCTGTTTTGTTTGCTTTTTACTTTCTCTATACTCACTATGTACATAGTGAATAGAGAATGTATTGGACTCCACCAAAAAATTCGATACCGAGATTTCACCGGAAATATATGTTTTAGGGTCCCCTGTATCCAAAAAAAAAGTATTTTCAGAAAAAGGTCCGTGTGTGTGTGTGTGTCCGTGTGTCCGTGTGTCTGTGAACACGATAACTCAAAAACGAATAGTCGGTAAAGTACCAAACTTGGTATTTAAGTTTAGTATCTTCCAGGGATGCGACACGAATATTTTGAGAAAAATCCCCCCACCCCAAACTACCCTTTACATGGAACTTTTTTCTAAAATTTCGATTTTCTCAAAAATGGCTCTAACGATTTTGATTAAAATTTCGTATATTAAAGTTATTTACCTGACAAATAAAATGTATATTTTGAATTTTCTGGGAATAGCCTCTGAAGACTACTTTATTCTGGATGAATTTTTCATAATTACTAAACCGTAAGAGATGGACAAAAACTTAACACACAAAAAATGTATAGCACATTAAAACACACAATTTATGTTACATACATTTTTTTCGTGCAGTTGATCGTTTTTGAAATATTAATTTTTCTTGGTTTCAGCTTTGAAAAACTTATACTTTTCTCATACAGGAATTTGTCAACTCCTGTGCATACAAACAAAGGAACATCTGTCACATAGCAACCAGCTTTTGGCTTTCACTTTAACCTATGGTACTCCCTTATTTCGGTTCTACTTACAATAAAGCAAGAAATAAGACTATTTCTGCTAATTTTTTCTGATGAGCATACAGTAAATAGAAGTATAAGCTTTTTAAGAATAATTTGTTGCAGGGATATAGAGAAAGTCTTGTGAATGGTACACATCAGATTTTTTGTTTTTCTTTTTGCTTTACTTCTGGTCATACAATAAACCGAATTTCAATCACACATCAGTTTTGTTCTATGTTTTTAGTACTTACAAGGAACATATACAGTCATCACTGCTAATGTTTATTTTAATTGGTATTATGTTAAATAGAATAACAACCTTTTGTAAGAATAGTTTATTTTAGAATAGGTAGAGAAAGCCATGTGAATGGAACACATGAGATTTTTCTAGTAGTAAAGCCCGCAGCTCCAGCTGAGAGCTAAAAAACGCTCTATCCTCAACGGGCTTGCTTTGACAAGTCTGAAAATAGTAAAGGCCTTGTGCACAGCGCAGCAAAATGTCAAGAGATACGCGGCAGTAGAATTCATTTATTTTTCTACAAATAAAGAGAACTTTTTGAAACCACACAATGCCCTGATCTTTGCTAGTGATGGTTTCTCTCTCTTTTCTCCTTTTTCATTTTAACGTTTTTATGTTTGCACCACACAACACTAGCAAACACAATGGAGAGGTTTGCTTAGGAGGGTGACACTCAGCGTGCGTGCGTGCGAGATCTGGTAGGCTCGTGGTGGGCCTAGGTGTTGCTGCTGTGTACCTGCCCTGGTAATGGTTTAACCACAGGAATGAGGTGAAGGTTAAGGTTTATTTTTGAGGTTTCGGGTGATGATGTTAAGGAGGTAGTGCTAGATAGGCTCCTCGAGCGGTTGCATTTTTCGGGAGCAGTATCCTTTCCTCTGCTCCAATTGTGTTTGATTTTTAAAATTGTTTGTGTTGGTTAAATGTTGATAGACCACTCCCGATGGGAGGGGGAAGTACTTAGTTAGCCGTTGTTACAGGGGATACCCGCAAACCATGCGGGGAACCCAGAAACTGCCTCTTTCGGCGATCAGTGGGTAAGTACTCCCCCAGCGATCTGACAAGTGCGTTCTCATATTCGCCCAATCTGGCGTAGAATTTCTGAGCCCGGCGCCTACTCAGAGGTATAGGTAGTGGTTACCATGCTAGCCACTGAAACCCAACATTGCAGGTTCAAACCTGGCGGAGGGTGATGTATTTTTCGGACGCAAAAGTCCTTAGCATCACTAGTAAAGCTGGTAGTCCCGTGTAATATTTATTTGCATGTAAAAGAACCCCATGCCTTTAAAGCAGAAGGTTTCTGGACAAAACTACGCCATTTCACGTCCGCCAAGTCGCGATTTTGTCCTACAGTGCCATCTGTAGGCAACGACTCGCTCCCTCGCAACAACCATGATGCATAGCGGCGAACTCACGAACTAGAAATTCAAATCCGTCCAAGGAAACGTCGTAATGCCCCACTCAGGTGCTACAGGAAATTAACTAATTTGCAAAGGAGGGGACTTTGGCTTGGCAGCAGTGCCAATTGGGTACTTCTTACTTTGCCTTTCTCTACTACCTATAGTAAGCAGGGGAAGTTGATATTTTATTCCACCCAAAAACTTAGCATTGAGATTTCACCGAAAAAGTATCTTTTGAGGTCTCCTGGAAAAAGGAAATTTTAGAAAATCTTCCTACGTGTATAGAGAGAGAGAGAGAGAGAGAGAGAGAGATAGAGGGTAGCATAATTCAGAAACGAAAAGTCTATCAAGTACCAAACTTGCTATTTAAGTTCAGAACTTCTAAGGATGCAACAAAAAAGAAAAAAAAAAAAGAAGAGGAAGACTCGTAACTACCCTTTACATGAAACATCTTCAAAAATTTAAATTTACTCAAAAATTGTTCATAACGATTTTGATTAAAATACCGTATGTTTTAAATATTTTCACGACAGGTGAAATCTTTATCTTCAATTTTTTGGGAATAGCTTTTGAAGTTCTCTTAATTCTGAATGACTTCTGCATTACTGTAAACCGTAAGAGATAGGCAAATTCTTACTACAGAATAACAGAGTTTTTCGTTAAAACACACACACACACACACACACACACACACTGTTTATATCAGATAAACTTTACTTTCTCAATCATGTATGTTCAAGGACGAAGAGTCGTGGACCCGTATCTTGGCAAGATGGAGGGTTACGGAGGAATGGAGGGAAACGCATTTTCCGCGAACTTTTACTACCGCAAATTGGAGAGTTAGAAGTATGTTGAACGGTACTGGCAAGCACGTAAGACGCGGAAGGACTGGTAAATTACTACTTAAGGCAAGACAGGTGAGATCTGAAAAAGTGATAGTGAAGAGGGCGCGATAAGAAGAGTTACACAAAAGTGAAATGTTTTATATACGTATATTTTATATCATACTTTTCGGTGATTTTTTGTTAGTATTATTTATTTATATATATATATAAAATACTATATATATTTCTCTTAAGTGTATCTGTCCACTGTAATAAGGTACATTAATGCATCTGAATACGGTTTACTCTGTGTTGTAAATTTAAGTGGCTCATTTTCAATATTTCTCCTTTTATTTATGCTTACTCTTAATTTTTTGCTTTTCTACTTTCTCTATAGGCACTCTATACTACATAGTGTATAGAGAATGTATTGCACTCCACCAAAAAATTTGATACCGAGATTTCACCGGAAATATATCTTTTAGGATACCCTTTATCTAAAAAAAGCATTTTCGGAAAATGGTCCATGTGTGTGTGTATGTGTATGTGTATGTGTGTGTCGTGTGTCCGTGTGTCTGTGAACACGATAACTCAAAAACGAAAAGTAGGTAAAATACCAAACTTGGTATTTAAGTTTAGTATCTTCCAGGGATGGGACACGAAGATTTTGAGAAAAATCCCCCCACCCCCAATTACCCTTTACATTGAACTTTTTTCGAAAATTTCGATTTTCTTAAAAATGGCTCTAACGATTTTGATTAAAATTTCGTATATTAAAGTTATTTACCTGACAAATAAAATGTAAATTTTGAATTTTCTGGGAATAGCCTCTGAAGACTACTTTATTCTGGATGAATTTTTCATAATTACTAAACCGTAAGAGATGGACAAAAGCTTACTACACAACAAATGTAGAGCACAATAAAACACATAAGTTATGTTATATACATTTTTTTCGTGGAGTTCGTCGTTTAAGTGACATTCCTTATTTTTGGTTTCTGCTATGAAAACCTTATACATTTCTCATACAGGAATTTGTCAACTGCTGTCCATACAAACAAAGGAACTTCAGTGACATCACTTAGGAACCAGGCATCTTAAAAGATTTTACTACTGTGACCTTGTGTACTCCCTTATCCCCTGAACCAATAAGCAAATGTATAATACAAACATTTCTGCTAATGTTTAGTGATTAGCATTAAGCAGATAGAATAAGCTTTTGTAAGAATATTTTGTTGTAGAATAGGTGGAGAATATAGCACAGTCATTTTACTTTATTTACAGGTATTTTAAACAGTGGATGCAATCTAGTTACCATTAAAAAGAGCAATATGAAGGCGTCTAATCGTCTTTGGCCTTCCTCTGCAAATTTCCGTCCTTATTGAGGCATATCCTGTCGCGCGCTGCAGTTCCAAGGCGATCGAAGAAACCGTAAGTGCTGCTTGCAGTGGAAAGATTCAAACCCTAATAACTTCATCGGGAAGAGAAGACCAGTAAGGTTCTGCTCTGGGAAATGCAACAGTTGCAAACGAAGTTCCCATCAATAAGGAGGACCTTTCACATGGAAAAAGTTTCTTCATGTACAAGCGGGTGCATAAGTATGACCGGTGCTCGTGGAACAATTCCAAAGTTTTTCGCCGACACTAGATGCTAGGCTTACACACCACAGATATTAGAATCAATAATTAGCAGGTACATCTGCTTTGAAGGGTTCAATAGATATTTTAAGGAATCATGTTTATAGTCTTCAATATCAATGACGTTCTTATTTAATGGTATCTCAAGTTCTTCCACTACTTCACTTGTAAATTTATAACTTGAATTTTGATACTGCATATTTCCCTATTTCTAATTGCTATATACAACCGGTTATGTGTTTTTGTTATGTATTTGTTATGATTTGTCCTTGAGGCAACCTTACAATAAAGGAAGCTATTAAAACTAAACAAATGATTGTCCTTTGGTTTAACAATTAATATACATACATTTATTTTTACTCTTAATATCTTTATTTTATTAAAATGTCTAAGCTAACACCAACTTTATTATAAGTGCCTAAAATTCTTAATATGAAAACTATAAAATCCTAAACTATTTATCTTCTAAAAAATCAGTTCCCTAATTATTATCTACCATCCATTATTAATTTTTAGGGGGCGTTGGGAATGAAATTTTGACTACAGTCCGTCAAAAAATCTAAAATAGTATTTTTTAATACCAAATGGTTATTGGTACCTTTGGGCTTATATAGAAAAATAAACTTTACTGCCCGGTCCCATGCTTTGGGCTCTACAACCATTTAAATACCGCACTACATAACCGTTTCCTAGAATGCTATTTAATAAATCAGCGTTTTTCTCAAAACTACATTTTCACGCTTTCAAAATGTTCCTTGTATCTCAGATTTTGTTTAAATATAACTAAATTCCCCAGAATGTGCAAAAATATCTATTTAATATTAAAAGTGACAAAATTATCCTTACACCAATAGTAATATTAGACGTATGAACCCATTAGCTTATATTTAGCTTATTTTTCTTCATTTTGTTGCAGGCAATTCAGTTACAATATCATTAGCTGAAGAGCTTCAATAACGATTGGTATATATCTGGGTTGACAGCTAACTTTTCAAAAGTAATATTTATTATAAAAATTATTAAGTTTAAATTTTTGAATTTTTAACTTTTTACAAAAATTATCATAATTCAGCATTCAGCAAAGTTTAGTTTGTGGTTCAAACCTCAATTCAATTCTTGGCAACAAAAGTTCTAAAATTTTAAGGTGCGTAGAACATGATTATGCAATATTTATATAATAAAATTTGTGAAATAGTTTGTGTCTTGCAAAGCATTTATCCAATTTGAATTTAATGCAATCTCAGTATAATTTTCGAGAAAAAAAACTACATATAAAATATAGCAATCTGAAATTTCGCTCCCATTGTCCATTAAGTTCAACTGGAAGACATGGAAAACATAGGAAAGCATATAGTGGTGCTTTGGTTTAAACGATAAATACCCATACTGCACATATATGCGTTTAATATTTTTATTAGTTTCATTAAAATGAGTGAATAAACAATTATATGTGCATATATAGGATATTAGAGGTATGAATGAGCAGATTTCGCGTGCTGGGAGATCCAAGTATGACGAACAATAAAGTCAAATAACAATTTCATCTATCTTGAAAAGTTACGGAGATAATTGAACATTATCAAATGCATAATCTGCAGTCTGGCAACGGAGTAGGAATTAAAATGCGAATGTTTATTTTGTTAAAAATATACTGTAAGTGTATAATAAGTGTTTTAATATACCTTATTGGAATTAATAGAAACGATTGGATACACATCTTATGTATTTATTATTCAACGTGCGGAAGTTAAAGCTATAAAAATGGATAAATTTCCTATAAAACGTATTTATATAATAATTTAAATTATTTGGTTTTTTCATTGTTATATATGAATGATTTTATATATTTATATTAAGGTATTAATGACCATAAAATTAAAGACAAAAATAAAGCAAAAACAGGTTCAAATGTAATACAACAAATAATAATTAGACACACTTTTGGTTTGCAGCTAGGCCAAAATCCGGTTCGCCACGGGCCTGTGTGCTTATTATCACCACTGCCACTAACGAGAGGTGGGGTGTTTTTCTTTGAAACTATCCGATCGTATTCAGAACATTACTGTCAACATTCCTGACCTTCCGCTCTACACACAACGCCCAATGTGGCGTAGTTGCCAAGCGTATAGCCTCGAATTTATTCCAGTAGATATTCTTAATACCATTTTGTGGCTAACCGACTCACTTTAGCAACAAATGGTAAATACACGAATAACTCCTCTTTTGTAGCTCTACCCCGCTATTCTAATTGCAGAAGTAAACGATACAGGAGTGATGAATATTTGCTATCAAACATTTGACCAATTTTATTTATGCAATTATGCACTTTAGAGGTAAAGGTACGGGAATTTATTTTAGGATTCTTAGTCATAAACTGAAGACTGTACAATCCTGAAGTGTTTGTTTATAACCTTAAAACCCGTTTCGTAATTATTATTACCCTCCATTATGATATTAATATCTGCCGGTCCCATCTCGAGATAAGATCGATATATTCAACCCACTATGACTACCTTATCTAATTCTACTCATAGTCAGGGGTTTACGCAATTTCTTGCAAGGAATTTTTAACACCTAGTAACCTTCTGCTCCACAGAGTCGACTAATTTATTGCTTTAGTCCAGTTATTGTGACACCGCATGCATGGTGGAACATACTTTTTATTGTCCTCGCATCTTGTGCAATGTCCTTCACGCAAGGTTTCCATATCGTGTTCTCTCCGCGATGAGTCACAACATGGGAGGAAATACATGGACACCCAGTTTTACACATAAGCTTTCGAGAAGCGACCGAACAATTCCGGTCCAACCTACCACTTGACCCAGTGAGTCAACATCAAGGCTAGCCACTTCTGTTAGAGATGGGTAGTTCTGAACGAACCGTTCAAATGAACCAGTTGTTCACAGAGAACTAGCATTTGTTCGTTCATGTGTAACGACTCTTTACTGCGTACGTTGTACCGAGGTCGAGAAGCTATTGGATTTCACCCAAAAATTCACTGCAAATGGACGTATCCCAAACAAAAAGCGTTTTAGGAAAAAAAGGCCCTGTGTCTGTAGACAGCATAATTCACAAATATAGAGGCGGTAAAATACCACACTTGGTATTTAAGTTCACTATCTTCCAAGGATGTAGCACGAAGATTTTCAGGAAAATCCTTCACCCTAAATTACCTTTTTAGAACACTTTTTGAAACTGTTGATTTTCTAAAAAATGGCTCACGATTTTGATTAAAGTGTCGTGTATTAAAGCTATTTTACATATTTTATATATCCTGAATATATAGCCCCTGAGGTCCTCATCATTCTGAATGACTTTTGCATAACTGGTGAACCGTAAGAGATAGAAAAAAGAACTTACTGCAAAAAATTTACACCTCGTTAAAACACACACTTTATGTATTATACAGTTTATTATTTTTATTTATCTTTTATTTTTGGAGAGCTAACCTTCCCGAGATATTCCCTGTAATTGATTTCAATTTTAAAATAATTAAAACTTTTGTCAAACAGGAATTTGTAATTCCTCCCTCTTTTATCCTAGTCATCCAAAAAGAACCGAATTTGAATCACGTAGCGACAGCTTTTAAAAGACCTGAATATCGATTTAGCCTATTGTAATCCCTTATTTCCCTTCTGTTTAGGAGGTAAATAATAGGACCATTTCTGCTAATGTTTATCTGCATGAGTAGATATGATTAGTTTGTAAGAATAGTTCAGAGAAAGTCATTTCAATGTAACACATCAGATTTTTGTTGTTATAATTTTACCATACAGTCATATACAACCAGTGTTGAGCTGCGTGCACTGCATAAGAGCTGTTATTTTCTTACTAGTGTCTTCGTTTGATGATAACAAAAAGGATATTTTGGAATTGGAGATAGTTTGTTATTGACATTTTGAGGTTCGGTCACAGATTTGCTCGATTGCGTAGAACAAAGTAAACATGCTGTAGAATTACATCACCACAACTTTCTCCATCGCTACATGCACATCCTCCCATTCCATTCAGAACAACCGTTGGCACCAAATTAATTTGGGGGGGGGGGGCAAATGTCTTATTTTCCCTGAAGAAGGAAGCAATCTGCAAATAGTTTGTTTTAGTAGAGAAAAGTTAACCGCGTGGGTGAGTGATTAGACCGCTCGCCTCCCATTTAGGTGGCCCGGGTTCGATCCAAGGCGCCCGCAAGTGGGATTCGTGGTGGACGAAGCGGTGCCTGGGCGTTATTTCTCCGGGTCCTCCGGTTTTCCCCGCCACCATTCCACCAATTGCTCCGTCATCACCTTTCCAATCATCAATTTCGCTTACATTTCATATCATCCACTTCTTCATGTTCAAACCTGGCTACCCTCGTAAAAGGTTCTCCATTCTGTGGTTTCGTGCCGTTGGCTCTCAGAACGGCTTTTGACCTCTAGGCATTGGTAAGTCCTAGGGGGGTGTCAGTTCTACAAATACGGGGAGGGTAAGCCGATTATGAAACGATATGAAATGAAAAATTAACAAAAGCTGATGCGTTCCATTCATATGATTTGTCTACCTATTCTACAAACCATTCTTACGAAAATTTATTATTCTGTCTACTTCGTGCTAATCTATATAAACATTAACAGAAATTATAAGGGATATAAAATGATAGTCAAATCATTTAAGAGCTGATCCCTTGGGATCACATTTTAATTCGATTCTCTTTGCTTGATCAAGAGCACAGAAAGTAAAAAGGTTTAACGACTTCTCATTTTAGAAAAGTACAGTATTGGAAACTTAAACAAAAAACAATATCTTGGAAGTGTTTAACTAAACAAAAACTGCGTTTGAGATAAATTATGTGCTTTAACTAGCCTAAAGTTCTTGTACAGTTAGATTTTTGTCTATCTCACGGTCTACAAGCTATCCAGAATGAAGAGAGTTTCAGAGGATATTTCCAGAAAGTTCAAGATATACATTTTATTTTTCGTGTAGATATATTTAATGTATGATATTTTAATCAAAGTCGTTTAATCTATTCTTGAGAAAATGGAAAATATCGAAACGTCTTCCATTTTAGGGAGGTTTGAGATGAAGGGACTTTCTTGATCTTCGTTTCACATCCTTGGAAGGTGGCTTTTCCTTTTTGAGTTACGCTGTTTACAGACACACGACCTTTTATAAAAATGTTCTTCTTGGATTTAAGTGTCCTCATAACATTTACGAAATATTTGAGGCATTACCTACACATATTTAATTTTAATTTTTACACCTAAAACTCCAGTAGTAAATAAAGATTTATTCTGATAATGAAGTAAGATAAACATCGCAAATTTTCCTTCGGAATGTCATTTCCATAACTCCTTCAAGCGCGAGTTTCTCAGCCAGTTGTAATGAATATGCAAGATTATCAAAATCTCCTTTCCCACGGAAGATAAACAGAATAAAATCCTTCGAAATGCTGATATATACAGGTGTCCACAAAATAAGTAACTTTTCGTGACCGAGGTGACTTATGAATGTCTTTTTGTTGCAGGTTGATCACCGAGCAGAAAGTTGAACGTATTGCGTTGATTTATAGCGTCTACAGAGTGTTCCGTGCGATGCGCTGCGGCGACGGTTTCAATGGAAATTTAGAAAGGATGGATCAATGAATAAAACAATATGGAAATTAAAATAAGATTCAACGAATAGGTACTGTTGCTGACGAGTCTCGACTAGGTCGATCATTAACGCAGCAGACATTAACGTAATACCGGAGTCTATTGAACGCAGTTTTTTTGTGTGTAGTTTTTAACGCCCGCTTTTACTGCTCTGGAACTGCAGGCGATAATACTGATGATGCATGAAGATGGAGCCCCGGTGGAATGTAATGGTGGGGGAAACCCGGAGAAAACCCACCCCTGCGCCGCTTTGTCTACCACAAATCTCACATGCGGTCGCTTGGGATCGAACCCGGGCCGTCTAGAGGCGAGAGGTCTGACGACGGCGTGGCATATTGAATGGAGTTCTAAATTCCCAAATCATCAGTGTTCAAAGTGCTGAAATTCACCTTGAACAAGTATGCATATTATTTGCAAGTGTTAGAACAACTCCATGACGGAATTTGTAATTCACGGGAAAGACAGCCTATTTCTTGAAACTTATTTTACAATTTCCGCATGGTTTTATTCGTTGGTACATCCTTTCTAAATGTCCGTTGAAACGGAATATCATGCAGTGCCCTTTGTGACAATGGCAATACGATCAGTAATACTCAGCATACTACTCAGTGATCAACGTGTAACAAAAAGACTTTCGTAAGTTTTCTCAATCACGAATTATTTAGTTATTTTGTGGACATCCTGTATGTATCCTTCTGGTTTAAAAGACCACGTATATATTCCTTCCATTCGGTACATTGCGCTAGAATTATCAAAATAGTAGCACATAGCGCAGTGTGAAATAGGAGTTTTCGATTAGGACAAACTGTGTGGCAGATTACAACCACAAAGTGAAGCCTCAAGGCTTCACACATCCAACACATGCTTTATTTTCAACAAGTCTCCATTGTAAGCACCAGAGACCGCCAGAAGGCCAATAAACAACCAATTACGGTCTTCTATTCCGGCCACGATACAAAAGCAGGAAGAAGTATCCATAAATCCTCGTTATGTTCCTCAGCAGCACGAAGGAGAGAAAGAGAGAAAGAGAGAGAGAGAGAGAGAGAGAGAGCGAGAGAGAGAGAGAGAGAGAGAGAGAGACAGTTAAAGCTGTTGTTCGACCCACATAATCACCAAAATGATCACAAAGTCTCTACCGATGGTTTTCAGTAGTGGACTTAATGGGTGAGTGAAATGCTCTTAAAGTTAACATTTAAAACTTGCAAGGGGCCATGTCGTAGATTGAGCTGCAATTTTCTGTGTATGTGTGTGTGTGTGTATTTTCTGCAATTGGGTATTGTCCGGTGGCAGAGTTAAAAATGCACTTACAATAATAATCTTAGTTAAATTAATAATGTAATACAACTAATATATATACATGGTTTTTGAAATACCTAACTACATATCATTCAGTATAGCAATACTATGTCAATTACTAGCATGTTTATAACAGTTACTATGAAGCCTCCACATTAATAGTTATAGAACAGTTTTGAGATCCTTAATTACTTCACAATACTTACTTTAATTCATATTTAACATTTATTTTCTTTAAATTATCCCTAAGCTTCTTTAAGGTCAGAGGGCAGCACTGAAAGGCTGCTACTACAAGCAATTGATTCCATTCTTTAATAGTCCTATTAACAAATGAAAATTTTCCTACGTCTGTTCTGTACTTTCTACCCTTAATTTTATACAATGATCGTTTTATCTGTATTATGTCCGGTTTTCTAACCTCTTTCTAACGTCCACCCATGCATTTAAACCAGTACAAGCTTTAAATAGTGCGACCAACCTATGTCTATTACGCCTAACTTTTAGCATCTCCCATTTATTCTCTTCGCCTTTCGCAAGCTCTAAATATTTACCTCTCTTTATGCATTTTAATTCCACAACCGGCCGCACTAAGGACTCTTAGACGATTTCCCTGGCCTGCACTCCCCTGTTTCAGTATTCTCATTACGAAGTGCAATGTTCCTAGATATAGAATTCATCTGATCCTCCCATCCGGCATTACTTGATAATATATTTATGTCTATCCACCTGTGGAATTTGTTCCCTGCCCATGCTATGAAGAACTTTCCCCTTAGTCCGACTAAAAACAATTGACTTACTTTTCCTAGCACTATCATGAAAATACATCGAAAAAAATCTGATATGTACCATTCACATGACTTTCTCTACATCTATGCAACAAATTATTCTTAAGAAATTTATACTACTATTTACTTTATGCTAATAAAAAAAATAGCAGAAATAGCCGTATTACTTGCTTGCTTACAAGTAGAACCGAAATATAGGTTAAAGTGATAGTCAAAAGCTGCTTGCTATGTCACTGAAGTTCCTTTGTTTGTATAGACAGTATGTTTTTCATAGCAGAAACCAAAAACAAGGAATATCTCAAAAACGACGAATTCCATGAAAAAAAGTATATAACAAATTGTGTGTTTAACGTGCTCTACATTTTTTGTGTAGAAACCTTTTGTCCATCTCTTACGGTTTAGTAGTTATTCAAAATTCCGTAAAAGTCATCCAGAATAAAGTATTCTAAAGAGGCTATTTCCAGAAAATTCAAGATATACATTTTATTTGTCAGGTAAATAGCTTTAATATACGACATTTTAATCAAAATCATTAGAGCCATTTCTGAGAAAACCAAAATGTTCGAAAAATGTTCCATGTAAAGGGTAGATTGGGGCGGGGCGATTTTTCTCAAAATATTCGTGTTGCATCCCTGGAAGATACTAAACTTAAATACCAAGTTTAGTATTTTACCAACTTTTCGTTTTGAGTTATCACAGACTCATGGACACACACATACGGATCTATTTCCGAAAATGCTTTTTTTAGATAAAGGGGACCCTAAAACATATATTTCCGGTGAAATCTCGGTATCGAATTTTTGGATGGAGTGCAATATCATCTACATAGTACGTATAGAGAAAGTAAAAACAGTATCGGACCCGTATCTCGACTTCCTCTCCCATTAGATCTTTATTAACTATTGACAAGCACTATGCACAGTGTGTTTCTGTATCAGACAGGCCAGCCAGGCTTCTTTACTACACAAGACCCTCCCTCCCCTTATTCCCTCTTACCATGAGCCCGCATGTTACCACCGAGCTCTAGGTCCTGTCTGGGTTCGACCCCAAGTCCAGGCCCTAGCCCGACTGCCCGAGGCACTCTCTTGTATTAAGCACAACTTTATGTAGTCACCCACAAATCTCTAGTTGCTACCTGACTGAACCTTTACCTGCTTCCTGACCATCCCCGAGATAGTGTATGGTAGGGGAGGCGATGTAGATCCCTTTTGGATGATCCTCCACCGGGGCGGCGGAGGAGGGGACATCTCTATACCCCCTTCGGGAGATAATGAATAAAAAAAAAAAAAAAAAACATTACAAAAATCGTTGGAAAAAAAATCTGATGTGTTCCATTCGCATGATTTTTCTCTGTTTGTTCTACAAAACATCACACAAGATTATTCTTTTTCTACTCCATGCTAATTGTAACATGCAATAGGAGGGTTTTATTACTTAGTTCGTTATAAGGGGATACACTAAGCTAAAGACAGAGTCAAATGTTTTAAATGCTGTCGCTATACGATGGTATTTCAAATTCGTCTATTTATATGACCAGGAGTAAAGCAAAAACACGGACGACTTTCTAGTTGAGTATAATTATTTTAAAACTGAAACCAATAATAAGGAATATGTCCGAAACGGAAAGGCTCTACAACAAAAAAAGCTGATGTGTTCCACTCACATGACTTTCTCTACATCGCATTAACAAATTATTGTTACAAAGCTTATTCTTCTATTTACTTCATTATAATCGAGATAAGCATTAGCAGAAATTGTCCTTATTACTTCGTTCCTTGTAAGTAGAAGGGAAATAAGAAAATGAACGGGCTAAAGCGATAGAAAGCCTTTAAAAGCCGGTCGCTATGTGAAACAATTTAAATTCCAATCTCTTTGTTTGCCAGGAGTAAACAAACGAGAAGAAAGAGGTTTTCGTGTTTGAGAAAAGTTTAAGTGTCTAAATTTTAAACCAATAATTCGTAATATCTCCAAAATGGTTAACTCTAAAAAAAAAAAAAAAAAAAAAAAAAGGTATCACATAAATTGTGTGCTTTAATGAGATCTGCAATTTTGTGTGTATAAGTTTTTGTATATCTCTTACGGTTTTCCAGTTATACCAAAGTCATCCAGAAGGAAGAGGTCTTCAGAGGCTATTCCCAGAAAATTCAGGATGTACATTTCGTTTGTCATAAAAATATCTTAAAATAAGGTACTTTATTCAAAATCGTTGGAGCCTTTTTTGAAAAGATCAACATTTGCAATAACTTCTCTATAAACTATGTACATAGGACGTGTAGAGAAAGTAAAATGTAAATAAAAAATTGTGTGTGCATGATGAGTAGTTTTGTGGCCCTCCGTGGTTTAGCGGTTACAATGTTGGCTTCTAATCCTTAGAATGACCTGCTTCGGAAGGGAAGTAAGGCCCGTTAGATGAAAGAAGAAGGTTTCTGAGCAAAATTTCGCTATTTCGCGGCCGCAAGGCGTGATTTCGTCCTACAGGCCATTTGTGGACGACGAGCCAATCTCTGTCCACCTTGGCGCATAAAGGTGAACTAACGATCCAGAAATTCAAATCCGTACAAGTGAACATCGTATGCTCCACTTAGGAGCTACAGGAATTAACTAAGTTTTTGTCAATCTCTTACGGTTTACCAGTTATGCAAACATCATTCAGAATGAAGATGATTTCAGGGGCTATCCCGAGGAAATTCAAAATATGTATTTTATTTGTCATGTAAATAGCTTTAACATACGACATTTTAATCAAAATCGTCAGCTATTTTGGGGAAAATTTACATTTTCGTAACATTTTCCATGTAATTCTTCCAAATTGTTGCGTTTTCTTGTCCATTGTCGCTACAAATTTCTAAAATACTATCGGAAACATCCTGTATATATAAAGATTACGAAAAGCAGACACCGAATAGCGGCCCGCTGTAATATTTTCTACAACCAGGAAGGTCATGTACTGCGGCTGATGTAGCAGGAACTTGTGCCGGACGTTTTCTGCAAAGCGGGTTAATTTCGTGGAAGGAAGAACAAGCGGGGTTAATCGGGCTGGTGCTTTCATCTCTTTCCCGATATTGCGTCCTTGACCGCTAGAGGGCTACCTGTGCCGAGATTATGAACTTTCCCCAACCTTCGTTCCTTTGACAACTGCCACGAGCAGCTCAAATGAGGAGACCGGCTCCAAAATAACGTCGCGTTTGGGGAATATTTCCAAAATATGAGCTTCTGCGACGATGAAGATATGCAAGTCAGTACGCTTGCTAATCTTCTGAGAGACTCCAAATTAGTTTCACCAATTATATGGGTAATTCGGGTCTTTTTATTTTCTCTATACGCACTATGTACAAAAATTCGATACCGAGATTTTACCGGAAATATATGTTTTAGGGTCCAATTTAACTAAAAAAGCATTTTCGGAAAAAGGTCCTGTGTGTGTCTGTGAACACGATAACTCAAAAATGAAAAGTCGGTAAAATACCAAACTTGATATTTAGTTTATCTTGATATTTAGTTTATCTTGATATTTAAATATCTTCCAGGGATGCGACACGAAGATTTTGAGAAAAATCCCCCACCCCCAACTACCCTATGCATGGAACTTTTTTCGAAAATTTTGATTTTCTCAAAAATGGCTCTAACGATTTTGATTAAAATTTCGCATATTAAAGATATTTACCTGACAAATAAAATGTATATCTTGAATTTTCTGGGAAAATAGCCTGTATGAATTTTACGGAATTTTGAATAACTGCTAAACCGTAAGAGATGGACAAAAATTCACTGCACGAAAAATGTAGAGCACGTTAAAACACACAATTTATGTTACATACATTTTCTCGTGGAGTTAATCGTTTTTGAGACATTCCTTGTTTTTGGTTTCTGTTTTGAAAAACTTATACTTTCCTCATACAGGAATTTGTCAACTCCTGTCCATACAAACAAAGGAACTTCAGTGACATAGCAACCAGCTTTTGACTATCACTTTAACCTATGGTACTCTCTTATTTCGGTTCTACTTGCAAGGAAGCTAGTAATAAGAATATTTCTGCTAATTTTTTTTCTGATTAGCATGAAGTAAATAGAAGTATAAGCTTTTTAAGAATCATTTGTTGCAGAGATATAGAGAAAGTCATGAGAATGGTACACATCAGATTTTTTCAAATAAACTACTTGCAATATTTTCTTAGTACATCCTGAGTGGAATACTCTTTCGAAGTATGGTTTTATATTTTCTTATCTAATATATATTTATAACAATTTTTACTATGATTTCATTCCGGAGAAGCTTTTCTTAACTTAATTTAAGGTTTATAATTTTATATTTATAGCCATACTAAAGAATGCAATGGAGACAAATTATCCATTTTGCATCACTTAATGCAATGCAATTGTTTTTCAGCCATAAGTTACACTAGCTGTATTAACTAGTCTGTCCAGAATCTTGACAAGCTTTTTATCAAGAAGCAAGACTTTGCTTACCCATTCCAGTCCACTCCCCTCTGTGTAGAGGCATTAGTGAGTTCAATAGAATCCTCCGCTTAGCAGGTTTAAGAAAAAGCCAGTTAGGACCGGAGACTACTCTAATTTCAAGTGTGGACAGACCGTGGGATGGGGTAAGGATGTTAAGAATTTGGACAAACTGTATGTACCTGCTTATCTATCCATAAATTACGGTGACACTAACTCACCCTAGCCTAAACCTAATCGCTATACCACAATTATTATTATTATTATTATTATTATTATTATTATTATTATTATTTGTAGTCGTAGTAATATTACAGCAAATCGTCATCTGCACCTCATTTGTTTGAACATCTCTCATCCCAAGGATCCAGTTGCTCTCTACGATGCGTCCCCGATGAAATTTGCGGTGTCCTATTTTACATTCGTTGATTTTTCATCTTGCAGCGTATTTGAAAAATTGGAGACCATGCACTCTTCGAGGCAGGAACTCAACCAGTCGGATAATATCTGCGAGCTCACAGATTGCTCCCCAACCGAACACTCCGTTACCCTTTACGACTTCTCTAAGTAACGCAATGGACGAGGAAAATAATTTTCTCTCGAACCTTTGCACACAGATTGATTTTTATGTCTAATTATAAAAATAATAATAAATAAGGTTAATTACTGGATAATAATTGTTCATACCAAACTCCATAAAAGTAAGGATCTAGTTTAACATTATTCTATCTGCAGCAAAACTCGGGATATGTACAATCCCGTGTCTTAATGGGGTGCAGGACGGCATTGCATTCAGAACATTAACATTCTTGCTCAGAAGACCCCGTCAAATAACAGTTGAAGACAGGCCTTTGTATCATTGAGGTAAATAGACAGTTGCCTCATTAATCGGGCGAGCCACCACTACAACTGTTTTACCTGTAAGAATATCGCCAAGAACATACACCCTTTGCTTCATGAACCACAATAAATCCTGCGTGTTTATAAAGCAATAAACCCCGAAGAGAAAGCGTGGTCGGGACTTTTCAAAAATGACCGGCTGTTAATCGCTTTAATATTACTTTTTGTTCAGATGATTTTTTGCAGAGGTTGGCTACGAGTGCTACAAAGAATGTGCGAGAAGCTGAGGCACTCCATTAATCGTTCATTTCTGTATGCTTACGCTTGCGCATTTGTGAATCTTCGGACCTCACATCACAGTTCAAAAGTATTCCCATAATTCATTTTAACCACAGCGTAGAAGCATTTCTTTTAGAAAGTTGCTTTGGAACAGTCGTTACTATAAAGCACTATACTTAAATTACTTCCTAATGTCAGTTGTTTCCTTCCATGTGCGTTTCCGCTGCGACACGTGCAAAACATGCAATGTTGTCGGTTCGTCTTGTCGTTCGTCAGCCGACCGGAAAGGGATTAAAGATAAAACTTTGCGAAGTTGGCTATTCTAATAAGAATGGATAACTAAGAGATTAAATCTAAGCTTTGGTGAGTGAAGTAATTTGATTATGTAACATTCTGTACAATTAGAAGCGTAGCTAGGGAGGGATTTTAGAGGGTTGAAAATGTCTCCTTGCTAAAAAAAAAAATGAAATGCAAATAAGAACTGTACTTTTAAATCCAATAGCTGCAGCTTAATCTGTGAACATAAAATATATTTTAATGCTATTTAAATTCAGAAATATTATTTTTATTTTATTTATTTATTTTAGCTACGCCACTACGCACAGTAAAAACCTTTTGGATGATCATTTTTCGAGCTGTGTAAATATGATCACACATTCTATTTTAATTTAATACCATTATAAATGGCGCCAAGTGATGATCAAAATATCATTCAAATAGCTACAGCTTTCAAAAGATTGCACTACCGTCTTTGCCTAGGTATTCGTTTATTTCCCCTTCTACATATAATGGACTAAGACCAGTTCTGCTAATATTTACCTTGATTAGCATGGAGTAGATATAAGAATAAAGTTCTGGTAAGAATAGTTTATTAAAGATTAGGTAGAGAAAGTCATATAAATGGAACTATTTTTATTGATGTTCTGTTTTATGATTATTTAAATTAAACATATTAAATTATTTCCTTACTGCATTGTTGTATACCTGTCTCCTAAATCAACGCCCACTCTCAAAACTCCTAGTTCTGATACTTCTAAAGTTAGCTTTTGCCTTTTTTTGTGATAGACCAGCATTGCGAGCCACAAAGAAAACAATATTGATAACATTTCATAGAATTTCAAAACAGTAAATTTCCATGTTTTATTTATAGAGATGATTCTAATTCAGGTTGTTCCAGTTTGGTTGCGCGCCAGCGAGTAGGAAGTTACTCATTCACAGGGATATGCCTGCAGTTTACAATACATCTTAGTATTGAGGAAAACCTATTGTCAAAGCTGAATGGAGGGAGGCCAACCACAAATAATTGTGCTATGGTCTTCGCCCAGTGAGGTATTAACGATCATGCTCCCCCTGCAGAATGGCTTAGCGATTTGTTATTGAGTATGCACGAGTACTCAGACTCAAACCAGTCGAATTGGAAAAGCGTGTTCTCATTTATCCTACTTATTTTATTTCCATTGTTGATCTGATTCTCTTGTATATATTACCAATTTTACAGCTTAAAATGCTGGATAGTTAAATTATTTATATAACATTTATGCAAAATTATATTATATAAAAGAAATGTTCAATACTAATAACATGAAATTTTACAATTACGAATATAAATACGCATTCTTAATGGTCACATCCCAAGGTCGCTCTTATTTTACTGAGTTTTTCAGTGCCCTAAGTTAGCAAACTAAATTATTCCCTGAAATATTTTCCTCTATACATGGCAGGTACATACAAGTTATCGTTTTTTCAAAATATATTTATTAAAACAGCTAGCCGCACACTAATGAAACTAGTTTCATGAATTTTTTATGCATAAGTCTAAGAAAATGAAACTAGTTTTTCATAAAATCAAAAATTCTGATATGTTCGATTCACACGAATTCAATTTTTCTGTTCTGCCAACGTACTATTCTTGCAAAAGATTATTCTTCCATCTACATCATGCTAATCGAGATAACCGTTAGCAGAAATTGTCTAATTACTTGCTTCCTTGTAAGTAGAAATGAAACGAGGGAATAAACTAGGCTAGAGCGACATAACTTTTTTAAAAGCTGTCGCTATGCGACTGACATTGACATTCGGTTCCGTTTCCATGACCAGGAATAAAACAAGAGAGCTAGGGAAACGGATGAGGACTTCCTATTTGAGAACAGTTTAAATATTTAAAATTGAAACCAATAACAGGGAATATCCCTGAAAAAGTCAACTCTACAAAAAATGTGTAGTTATTTCTTTTTTGGTAGTGTTTAACGCACGCTTTAACTACTGGCGACACTGATGATATATGAATGATGGAGCACCGGTGGAATGCGATGGCGGGGGAAACCGGAGTACCCGGAGAAAACCCGCCCCAACGCCGTTTTGTCTACCACAAATCTGACATGCGGTCGCTTGGGATCGAACCCCGTCTAACCACTCGGCCACGGCTGTGTAGGTATGAAATCAATTAAGAAGATATACGATTTTGTGTAATAACTTTTAGTCCATATTTTACAGATTAGCAGTTATACGAAAGTCATGAAGAAGGACTTCAAAGGCTATTCCCAAAAATCCAAGATATACGGTATTTTAATCAAATTCGTCAGGGCTATTTTTGAGAAAATCATAATTTTCTAAATCTTTTCCACGTAACGTATATTTTGAGGTCGTAGAATATTCTTTATTATCTTCTTGTAGCATCAAGTTTGGTATTTAACTGACGTTTCATTTTTCAGTTCACAGACACAGACACGCGGGTGCACGCATGGACCTTTTTCTATAAGGCTTTTTATATACAGAGAACCTTAAAGTGGATTTCCACAAACTTTCGGTATAGAATTTTTGGGTGGAATGCAATACCTTCTCTACCTATGTACTATGTATGAAGTAGAAGCAGTAAAACGTATTCATTACACGTCGTTTACATTCAATGTGGAAGATAGACCAGCACATACAAAGAAAATCTTTATTACAGACATGGAATGTTATATCAGGAAATTGTTGTGACATAATTTAAAGGCCTGACATTTTGTAAAGAGGTCATATGATGTTTTAACGATAGGAGAAATTATGACCGTCTGCTGCAATAAAGATGCGGGCTTTTGGTCATAGCAAAAACCTAATGTCATAAGGTCATAACGTTACCTTCAGGTAGGTAAACATCCGTGATCTTTAAGCTGCCACACCTTTGCTTGTCTTTGGCCAGGCAGGGAGAGGGGCAAGGAGTACTGAAGGTAACGCCTTTAGTCTGCACTGTAAATAATGGCAAGTCAGAAATTAATCAGAAGTAATGATGCTTTACCGATGAAAATGCCCTTCAAGGGTCTTAAGACGCATTTGACTGATCAACCTTGAAAACTGCATACTTATGCGGAAATGCCTTGTAACATAAAATGGAGTAATCGAGACTTTCGCATGTTGTTATGGATTAATAAATTACAGACGCTATATTTCTAGAAGAAGGCCGCTTTTTCCAAGGTAAAACTTTGTTAACTAATATTTCGTACTCAAGGAATTTGTGACCATAAAATTAGACGAAACAAAGATGTGCAATCAAGGCGAAATGAAAGCATGAGGTTACGCCGCTGAAAAAAATTGTTTCAAGATTAATTCACAGAAGACGAACTGGCCAATGGACTAAGCTAGTATGGGTGGTCAAAGCAGTGTTGCTAACTGTCTCCAGAGAGATTGATAACACCAGAAAGACATCGTGGCCAAGTGATTAGACCACACGCATCTCACCTAGGCGGCCTGGATGCAATCCAAAGGGACCGCATGTGGGATTTGTGGTGGACAAAGCGACGCAATTTTTTCCACCAGTGCTCCATCTTCACTCCATATATCATCAGTGCCATCGCCTGCGGCGTCATAGACGTTAAACACGAAACAATCTAATTAATTAATTTAAAAAAATAAAAAGTATATTTTTTCAGGGGTACCAATATTTTAAACCCATTCACATAAAAATGTTGGTATTGCTATTAAAGAAAATTTCAAAATATTTGCTTTCTCCTTATTTTACAACTTAACTGCAATAAGCATAGAAAGTACCGGATTCTAAACCCAGGCGCGTGCGCGCGCAGATTTAAGTTTTAGCACCTCAACGGGGCTATTTCAAGTTAAAATCAGTCCGTTCTCCACTGGCATATTTTAATTTGAAATAGCCCATCGAGTTCTGCAACTATTTTAACTTGAAATAGCCCCGTTGAGTTCTGCAACTCTTTAAAAGCATGGACGAATATCTGCATATGTTAAATACGGGGTAGTTGGACCACCTGGTGTATGTGTGCGTGAACGTATTACCTACTAAAAACGAAACGTCTGTCAAACACCAAGTTCAGTCTCTTCAAGGAAGTAAGGTTTTACAGAAAATGCTCAACCCAAAATACCGCTAGCAGGAAAAATATCTCAATAGTTTTCATTTTCTCAAACATGACGCTTTAAGGATTTGGATTAAAATACCAAATGTTCAGGATAATACACGACAGATAAAATGTAGGAAAGATAGAGTGGGCTGAAAAATTCAATACCATAGCCGGCGTTTGGATCATGGAGCACTTGCTCTCCATCTATGAGTACAAAAATAACTAAAATTATATAAAATGGAACCAATGTTTTCCTTCATTCTTAAAAGTTTCCAGTTACTCTAAACACTACCACATCAACATGTCGACACAGTATTAAATTCCCTAACTGACTCGTACAGCTCTCCTAATAATTAAATTACTATGTGAGTACTTAACGTTAATAACTAAGAAACACTGCTAAACGTACCAAACTATGCTAAGTAAAAAAATAATATATAATTTCCATGAACTAAAGATATATGTTTAAATAAGACGAGAGAAAAAAACAGGTGCTGACAATTACCTGGTAATGCATTGAATAACAATAGAAATGACATTATAATAGGCTTGACTTTGATGACACATGTAGTGACGAGGTCAGCAGCAAAGATGGAAAGACCCTTTTAAGCGCTTACAGGCTTGAAAGCGTTCCGTTCGCTTTGTTGCCGCCTGGGTATCTAAATCGGGTGACTTCTAAACGCGACATGTAAAACGTGTCAACTTCAGCGGAAAACTACCATAAACCTTGGCAATTTTTACTTCATCTATACGTACTGTGTACATAGTGTATAGAGAAGGTATTGCACTTCACCACAAAATTCTATACCGAGATTTCACCGGAAATATATGTTTTAGGGTCCCCTGTATCCAAAAAAAAGTATTTTCAGAAAAAGGTCCGTGTGTCTGTGAACACGATAACTCAAAAACGAAAAGTCGGTAAAATATCAAACTTCGTATTTAAGTTTAGTATTTTCCAGGGATGCGACACGAAGATTTTGAGAAAAATCCCCCCACCCCAAACTACCCTTTACTTGGAACTTTTTTCGAAAATTTTGATTTTCTAAAAAATGGCTCTAATGATTTTGATTAAAATATCGTATATTAAAGATATTTACCTGACAAATAAAATGCATATTTTGAATTTTCTGGGAATAGCCTTTGAAGACTACTTTATTCTGGGTCAATTTTACGGAATTTTGCATAACTGCTAAACCGGAAGAGATGCACAAAAACTTACAACACAACAAATGTACAACACTTTAAAACACACAATATATGTTATATACATTTTTTTTCGTGGAGTTGATTGTTTTTGAGATATTCCTTGTTTTTGGTTTCAGCTATAAAAACTTATACCTTTCACATACAGTACTTTGTAAACTGTATCCATACAAACAAAGAAACTTCAGTCACATAGCCACCAGCTTTTGACTATCTCTTTAACCTATGGCACTCCCTTATTTTGCTTCTACTTACAAGGAAGAAGGTAATAAGACTATTTCTGCTAATTATTTCTCGATTAGAATGAAGTAAAAAGAAGCATAAGTTTTTTAAAAATAATTTGTTGCAGAGATGCAGAGAAAGTCATGTGAATGAAACAGATCAGATTTTTTAAGCTCATAGTACCCCTCCTGAACAGTACAGCCCAACATTGTCAATCTCCAATGGGTATCGGAATAATCGACTCCAGAAAGACCCTTTCAATGTGGCAACGCTGCGGTTTCACTCGTTGCAAGGCCAGTCATCTGTGTTTTGAGAAAGGAGCAGGCCAAAAATGACATCATTGAAGAAATTGTAAGGGGAAATTTCCACACAATTATTCTAAAACAAAACAGGTTTTCTCATTTTTCTGTTTGAACATGTAGAAGTTTGAAAGTGTTTGTCTCTCAAGAATTTCAACCATCATTTTATTATTTACATTTCGAGTTTCTATTTCAGTAATTACTGAAGTTCATGGCAGAATAGTAGCTTTCTTTTGTATTCCTTACTTTCTCTACACATACTATGTACGTAGTGTATAGAGAAGATATTGTATTGCACTCAAAATTCGATATCTAGATTTCACCGGAAATATATGTTTTGGGACCCCTTGAATACAAAGAAGTATTTGTGTGGGCAGTATAGCCCAAAAAAGAAAAATTCATTAAATACCAAACTTGATATTTAAGTTCAATACCTTCAAAGGATGCGACACGAAGATTTTCAAGAAAATTCCCAAACTTCAAACATAACATGAAAAAATAAATAGAAAATGTTGATTTTCTCAAAAATGGCCCTAACGATTTTGATTAAAATTTTTATATTCAATTTATTTATATGACAAATAAAATGTATACATTGATTTTTCTGGGAGTAGCCTCTGAAGACCTCTTTATTCAGGTTGATTTTTACTGAATTTTGCATAACTGATAGACCGTAAGAGATAGACAAAAACTTACTATACAAAAACAGTTATCGATAAAACACACTTTATGTTATGAAGTTGGCATTTTTCAGGATATTCCTTGTTATTGATTTCAGTTTTAAAATAAACCTTTCTCATACCGGAACTTGTCAACGTTTGGCCACGCAAAGAAACGGATTTCAATCCCATATTAACAACATTTTAAAACATTTGACTGTCGTTTCAGCCTAGAGTATTCCCTTATTTCTATTCTTCTTATAAGGATCTACGTAAGAAGACCATTTCTGCTAATGTTTATCTCGATTAGATGTAGGTAAAAGAATAAGCTTATTAAAATAATTTGTTACAGAGATGTACAGAAAATCATTTGAATGGACCACATCAGATTTTATTTTACATAATATTTCCATTATTAATCTTGCTCTATTGTTTACAAGAAAATTAACAACCATAGAGATAAGGCTGAAATAAATTTTGGATTATTCAGAACCACAACTGCAACTTTCACTTAATAATTCAGCTTTAACTGCTCTTTTAATGTGAATGTAACATCTGATTTTTGTTAATATTGAAATGACAAGTTGTAGCAATACTTATAGGTGTTTTAATAGGATGGAGAAGTAGAATTGCAGAAATTCGAATTTAAGGGTGTTGTGTTTCCAAAATATCTTAAAGAAGGTGTGAAAACTTGACATTTTGCAAGATGGATGAGGAAATTAGCCAATCAGTGATTAAATTCATAGAGTTAGTGTTTAAAACTGAGGGATGTTCTGTACCACACCTGCACGTGGAGCAACTATCAATATGACCTCGACCTTGCTCCGACCTGCCGCGCCTTCTTCGGAAGTGGAGGCCCAGGAACTCGTCAGGGTCATAGCACGGACTCTTCTCTAATTTCGACTCCGGGATGAAATCTGGGTCACTGTTGTCGTTCTAAAGCAAATCCTATAGGTTTTAAGATGAAATTTAGAACTTCGAGGTTTGCTATCTTCTCGTAGATACCCGCAAAATTTTCTTGAAGATCTGATTCATATTGATGAATTAAGTTTTTTTTGTTTTTCCTTCTGAAAACTGCCGTAGTGTTTTTATAGTGTATAATAATAAAGCGATAATACTGATGACACGTGGAATGAAGATGGAGTACCGGTGGATTGCAATGGCGGGGGAACCCGGAGAAAACCCGCGTCGCGTTGTCCGCCACAAATCCCACATGCGGTCGCCTAGAATCGAACCCGGGTCTTGATAAAATATGAGTGGTCTAACCACTTGGCCACGTTAAGTTAGTGTTCTTTTAATTGTATTTAAAGCCATGATACATTTCAGGAAGAAACTCTTAGTTGAGGAACTATGTTCCGCTCCAAGCATTAACGGATTCTCCTCCTTTACTGGGCCTCTCGTCTTGTTCTAGATTTGAAAATGGGTACGATACAGGTAATATCAAATAATCCCTTGCCGCTACAGCCCTTACGAGCCCGGCCTCACGCCCACTTATGCAGATGTGGACGATCATCTAACCAATAGGAGAGGTTATGTAGCCAGCATCGCGTATCCCCTATCCCGAATGTTGGATATCATGCTGGGATCGGTGCCTATCGTAGCTACTCACTTTCATCGCGATGTTGAGTGGGCACCGGAGCCTGAAATCAACACCCTCATGGATGAGATCGAAACCGGGGGCACTACGCCGGGAACCGGAGCACTACGCCCTAGCCCACTGCGCTGGACTTAACGATACAACCGGAATTATGATGAACTTTACTTCTTTTTACTTTCTCTACACATACTATGTCCAAAGTGTATAAAGAAGGTATTGCACCCACAAATTCCATACCGAGCTTTCACCGGGAATACATGCTTTGGGTTCCCCTGAATTAAAAAAAAAAAAAGTTCGCGCGCGCGTCTTTAGGCACCATAGCTCAAATAGACCGTTAAATATCAAACTTGGTATTTAAGTTTGGTATCTTCCAGGTATGCGACACAAGATTTTCAAGAAAAAAAACCCACCTCCAATTGCCCTTTAAATGGAACATTTTTCGAAAAATTTTATTTTCTCAAAAATGGCACTAACGATTTTGATTAAAATGTCGTATATTAAAGATATTTATATGACTAATAATATTATTATATTTTATATCTTCAATCTTCTGGGAATAGCCTTGAGGATCTTTTTATTCTAGATGAGTTTTTACAGAGTTTACATAACGGTTAAACCGGAAGAGATAGACAAAAACTTACAACACAAAAATTGTAGCTCGCGTTAAAACACAATTTATGTCATATACGTTTTTATGTAGAGTTGACCGTTTCCGAGATATTCCTTGTTATTGGTTTCTGCTTTAAAATACTTTTCCCATGCGGGAATTTGTCAACTCCTAGCCATACAAATAAGCAAGTAATAAGACCAGTTTTGCTAATGTTTATCTCGATTAGCATTATGTAGATAAAATAAAAACTTTTAATAAGCATAGTTTGTGTATAGAACAGCTAGAGAAAGTTATGTAAATGTAGCACGTCTGCTTTTTTGATAAAGCATTCGCTCCTTAATACATTTCTGGAAGAAACTCTTAGTTGAAGAAACTATGCTCCGATACAAGCATTAACAGGGTTTCCCTACCTTTATTGGAACTCTTATTTTGGGTCTTAAAATGGTTACAAGGAATAATAAATAATCATGTGCTGCGCTACAGCCCTTACGATCCTGGGATTATCAACCCGACTACCGGCCTCACGCCCACTTACGCGAGGTGATTCATCATTCAACTGATGCCGGTGAGGTGATGTGGCCAACATAACGCACTCCCAGCTGGAGTGCTGGCTATCATAGTCGGGATCGCCGCCTATTGCAGTCCTCAGTTTGATTACGATGTTGAGTGGCACCGGTCCTCATGGGGGGGGGGGGGCACCCGGGAGCATTCCATGGCCGAAAAATAGAGAACTGTGCCCTAGCCCACTGCACCCCGGCGCAGCATTTACGATATAGCCGGGATTACCATAAACTTTACTTACCGTGATAGAACGTATTTACGTAATTACCATGTGCCGACCCTTAACGTAACGGGAAGGAAAATTTTGACTTTGCACCGCTTTTTACACCACAAATCCCACGTAGGGTGTCTGGGATCGAAGACAGGACTTTTTTTTTTTTAATGCAGTTCCGAGGTCTGGTTGGGACTCCGGCACTGTATGCGCCTTTTCCATTTTCCTAACCTTTTTACTGTGTTTGCTGTTTGATTACAGCTTTTGCTGTTTTTTTATTTTTTTTCACAATTGCACATTTCACAAACATATAAACACCCAAACCCAAGGCGGGACTCGAACACACGATCCCCTGCGCCACGAAGCACCAAAGCGAGACACTTTAGCGAGCGCGGCCATGGTGAGAGTGGTTTATTTCTATACCTCTCATCTTTGCAGGACTTAAGCCCCCAACGAACTTGCATTAGAATGCCTTGGGTTAGATCTCAGTAGAACAACTATGGATCACAGAATCCCCGCATCGTTTTTATCAGCTGATACGAGGATGATAAAGGATTTTGTTTAATAACGTTTAATGCCCGCTCTTATTGCAAACAGCACCACAGGTGGCGACAATGTCTTGACATGGAATGATATAATAATTGCGAAAGAAATGTTGTGAAGGAAAAGTTACCGGTCTGATTAAAGTATTTTCTCGACATTTATCGGTTATAATAAGCAAGAAAACCTGGAAGATACCTCATAGGTCTTTAAGTTGACATGTTGAAGTATTTCTCCTTATATTTTCCACACATTTCCACCGATGGCAGTAGGAATAGCAAACACATCTGGTTGCATGTCTCTTACAGAGCAGCCTAAATCGCTTTCTCAATACACCCAGTCTATAAAATTACAGCTCGTAATTTTTGGCCGGAGGTTACCTTTTAGATTTCCGAGAGAATGGTAGATGAATTATCACTGGCTAAGTTAGCAACACTGCAGGGTCAGTAAAACTAGAAAACAAAACAAAGGTCGTGTACAAGGTCCAGAATTACGAAAACAGCCAAAAGCAAGAGGCGTATGAGGAAATAATTACATTGAACAGGTTTTTCCTGACACATTTAATATTGCGTGATTAAGTTCTATGAATCACGTTACAGAATGCAGAACCGTTTCCGATAATTCTAGTTCCTCTCGGACTTCCACATTCATTCCTTTAGTTGAAATTTTTAAGCAAGCAAACCTTTATTGATTGGAATTCTAAAATTGTGCATTGTTTTCTATTAATCATAATTGCTTTTAATAATGCAAATATGAAATGTTTATGGGCAGAAATTACCGTCAAAGTGTAAATGAATAAGCAAATTAATATATTTCGTATATGGGAAGCACAAAAATCTGATGCATTCCATTCACATGATTTTCTCTACATCTTTTAACAAATTATTGTTAGAAAGCTTATTCTTCTATTTCATGCTACTCGTGATGGATATTAGCAGAAACGGTTTTATTACATATTTTTTTCTTATAAGTAGAAGGGAAATAAGCAAATACGCTAGGCTAAATCGATAGTCAAATGTTTTAAAATGGGGTTGCTATGGGATTGAAATAGATTATTTGCATGGCCAGGAGTTCACACTTCCCGGTTGAGAAAAGTATAAGAGACCAATAACAAGTAATATCTCAAAAACGGTCAACTCTACGGAAAAAAAAGAATATAACATAAATTGTGTAATTTAACGAGATCTACATTTTTTGTGTCGTACGTTTTTGTCTAGCTTTTACGCTTTACTGCTATGCAAAATTCCGCAAAATTCATCCAAAGAAAAGACGTCTTCAGAGGCTATTCCAGAAAATCTAAGATATACATTTTATTTTCCATGTAAATAAAATATCTTTAATATTTGATATTTAAATCAAAATCGTCAATGCCATTTTTGAGAAAATCAAAATTTTCGAAAATGTTTCCAAGTAACGAGTAATGGGGGAACTTTCCTCAAAATTTTCGTATTGCATCCTTGGAAATACTCAACTTAAATACTAAGTTTGGCATTATGCTGTCCACACACACACAAGAGCGCGCGCATTATTAAGAGGACCCTAAAAGATATATTTCAGGTGAAATCTCAGTATCGCAGTTTTGTGGAATACAATACTCTCCTATCTATGTAAATTTTACATACGTATTATATCGGCAAAAATGTAGTAATGAATAACGCATGAGTGAGATTCAGTTTGATAGATTAAGTAACGGATTTACATGAATTTTTCACACAAAAGCAGGTATAGTATCATTTTTTTTATCGGTGTCTGGAAGTTATTTCATTACTACCGCAAGCATTAAATTTTAAAGTTTGAAGAGAAATTGAAAGTCTCCTGTAAAGCTGAAAGCACAGAGAAACTAGGACAGATTGAGTGACGTCACAGCTTACCACGAATATGGAAAACTAATAAGCGAACTAGACGCGCAGTCTGCCGATAATACCCTTGTACAATGTGGCGGTCAAGGACTCCAGCTAATATGATGCAAATTATTACTTGGCCATTCTAAGTGACGGGAGCTATAAAGATATAATTTATTGTCTTGAGTTAGTTCACATGCTCTGTTAATTACGCCTGTGAATTAAACAAGTTTAGAGAAAATTAGGCTAATACATTTCCAAAACCTTTTAATAGATAATTAGTTGCCAAATAAGCTGTATCAATCGGTTTTCTGCCCCAAGGATGGTCCATCGCATTTTACTTTCTCTACTACGTTCATAGAAGGTATTCGATATTGAGAAAAATATGTTTTCAGGACCACAGAGTCCAAAATAAGCAATTTAGAAAAACATCCGTGTGCGTGCCTGTAGCGGGTAAGTAGGGGCCTTTAAATACAAAAATTGGTATTTAAGCTCAATATCTTTCCAAAGTTATAACACAAGATTTCTAAACAAATCTCTTACCTTCAACAACTCTTTACATGGAACAATTTTTCGACTTTCTCAAAAATGATTCATAACGACTGTATCATATATTAAGGATATTTGCATGAAAAAATCTAATGTGTTCCATTCACATGACTTTCTCTAGCTGTTCCGCAAACAAACGTTTCTTACAAAAGCTTATTTTTTTTAATCTACATCATGCTAATCGAGATTAGAACGGGTATGTACTTGAACTCTTTGTAAGCTGAAGAGAAATAGGAGAATACACAAGGCTGAAAGCTTTAAACACTGTTTGTTATGTGAAACAATTGAAATTCCATTCTCTTTGCTTTCGAGGAGTAAACAAAAGACAGAGGAAAAAAAATGACGCACCGTTTGCGAAACGTTTAAGTAGCTTAAAATTGCAGCTAATAACGCGGAGCATCTCGTAAACATCTATTATACAACAATTGCATAAATTGTGTGTTTTAACAAGATCTACATTTTGAAGGTGAAGAGATCTTCAGAACTATTCCCAGAAAACTTAAGACATCCATTTTATCTGTGTTAAATTTATCACAATAAATGTATAAATTTATCCAATTTATTTTTTTAATATACGGAACTTTAATTAAATTGGGTGGAACTATTTTTGAGAAAAACAAAATAGTCAACAATTTTTCCATGTAAAGGGTAGTTTGCAGTGGAGGATTTTTCTTAAAAATCTTAGTGCTGCATCGATTAAAGATGTTAACTTAAATACCAAACTTGGTATTTTACGATCCTTTATTTTTTGACCTATGCTGTCCAGAGACATACACACACAAGTATGGACTTTTTTTTTCTAAAAATGCTTTTTCGGATTCAGGGAACCTAAAAATATATATTTGCGGCGAAAACTCTAGTCGAATTTTTGGATGGAATAAAATTACTTTCTCTATGTCATATGTACATTATACAGAATTGCTACAAAAATAATGAAATGTATGTGTTAAGTTTTCTGAGAACAGCATGCGAAATCACCTTCACTTGGTGGCGATTCTTTTTTTTTATATTTTTTTTAACCTAACACCCTTTAACCTAGTTGGCCATATGAATGAAATTGGTGACATTATGGTCAAATGATCTCGGGGTCCATAGCGCTTAAAATTACTCTACATTCTCTTTTCAGGATAAGGGAAAACCCCGAAAAAAAACCTTATCCGGGTAACTCACCCTAAGCGAGATTCGAACTCGCGACATGTGGAATGTGAGGCAGGTACACTACCCCACACTACCTACGCAGGCTAGACGGCATTTTCTATAATGTTCTATAACTATTAAATGCTAAGCGATAGTCGAATACTTACTACATGAAAACAAATGCAACTTGTTCGTAATAAGTTCTTTAATGTCATAGTCATTAACCAGATATCTTCCATACTTGATCATTCTTTCTAAATGCCTTCGATCCGGCGTTTCTCACGATTGCATGGAAAAAGTATAGCGTGTTAAGGTCACTATATAGTGAACGTTTCAGTATTGCTTTTACCTTTGTGCCTATAACGAAATGTGTGTAATGCAGCTATAATACTGTGTCAAGAAAGTTCCGGGAATTTGCCAATAAGACACAAAAAATGAATTTATTCATCCAATTTTATTTTATCGCCTTCAAAGTAGGCCCCTTATGAAAGTACGCATTTATGCCAACGAATAATCCAATCATCAAAACATTTTTATAGGCACTTTTAGGAATCGATGTCAATTGTCGCCGCGAATTTCCCTTTATGCCTTCTATCGACAGAAAACGGGTGCCTCAAAGTGGTAACTTGAGTTTAAAAGAAAAAATCAGCAGGAGCTAGATCAGTTGAATAGGGTGGTTGTTCGATGAAATTTGTTGAGTTTCTGACCAGAAATTCGTTCACAATAATGGCCTTGTGAGCTGGTGCGTTATCCTGGTGCAGAATCCATGAGTTGTCGTTCCACAAATCTGGCCTTTTTCGCCGTATTTGTTCCCTAAAACGCCGCATAACGCTCGATAATAGTCTTTATTTACCATTTGACCTGGCAAGAACTCTATAATCGAAAAAATCTGTTAACATGACCTTCAGTTTTGATCGAGTTTGACGTGCCCTTTTAGGTTTCGGTCCAGTTAGAAGGCGCCATTCGGAAGCTTGTTGACTGGTTTGAGTGTCAAACTCGTAAACCCACGTCTCATCACCAGTTACAATACGTTTCCTGAATGTGGGGTCGGAACTGGCTCGTTCTAGCATGTCTTCAGCAATCCTTACGCGATTGAGTTTTTGTAGACAATTCAAGTCTTTCGGAACTAACCGAGCTGCAACGCGTGTCATGCCCAAACAATCGTTTAAAATGGTACGAATCGATTCGTGAGACACGGAAAGTTCAGCGACAATCTCTCTCAGATCTAAATGACGATTTTCAGACACCATTTTCTTCACTTTAGCGATGTTCAGTTCAGTTGAAACCGTTGATGGCCGACCAGAGCGACACAAATCTTCTACCACATCTCGACCACTTTTGAAAGCACCGTACCACTCATATGCACGTGTTTTTAATAAAGTTGATTCACCGTAAGCTGTCTGTAACATTTTCAGCGATTCGGCACACTAAATACCATTTGGAATGCAAAATTTGAGACGGATTCTTTGTTCAATATTTGTATCCATCGTAAAATCGCAAATCACCTTTGAGATGAACTAATAAAACGGCGTACTGTAAAAAAACTAGATGACAGATGACGATCAAACTCCGCGTGGGTATAGAGGAAGGTTTTACCAACTTAGCGACAGCAATAATTTCGAATCCCTTTTTAAACAGGATTTTTAAATGATCAATTCCCGGTACTTTCTTGACAGAATATATCTGCAAAGATTTATCTCAAAATGAACTAGACAAAAAAATAAACTTCTTAACAAAATGTTATACTCAATTCACAAATGATAAAGGTTAGAGAAAGTCATTTGAATGTAACATATCCGCTTTTTCTTGGAATCTAATCTCTAAACATAGGAATTTCTAAGCACGAAAGGAAATGAAGTTGGATGTTACAGAACTTAATGCAATGAAATCACAGGTTACAAACCACACTTCGTACAGTGTGTTGGCATTTGCAGACAGCACACAGCAGACCGTGTTTACTGGCCTTCAGTGAATCACGGTCATTGTTTATAATAATACGAGTACTAATAATAAAAATCTGATGTGTACCATTCACATGACTTCTCTATATCCCTGTAACAAATTATTCTTAAAAAGCTATTAGCTTCTATTAATTTCATGCTAACCAGTAAAACATTAGCAGAAATAGCCATATTACTTGCTTCCTTGTAAGTAGAGGTGAAATAAGGGAGTACCATAGGTTAAAGTGATAATCAAAAGCTGGTTGCTATGTCACTGAAGTTCCTTTGTTTGTATGGACAGCAGTTGACAAATTGCTGTATGAGAAATTATAAGTTTTTCATAGCAGAAACCAAAAATAAGGAATGTCACAAAAACGACGAACTCCAAGAAAAAAATAGATATAACATAAATTGTGTGTTTTAACGTGCTCTACTTTTTTGTGTAGTAAGTTTTTGTCCATCTCTTACGGTTCAGCAGTTATTCAAAAGTTAGTAAAATTCATCCAGAATAAACTACCCTTCAGAGGCTATTCCTAGAAAATTCAAGATATACATTTTATTTGTCAGGTAAATATGTTGAATATATGAAATTTTAATCAAAATCATTAGAGCCATTTTTGAGAAAATCAAAATTTTCGAAAAAAGTTCCATGTAAAGGGTATTTTGGGGTGGGGGAATTTTTCTCAAAATCTTCGTGTCGCATCCCTGGAAGATACTAAACTTAAATACCAAGCTTGGTATTTTACCTACTTTTCGTTTTTGAGTTATCGTGTTCACAGACACACGGACACACACACACACGCGCGGACCTTTTTCCGAAAATGCTTTTTTTTAGATAAAGGGGACCCTAAAACATATATTTCCGATGAAATCTCGGTATCGAATTTTTTGGTGGAGTGCAATACATTCTCTATACACTATGTACATAGTGCCTATAGAGAAAGTAAAAATCCCCTCCGTTTTAACAAAGAAATGAATAAGTTCTAATTACAGCTCCTTTTCTTCTAAGAGAAATCTAAGGTAGGGGTCACCCTTTGAGTACAGCAAAGAGAGCAGACTTGCTTGATGCTTCATCGAATCACCTTTGTGCACTGCGCGGAAAGCAAAAAAGGTACTTCCTTCAGCGATATGGCAGTATGAAGTATTTTCGTTTGAAATACGTATCCACCTTTCATAGGTCAATACATGTATTGTAGGTTCATGATTGGCAGAACAATTTCTCTATTATGTCCCTTGTGCAGGTATTTAATTTCGGATATGAGCAATATTTTCATATGTTTGGTGGTAAATGGGCGTCGTACATAAACAATTGCAAAAATTAATGACAATTATCGTAGTATTAACATAATGAAAAAGAATGTTCCTCAACTTGATTAATATCATTTTAATCACAGTGTATCCCCAATAGTATGAGAATTAATTCATAATGGAAAACTTTCACATTTATATAAATAAATACGAACAGGCATCTTGGTAATAAATATCGAACACAATTCGAAAGAAAAGTGCTTTTCACTTGCATGCTGCAAGTTGTATATTCTGAATACAGAAATTTGCCGTAAACTAAACTTATTCCACAAATAAACAAGAAAAGCTCCTCCTAGGCAAAGCAGGCATATACGTAGGAGTCGATGGCTCGCATGTTGGTTTTCTTCCTTTTCCCGACATTATAAAGTAACACAGGGCACACTGCACAAGGAAGAGACCATCCCTGGTGAAACGTGTTTATCCACTGCATGCGCGGATAAAGCCTAATTGCTTCGGCGCAAAATCAAGCGATTTGGTGGCCCCTAACCTGAGGTTATACTGCTTTACAGTAACCATAGGGAACTCTAACCTGAAAAATCTGAAAGTCCCACGACTTTCTGTTACACAAACGCCTTTCCTTACAAAAGATTATTCTTTTATCTATATGCTAATCTAGGTAAACAGCAGAAACTGTCTTATTACTTGCTTCCTTGTAAGTAGAAGGGACATAAAGGAATACACTAGGCTAAATCGATAGCCAAATCTTTTAAAAGCTGGTCCTAAGCTGGTAAAACAACTGAAGTTCGGTTGACTTTGCATGACCTGTAGTAAAACAAGAGAGATGAAACGAAACGTTACTTTCGGTTTGAGAAAAGTTTAAGTAGGTAGAGAAACAATAACACTGAGTCTGTCAGAATTGGTCAGCTCTACATAAAAACCATGTGACATAAATGATGTGTTTTAGCGAGACCTACTTTTTGTGTGTAGTAAGCTTTTATCTATCTCTTACTGTTTAACTGTTACGCAAAGCTCTGCAAAATTCATCCAGAATAAAAGGGTAATTAAGGATATAGCAGTTTAGATTTTAATTATTTATTCTAATTGTTATAGGTTTTTTGATTGGAAATCAAAATACTTGATTATACTAAATAAATATTTTATCCTCCTCATCTACAGAGGCAATTCCCAGGAATTTCAAAATACACAGTTTATTTATAATGTAAATATCTTTAATATACGATATTTTAATCAAAATCGTTAAGAGCCATTTTTAGCAAAACAGAATTTTCAAAATTGTTCCATGCAAAGGGTAGTTTGTGGTGAGGGAATTTCCTTGAAAATATTCTTGTCACATCCTTGGAATATACCAAACTTAAATACCATGTTTGGTTTTTAACAGTCTTATCGTTTTTGAGCTATACTGTCCACATGCGCGTGCACACACAGATATTTTTCTGAAACTGCTTTTTTCGGACTCAGAGATTGCAAAACATTATTTCCGGTGAAATCGCGACATCTAATTTTTGGTTGGAATACAATACCTCCTCTATTCACTATGTGCATTGTACATAAGGGCTAGAGAAAGTAAAAAGTAATGTACACATGAGGAAAATTGCGATTTTCAAACAAATCTTGCAGGTGCAGCACCCTAATCTTATGACCTTGGAAGCTTACGTATACATACATTACATTATTAGTCAATGGAAATTTTAGTGTCGCCAACTTGGTCCAACCTAAGGCTAAGCAAAAATAAATTCTAAAAAGCATTTTTACTTTCAAGAAGCCCTAGAGGATAAAAGTTGCATTATTTACCTTCCGAAGCTACAAAACAAGTGCTAAGGGGTTTTCCAGGAAAGCGCCTTACTAGGGAATAAATAATTTATTTTGTTCATTCGGCTTTTATGTTTCTCGGAGGAGCCAACATCTTCCAGGAGTACACGCTACAGCAGACAAAGCTTTCTCTCAAATGTTGTACTCGGAAATTCCTTGGTAGGTCTCTGTTCATAGAGGTGTCTGTAACCGCTTAAATATATTCGTGAAATTGTAACGACATCTCCAAACCTAGCGTTTCAGATATAACTTCTCATTGCATTTTTATGGATTTTATAATTATAGAAGATGCAAAGGTATGGTGATTTTTTTTTTTTAATAGCTTAACATCCTTTAGCTTGGTTGGTCATATCGGGCAATGAATGAAACCAGTAAAATTATGTTCAAATGATCCAGGGGACCATGGAGTTTTAAGCTACTCGACATAGTCTTCTCAGAATAAGGGAAATCCCCCGGATTTTTTTTTTTATCCAAGTAACACCCTAAGCGAGATTCAAACTGTTGAATGTGAGGCAGACACGCTATCCCCCACTGTACCCAAGAGGGTTGGTTAATCTTATTGTCTAGTTTTTTTTTTTTTTCTCACCGTTGGAGAACCACAATTTAATAAAAATATACTATGTGAAGCCAAATAATCCATAAAGGGGAGATTAAAGTCCCGAAATTCTATCCTAATGAGAAACAAAAAGTGATATCATAAATTAATAGGAAATGTGTAATTGCAGATTAAAAAGATTACTCTTAATATTATTTTGTTATTGTTTCATTTATATAGCCTCTCTAACTTCTATGGTTATGTCGGGGGCTTTGCTTTAGAAATAATCGCGAATGTTTTACTCGCTGAACTGTAGAGATTCTTAACGTGTGATGTTTCAGTATTAGTAGATAAGGAATGATTCCGGCAAAGAAAAATACCCCGCCGCAGCCAGGAATTGAACCCTGGACCTCTGGGTTGAGAAATCAGAACACTGACACTCGACTGCAGAAGAATCAATAGGAAATTAAAAAAATTGTATTTGTTTTTTGTAAGCTTAGATCATTTTCACCTCACGTAAAATTAAGAGTACTTATACCTAGAATTGATAAGTCATCATTTTTAGTATATCATATGCATTCATGATTATTTTGTAATTAATTTATGTAACTGCTATTGATAAATGATACCGGCAGAGACACACTAAAATAGACACACATACCAACAGACACACGTACACACACTGACCCTTTTCTAAAAATACTATTTTTAAAATTCTGGGGTCTTCAAAATATGTATTTCTGGAGAAATCTCGGTATCGAATTTTTGGGTGGAATACAATAGGTACCGTCTCTACTTATATACTGTGTACTCACGGCGCATTTACAAGCACAGAACACCAGATAACAAATGAGAGACAACAAAAAGTAAAAATGTTGTGTTCCATTCACATGACTTTCTCTACAACTCTGTACCAAATTATTATCAAAAAGGTGATTCTATCTACTTCATATTAATCGAGAGAGTATTGGCAGAAATACCTTCTTGTAAGAGAAGGGAAATAACGGCTGAAACGATAGTCAAATCTTAAAACATGGTTGTCATGTGGATGAAATCAGTTTCTTTGTATTGCTAGGAGTTTACGGATTCTTGTATGTGTAAAGTTAAAGTATTTTAAAACTGAAACCAAAAACAAGGAATATCTCAAACATGGTCAACTCTACGACAAAAATTTATATGACATAATTGTATGTTTCAACGAGAACTATACATTTGGTGCAGTAAGTTTCTTTCTATCTCTTACGGTTTACTAGTTATGCAAAATCCAGCAAAATTCGTCCAGAATAAAGACGTCTTCAGATGCTATTCCCAGAAAATTCAAGATATAATTTTATTTGTCAGGCAAATATTTGTAATACACGGTATTTTAATCAAAATCGTTAGATCCGTTTTTGAGAAAATCAAAGTTTTCAAAAATTTTTCCAGTAAAGCGTAGTTTGTGTTGGGGGATTTTCCTCAAAATCTTCGTGTCGTATCCTTGGAGGATACTAAACTTATATACCATTCTTGGTATTTTACGGACTTTTCATTTTGATTTATCATGTTCACAGACACATGGACACTCATACATCTTTTTCTAAAAATGTTTTTTTTTGTAACAGGGGACCCCAAAACGACTATTTCCGGTGAAATTTCAGTATCTAATTTTTGGGTGGAATGCAATACCTTCTCTATACAATATGTACATAGTGCTCGTATCGAAAGTAAAAATGCACTAGAATCGCACTACTATGCCTCAGATAATGGTTGCTGTTGAGGGCTTCATGATTTGAAAGACATTTTAAGATTTGTTAGTTACATTATTGGAGAAATGTATTCTAAAACTTTTGCTCACTTTTTTCATTAAATTTGGTGAAACTTTCATGAACGATGTGTTAAATTCCCACAATCTAAGTCTAAAGAAGAGCTTTTAAATACTACAAGAAATATTCCTAATAGATTTTGTTTCAGTAAAACAAACTCAGTGTATCTTTGCTTTAATAGTGATTATTCAGGACCTGGAGCTACTGGAATATCGAGTTGATATTATGCTACTCTATGGAGCAGAGAAAACATTGCTATTACCTAACCAAACACGCCGGTCATTCGCGAAAGCTTTACTGTACGCTTGCATGCATAATTTACTTACATTAACCTCATTTTTTTCGAGCGAATGGCGCAGAAATTTGGAGATTTTACATGTTAAGCTACTAAGTAATTACTTTTTTATAAGGTAGGAGCAGCACGGAGGTAGCAAGGTCACGTATATTAAGGAAAACTATACTGAGCACAACAAAAATAAAAGGATGCAAGGGGAAAGTAAAAACCAAGAAGTGCTTGACCTGCTAAACGAGGCCAAGGTTCTCATACAGGGAGGGGCGAATTGTGAACGAATTTTATTCAGTAATAGCACCCGTAACGATCATGTACGGCCATGAATAGCAAACAGACATGATGACGCCTTTGTAACTGTTGTGATCACCGACAAGACAAACCTGTCAAGACATAGAATGTCTGCAGACAAACATTTCGGAAACATGCAGATACATTTTATTAATACTTTGACTAATATTGTCTGTAGTAGAGTACCTTTATTTTTTACTTTCTCTACACGGACTATGTATATTTTGCATTGGGAAGATAATGAATTGCACCCAAAAATGCCATACTGAGATTTCACCGGAAATACATGTTTTGAGGTCACCCAGTCCAAAAAAAGCATTTTTAGAGAAAGGTTCGTGTGTCTGTGTGTAGCATAGTTCAAAACTAAAAGACCGTTATATACCAAACTTGGTATTTAAATTCGGTATTTTCCAAGGATGCGCACGAAGATTTTCAAGAAAATCCCCCACCCCTAACCACCCTTTACTTGGAAAAAGTTTTGAAAATGTTGATTTTCAATAATGGCTCTAATGATTTTGGTTAGAATACCGCATATTAAATATATTTAAGTCACAAATAAAAGGCATATCTTGAATTATCTGGGAATAGTCTCTTAAGATCTCTTCGCTCAGGACGTATTTTGCCCAATTTTGCATAACTGGTAAATCGTAAGAGATCTCCTCAAAACACATAATTTATGTCCTTTACATTTTGTTGTGAAGATAACCGTTTCTGAGATTTCTTGTTATTTGTTCCAAATTTGAAATACTTATACTTTTCTCAGACAGAAAGTGACCGTTTTCTTTTGTTCTACTCCTGGCCAAACAAAGAAGCGAATTGCAATGACAATCGCATATCGAAGTTTTAAAACATTTGATTATCGCTTTAGCATAGCGCATTCCTTTAGTTCCCTGCTACTTATAAGGAGCTAAGTAATAAGAACATTCTACTAATGCTCATCTGGATTTTTAAGAAGTTTGTAGAACAGCTAGAGAAAGTCATGTGAGTGTAATATATCATATTTTTTTACGCTTAACGTCCGCTAGCATGGTTGGTCATATCGGAAAAGGAATGAAATCGGTGATATGCTCAAATAATCTCGGGATCCATGGAACTTTTAGTTACACGACATTTGTCTTCTAAAGATGAGGGTTAACCCCGAGAAAAAAAACTTATCCGGGTGACTCACCCTAAGCAAGAATCAAACTTGCGACCTGTTGACACGCTAACCAGGCTGATTAGTCCCTTCGTTGCAATTGATCAAGTATTGGCCAAATGTACCTAATATGCGCGCACCTTTTCTTGAGCGCTCATGTTCATTCGATGGGTTTCGCGAATTTCGGAAGCAAACAGAACGACAACAGAGATTGAAGTACGCTATACACCTTGACATCTAATGGCTTCAATCCCTCTGTAGATCCCAGAGTTCACACAAATGAACGTGCGCTGTGTTTTGTTTAATAATTCGCGGTAAATTAGATAACCTATTCCCCATAATGGCTGAGGGTCTTAAAGAAAGAAATGTTCTTTGCCTGACAAGTGCGGAAAGACAAGCGGGGTATCTCTCCCCTTCTTTCCCCTGGCCAACGCTTTCCTATAAAACTAACGTCCAAGAAAAGTTGCGCGCATTCTAATTCTACATCGTAACAACCATAAGGACAACTAAGTTATGAAGTGCAGCAAATGCAGGCAACGTATCGTTAATAATATCGAGCGGGATGGCCCAGGCAGTTTCGTCTGGCCCGTATTCGTGAGGTCGCAGTTTCGATCACCCGTGGCCGGCCAACCCGACCCTGGGTTGTTTTCGGATTTCCCGAGTCGCCAGGGTAGAATTCATTCCTTAAAATTCCTGTCCATCCATCCCTTTCTATTGCCATTGCAATCGTTTTTATTTCCGTTGGTTTTTTATGTGAAGTGTTGGCGATGGTACTCGGCGCGGCGTGGCAGGGACTCTCTCTGTCTCTCAACTTCGGCTGGTTGGCGGGATGAGAACCGCATTTCCGCGTTGGACTCTATGTGGAGCGGGGTCCCCGGTCTGCCTGCCCGACTGCCTGCGTCAGTGTTGCCAACTTTAAAGGAATTTCTGCAGAGCTATAGAAATATAGATAAGTTATGGAATCGAAGAACTATTTAAATAAGTTGCAGATATGTTTCACGTGCTCAAAAAGTGTCTCCTCATTCGGTACACAAAATTATTATACTTTAAAACAAATTGTCCCTGTAGAGTAAACAGGAGAGGCACTCGCTTAACCCGTTAGTTTGTCGTTTTGTGAGGTCATTGTTGTGTTTCTAACACTCAAGTGCAAACAGTAGAACCTTTTTATCGTCAATAAATCTGATGAAAATAAAACAAAGGAATAAATTAGAAACAAATATGATTGCTAGTCTACTTTATGCCAAAAGAGCTGTCATGGGCACATCTTGCTATAGCATTGCTGTCACAAAAGAATACGACTCCAAAATGAATACGATTTTAGAGGAAGAGAAACGATTCCAACAGTGACAATGAGTAAAGAACTGAGAATCTTAAAGAAATGCAAAATTGTAATAATAATCTAATAATAGTAACAATATATATTGACGAGTCGTGATAGGACGGGATCTTTAATATAATTCTAATAACCATACAAGTGCAATTTACAACCTGCTGTAGAAGTTCCATAAAATGGGGTCAGCAGACGACGCAAAATTGCCTGATCTTCCAGACAATATTATTAAGGTAAGGCTCAAAAAGTATACTTTTATGTAACAAAGGTATCTATAGCAATTATTGTCACTGTCAAAGTAATCTGCAGAATTTTAAAAGTTTTTTTCAAAGAAATCTGGTTGGAAATGCTGGTCGGGGTGATTCAATCTGGAAACTGTAGGGACACTTTCATTGCTCTTCGATCGTTCCTGGATCCGGCCTCCCGGTGAATCCTCTCACCTCATTGGCCCCTAGGCGAGGATACAATAACGTATTGCTTCGGTGCGAGCAATAATCCTAATCTCGTTAACAATTCCTATGCTATATTATTTCCCTTTATAGCTCATCTTGCGCAGAAAAATCTCAACATTAAGCTTGACACTAAAGGAATCTGTAGCCAAGCCTGATACCAGATATTTTGTTAAAAGTGATGTAGCGTATGTCAGAAAGTACATTTTTACTTTCTCTAAACGTACAATGTACATAGTGAATAGAGAAGCTATTGTACTGCACTCAAAAATTAGACACTGAAATTTCACCGGAAATATGCTTTGAGACCCCATAACTCCAAAAATAAAATCAATTTAGAAACATGTCTATTGTATTGACATTTAACTTGAGTATCTTCCAAGGATGTGAGACGAAGATATTCAAGATAATCCCCCTCCCCCAACTACCTTTTGCATGAAACATTTTTCGAAAATTTTGATTTTCTCAAAATTGGCTAAAACGACTTTGATTAAAATGCTTTATGTTTAAGATATTTTATGATTAACGAAATATATATCTTGAATTTTCTGGGAGTAGCCCCTGAAGACCTCTTCATTCTGGATTACCTTTGTATAATTGGAAAACCACAAGAGATAAGACAAAAGCTTACCATACAAAAAATGGTATCTCATTAAAACACACAGCTAACATTATATATATTTTTTGTAGAGTTAATAATTTTCAAGATATTCCGGATTATTGATTTCAATTTAAATCACTTATACTTTTCTCAAACGGGAAGAGATCTTTCTTCTCGTTTCTCTACTGGCAAGCAAAGAGAATGGCATTTCAATTGTTTCACATAACGACCGGCTTTTAAAGGACTTTATTTATCGCTTGAGCATATTTCCCTTCTATTTACAAGGACATAAGTAATGCGATTAATTCTGCTTATGTTTATCTTGATTAGTATGATGTAGATAAAATATTAATCTTTAGAGTAAAAGGTTTGTTTGCGGAACAGCTAGAGGAAAGACATGTGAATGGAACACATCAGATTTTTCAAAGAAGCCAAGTTCCCATGTGAAGTTCAGGACAATTACAAGGTGACCCTCTCAAGAGTAATGGAATGTTTGCAAACAAACACAAGTCGCAAGAAGAGTCATTATGATAAGTGGTTACTCGACATTCTTACCGACAAACAGATTTCACAAGGACCCACTATCAACACAGGGATTTTTCATTCCAGTTTCAAGTATAGTTGATCTCGAAGAGACGTGAAGAATTTTACAGATAAGCGTTTTCAAGTCATTAAAAACAAAGAAAATTGACCTAATTAAGTCAACGGGAAAATAATATGCAAAAATGGGAGGTATTACAATCACATTACTTTTTCTACATCTCTATAACAAATTATTGTTAAAAGGCTTATTCTGATATATACATCATACTAATCGAGATATGTAGTCGCCCTCCGTGGTGTAACGGTTACCATGCTAACTTTATATACCCAAGGTCGCGGGTTCAAACCCGGTGTAAAAATCCTTAGCATGGCTTCCTTCAGAAGGGAAGTAAAGCCGCGGTCCCGTGTCGTAGAACCTCAAACCTGATAGAGAGGCCTCTGAGCAAAATTAAACGGCCTTTCGTCCCAAAACTTCGACAGTGAGATTTCACCAGAAATACACTTTTTGAGGCCTTCTGAATCCCGAAATGCACTTATGGAAAGAATCTTATGTAAAACAGTCTATGTATGCGGAGACGGTTAGGCACGCTTACTTGGTAAGGTAATAAAAGCAGTGGTGTTCAACCTACAACGATAGAGGAGAGGGCAAATTTACCTCAATTACCTTTGTTTGGTAGGGGGCAGGCAAAAGCGCCTGTATCTATGGCGTAGCTTTCTATCAGTGGCGGTGGCTTCAGCAACGTTAATATTATATGGGGGTGATACAAATACAAAAAAAAAAAAAAAACCTTTTTGAATGTTGTTCTTGTTAGTGACTTGGTTGGCACTATTTACTTGCAACCAGACCATTAATGTTTGCCGACAGGAATGAACAACAATGTCTTAAAAGGCAGACAAATGATCCTGCCCTACAATATTTGCTTTTTATTTGATTCATTCTCGAGAACATCTCTTCACAACTATATGTAGAATAAAATATAGAAATATACTGTGCAGCTAAATCTCGCAATTTGGGAAATTTTTCATTTCGAACAGATTTAAATAAGTAAATCCCAATTTTTTTCAGAGAATATTTAGTGGCTGTTGAATTCTGAAAAGCAACTAGTTCTATTTGAAGATTGTGAGAAGCGTCTTTGTAGACAAAATTAATTCAAATTCAAGTGCTGTTACCGATTGCATACCCGATAAAAATATGTGCCATGGTCTATGATGTTTTATTTCAAAGTGTCGTTTAATATTACAAGATAACTGATGCTTACAACTGATTATACACACATATTTTTTTTATTAAAGAGGACATACGATGAATTGGCCTATCAGTTGTAAGCATCAGTTATCTTGTAATATTAAACGACACATATATATAAATATATATATAAATATATATATATATATATTCTTCCTCCCATTCTTTCTGGAATACGATATGTTTGGTTCGGTTGAAACCTGTCATCGTGTCGGATAGTCGAACCCTGTTAAACGCCACTGAATGACTGAAGAGAAAATTCTTCCAGCCTGGCAATGTACAAAACGAAGGAGGCGGGGTAACGAAACTAGGTGACGTCAATAGCTCATAGGAGGAGAGGTTGGGCACCCCAGGGTAAAACGAAGGTATCTCTCGCTAGTTCCCCACTGCCGGTTTGAAATTGAAATAGCCTCGTTTGAATTCTGCAACTCTTAGCAACACAAAAGAATATCTGTACACGCCAAAAAGGGGGCAGTTGAGCCGCCTGGTATATATAATCGACCATTTAGGAGAGTGTAGTTTACATAAGTAGTTGCAAGGGAAATAAAGCAGAACATTATTGAAACTGATTAGCAAAATAATAATCGGACGAGTCACAAGAAATCCAGTACAATAATTTTGGCTGATAAGCTTGGTTTTTTATGCCCTTCTTAATAATACCCAAGGTTTCTTAAACATGAAAACATCGTGTATAAACCCAACTCAGCAGGAATCCTTCTGAATATGTCACACATTAGGAACGTTGGCTTGTGGCATTTTGAAAAAAGACTGACGATGTTTTTCACACCAACACTCGTTGCTAAGTCAGAGAATGTCTAGACAGCTTTATGAACTATTCGTAAAAACACATCCGGTTGGTTACGGCTCCACATGAAACTCTGATAAATACGGGTGAAAAACGAGTTGCATTTTTCCTGCTGTTTACCTTGCTCCATTTGTCTCTCTGTGGAGTACGCGACGAGAGCAAACAGAGAAAATGATAGGCATACAACAACCTAAATGTATTTATTTTCACGCTCTTCTCTGAGGTTGACACGCTTTAAAATGCTCTGTCCGGAGCAGAGAAATTTTATTTACGGTATGCAATGGTGAAACAGCCCTTCTCGGAGGTTTTATGTGGTTTCTAAGCTGTAAAATCTGTTCCATTTCCCTACCGAGAATCCGTAAAATGTGCTCTCTCCTATGAGAACAAAAGAAAACCGTACTAGGGGTGTGACAAAAGTTAGTTTTAGACGACAGTATTGTTTGGCACACTTTCCATTTACGTTGCTATGGTGGGCATTGAATTTCCTGCATTCAGTGCTGCTAACTAAGCCACCTGCATGTTTTGTTTTGATTTTTTTTTCTATTTTACTGCATATATATAATGAACTATATTACAGATATATAAGTACATACTACACTCAAAAAGTTCCCGGAATGTGTCAATAACACAGAAAAAAGTTACCATAAAGCAATTTACCCAGCGTTTCCTTCAAAATATAGGGTCGTTAAATTATAAGGTAACCCGTGTCAACTCCTGGCCATGCAAAGAAATGTATTTCAATCACATAGGAACAAGCTTTTAAATATGACTGTCACTTTAGCTAGTGTATTCCCTTATTTGCCTGTAACTTGCCAGGAACAAGTAACAAGATCATTTCTGTAAATGTTTATATCGATTAGCATGAAGTAGGTAGAAAAATAAGCTTTACAACAATAATTTGTTACATGGATGTAGAGAAAATCATGTGAATGAACACATCAGAGGTTTTGTTAAGAAGCAATTTATATCATGACGCGGAAAAAAAAAACACTGCCTGATTATACTAAGTATTTTAAACGTAATATATGACCAATATCCAAATTTCAACTAAACATTTTATTACACATTCTCTGAAATGCTTTGTGAAAAATCTTCAGGCCTCTGGCTCTATTTTAATGGGAGACGATAGATTTTGTATATGGGGAAATAACAAAAGAAATTGAACCTAACAAAACAGGTTTAAATTTTAACATGACCATTTAACCAGCACAACACTTTCCAAAAATGTGTTACACCTGTCCTGGGAGAGTCCTACGTTGTAAATGTATAAAGTCTGGTTTATTTTTTGCATCAAAAAACTAAAATTCGATATTGTTTTTACCAAAGTTGCTAAAAATCCCCTTAAAAGTATCCAAAACGACTTCCCCATTTAGTACAGTTAATCGGGGCTTTACCGTATTTACAGACGCAGTATATGAAAATACACAATTTATACTTGCTGTATTTCAGCGCGCGCGGAAGCGGCAATATGCAGCACAGCTGCAAACAACCTCGCATGCAGTACGATCGATGAATTCCAGCATACATGCCTATTTTTTTCAAAGAGGATGCTGAAAAATGTCCCCGTTTGCTGCGAGAACTAAATACAACGCCTAAACACAGTTTGGTTCACATGCACGGACTAGCTAGTAAAAACTTGACTATTTATTGTATGTTGCTCTCGAATTAGTGTCCGTGAATTTAATTTATAGACCCTATCTTTTAAACAGCAATACTTACTTTATTTACCTCGTGAATCTTCACAGATGCAACCTTTTCGTGACAATCACAGTTTTTTTGTTTTTTTTTTTTTCCTACCAGGTGACCCCACTGCCCCTTATTTGATGTGTGGTTTTAACTTGAAATGCCGCGTTGAGTTCCGCAACTCTTTTAACGCACCAAAGGATATGTGCATACACCAAATACGGGGCAGTTAGGTCACCTGGTATAAGTTACGAACAGAGATATGAAGATCAGCACCGCACATTAGCTCCGTGCAATATTCGACTGGAGAGGGGGAAATCAAGACGAGACAACGTGAACCTTGCTGCATATGCAACCATAACAACGTACGAGTGGAGTGTGCAATCTAAGATGCCCGAGCGTTATCAAATTAATTCCAAAGAGCAGGTTTGAAGTAATAATTCCTGACTAGAATGGATGGCCTTGCTTGGTTTATTGACGTTCTGTCGATTCACCTTATGTAAAGCCTTGTTTACAAACTATAGCGAAGGTCGGAAATTGTTGGTATATAAGGATGATTAACGGTTTAACTCAAAGTCAACTACTTAATTAATTCATAACATTATGTTAATCAGTAATTAATTTTTAATTCTTTCCCATTTGCAGATAGTGTCATTACTCCAGTTATTTCCTTTGGATATGCCACTGAGGAAGCAGAACACTTTATTATTATTATTATTATTATTATTATTATTATTATTAATTTGCAAATGTTTGTGTTTATAAGAAATTTGTAATTATTTCAGGATTCACAGCTGGCGGCTATTTTTCATAATGTAATTTCATTACTTTATGCGTTTGTTTATATAAAATACATCCTCGGCATGACCAGTATGAAGTGCATGGCATATACATATTAGCACAAACTAATTAATCATTTGTATTTATTTTCCGGAGGTAGAAACAAATTCCGTTAGGTACCAAAAATAGGCGTGGCAGCCCGTGACATTGATTACCCATTTCTTCGAAAGCCGTACAGAGCTTCTACCTTGACTGAGTCATCGTGTAATGGAGAGTGTCTCATGTAAACAGAGGGCAAAGTCGAATATATGTATAGCTTGGCAAGGTAATTTAAAATACTATCTACCATTTTTCGGTTCGCGCAGCTCAAGCCTCCAACTGCTTACCCTCTTCCCCTCGTAAGAATAGTAGAGGGTAGGAGTGGGGGGAGAGTTTGCCATCACCCCTGTATCATTGTTACAATACGCGCGTGCAGAGCTGAATGTAGGATAAGAAGTACTTATTTTCATAAGTAAGGGCAACATTGTAAACAATCTCCATATCCTATCCTCTAAGGGACTTAGCAGAGGAGAACTTGGGTATTGAAGATCCCGACATTAGTGTTAATAGTGCTCAGTTTATGTACTCTTACAATAAACAGTACATTGTGATTTTTGTGATCCTTCATTTAACTTGCAATGTCCTCTCTCCCACCACTGATAAAACCTTGCGATGCGCATGCGTGTCTGATTACACATAGTCATGCAGGAGAAGGGAAAATAACGAAATCGGCAATAGTTGGCGCCCAAGACGTTCATTACCCTTTAGCTCGCCTCGATCTAAAAAGCAAGCTTCGGTAGGAGCGACACTCGAAACATGAACGGAGCCCAGAACGGGTTTACATGACACTCCACTAATCTCAGATGCACATTTGTTAAAATCAATTTCTACCTTGTTAGTCCTTAATTAAAGCTTGCACAGATTGCACAACTTACTTGCACCGGGTTTTCAGATTCTTTTAGGCCTTCAGCACTAGTGGGATTAAATACATGACGTCATTATTAGTTTAGCGGCCTCTTGTATCAGGACGGAACCTTGGACTGCATGCACTGCCGGCTTTTGTAAACAGATTGATGTACTTGCGATACAGAACTTTTTTTTTCACCAAGGCATTTTGTGCGTTCTTTTCATGCGAGATGGAATTGACTACCGGTCACAGAATTTGCATGGTTGGGTGTCGAAATTGGAAGGCATTGTTCCGAATCCAGCTATCACCGCTATGAGCACTGATTGAATTTCGACACAACATTACACATTACACTCTTTGGAACCAGAAACTTTCTGTCAACCAAGCGTGTGCTAATCGGCATCTGTACAGACGTTTCTTGAAGCAATACATTAGTTCCCCTTCCGTGCAGATTCAGTACTGGGAACGTGAATGGATGACTATATGGTCTTTATTTCGGACTGAGTGTGTACTACTGACTGTAAATTAATGTTAATGACATCATTCCTACCGGTGAGAAACAATGTGTACCAGACATGGCGCTGGGTGGCGTACCGAATCGAAGTGATGGAACAACAAGACAAATATATCGCCAATTGGAGTTATGCTTGCTAAAAGTTCCCAGAAAACCACTTGCACTACGAGATTGCTGTATCTGGCTCATTTTTGCCACATTTTATTGGATATTAGAGGTAAATCGTGGTGTTACGAAGATGGAGTTAACGGAATTTCCTGCTTTTCTTTGGTCCTGCCGCTGGGCAACTTTAAATCGTGGATTGGTGGAAAAGAATTTGTCATCACTTAGTTAAAATTTTAAAAGCCTCAGCTAAGCACCTACATTGAAGGAAAAAAAACTGATTTTCTCTCTTCTAAAGTTGTGCAAAATATGTAAGGCTTGTGCATCTTCTGTATGAAAATAAATCCTAATGTAAAAATTAAACAAAACAGGAAAAAACTATAAGAATACGTCACCAACCAGCTTAAATTTTGCGAATGCTAGTTTACGAGAAGCAAGCGAATGTTCCAAATATAAATATTGGAAAGGTACGATACAAAACCCAATTCATTAATGTGACTTCGAACTCTTAACATTCATACCCCTTCTATCCATCGTTTGTTAGTCCTCTACAAGAGACAATACGTGACAAACTCGCTACCTAGTATTGACGTCATGTGTGGTCAAACAACTGGCGACAAAGGTCGAATACATCTGAAGATCCAATACAGTGAAAGAAGAATAATTTCAATGTACGTTGCATACAAAAAAACTAAATAATGCTATGTAAAATGGCGAAAATTTACAAAAATTACATTTTAAGTTTTGCCAAGTATAATTCATTTGAAAGTTTTGTGATTATTATTATTATTATTATTATTATATTAATAGTAGGCAGAGAAGTTGTTGCATTCCACCCAAAAAATTGATTAGTTTTCTTACGGAAATATATGTTATGAGTGCCCCTGAAACGAAGTTTCCTTAAATACCAAACTTGATATTTAAATTAGCATCTTCCAAGATGCGACAGGAGTATAAAGAAGCTGCAAACCACTTTAGTTGAAAATTTGGATTTTCTCAAAAATTATAATGATTTTGTTTAAAATACCATGGTTTGAGAAGTCTAGACAACAAATGGAATTATATCTTAAAATTTCTGGGAATAGCCTCTGAAGTTTTCATTTTCGATGCCTTTCGTATAACTGGTAAATCGTAAAAGATAGAGAAAATCTTAATATTAAAAAGGGTACTTGTGTTAAAGTACATATTTATAGCAGTTCTTTTTTGTGCAGTTAATCATTTCCTAGTTATTGGTTTCAGTTTTATAATACTTACACTTTCCTCAAATGGGAAGTAGTCATTCGTTTCTCTTTTATTTTATTTGTATTACTTTTTCCTCCTAGCGATGCAAACTGAATGGGACTTCACAGAGCGACCAAGTCATTAAAAACTTTGACTATCGCTTTAGCCTTGTGTGTTTCCCGATTCCTTTTGCACCTATTAAGAAATACACAAGTAATAAGACCATTTCTGCCAGCGCTTATCTCGATTAGCGTGACATGTGGATTGAAGAATTGGCTTTTGTAGGAGAACTTTGTTGCTGAATAGCAAGAGAAAATCATGTGAATAGAACACATCAGATGTTTTTACACTCTCTACCGTAACTGTACAAAGTTGTAGATAGGCAAGATATTACACTCCATCCTAAAAAATCGATACCGAGAATTCACCTGAAATGTATGTTTCGAGGACTTCTGAATCCAAAAACACCATTTTTAGAAAATGGCTCGTGTGCGTATGTCTGTGAACAGCTGATTAAAAAAAAAATCTGATGTAATCCATTCAAATAACTTTCTCTATATCTCTCCAACAAATTTTTGTTAAAAAGTTTATGCTTCTATTTACTTCATGCTAAGTGAGAAATAATTAGCAGAAATAGTCTTATTACTTGCTTCCCTGTAAGTAGAAAGGAAATAAGGGAGTACCATAGGTTAAAGTGATAGCAAAAGATGGTTGCTATGTGACTGAAGTTCCTTTGTTTGTAAGGACAGCAATTGTTAAATTCCTGTATGAGAAAATTATATAAGTTTTAAAGCTGAAACCAAAAACAAGGAGTATCTCAAAGACGATCAACTCCACGAAAAAAATGTATATAACATAAATTGTATGTTTTAATGTGCTCTACATTTTTTGTGTGGTAAGTTTTTGTCTATCTCTTACGGTTTTCCAGTTACACAACATTCCGTAAAATTCATCCAGAATAAAGTAGTCTTCAGAGGCTATTCTCAGAAAATTCAAGATATAATCAAGTATTTATCTTTAACATATGATATTTTAATCAAAATCGTTAGAGCCATTTTTTAGAAAATCAAATTTTTCGAAAATTTTTCCATGTGATGGGTAGTTGGGGTTGGGGGGATTTTCTTGAAAATCTTCGTGTCGCATCCTTGGAAGATATGGAACTTAAATACCAAGTTTGGTACTTAACAATCTTTTCGTTTTTAAGCTATGCTGCCCACACACATACACACAGACAGACTCACACACGGACACTTTTCTAAAAATGCTTATTTTGGATTCAGGTGGGCTCAAAACATGTATTTCCGGTGGAATCTCGGTATCGAATTTTTGGGTAGAATGCAATACCTTCTCTATACACTATGTATAGAGAAACTAAAAAGCCAGTTAAGAGCTAAACTTATTAATTGATTACATTATCATCCAAGGATGTGCCACGAAATTTTTTTAAGCAAATTTCCCTGCCCCAAACTACCTTTCACATGGAAGATTTTTCGAAATGTTCGATTTTATAGAAAAGTTTGTAACCATTTTCATCAAAATGCCGTATACTAAAACTATTTACATGACAAAATGTGTGTTTTTTTTTTTAATTTCCTGGGAATGGCCTCTGAAATCCTCCTCATACTGAATGACTTTTATGTAATGAATTATACTTAATACAGACATTTTTACTCTAAAAATTTAAATTTTCTTCAAAACGCACAATTTAGGTCGAAAACATTCCTCTTGAGAAGTTAACCATTTCCGAGATAGTCCCTATTTTTGGCATAAATGTTCCAATGCTTTTCTCTAATGGGAAGTGGTTATTCACATTGTTTCATCCAGATCAAGCAAAGAGAAAAGAATTTCAATTCCATGACATAGCCTTCGGCTTAAAGTATTTGAGAGCCGCTTTAGTTTATTGTATTTCCTTATTTCCCTTGTACACACAGATACGCTAAAAAACACCTGGGAGTACTTATCGTAAGACGGTCTTTTCGTAGACTCCACCTTTGTCTTCCACTGTTTGACACGCTCTTAAAAGCATATTGAACAGACCCGTTACCGAAGGAATGGGGAGAGACATGAAACGAAACTTGCGACAAATGAAGTTGTTAGTTGGTGATCCCTAAACTTTCTGGTTGAAAAATACTTCACCCCTCTCACTAGGTGATACAAAAGTAGATTAATCTTTTCTCTGCACTACATACGGAAGTGTTCCGACGCCAAGGTAATTCGCGCACGTGGTCGACTAAATTACTACACTGCTTAAACAAGTCAATCTGTTCTGAGGTAGCTTCGAACAGGTGGATTGCCAATCAGTTTTGCCTTTTCTTACGCGCTTAGAATCTTGTACCAGAATGGTACCAATGAAAATCGTCGTAGGACCCGAGTCCCTGTCAAACGTTCACATTTTCAGTAAAATCACAGCACCAGGCTTATGTTTATTGTCTTTGAGTGTACAAGAAAATGTGTATAGAGAAAGTATTGCACTCCACCAAAACATATGTTTCACCGGAAATATATGTTTTAGGGTTCCCAATATCCAAAAAAAGCATTTTCACAAAAAGGTCCGCGTGTGTGTGTGTGTGTGTGTGTCCGTGTGTCCGTGTGTCTGTGAACACGATAACTCAAAAACGAAAAGTCGGTAAAATACCACACTTGGTATTTAAGTTTAGTATCTTCCAGGGATGCGACACGAAGATTTTGAGAAAAATCCCCCCACCCCCAACTACCCTTTACATGGAACTTTTATCGAAAATTTTGATTTTCTCAAAAATGGCTCTAACGATTTTGATTAAAATTTCGGATATTAAACATATTTACCTGATAAATGAAATGTATATTTGAATTTTCTGGGAATAGCCTCTGAAGAGTAGTTTATTCTGGATGAATTTTACTAAATTTTGAATGACTGCTAAACCGTAAGAGATGGACAAAAACTTACTGCACAAGATTTAAGACACGCTGAAATTAGCAAAATTCTACGGCAAGGGGTTAAGGAATTTAGATTAGTGATTTTAATTTTAAAGTACGTGTAATATAAAACATATTAACGCTCTAACACATCACTTCCAACAATGGGAGTAATATTTCACTCATGTGAAAGTACAGCAGCCAGGTTTACAAACATAAATAAAAACTCTTATTCCTCTTTCATATAATTTGTAGAACGCTGTGCACAAGTGACCTGTTGGCACTATGAAGCGCCAACTTTAATCTCAGCTGGAAGAAACAAAAAGAACAAACTTTTTTATGCTAGGTAGCGACGTAGACATACCCGCGGCGACTATGACACACCAGCGCGGCATTTCGCGAACATCCAAGCTCATGAATAATAAATGGATGATGTACAATGCAGAACGTGACGTAAATTACCTTTACCGTTTCACTTCGGCGACTGACACAACTTTGAAGTAAACAGTAAGATAAACAATATTAGGCACGTTGACGAGCAAACTCATTTAGGATGCAGATAACTGAGCAGGCGAGGACAAAACAAAAGTAGAGCAAAGTTACAAACCTATGTAACAGTATCGGAGACGTCAATGAAAACGAAGACCACTCCAATTTTCACAGATGCTACACTTTTATTAACTTTAAACGCAACCAAACTTACATTTTATTAAACCCTGGTTTAAAAATATCACAATATATACCATACTTTTTTATATTTATTTGTAATAATTTTTACTTTCTGTATATGTACTATGTACATAGTGGACAGAGAAGATATTGCATTTCACCCAAAACTTCGATACTGAGATTTCATTGGATATAGACATTTTAGGGTCCCTGTATTCAGCATTTTTAGAAAAAGGGCTGTGTGTGTGTGTGTGAACACAACTCACAAACGAAAAGTCGGTAAAGTACAAAACTTGGTATGTAAGTTTAGTATCTTCCAAGGATCCGATACTTAAGATTTTGAAGAACCCCCCCCCATCCCAAATTACCCTTTACTTGGAAAAAATTTCTAAAATTTAGATGTTCTCAAAAATGTCTAACGATTTTGATTAAAATACCGTATATTAAAGACATTTACAGACAAATAAAATATATATCTTGATTTTTCTGGGTAAAGCCTCTGAAGAGGTCTTTATCCTGGATGAATTTTGCTGGATTTTGCGTAACTAGTAAAACGTAAGAGATACCTTACCACACAAAATATATAAATTTCGTTGAAAGATACAATTTATGTTACATACATTTTTTCATGAAGTTAACCATTTTTGAGATATTCCTTGTTATCGCTTTCAATTTTAAAATACTTTAACTTTTCAATTTGTCAACCCAATATGGCAACCAGCTTTTAAAAGATTTGACTATCGTTTTAGCCTGGTGTATTCCATGATTTCCCTTCTACTTACGAGAAAGCTTTTCTGCTAATGTTTGTCTCGGTTAGCATGAAATAGGCAGAAGAATAAGCTTCTCAACAATAATTTGTTAGTGATGTAGAAAAAGTCATGTGAATGGAACACATATTTTTTTTACTTTTGAAGTTGAGTTTAAAATGTTTCTCCAAAGAGCGGTTCTGCAGTATAATTTTTTCTCACCACACTCTTAGCGTTGACATTTGCTACAATCAAATAATACCCGGAGAAAAAAAAAACTTTGCTGATTTCTTTAAGACAGTGCAAAATGAGTACAGTGTAATTACACTATAAACTAAGATCGATTAAAGCACTGATATACGCCCCAGAATAACTGGTGAGTAAATTAATTAAAAAAAGCTATACTTTATTGCATTCCACATACTCTATAATGTACTGTAATTTATTATTGCAGTAATGTTTCTTACCTATTCTATGACAAGTTATTCTTACAAAAAAATTCTTATTCTTCTATCTACTCAATAATAATGGAGATAAACATTAGCAGAAATGGTCTTATTACTTGGCTCCTTATACAGACTTCTGGCCCCTAGGCATTTGCTTTTAAGTCCTGGGGGGGGGGGCTTATTGTACGCCAGACCTCTGGAGGAAGGATGAGATGAGTGTAATTTCAAAGGGCGGCCGACATCCGTACAGGAAGAGAGCCTCCGTGAAGGATCCCTATTAGTTCACAAGCACTTCATTTCGACGCGGGAAGGGCCAGAAGCCCGGCTCAGTTCCAGATAGACCACCCGAGTTCGCAGACAACCACCACAGCATTCCCGAAAGATGTATTTCCAGAGCGCAATCACCTCCGCGAAATGGCGCCTCTACTCGTCGATACAACCCTGAAAAAGACCGGCTGGGATGAAATGAATATGAAAAGTGCTCTCCACTATTCGCCTAGAGAAAACCACCTGAAAACCCATGAGTCAGAGAGGTCGGCAGCGCGACCTCCTGAATGCCAGCCCCCGATGATACGCCTGAATCACTGTCTCGATTACATCCCTAAGTTCCCTGTCCAATTATAACTATGCTAGAAACCACTGTTGATGTGGCGTGGAGTAATTGGTCATTCTTGCAGTACATAGGTATTCAAGATGTGTTTGAAGAACCAGCAGCATTTAACGAATCAATAAAGGCTTTCTTGTAACTTATTCTAAAACGTCATATAAAGTCAGAATCTGATGGCGATATTCTTTTACATTCTTTTTGCTTTCTCTACACGTACAACATACATAGTTTAGAGAGAAGGTGTTGCATTACATCCAAAAACTCGTTACTGAGTCACCGTAAATATATGGTTTGAAACCCCCTGAATCCAAAAATAATATTTTTAGATAAAAGTCCGTGCGTGTGTCCCGTGTCTGTGAACACGATAACTCAAAAACTAAGAGGTCATAAAATACCAAAATTGGTATTTATGTTTAGTATCTTCCAAGGATGCGACACGAAGATTTTCAAGAAAATTCCCTTACCCTAACTACCCTTCTTTACATGCAACTTTTTTTTGATTTTCTCAAAAATGGTTCTAACGATTTTGATTAAAATATCGTATATTAAAGATATTTACATGATAAATAAAATGTATATTTTGAATTTTCTGGGTATAGCCTCTGAAGACATCTTTATTCTGGATTAATTTTGCGGAATTTTGCGTTACTGGCAAACCGTAACAGATAGACAAAAATTTACTTAACAGGAACTGTAGAGCTCGTTAAAATACAGATTATGTTATATACTTCTTTGGTGGATTGGACTGTTTTTGAGATATTCCTTGTTATTAGTTTCAGTTTTAGAATGTTATACTTTTCTCATACGGGAATTTGACAACTCCTAGCCATAGAAACAAAGATATTTCAAACACATAGCAACCAGCTTTTAAAACATTTGACTATCGTTTTAACTTAGAGTATTCCATTATTTTCCTTCTACCTACAAGAAAGAATTCCTGCTAATGTTTGGCTCAATTAGCATGAAGTAGATAGAAGCGTAAGCTTTTTAACAATAATTTGTTACAGAGATGTAGAAAAAGTTATGTAAATGGAACGCATCAGAAGTTTTGCATTTTCCTGTCCTTAGAAACTTCTGCAGTCACTTTGAAACAAAAGAAAATCAGTAATTACAGACGTGAAACAACCCCACGCTCTAGATTCCATCTGTTCATTACTGATCCTAAACCAAAAGACACACTGAGAAGATGGGCGTAACAGAGTGTCATTTCGTATGCAAATTTAACTACAGTCTTTGGTTTCCGGAACCCTATATATTTAAGCAGTTAAGGAAAGTAGGTTAACGTATTCAAATCGTTGAAAGGACAAAACCGAAGTGCTTGCCAAATCCAAGCCTAGTCGTCCTGACAGCTCCACAGCTCCTGCTATGAATTGCTTTAGCTTCGACCGATAACGGCACTGCGAGCTTCGCTGCATTTCCTATCAGCCCTTTGCCTGCATACCTGCGCGCCCGCATATCATGTTGAAAGCTGAAATTCAGCAGTTCAATATTACACCAATTCTTGTGAGAAATCTGTCATTTTCTATAAAGTTACAAAACTGTAATTTAAGAAGTCTGAAAAAAACTTCTCTTATTTATATGTTATTTTTACTTTTTAACACGAATTTTCCCCCCCTGGGAGATCTGGACTGGGGTGCACTCAACCTCATGAGGTCCCTGGCGGGGGGGGGGGGCAATTGAGGAGCTGCTTTATTGAGAAGTGGCGGCTCCAGATCGAGAAGACCGCATTAACCGGCCCGGAGGGACTCGAGGCACTGATCACGTCTCATCCTCCAGCACTGCACCCCTTCGGGCCGAGGTGGGGTATGTAACTGTTGAGCGGTAGTCTGTCGTGCCAGGACTTACGTTACTATGTACAACGTGTACAGAGAAGGTATTGTATTACATCCAAAAATACCGAGATTTCACCGGAAATAATATTATTTGAGACCCCCTGATTCTAAAAAAGCATTTTTAGAACATATGTTCTTATGTCTGTGTGTGTGTGTAACATAGCTCAAAAACGAAAAGTCCGCTAAATTGAATAAGACAAATGATGTGTTCTAACGAGATTTTCATTTTCTGAGAAGTAAATCTTTGTCTATAACTTGCGGCTTACCAGTAATGCAAAATTCATCCAGAACGAAGAGGTCTAAAAGTATTTAAGTTCAGTACCTTCCAAGGATGCGACACGAAGATTTTCAAGAAAATCCCCCCACCCCAAACTACTCCTTACATGGAAAGGTTTTTGAAAGTTTTGTTTTTCTCAAAAATTGCTGTAACAACTTTGATTAAAATACAGTATAATAAATATATTTACATCACAAATAAAAGTTATATTTTGAATTTTCTGGGAATAGCCCCTGATGAAATCCTGTACTTTGGATGAGTTTTGAATGACAGTTAAACTGAAAGAGATAGACCTAAACTTACTACTTACACAAAAAAGGTAGATCTCGTTAAAACACATAATTTATATCATATACGTTTTTATATAGAGCTGGCCGTTTCTAAGATATTCCTTGTTATTGGTTTTAAATTTAAACTACTTTAACTCTTCTCAAACAGGAAGTGACGTTCCGAATATCACTTTAACCTATGGAACTCACTTATTTCGCTTCTACTTACAAGGAAGTAAGTAATAAGACTATTTCTGATAACTTTTTTCTCGATTATCATGAAGTAAATAGAAACATAAGCTCTTTTTAACAATAATTTGTTTCAGAGATGTAGAGAAAGTCATGTGAATGGAACACATCAGACCTTTTTACTTTCTATAGCCCCATATGTACAATGTACATAGAGATAGAGATGTTTTGTATTCCACCCAAAAACGCGATACAGAGATTTCACCGGAAATACATGTTTTAGAACCCCCTGTATCCAAAAAAAAAAAGCATTTTAAGAAAAAGGTCCATGTGTGTGTGTGTGTGTGTCCGTGTGCCTGTGAACACGATAACTCAAAAACGAAAAGTAGCTAAAATACCAAACTTGGTATTTAAGTTTAGTATCTTCCAGGGATGCGACACGAAGATTATGAGAAAAATCCCCCCCACCCCAAACTACCCTTTACATGGAGTTTTTTTCGAAAATTTTGATTTTCTTAAAAATGACTAACGAGTTTGATTAAAATATCATATATTAAAGATATTTTTTTTTTGTTTTTTTTTTAACAATAAAACAGTAACGGAGTCTGATCAGGACTCCGGTACTGTATCCCTATTTACATTTCCCCCCGTAGGTTTTACTGATTACTGGTTTTACTGTTTCTTTTACAAACATATACACATTGCACAAACATATAACATCCATGCCCAAGGCGGGACTCGAACCCACGATCCCCTGCCCACGAAGCACCAAAGCGAGACGCTTTAGCGAGCGTGGCCATGGGGGCCGGCAAGATATTTACCTAACAAATAAAATATATATATATCTGGGAATAGCTTCTGAAGACCTGTTTATTCTGAATGAATTTTGCTTAATTTGGCATAACTAGTAAACCGTAAGAGATGGCCAAAAACTTACGCTACAATAAATTTAGGTCTTGTTAAAATACACAAGTTATGTCATATACATTTTTCCGTGGAGCTTACCGTTTTCGAGGTATTTATTGTTATTGGTTTCAGTTGTGAAGTACTTATACTTTTCTCAGACGGGAGTGTCCGTTTTTCTTTTATTCTACTCCTGGCCAAGAAAAGAAGCGATTTGTAATGACAATCGCATAAGGACAGCTTTTAAAACATTTGACTATTGGTTTAGCCTAGTGTATTCCTTTATTTTCTTCCTACTTATACGGAACTAAATTATAAGAACATTGTGCTAATGAGTACCTCGATTAGCAAGGTGCAGAAAGAAGAAGAAGAATCTTATGTATGAAGTTTGTAGAACGGCTAGAGAAAGTCATGTGAGTAACACATCAGATTTTTATTCCTGTACTCTTCGTGTAGAGGTCTAAGATGCTGAATCGGAATACGCAGTTTGGTATTTATTGGTTACAGGAGAGCACGAGCGGAGCTACAAGTTGTACCAGTTCCCAAACTTTGGTAAACATGTTTGTTTGGTTGTCCACTATTTCGATCAAGGTGAATAATGGCTAAACATATGTCAGGTGTCATCTGTTTCAGCAAAGCAGATTGCGTGAGATCTAGAAAGAGGTCGTGACCAAACAAAGGGCAGGTTACCGCCCTCTTAATGGCGATCGTGCAGGTCGAGTGTCGAAACTATAGAACGGCGATTTGTAAGGTGCGTAATTATCGTGGGCATTCGTGATTACGATAGAAAACACAACGTACTGGAATTCTTCAAATACCTGCGATTTATAGATACTAACAACAATGATTTAAACAAATAAACAGTTGCTATCTACATGCTCGTAATAATATTGAAAAGAATCTGATTGATGTGTTCCATTCATGTAACTTTCTCTACCTGCAGATTATTCCTTTATCTACATCATGCTAATCGATATAAACATTAACAAAATTGGTCTTTATTACTTGCTTCCTTGTAAGTAGAAGGGAAATAAGGGAATACATTAGGCTAAAGCAATAGTTAAATCTTTTAAAAGTTGGTCGCTATGTGAAACAACTTAAATTCGGTGCTCTTTGCACAACCTGGAGCAACGAAAGATGACTTCGCATCTGAGAAAAGTTGAACTAGTTTAAAGCTGAAAGAATTACAAAGGAAGTCTCGAAAAAAGATTTAAAAGAAGAATACATTACATAAATTGTGTGTTATAACGAGATCTACATTTTAAGTGTAGCAACGAACGGTTTAACAGAGGATATTTCCAGAAAATTCAAAATATACATTTCGTTTTTCATTACAAATATATTAAACATGTAGTATTTTAATCAAAATCGTTATAGGCAATTTTGAAAAAAAAATCGAATAATGTTTTGCGTAGAGGGTAGTTAATGGTAGGTGATTTTCCTGAAAATCTTCGTATCGCATCCTTAGAAAATACTTTGTTATTTCACACACACACACACACACACACACACACACACTTTTTTTTTTAATTCAGAGAACCGGTGAAATCTCGGTATCGAAATTTTGTTGGAATACAAGACCTTCTCTAATATCGTGCTCAAACGCTGATACAAATATTTGCATTTGTTCGTCATATATGTATCCAGATGATGGAGTTTCTGTTATAAAATAGTTGTATTACATGCGGGAAATATGATAGAAAGTTTAACCAATAAATAATAATAACCAAAATAATGTCTCCGTCAGCATGTCGGACATCTGCAGACAATAGCTCGCGTTCAAAATATAATGGCTAGCTATCCATATAGCATACAGTACGTTTGTTACAAAACTTGACCGCCAGCAGCACGGCCCGTTTGATCCTCACTACATGCTCTGCGCGCACGTTCTACATCCGTTCTGTCGTAACACGTGCGTCAGTCTTACTTCTGTTCTAGTCCAGTTCACATGCGAGTCACATTAGGAATGTTTAGAAGTGTTTAGTTTTGCTTGAAGTACTTTCAAAATGAAGTATACAGTACCACAAAGACTGTTTATGTACTGTACTTCTAGGGAAGTTGAAGACAATTTGAAACTAAATTTCCTAGCATGCGTGTTCCGAGTAGAGAGGCCATTTGTTTACTGGTAAATAAATTCAGGGAGACGGGATCAATTTGTGATAGGAAGAGAAAGGTAAACAGGCGTGTGCTTACGGAGCAGAATTTAGACGAAATCAGAAAAGGTTAGAACGGTCACCTCGAAAAGCTCTTAGGCCCTTACACAAGAAACGGGCACTTCGAAAGCCTCAGCATGGAAAGCAGCAACATTTTTAAAACTCAAACCAAGACTGGGAGAGATAACACGATAGTAAAAGTACAGTAATTCCAACTGATCAAACGAATAAAGGTATTTGGGCTTCAGTTATATGAATTGGCTTTATATTAATTATAGTAGATAGTTATAAAATTTATGGCTCCTATAATTCTTGATATACCTGCAAGATGAAATGAAAAAATAGTTACTGTTGTCCAGGAATTGCTACCACGTGATCATCAGAGTCGGGTAAATTTCTGTAACTGGATTTTGAGGAATGCTAATGATGAACAATCGGTCCACGATTAATTAATTCTATTTACACGGTCATGGGTCATCACTACATAACTGATATACTACAATTTCGTTAATGACACTCCTTTGTATGATCAAAAAATCTGGGTATGGTGCGCAAGAGTGTACGATAAATGCAGAAAGACATAGAAAAATATACTGGCATCATGTTTCGAACAGTTGATGGACATTGAAAGTCGGTCTGGATATTTCCAGCAGTATTCCACTACTGCGCATACAGCTGATGAATCATTACATTTTACTACAGAAATGTTTGAGGATAGAATGATTAGTAAGGGCGACGCCGAGGGTGAGTGGCCAATCCGCTCGCCTTTCATCTAGGCTGCCCAGTTCGATCCTAAGCGCCCGCAAATGGGATTCAGTTTCCTCCATCACTCATTCTACCAATTGCTCCATTATCACCTTTCCAATCATCTATTTCGCTTACATTTCATGTCATCCACTCCCTCGTGTTCACGCCTGATCATGGGCCGACCCCTCGTAATAGGTTCTCCATTCTGTGGTTTCGTGCCGTAGGATCCCCGACAGACTTCTGGCCCTAGGCATTAGCCTGCAAGTCCTAGGTGGGTGTCAGTCTTACAATTACGAAGAAGATAAGCCGATTGCAATTATCAGTAAGGGTTTATGGTCCGCTTGGTCCCCTTATCTTACGGCAAGCGATTTTTATTTATGGGACTACTTCAAAAAAAATCTCTGCTCCATTCACATGACCTTCTCCACTCTCTGCAACAAATTATTGTTAAAAAGCTTATGCTTCTATTTACTTCAAGATAGAAAAAATTAACAGAAATAGTATTATTACTTGCTTCCTTGTAAGTAGAAGCGAAATAAAGGAGTACCATAGGTTAAAGGGTAGATGGTTGCTATGTGCGTGAATTTCCTTTGTTTCTTAGGACACGAGTTGACAAATTCCTGTATGAGATAAGTATAAATTTTACAAGGCTGAAACCAAAAACAGGAATATCTAAAAACCATCAACTCCACGAAAAAAATGTATACAACATAAATTATGTGTTTTAATGTGCTCCACAGTTTTTGTGTAGTATCTCTTTGTACGTGTCTTACGGTTTACCAAATATACACAATTCCGTAAAATTCATCCAGAATGAAGTAGTCGTCAGAGGCTATTCCCAGAAAATTGAAGATATACATTTTGTTTGTCAGGTATATATATATTTAATATACGATATTTTAATCAAAATCGTTAGAGCCATTTTTAAGAAAATCAAAATTTTCGAAAATTTTTCCATGTGAAGGGTAGTTTGAGGTGGGGGATTTTCTTGAAAACCTTCGTGTCGCATCCTTGGAAGATACTGAACTTAAATACCAATTTTGGTATTTAACGGTCTTTTCGTTTTTGAGCTATGCTGCCCAGACACACACACACACGCACACACACACACAGACACACGGACATTTTTCTAAAAATGTTTTTTTTTTTTTTTTTGTATTCAGGGTGTCTTAAACATATATTTCCGGTGAAATCTCGGTATCGAAATTTTGGGAGCATTGCAATACCTTTTCTATATACATGTACATAGTACGTATAGAGAAAATAATAAAGTATACAAAACTAATCCTCACCCACTAGAAGAATTAAAACAAAACACCAGGACTAAAATTAACGCTATTTCGGAAGCTGAGCTGATGCGTTTGAATAAAAATGTCCTCAGAAGATGCCATAGCTGTATTGATACTGATGAACGGTATTTCCATCATTTATGGTGATTAGGTATGCTATATGCCTATTGCGATAACTGTAAATGTGGTTTTAGATTTTATTTGAGGTCCACGCATGAGTGACCGGGTGAAGGGCCGTGCGACTACCAGCTAAGTGTACAGCACGCGACCGGGAGACGGACCGTATGGCTTACGGACAAGTTTTGTAGCATACTTACTGAACATCGTTCTTAAAATCCTACACTCGGTGTGTTGTTTACGAAGAACCGCAAGCATTTGAAAACTCTTGTGTTTATGCTAATACTGGCTTGTATTTAATTTTGAATGAAGCCTAACGGTTCCTACGATGTAGTCAAAGAGCACATATGGATAGGTAGAGTCAGACTGAAAAATGCAATGCCATAGCCGGGATTTTAACCACGGATCTCCCAGTCTCTAGCCGGTTGCTCTACCACAGACTCTACCTATCCAACTCCTGTTCTACACACGGTTTCTGTGAGAAAACAATTAAAATCATCACAATTGTCCATAATAGTTGGCTAAATCCTGAGACTCAAAGTACTTACAACATTGTAAGTCGTCATTGGGGTTGTCATCTCAAAACAATTTGAGATCACCTTCTATGGTATTCCGGGAAACATGCGAGTCAGTTGAGAAATTCAATGCTATGCCGGCATAATACCATGGTAGCTCAGTGGTAGAGCAAACCGGCTATGGCATTGAATTCTTCAGTCTGCCTCTACCTATCCAACTCCTGTCCTACACACGGTTCTGTGAGAAAACAATTAAAACTATCACAAACAGCAAATGCGTCTCCAGCTGTTGTCTCGCATCTCAGAGACAGTGTTTATTAATCGTTTGCCTGTACAGTTCACTTCTAAACAGCTCTTGATTAATGACAAAATATACATAAATAGAAACCATTGCTTCATTCAACTGTCATGTAGCAATGCATTGATCTGGCTCCGAGGAGAGTGGTCGTAACGTTGGCGCCAGTGTTCTTCTTGACACGCCCAGGATCAAATACGGGTCATCGTAACAGTAACGACACTATGTCCAGAAAAGCCGTCATGATAAATGATATCCGTTTCCTGTTTAGGAGGTATAACCTAGTTAGGATCCAGCGCAACATCTCGAGCCAAAAATAAATCCCAGTGTGAGTGTGACCTCTGAAGCCCAAGGTGAACCACTCTCCCTCCGGTTTGTTTGGGTTCAGGTCCTCAACAGCATCGCCACGCCAGCAAACGAAGGTGAATGTCTTCCCGCTGAGAGTACTCACAGAAAAGTCACGTGTCAGTGTATCCGCTCTTGTCAATGGATTCCCTATAAAACTTTTTAAGCCCATATATCTACAGCATCTCCTGTGGGATACCCAATAAAAATTATTGCCATTTATTTTCTAAGAGTGTTTATTTTCCCTAGCATGTACGTACAGCGTGCTACTAGGTAGAGAAGGTATTTTATTGCACCCAAAAGTTCAGCAAGGCGATTTCATCGCTAATACATGTTTTAAAGACCCCCTGAATCTAAGAAAAAACCTTTCTAGAAAAAGGTCTTTGTGTATACAACTCAAAAATGAAAAGTCCGTCAAATACTAAACATGGTGTTCAATTTTATTATCTTCCAAGGAGGCAACACGAAGATTTTCATAAAAATGCCCTCGCTCCCCAACAACCCTTTATATAGAAAATTGTTCGAAAATGTTAATTTTATCAAAAGTGGCTCTAACAATTTTGATTAAATTAGGTACATTAATGATATTTACACAACAAATGAAATGTATGTCTTAAATTTTCTGGACATAACCTCTGAGCACCTATTCATGTTGAGCAGACAAAACGTTACTACAGAAAAAATGTAAATCTCATTAAAACACAATTTATATAATGTACATTTTTTTTATTACTTTCTCTACACGCACTATGTACATAGTGTATAGAGAAAGTATTGCACTCCACCGACAAATTCGAAATCGAGATTTCACCGGAAATATATGTTTTAGGGTCCCCTTTATCTAAAAAAAGCATTTTTGGAAGAAGGTCCGTGTGTGTGTGTGTGTGTGTGTGTGTGTGTGTGCGAGTGTGTGTGTGTGTGTGTGTCCGTGTGTCTGTGAACACGATAACTCAAAAACGAAAAGTCAAAGAGCTTGGTATTTAAGTTTAGTATCTTCCAGGGATGCGACACGAAGATTTTGAGAAAAATCCCCCCACCCCAACTACCCTTTACATGGAACTTTTTTCGAAAATTTTGATTTTCTCAAAAATGGCTCTAACGATTTTGATTAAAATTTCGTATATTAAACATATTTACCTGACAAATAAGGTGTATATCTTGAATTTTCTGGGAATAGCCTCTGAAAAGTAGTTTATTCTGGATGAATTTTACTAAATTTTGAATAACTACTAAACCGTAAGAGATAGACAAAAACTTACTACACAAAAAATGTAGAGCACATTAAAAACACACAATTTGTTATATCCATTTTTTTCGTGGAGTTCGTCGTTTTTGTGACATTCCTTATTTTTGGTTTCTGCTATGAAAAACTTATACATTTCTCATACAGGAATTTGTCAACTGCTGTCCATACAAACAAAGGAACTTCAGTGACATAGCAACCAGCTTTTGATTATCACTTTAACCTATGGTACTCCCTTATTTCACCTCTACGTACAAGTAAGTAATATGGCTATTTCTGCTAATGTTTTACTGATTAGCATGAAGTTAATAGAAGTATAAGTTTTTTTAAGAATAATTGGTTGCAGGGATATAAAGAAAGTCATGTGAATGGTACACATCAGATTTTTTTTATTTTATTCCTCCCACCCCCCAAAAAAACATTTCTAGTGTCTTTTTGGGTCTCCTGCACTGTGTTCCTGTTTTCTTTCCCCGCTTTTTTCTATTACTTTTTCTTTTACTTACAGACACAAAACAACCATGCCTTAGGCAGGACTCGAACCTCTGCCCCACGAAGCACCAAAGCAAGGCACTTTAGCGAGCTCGGCCATGGGGTCAGGCAGATCCGTAGTGTTCTGAGAGTTTTTTTTTTAAACAGTACCGGAGTCTGGTCAGGATTCCGGCGCTGTATCCCCTTTTTACATTCCCCCCTGTATGATTACTGGTTTTACTGTTCCTTTACACAAACACATACACATTGCACAAACAAATAATACCCATGCCCAAGGTGGGACTCGAACCCACGATCCACTGCCCACGAAGCACCAAAGCGAGACGCCTTAGCGAGCGTGGCCATGGGATCGGCAGAGGCTTCAGAAAAGGGAGCATAAAATGTTTTGATAAGAACATCACATTACGATGTAATATCACAACCGGTTAATTTGAGAATTAATTTTTCATTAAAATTTCATATTTCTAGCCGTTTGGTCTACCATTGAGCTACCATAGCAACATACCGGGAGATTTGTGGTTCAAATCCCGGCTATGGTATTTAATTTTTCAGTCCGACTCTACCCATCCAGCTCCTGTCCTACACACGGTTTCTGTGAGAAAACAATTAAAATGATCACTATTGTCCATAATAGTTGGTTATACTATGAATACTGTAAATTAAAATACTTGCAAAATTGTAAGTCGCCATTGGGGTTTTCTATTCACAGTAATTTGAGAAAACCTTGTGGTTTACCGGGAAACAGATGAGAAATTCAGTGTCAGTGGGAGAGCAACCGGCTAGAGACCGGGAGTTCCGTGGTTCAAATCCTGGCTATGGCATTGCATTTTTACTTTCTCTATGCGCACTATGTATATAGTAAATAGAGAAAGTATTGCACTCCACCAAAAAATTCGATGCCGAGATTTCACCGGAAATATACGTTTTAGGGTCCCCTTTATCTAAAAAAAAAAAAGCATTTTCACAAAAAGGTCCTTGTGTGTGTGTTCGTGTGTCTATGAACACGATAACTCAAAAACGAAAAGTTGGTAAAATACCAAACTTGGTATTTAAGTTTAGTATCTTCCAGGGATACGACACGAAGATTTTGAGAAAAATCCCCCCACCCCAAACTACCCCTTACATGGAACTTTTTTCGAAAATTTTGATTTTCTAAAAAATGGCTCTAACGATTTCGATTAAAATATCACATATTAAAGATATTTACCTGACAAATAAAATGTATATTTTGAATTTTCTGGGAATAGCCTCTAAAGACTACTTTATTCTGGATGAATTTTGCATAACTACTAAACTGTAAGACATGGACAAAAACTTAACACACAAAAAATGTAGAGCACGTTAAAACACACAATTTATGTTATATTTTTTTCGTGGAGTTGATCGTTTTTGAGATATTCCTTTTTCTTGGTTTCAGCTTTGAAAAACTTATACTTTCTTCATACAGGAATTTGTCAACTCCTGTCCACACAAACAAAGGAACATCAGTCACATAGCAACCAGCTTTTGGTTTTCACTTTAACCTATGGTACTCCCTTATTTCGCTTGTATTTACAATAAAGCAAGGAATAAGACTATTTCTGCCAATTTTCCTCGATTAGCATGAAATAAATAAAAGATAAGCTTATTAACAATAATTTGTTTTAGAGATAGAGAAAGTCATGTGAATGGAACACATCAGATTTTCTCTGTTGGTTTACTCCTGGCTATGGAAATATTACAATTTTCAATTCCAATCGCCAAGGGACAGTTTTTAAAAGTTGTTCTAAGGAACCTAGTAATAAGACAATTTCTGCTAATGTTTATCTCGATAAGATGATTTAGCTAAATGAATAATATATTGTAAGAATATTTTTTTGAGGAACAGGTAGAAAGTCACGTGAATGGAAAACGTCCAATGCTTATACAAACAAAGTACATAATAAAACAAATTGCGTTATAACAAAAATGTGTGTTGCATTGGCATGAATTTCTCTACAAACTATTGTCACAAAAAATGTTCTTTTGTCTACATAATGTTAATCGGGATGATCCAGAGCCAAATTGTTTTATTACTAGTTTTCTTTTATGTAGAAGGGAAATAAACACTAGGCTAAAGTAATAGTAAAATCTTTTAAAAGCTGCTTTCTGTGAGAGAAAATTGAAATTCGATTATTTTTGCATGGCCAGGAGAAAAACAAAAGAGACTAAATGAAAGATAACTTTCCATTTGAGAAGTTTAAATAGTTTAAAATTGAAACCAATAATAAGGCATATCTCTACAAAAAAGTTTATAACAAATTGTGTTTTAACGAGATTAAATTGTTTGTGGCAAGTTTTTTTCTCTCTCTTATTGAAAAATCTTACAGATCTTCGGAAGCTATTCCCAGAAAATTATAAATATAAATTTCGTTTGTCATTTTTATATGTTCCTGTTGCACCTTGGAAGATCTTGAATCGAAATACCAGTTTGGTATTTAAGCAACGTTTCACTTTTGAGTTATATTGTCCACACACACACACACACACACACACACACACACACACACACACACACACACACACATTCGGATCTTTTTATATTTTTTTATTCATGGTGAAATCTCTGTATTCTCATTTTTGGGTTGAATACAATAGCTTTTTTTACACACTTCCTAGAGGAAGTAAAATTAGGACAGAGTGTTTTTCTCTTTATAATATTTTTGAAAATTATGAATAATTTTTATCAGTGTGAAACCACTGTGTTTTCTTTGCAGGTTGACACAGCTGTTTTCTTCCTCCCTAAATCGGAAAATTCCACGGCGCCTTTGGAGCTTGTGGAGCTCATTCAAGTCACCCCAGGGCGCCACGGCGCACCGGTTTAAAAGCATTGTCATAAAAGCAAAGATATATCCTTTCTCAGGAAAATGAAAAAGAATAAATTGTTCTAAAATACTACAAGAATATTGTGCTAGAGAAAATCAACAATACAGTATAAAAGGATTATACTTATTAAACCTATGTGTTTGCTTTGATCATTCACGCGCGCGTTTGCAATATAAGTCAAGTAAATATCAAACAACGGATTCAGCTTCTCTCAGGATGCAAGGCAAACATTTTCATGAAATTCCTCCATTCTAAACAACCATTTATAGTGTAGAAAACAATTACTTCTTATTTCCTCAACATATCAAAATAATTTTATTAAATTATTTTGTATTTTAAATACTGATATGCATTTCTTGCTTGAAAATTCCTCTTTATTGTTAGTGAATTTTGTATAAATTGGTTGAAATTGAAAAAAAAACAGCAGCTAGACCTCATGAAAGATAAGCTCATGGAAGTATTAAATTGATTTCAAATAATTGAAATTTCTTCTTCCACAACAGTCGCGTAATAAACGACACAGGGTAGAGAGATTCATGTGAATGCAACCATTAGGTTTTTATTAGCAATAGAGTAGGAGTTATGCCAGAAAATATTGTTGAGACACCCTATATATTCATTACTTCTAGTTTGGCAAGAGTTCTCGTACTTTTTTCCCCTTTCCAAAATGAAAATGACGAACAGAGAGAATATGGAATACGCTTTTTGTAGTTTTCCAAGCTCGCCGAATTAGAAACAGACGACTGCTCCAGGGTTTCCAGTAGACTTCACCTGGATGCATGAATGAAAATGTATGGCAAGATAACCATACATTCACAAGAAAGGGAACAGACCTCAAATATAGAGAGTTGTTGTCTTCATCAGAACAGGAAATAAATTGCTTTCTTAAGAACCCAGAAGTATATAGTTTACGAGAAAAGTAATTACAACTTGGCTTAATATTAAATAGGAAATCAATAAGTACCGGAGTTAAGAGATTGAGATATCGTCTAAAATATAAGGGAAAAAATCTTGTGTGTTCCATTCACATGACTTTCTCTACATCCCTGCAACAAATTATTCTATTTACTTCATCTAATCGAGAAAAAAATAGCAGAAATAGTCTTATTACTTGCTTCCTTGTAAGTAGAACCGAAATAAGAGAGTGTCACAGGTTAAAGTGATAGTTGAAAGCTGGTTGCTATGTGAATTGAAGTTCCTTTGTTTGTATGGACAGGAGTTGACAAATTCCTGTATGAGAAAAGTATGTTTTTTAAAGCTCAAACCAAAAACAAGGAATATCTCAAAAACGATCAACTCGAAGAAAAAAATGTATATGACATAAATTGTGTGTTTTAACGTGCTCTACATTTTATGTGTTTTAAGTTTCCATCCATCTCTTACGGTTTAGCAGTTATGCAAAATTCCGTAAAATTCATCCAGAATAAAGAGGTCTTCAGGAAGATACCAAACTTAAATACCAAGTTTGGTTTTTAACGGTGTTTTCGTTTTTGAGCTATGCTGCCCACGGACACACAGACACACATGGAAATGTCTCTAAAAATGCTTATTTTGGATTCAGGAGGTCTCAAAACATATATTTCTGGTGAAATCTCGGTATCGAATTTTTGGGTACAATGCAATACCTTCTCTATACACTATGTACATAGTACGTGTAGAGAAAATGATAATTAGTTTCTTCAAAAACCACTCTCACAAATAAACTGTGGCGTTAATTAAAGTAATACTTGAAGATGTATTAGAGATAGATAAATCAATTTCTGTACCATTATCATATGCTTTCCTCCACCGGCTTGAAGAAAAGTCTGTAAATGAAGTGTGGTCAATCTATGCTTTTACATACTTGGAGATCAGACGGGAATGCGCTTTGAATTTTAAGATATATTAAATTGAGGTTACTGTGATATGACCTCCACTCACCATTGTTTAACTTAACACCATTTCGGCATTTTACTTTCTTAACACGCGTGTACAATGTACACAGTAGAGACGCTATTGTATTCCACCCAAAAATTAGATACCAAAATTTCACCGGGAATACATGTTTTGGGGCCACCTGAGCATTAACATATATATACAGGTGTTAATGAACTACTCCGAAATACTTTGCGAGATTGTGCACGTGACTGATATAAGTAATTTGAGATCGGCGATGCATGGTCCCCGGATAAACATAACACAACTACATAGCGTTTAAACGTGTGGGTATCAGATGTTGATAAGTCGGTGTTAAAGCAAGGCAGGTTGAAAACATTGCTTAGAATGTTCTTTAAAACTGCTGCCCGAGTATAGAAATATCGATTTTAGCAGCTCGTTACTAGCGTTCTCAAGATTTAATGTCGCAAAAATCTGTAAAATCTCGAACTAATCACTCTACAGTGCGACACTGAGCATTCATTATCTACGTTCTTGAGTTGTGTGGCCTACTCTGGAGGCGTTTTTTCAACTGCTCTGGTGGCTTAATGTGTAACGCGGGAAGCTGCTATCCAAAAGGTCACGAGTTGAATTCCTGTCATAGAGTAAATGTTTCTTACTATAATTTTTTTCATTCCAGACGAAGTGCCGCGATACGTGAACGAGAGCCGAACTCGGAAACTATCTTTCACTTGAAAGCCAGTAACATAACCAGCTAGAGAGGTACGCTGTAATATGTTCCTTCGTCTTTGTGTTATGCTCTCGAATGGTTAATAAATTAGCCAGTGGCGTACTGGCACTTAAGGAACTGATAGCCGTTATTTCGAAATTTCAATACACAGGCCATAAGTCTCCTATCTCAAATTACTTATTTAAGTAATCTACATATTCTGTGAAAATATTTCTGTATAGTTCATTAACACCCTGTATATAAGTGTGTGTATGAACATCACAATTCAAAAACGCTAAGTCTGTTAAATACCTAACTTGGTATTTAAGTTTAGTATCTTCCAAGGATGCGACTGGGAATAGCCTATGAAGTGCTCTTAATTCTGGATTACTTTCGTATAACTAGTAAACTATAAGAGATAGACGAAAACTTGCTACTTAATCAATGTAGAGCCCCTCCCAGCGGACGACACACTCCACAAGTGTCAATCACAAGCAAATTTCTCACCGACCGTTGATGTTTACATGTTAAGGCAAGGACTAACTGCACGCGGCATCTGTCATTCCACTCGAACTAAGCAATGCAGTGGTTCGTTTGTTCCTAGCTTCATGCGGGTCGGAACTCTGCGCCGAGACCCGATTATGAGTTGTGAATAAGAGATCCCTATTCACTAAATCTAGTGATACCCTCTTAGTCCATATTACAACGAATTATCGGGATTCTATTGTAATAACTAGGGATAGAGTCTTGGGAACCGATAGCGGGACAGAATCGAAGTTAGCGCAGCATGGTATAAGTTGTGATGTGTTGACGATGCAGTGTGTACGTAGTGGTACTAATAGAAGGAAAATGATTGCGTGGTAGACTACGATGCTTTCACTAGCAGTGGAAGGCGATTGAGGTTGAGTGGGTGCTAAACATAAATACCACTGATTTACGGGAACTAACAATTTTAATATTTATATACATTCAATTGCTCTTGTGCAATAAATCATCAGCATCATTATCCGTTTCATTTTCTCTGAAGTACACAGATTAAAATGCACAACATACATTCGTAACGTCTCAAATGTGAATCGTCTCCGATTGGCACGTAAACAGATTTTATATTGTGAATAGCTTCCCTCCACATCACAAGATATGATTGGAGCAAAACGGATAAGATACTCCATTAGCAGCAATTATTTCCGTAGCAACACGTAGTAGGACATTTCGTATTTCCGCAATATTGAAAATCCGACATTTTTTTCCAAACACCGTCTTCACCATCTTGTTCACACAACATAAAACAGGTGTCACGGGTCTCTGATTAATTGCTACAACAAATTCAGGGATCGAGGCATTTCAATGTTCGATGCTTTCAAATGTGTGTTATTGACGTAGATATATCTGCAAAATTCTTCTGTAGGAATTGCAAATCTTCATGCAATTCATTTGAAGCAAGAGATTTTACAATCTTTATTGAAGAGCATGCAGCATCATTAAAGGCATTAATTACCTGCAAAACAGTAGTGCAATATACAGCATAGCCAAATTTCCCAACACGTTGCTACAGGTTGTTTACATGCGGCGCGTGCAGTCGCCAATGCATGTCGGTCTCTACTCGGTAGGTATGTAACTGGTATTCGGTCCCCAAGATGCTATAGTAATAACACTGTGAGCACCTATAACGGAGGTGCGTTCCCCAGTTTGGGGGCTGCTGTTCTAATCCAACAGTGCCCTTCCTTTACAATTACGAAACTGCGGCCTTTAGGCACACTCTATTATCTACAGCTCTTAAGGTGAATCATCGGTAAGGAAGGACACATGTTCACAAAACAGAAAAGAAGCGGTTTCCGGCACGTTACTGGAAGGGTTCGCAGGAAGTCGGAAGGAAGATGGATGCCTTACAATGGCAGTAAGGTGTCCATGGCACGTGCATCTCGTGACCCACTTGCGTTGGGGCAACGCTCCCTCATCCAAGTTAACGGTATGGAAAACCTCACAGCAACGGATAGTAATAGGCCATGATTTGTACGTCATTTCTCTTTACTGCCACATCTTTCGTTCTTTACAGCTACTCCTCGGCATCCTCTTCATTCTATACTAATATCTACTTCGTGTAGCAGAATACTGCGAAGAGGAATAAATACAAAATATGTACGAGGCGCGTGATCCATTCACATGACTTTCTCCAGCTGTTCGGCAAACAAGCTTTTCTTACAAAAGTTTATTATCTACAATATGCTAGTCGAGATAAACATTAACAGAATTACTCTCATTTCTTGTTATTTGTATGCAGAAGGGAAATAAGGGAATATACTAGGCTAAACCAACAATCAAATCTTTTAAAAGCCGGTCGCTATGTGAAACAATTGAAATTCCTTTCTCTTTGCTTGTCAGAAATAAACAAAAGAGAGAGAGCTTAAAATTGAAACCAACAACGTGGAATGCCTCAGAAATGGTTACACCAACTCTAATAAAACAAATTAAAAAGAAAGGAAATGTTAAATTGTGTGTTTTAATAAAATCTACATATTTGTGTACATCTCTTACGGTTTACCAGTTATACAAAAGTCATCCAGAATGAAGACGGCTCCAGAGACTATTCCCAGAAAATTCCATATATATACATTTCGTTCGTCATAAACATATAATATAAACCGCCTGCGGTGCCATTAGTAGTTAAAGCGGGCGTTAAACACTACCAAAAAAAAAAAAATAAACATATAACATTTTAATCAACATCGTTAGCCAATTTTGGAAAATCAAAATTTTCCAAAAATGTTACATGAAAAAGGTAGTTGGAAGTGAGGGGATCTTCCTGAAAATTTTCGTATCGCATCCTTGGAAGATACTGAAGAAGATTAATATTTAACCAAATTTTCGTTTTTGAGTTACACTGTCCACAAACAGGCGCGCGCGCTGACAACCTTTTTTTTTTTATTCAGAGGAGCCTAAAATAAATATATCCGGTGAAATAGCGGCAGAGTTTTTGAATGGAACACAACACCTTCTCTATCTACTATGTACATTGAACATAGTACTAGAGAACGTAAAAAGCAGAACATATCTGTTTCCACAACATTTATTTGTACATGGAAGAGCATTCCTTAGCCTATCCCCTTTAGCGGGGAATCAACTTTTGAATGCTCTCTTTAAAGAAAGCTGCCGCCAATGAAGACGTCACTGCTGAACACCGTGTTTTGTGGAAACACATCACAAAGCATTCTTATTGTGAACCACCTGGTATAACGAATTACCTCCTCACTTGTTGAACCAAACGTCCACTCTGTGCTTCGTCTTTCATCACTGAATTGCCTAACCCATTTCTCACCATTCCATCTGCCATGACATTTTCATCGTAAATCTCTACAAGTTGATGATGAATTTAGGGTGCCTTAACATTCCTTGCGTTCAAAAACCATATAAAGGAACGCACTTCACAGTCGGCGAAATCAGAAGGTTCTTAAACATTTTGAATGATCACTAACAATTCTAAACAACACGATTCAGCTGAATTGGCGTCAGTGGACGACATGAACCAGAAAGAAGAATGCATATGCTGGAACTTACTTTCCGGACACGTCTCGTATAAAGGTACGCACACTGTAGAAGAGGTTAATAAAAAAAAAAAAAAAAAAAAAAAAAAAAAAAACTCTAAAGAGACTTTCTTGCTGCTATCTTAAAGTGTTTTTGTACTTCACCTTTAGGTTAATATGCTGTAATTAGTTTAGAAATTTAAAACTTAGCAACAATCTGGTGTTAAATCCACATTACTTTTTATACCATAATCGTTTATTTTTATATAGCTTCTACAAGACATTCTTAAGAAAGTTTATTTCTCTATTTGGATTACTGTAATCGATCTCAGACATAGCAAAATTAAAGGAACAGAGAGGAAGGTGCAGTAATTCACTCCACTCCATGAAAAGCATTGGGACACGTCGCTATGCGATATAATGAAATGTTTGTAAACACAAGGCCTCCCCAATTTGCCATCTAGTGTTGTCTTTTTTTACTTCGGTGAAATATATTACGAATCCATCCATACCTGCTATTAGAGCCCATGTAGATTAACCACATAGTGGACATGTACTCTATGGCAATGCTGTTTTTAATATAATTCCTCTTACAAAAACTTTGCTCGCAAATATATGTGGACCCAACATTACATTAAATCACAATTTGAAAAATTCTTAGGCTATGTTTAAATTACTCGCAACCTTTTTCTTTCGAACATTTTATGTTCCTAGAATTTTTTAGGTCAAGTAATTTCATTTACAGTTTGTGTTGAGTCTTTGAATATGTTATAAAAATGATGCTTCCCATGTTTTGTCTGCTTAAATACAGCACATTCGTTACCGAGCACTGTAGGTGAATAGGAAAGTATGTGTGACTCCCAACATTTCCGCGCCTTGAGTTCTAAGGGGCAAACGAGTTCTAGGGTAAAAAAAAAAAATTGCCAGAATTCAAAAAAAAATGTAACTATACGGGCTAAGGATTCATTAACCCGATATTAATTATGTTTATTTTTTGTGTTTTAGTTTTAGAAGATTATGGTTTATTTGCACTTATTTTTGTAGTTATTTAAAACGAGTGTTAGTAGAATTATATATATATATATATATATATATATATATATATAAAAAAAAAAGTGAGTACCTCGCAAGGTTACCTTGCGTCCAGGCAATCACCAACACCATCCAGGCGAAGAAGGTATAAATAATAGTCGTCCGAAAAAGTGAAAAATGAAATCTTCGTCCTTAGTATTTATTAATACCTTTGATCTACATAAATCTTTACAGGAACAGTTTCATCAGACACTTTTACAGTTACAGGGTAATAATGGAACTGAATCAATGGTCAGATGCTTAAAAGTGTTTTCATTCCTAAGTCTCTACTAGCTGTTATGGTCATAGTGGTGGCTTTGACTGAAACATTTGATGGAGTTTTTACTCTGAACTTTTAGGTTAGGTTATTGAAGGTTTTCGTTGTTTTTAACTTATTTTGACTTTCACATCCCACTTTCAGACTGTACGGATGGTAGAGAAAAACTCCCGCCTACAGGCGGGACCTAGACCTGCAGGCGAGAAGTCAACTCCTGACCACTGGACCTCGGAGCCAGTCTTGTTTAATGTGTCAACCTTAAATGCCATACTCTTTCCATGACGTCACATTAATAGATGTAAATGAGTCTATATTTAAAATAGCGCGCTTATTCTATATTTAGAGCAATAACAAATTATTTTATTTGGCTGTAAGGTGTGCTGCAGATTGGCACGTGTGTTTGTTTACACAGTGACGCTTTCTTGGCCTAGATTGAGTAAAACATTTTCCTTCGTCTTTGCACATCTCCATCGCTTCCAGGTGGTATTTTTAGAGATGCGCTGTGGAAACAGGCTATCGAATCTCCCCCCAACAGAACGGTAAACCCGATCCGTGTTGTATAGGATTTTGCACCATTTGTGTGAAGATATTCTTCTCTCCAATATGTATCGGAAAATTCGCAGCGGATACAAAGCCAGGAATATAATTGGTGCTCGTGTACAGCCTTTCATACGCCAGTCGTCACTTTTTTGTTGTTCCTTCATTCCTTTACATCGACCAAAGACTTTCTTCGTTATCCTCTCCTTTTTAGGGTTTGCTAATCTCCTCCTTTCTTTGGTAGGCAGGAACATCCGGCTTTCACGATGCTGCCAACAGAAAAGACCTTTCTTCCTTTCTTTTCACCGTTACAGTGGCGTGAACACTGGAGTGTTGCTGCTAGAGGGCATCCGAGTGTTTTATTTATTTATAGTTTTATATATAGTATACAGATCATTTTAGTCGAATTTATATTTTATTTCATTGTTAATTTCTCTAGCACGTATGCACATATATGTACATGGTATTCCACCCAACAATTTCATGCCGAGATTTCACCGGAAGCATACGAGGGCCATTCAGAAAGTGACAGGCGATTTGACACAGCTAAATAATGAGAAATATCAACGTAAAACTTTACTTACAAAGTTACAGTACCTTACTCTGTTTGTCAACGCAATCTCCATTCTGTCAAGATATTTGTGGTCACGTGGTACCAGTTTTTCAATGTCGATGTTACACTTTTCTACCGCCAAAGAACTTATTCATTTTTATGAATGCACAAATGTTCTGCCCATCGAATTTTATAGACAAATAACGCAAGTGTATAGTGATAATGCAATGAACGAGTCTTCAGTGAGGAAGTGGCGCATATTTACGAGTAATCAAGGAACAACCAGTGAACCCAACAAAGACCAGAGAGGAAGTTCGTCAATCGTTATGAAGGAATTGAAAGCAAATGCTGATGAAAGAATTGAGAAAAACTTGTATTTCACTTTGGCCACCATTCAACACACTTTGGGTGGAAAAGATTTCGCACCCGGTGAAAACCTCAACACCTCTTTAGCGGTGGACGAGTATAACATACGCATTGAAACACCAATAACACGTGGCAATAAATGCGTTGATAATAGCGATTACTTTGAGAAATAGAGTATAAGGTACTGTAACTTTATAAATAAAGTTTTGTGTTCATATCTTTCGTTATTATTTAGTTATGCCAAAACGTTCCTTACTTTTTGGATCGCCCTCGTATGTTTTGAGGTACCGTGAGTACGAAAAATATCCGTGTGCGCCTGTGAGTTACATAACTCATAAACCAAGACTGATAAATACCAAACTTAATATTTATAGTTTAGTATCATTCTAGGATGCCACATAAAGATTTTCAAAAACATTCCCCAACACAAACTATTCTTTACATGGACAAAGTAAAAAAAATATCTAAAACATGGCTGTAACAATTTTAATTAAAATTCTGTATATTAAATATATTTACGTCACAAAATGTATATTTTGAATATTCTGGGAATAGCTGTGAAGACATCTTTATTCTGGATTAATTTTGCTTAATTTTATATAACTGGTAAACCGCAACTCTCTCTCTCTCTCTCTCTCTCTCTCTCTCTCTCTCTCTCTCTCTCTCTCTATTAGTTGACAGTTTGAGCCATTCCTTTCAATTTTAAAATACTTTACTCTTCTCAGACAGTAAGTCGGCCGTATTTCTTTAGTTTTATTTCTGGTCAAAAGAAGCGAATTTCAACGAAAATAGCATAGCGACAGCTTTTAAAGCATTTGCCTATCGTTTTAGTGTAATGTATTCCTTTAGTTCCCTTTTACATATAAGGAACTAAGTGAAAATACCTCTGCTAATGCTTATCTCCATTAGCATGGTGTAGAAAGAAAAGTAATATTTTGTAAGAAGTTTGTAGAACAGCTAGAAAAAGTCATGTGATTATAACACATCACATTTTTGCTTAATAGAATATTTGTGTAGCTATTATACAATTCATAAAAAATAATTTATTGTTCTTCAACACCTCGTGGTTTACTCGGAAAAATGAGTATCACAATTTAAAGTCAATGGTTTTGTTGCCATGGTAGCTCAGTGGCTTAGAAACGGCACGAATAGCCGAAGATGATCTTTCATATCTCGGTTATGGCATTTAACGTTCGAGTCTGATGCTGCCTTTCCAGTCCATTATAATTAGAGGCTCTCTTTTTTCCAACGAAAAAAGAGACAAACATGCTATCAAAGCGATTTTGCAATGTATTTTTGAACTATACGACACTGAACAATAAATCAATTACAGCTCTATTAAATAATAATAAAAATCCGATGTGTTCTATTCACATGACTTTCTTTACAACTCTGTAACAAATGATTGTTAAAAAGCTTATTCTATCTACTTCATACCAATCGACAAACACTAGCAGAAAGCTCTTATTTCTTGCTTCCTTTTAAGTAGAAGGGAAGTAAGGGAGTACACTAGGCTAAAGCGACAGTCGAATCTTTTAAAAGCTGGTTACCAGTAACTGAAATCCGTTTCTTTCCACGACCGGAAGTGACAAATTTCCTTATAAGAAAAGTTAAGTATTTTAAAACTGAAACCAGTAACAAGATACATCTCAAAAATGCTCAACTTCATGATAAAAATGTATACAACATATAGTTTGGGGTGAGGAGATTTTACTCAAAATCTTCGTGTCGCATCCTTGGAAGATATTAAACTTAAAATACCAAGTATGGTATTTTACCAATTTTGAGTTATCCTGCTCACAGACACACGGACATTTTTAATTTTTTTAATACAGGGAACCTTAAAACGTGTATTTCCGGTGAAATCTCGGTATCGAATTTTTGGATAGAATGCAATACATTCTCTATACACTTAGTATAGATTGTGAGTGTAGAGAAAATAAAAACTGAATTTGTAATCAGGACAATACCGTGAGGCTACTGAAACTTCTTATATTAATATAGCACATGACGCATAGAGAAGGTATTGCACTCCACCCAAAAATTCTATTCCGAGATTTAACCGTTTAGGGTCCCTATATCAAAAAAAAGCCTTATAGAAAAACGTCCGCGTAAGTGAGTGCTCATGTGTTCTTGTGTCTGTGATCACGACCAATCAAGAACGAAAAGTTGGTAAAATACCAAACTTGGCATTTAAGTTTAGTATCTTCCAGATAAGTGATAACATTTTGAAAAAGAATCCCCCCACCCCAAAGTACCCTTTACATGGAAAAAAAATCGAGATTTCTCTTTTTCACAAAAATGGCTGTAACGATTTTGATTATCTTACCGTGCCTTAAATATATTTACATGACAAATAAGATCTATATCTTGAAATTTCTGGGAAGAGCCTCTGAAGACCTGTTCTTCTGGAGCATTTCGCATAACTGGTAAACCGTAAGAAATAAGACAAAAACTTGCTATACAAGAAATGTAGACCTTGTTAAAACTCAATTTATCACATACACATTTTTTTTCGTCCAGTTGACCATTTGCGAGATATTCCTTGTTATTGGTTTCAGTTTTAAAATACTCAAAACTTTTTCATATGGGAATTTATCAACTTCTGACCATGCAAAGAAATTATTTTCAATCACATAGCAAACAACTTTTAAAAGATTTGACTATCGCTTTAACCTAGTGTATTCCATTATTTCCCTTCTGCTTACAATTAAGCAAGTAATAAGATCATCTTTGCTAATGCTTATCTCGATTAGCGTTTAGTACATAGAAGAAAAGTTTTTTAATAGTTACGGATATATAGAGAAAGATATATGAATGGAACAGATCAGCTTTATCTTTAATTACGTGTAAAGTTATATTGAATAATTCTAATAAAATAAGTACTAAAATTAAATATAGCAAAAATAAAAAAAAAAAAAACGTAATTCAATGAGCATTTCTCAAAAATTGGACAAAAAGAAACGCTAAAATAAACATTGCCTGTATCATAATCATGTGTAAGAAATTCTCGGTAAAGTGCAACAACGCCACTGCTTCAAAGCCTTTTCTTGCAGTCTTTCTCTGCGAACGATATCCTGAAATGGGGTCGGTACCATACATCCTGCTCTCTTTTGTGTGCTAGAAGAAATCGCGAGTCATTTTCTTCTGTCATTAAGAGAGCAATGGACGGGCTCTTAGAAGCTGCTTCACAGAGTTTAACCTCTACACCACCGCTAGCAGGCAAGTGGATTGATTTCGTCATCTTATACGCTTCTCCAAGTTACGCTTCAGAAAGAATCGATGGCATTCGTTTCAACACTGATATGCAACGGTATTCATTTTAGCCGTTAAACAGGGATGCTGTAACATAACGGAACTGTTTCAGAAAGCGGACAGCAGTAAGAGGTCTGTTTCACCAATTTTTGATCCAGATTCTTATGTTGGAAGTTGCCAAATTATTTAATCCCCGACAAATCAGCAGGACACCAACTGTAATTAAAGACGAAAAAATACATGCGCTTTAAGACGACACGCAAGTGTTTCTTCAGCGATATTGGCCAAAAATTTTGGTTCCAAAAATTATAATATTTTAAAGTACAAATTTGCGATGTTTTATTCTCCTAGGATGGATGTAACACTGTTTTGGGTACAATTTTAAAGCGTTTAGTCAATTAAATGACTCTAATCTGAAATTGTAAAGCCATATTTCTGAATTTCACTTTTTATTTTCTCTACACTACTATGCACACAGTGTTTGGAGAACGTATTGCATTCCATTCAAAAATTGGATACCAAAATTTCACCGAAAATTCACGTTTTATGGTCCTGTATTCTGAAAGCGTTTTTAGAAAAAGGTGTCCCTGTGAGTCCAATAACTCAAAAGTGAAAAATCAGTAAAATACAAAATTGATATTTAAGTTTAGTGTTCTCCAAGTATGCGACACAAAGATTTTTGAAGAAAATTCCCCTACCCCAAACTATGATTTGCATGGAAAATTTTTCAAAATATCGATTTTCTCAAAAATGACTAACGATTTTTTATTAAAATACCATACTATTTTAAAGGATATTCATTTAGCAAATAAAATGCATCATTTGCATTTTCTGGAATTAGCCTCTGAAGAGCTCTTTACTCTTGTTGAGTTTTGCAGAGTTTTGCATAACGGTTAAATCGTAAAAAATAAACAAAAACTTATTGCACAAAAAATATAGATCTCGTTAAAATACACAATTTCCCTTCTACTTATAATGAATAAGTAGTAAGACCATTTTTGCTAATATTTTTCTAGATTAGCATGACGTGAATAGGATCAGATTTTGTTTTCTTTTTGGCGATGTTGGTAAAAAACTTCGTATTTTGAGTTTTAAGTATAAAAATTTCACAATACTTTAAAGTACATATTTGAAATATTTGACTCTTGTAGGACGGGTGTAAAAATACTTTTGACACCATTTGAAAACGCTGAGCTCGTTAAACAACTCTTTTTCGTATTTTGCCATTTTCAAAATCTAACCCCTACCACAATAATGCTGCTACAGGTCTGAAACGTTTCCTCATCGCACTCCAAAATGTGGGCAGTAAAATGAAATGTTGGAATTTTGATATTGATCAAAGCTTAGTTTTAAAACAAATAGTTAACAATGTGATTTTTAATACTCTGTTATTGTTAATATTTTCACTTTGTGCTATAAACATTTTAAAAAAATCTATTAAATATAGGAAAACTCCGTTCAAACTCTTTTTAATGAATTAAGGAATGAAGCTTTAAAGAATGATACTTTGGGTATGACATCTATCGTAGAAAGCAGATTCCTAAAAACAAAAACAGAAACAAAAAATATGTGATGAAATTCCGTTCACCTGGCTTTATTCCACAAATAAGCTTTCCTTACAAAATATCTAGGCTAATAGTTAATTTTTTTAAAAACCTCATCGCTATCTAAACCATTGAAATTCGGTTCTCTTTTGCATTCCCGAGAGTAAAACAAAAGAGATGAAACGAAAGCTACTCTAGCTTGAGAAAATGTTAAGTATTTTAAAACTGAAACCAATAACAAGGAGTATATTGGAAACCGTTAACTTTACAAAAAGTGTATGACAGAGAATTTTCACCATATTGTCTCCGTAACCAATAGGAAAGTCTCAGGAAAGAGCTTAATCTAAAACTGAACGAGAATCTGTAAACTCGCCTACCAGAATGAAGAGGTCTTCAGAGGCTATTCCCAGAAAATTCCAGATATACATTTCGTTTTCATGAAAATATCTCGCACATATCATATTTACAAAAAAAAAAAAAATATCGTAAGAGCCATTTTTGAGAAATTCCAAAATTTCAAAAAAAAATTTCGATGTAAAAGGGGTTGGGGGAATTTTCTTGAAAATTTTTGTATCGTATCCTTGAAAGACCGAACTTAAATACCAAGTTTGGCTGCGCACACATACACACATTTTTCTAAAAAATGCTGTTTCTTTTTTATTCGGATGGTCTCAAATCATATTTTTCCGGTGAAATCTCAGTATGGAATTTTTGGGTGGAATACACACCTTTTTTATATCTACTAAGTGTATTGCAAATGCATGCTCGAAAAAGTGAAAAAGGTACGTCATGATGCTGCTTTGTTTAGATGAATGCGAATGCTCACTTTGCAATCAAAACAAGGGAACAAAATCTGAAGTGTTCCATTCACATGACTTTCTCTACATCTCTGCAACAAATTATTGTTAAAAAGCTTATGCTAATATTTACTTCATCCAATCGAGAAAAAATTAGCAGAAATAGCCTTATTACTTGCTTCCTTGTAAGTAGGAGCGAAATAAGGGAGTACCATAAGTTAAAGTGACAGCCAAAAGCTGTGACAAGTTCCTTTGTTTGTATGGACAGGTATGAGAAAAGTATGTTTTTCAAGGCTGAAACCAAAAACAACGAATATCTCAAAAACGATCAACTGCACGAAAAAATATATATATATATTTTGTGTGGTAATTTTTTGTCTGTCTCTTACGGTTTAGCAGTTATGCAAAATTCCTCAAGAATAAAGTAGTCTTCAGAGGCTTTTCCCAGAAAATACAAGATATACATTTTATCTGTCAGGTAAATATCTTTAATATACGATATTTTAATCAAAATCGTTAGAGCCATTTTTTTAAAAAAAATCAAAAATTTCGAAAAATGTTCCATGTAAAGGGTAGTTGGAGGTGGCGGGATTTTCTTGAAAATCTTCGTGTCGCATCCTTGGAAGATACCAAACTTAAATACCAAGTTTGGTATTCAACGGTATTTTCGTTTTTGATCTATGCTGTCCACAGGCACGCATACACACACGGACCTGTTTCTAAAAATGCTTCTTTTGGATTCAGGGGGACCCAGAACATGTAATTCCGGTGAAATCTCGGTATCGAATTTTTGGGTGCATTACAATACCGTCTCTATACACTATGTACATAGTACATGTAGAGAAAGTAAAAAAAAAAGGTATTTTAGTGTGAATGCGCTGATATGTTTTTCAAACTGGAGCATTGAAAACCAAACATGTTACACATCCCACGCAAGAAGGACGGTTACGTGCAAAGCTGATGACCCGTTTGAACTCCTGGCACCGCACACGAATTCTGTGAAAAGAGAAAGTGTTCTTCTTATGAGATAACATGTTGCGATCTACTACACTTGTTAATGTTAGGTTTGTGTGCGATTAGGTCACGCTTCGAATATAGGTACCTAATTGTAACCTATTGGTTTGGATTACAGTAGATCATATTACAAATTAAAGAAAAGGCTCCTGAACATATATACTTTCTCTATCCCGCATGTACTATATACATACTGAATAGAGACGATATTGTACTCCTCCCCAGAATTCGACACCGAGATTTCACCGGAAATTCATGTTTTGGGGTACCCCGAGTCCGAAAAAATATTTTTAGAAAAAGGTCCGTGTGTGTCTGAGTCTGTGCAAAGCATAGCTCTAAAACGAACGTTTACAAAACTGGTCTCACACCGGGTGGTTCTACCTGCCCTGTTATCAACCAGGCACGCCGTATCACCGATTATTTAACCGGGGCCGTCCCCATCCTAAAACATAGGCGAGATAGAGCACCCGGCGAGCCTCCCCACAACCCACCAACTGCATATTTCCGGCCGTGAAATACTGTTTTAGCGGCAGACTCAGATCAAATGACTTGCTGTTTCCCCTTGCTTTATATATTACTCGAAGTTAGTATAAGCAGTCCGTGAGAGGTGACAGATATAATTGATTTAAAAATTGCTGCAGGAGAATATGAAATTCTAAGACTAATAATCGCTCAAACCTGCGGTCGAGTTATCTCGACCATAGCACTGAAAGGGTTAATCTGGTTTCAAGTCCTTTTGTTATGTCGATATTAAGTTGACACTCATCCGATTAGAAGGAGGTCCTTGACAATACTCGCCTGCTGTCTGAAACCATGAGTTGCGAATACAAAGCTGAAACCCGGATCAAACCACTTAACAGAAGGAAATTGTCTTAATTAACGATACATAAACATAACGGGTTGATGAACTGATTGAAAACTGGATATGCAATACGGCAACTTTGACGTTACGACCTTCTGTTGCTTGGCAAGATGACCGCAGCCTTTTGTTCTTGGCACGATGACAGATTCTTGTTTATTGCAACATCCAGCTGATCCACAGAAAAGCACGTACCGCATTATTGTAAAGGTGTATTTTATTGGCTTTACCAGTCCTATCTTTATCGACATCAAAAGCAACGAGAAAATGTCGAAATTGAGCAACAGTATATTGTAAAATGTTACCGTCCTCACTGGCGTTGCACCTCCTGGATCCCAAGGTTAAATTAGTACAATCTTTATTACTTTCTCTAGCACGTATGTTCATGCACTGTACAGAGACGTTAGAGAAGGTATTGTATTCGATAAAAATTGATGTCAAGATTTCACCGGAAATGTATGTTTTGGTACCCCCTGAGTCCAAAAAAGGAATTTTTAGAAAAAGCTATCTTTGTGAACAACATAGCTCATAAATGAAAAGACTGTGGAGTACCAAACTTGGTATTTATGTTTAGTATCTTCCAAGGATGAGACACGCACATTTTCAAGAAATTCTCTAAACGAAACTACCCTTTACATAGAAAAAAATTGATTTTTTTCTGAAAAATGGCAAACAATTGTGTTTAATATTAAAGATGGAAAATGAAATGTATATTTTTAATTTCCTGGGAATAGTCTCTCTGAAGCCCACTTCATTCTGAACAACATATGCGTAACCGATACACCGTAAGTGATAGACAAAATTATACTACACAAAAATTTTGATCTTGTTAAAATACAATTTATGTGCTAGGTATACCTTTTTGTGGAGTCAACCATTTTCGAGACATTCCTTTTTGTTGATTTTAATTTTAAAATAATTTTGTTAAACAGGAATTCGTCATCCGTTTTTATTTTGTAAAGACCTGCAAAGAGCATTGAATTTCAATTGCATAGCGCAAATAGTGTATTCCTTCTACAGCAGTATGACCAGTTTGCTAATGTTTCTCTCGATTAGCATGAACCTGGTAGAATTATCTTCTGTAAGAATAGTTGTTTGCAGAGCAAATAGAGAAAGTCATGCCAATTGAACACATACGATTTTTTTTTACTTTCTCTATACGTACTATGTATATAGTGCATAGAGAAAGTATTGCATTCCACCAAAAAATTCGATACCGAGATTTCGTCGGAAATATATGTTTTAGGGTCCCCTGTATCAAAAAAAAAAGAGTAATTACAGAAAAAGGTCCGTGTGTGTGTCCGTGTGTCGGTGTGTCCGTGTGTCAGTGTGTCAGTGTGTCAGTGTGTCCGTGTGTCTGTGATAACTCCAAAACGAAAAATCGGTAAAATACCAAACTTGGTATTTAGGTTTAGTATCTCCCAGGGATGCGACACGAAGATTTTGAGAAAAATCCCCCCACCCTAAACTACCCTTTACATAGAACTTTTTTCGAAAATTTTGATTTTCTAAAAAATGGTTCTAACGATTTTGACTAAAATATCGTATATTAAAGATATTTACCTGACAAATAAAATGTACATTTTTAATTTTCTGGGAATAGCCTCTGAAGACTACTTTATTCTGGGTGAACTTTACGGAATTTTACATAACTGCTAAACCGTAAGAAATGGACAAAAACTTACCACACAACAAATGTAGAGCACTTTAAAACACACAATTCATGTTATATACCTTTTTTCGTGTAGGTGATTGTTTTCGAGATATTCCTTGTTTTTTATTTCAGCTATAAAAAACTTATACTTTTCTCATACAGGACTTTGTGAACTCGTGTCCATTCAAACAAAGGAACTTCAGTCACATAGCAACCAGTCTTTGACTATCACTTAAATTTATGATACTTCCTTATTTCGCTTCTACCTACAAGGAAGCAAGTAATAAGTCTATTTCTCGATTAGCAGGAAGTAAACTGAAGCATAAGCTTTTTAAAAATAATTTGTTGTAGAGCAAATAGAGAAAGTCATGTGAATGTAACACATAATATTTTTTTTAATTCAACTATCAATACACAGTAGACGAATGTTTCACTCACATGATTTGTCTACCCTCTGTCGTTTAAAGGGTGTATGTATAAACTATTCTTACGAAGTTTAAACTTGCTACTTCATTTTAATTGGCATAAATCTTAACCTTACAGATTTCGTTATAGAAACAAAGGCAATAGCGATAACCAAGATGTTTTAACATCCGAACGCTAATTTATACGCATACACCTGCCTCTGCAATGTGGTATGTCTACCTCGCATTCATGACGCCCCGAGTTCGAAACTCGGTTAGGGGGAGTTACCCGGATAAGGCTTTTTCGGGATTTTCTCTCATCTTGAGAACATGAATGTCGAGTAAATCTAAGCTCTCTGGACCTTAGACTCGTTTCTGCATCATTGCACCCGTTTAATTTGGCGTCCGATATAGCCTGCCAGGATAAAAGACGTTAAACTATAATAAATCAATACATAAATAAATGTACATTCACCAGAAACAAATGAATACTGCAAGAACTTCGAAATATTTAATACAAATATTCCAATATTAATAAGATATGTTTTGGCAATGGCTTATGGCACAAAATGTTATTTGCAATAAATTGTGTATTTTAAAGGCTATTACTAGAAAGTTCAGGTTGTAAATTTTGTTTTTCATTTAAATATTCTAAATAATTATACTATAATCCAGATATTTTACACTACCAAATTCCTTTTGCTATATGTTGTAAATAAGAGTTTACTCAGCTCTAAATGAAATCGGAATATTAGTAAATGAAGTAAGGTCATCCATCCATGCCCTCTTATTATTTTTTAACCTGGTTCATCACATCGGACGATGAATGAAATTGGTGAAATGCTGCTCAAATGATCTCAAGGTCCATGGAGGATAAAGTTACTCGACATTCGTCTTCTCAGGTTAAGGGAAAACCGCGGAAGAAAACCTAAGCGAGATTCGAACTCACGACCTTTTGAATGTGAGGCAGACACGCTACCACCACACTATCTGCAGCATCTAATTCGAATATTGACGCAACTAACAACTTTATCTTTGAAGTAAGCAATAAGGCATGTTTCTTTGGCAGAAGTGCTTAAAGAATAGCACATTTTGAGGCGAGACAAAATCACTGTTTTAACAGCAATGCGATGCCAACATCGATAGCCACACCCTCGGCATTTCTTTACTCCAGACAATTTAACGACCCGGGATATAACATTCGCAGTTGCTATACAAGGATACTACTGATTTGAATTCACTATCGATTCCGTTAATTTTATATGCCTAAGCGCTTTACGGCAAATAAGTGTACCTTTTATCTGAAGAGGCCAGTAAATATTTTATGTTACAGTTTAACTTTAGCATGAACTATTTAACTACAGGTTCTACCAAAAGTTTAAGGACACCCATTAATATATTAGAAATCATATTCTATCGTTGCTTAAAAAAAATTATTGTGGCTGATTATAGTATTTGTTTAGGTGACTGCCTCCGTCGTCGGATGGTCAGCGAGCTGACTTCTCACCCGCAGGTCCCAGGTTTGATTCCCGCTGGGGCGGGGAATTTTTCTTTAGCCAGAATGATTCCCTATCCCCCACAGAGTCTGGAAGTGTGTTGTGTGAGGAAAAAGAAATGCTTTAAACCAAAAGAACGTACAGTCAACGAGTTGTTTCAAGTGCAAAGCGCCCGATATGACCTTAGATGTTAAAGGGGGCTATATAAATGAAACAATAAAAAAAAATCTGACTCACATGACTTTCTCTACGTATCTGCAACAAACTATTGTTAAAAAGCTTATACTAATTTTTAATTCATGCTAATCGAGAAACAATTAGCAGATATATTCTTATTACTTGCTTCTATGCAAGTAATTTTCTTTTAATTTCGAAAAGTTTTAAAAATGTTGATTTTCTCAAAAAATCTAACTATTTTAATTAAAATGTCATATCACATGACTACAAAATGTATATCTTGAATTTTCTGGGAATAGCCTCTGAAGACCTTTTCATTCTGAATGACTTTCGTAAACGGTAAGAGATGATACAATTTACTACACAAAAAATAACAACTTGTTAAAACACAGTCTATGTAATATACTTTTTTTTTTTCGTGATATTGACCATTTCCAAGATATTTCTTGTTATTGGTTTCAGTTTTAAAATACTCTAATTACTCTAATTAAGGTACGTTCTGCACTTATATACAGCGTTTCTTGAGTGTCTGGCATACAATTTTCTCAAAAATCCGACTAAACTTTTTTTATATATTGCAATACTTCAAGTTCCACGACGCCATGTTGGTGTATATTGGACCACCTTTGCGGTGGTTCCTTGATCAAGGAAAATTCTAGTTCGCGAGATGGCCACATGTGCACATGGTGACGAAGAATTAACTTACCATAAATGACAGTAAAATCACGACTTGTGGGTGTGAAACATGGCAATTTAGTCCTGGGACCTTTCCTTTAAAGCACGAGGCTGTCCCAAAAGTACCTGGTCGGACGTATAGATAGCGGTTATTGTTTCAAACAAAAACAATAGTAAAAAGTTCCAACCTTAGAAACCTTAAGTTTGAAGTTTGACGATTTTAAATTGTTTGGCATTTGTTTGGTAGCAATTATTAATGAATGCTCTCAGAAAATTAATAAACATGAATAAAACTGGTCATCGTTATGTGATACAACACTTTCATTTGAAAGGTCTTAGTCCAACTAATATTAAAACTGAGCTAGATTATACTTTGGAGTATTCTACTCCTTCGTTTACAACTGTGAAATGTTGAATTTGGATATAAGAGAGTTATGTGCAAGATTGGTGCTGCGTTTGCTCACAACAGAACAAAAACCGCGTCCTGAGGATGTTTCAGTCGACTATTTGGCAATGTTTCGCTGCAATAAAGCCGAGTTTTGCGTCGATTCATAACAATGGATGAAATCTGGACCCATCACTTTACACCTGAGACAAAGGAACAATCAAAACAATGGATTGGAAGATGAGAATTGGTTCCAAAGAAGGCGAAGACAGTTCCATCTCCAGGCAAATTCATGGCGTCAGTTTTCTGGGACGCACGCTGGACAATTTTCATTGATTATCTCAATAAAGGAAAAGTAATCAATGACGACTATTATGCGAACTTGTTAGAGCGTTTGAGTGACAAAATCGAGCAAAAACGGCCACATTTAGCGAAAAAGAAAGCTTTGTTTCATCAAGACAAAGCACCAGTTCACACCTCAATTATCGCAATGGCCAAAAACAATGAGTTATATTTCGAATTGCTTCCTCATGCACTTATTCGCCAGATTTAGCCCCCTCTCATTATTTTGTGTTTCCAAACTTAAAGAAATGGCTTGGTGGTAGAATATTTTCCAAACTTGAAGAGGTGGAGTCTGCAGTTGATGGCTATTTTGCAGACCTAGTTCTCACTATAAACAGGGTATTGAAGCATTGCTGGGAAAAGAGTATCGAGCTGAAAGGAGACTATGCATAGAAATAAAGATGTTTTTCCCCCAAATTGTTGTGCTTTCTTTGTTAGGTCGGGTACTTCTGCGACAGCCCTCGTGCATTAGGGTTCTTTAACGTTACACGGGACAACGACTTTGATTTCATTCCAAAGCAAGCATGCTACGAACTTTGACGTCCGAAAAAAAAAATCCATTACTATCCACCAGGTTTGAACCCGCAAACTTGGGTAATAGATGGTAACCACTACATCATGAATGCCTGAAACATTTACAAGTTTCTAAAAATTCAAATTTTATATGTTTTTTCTCATATTAAAGCATCTTAAATGGAGGGTTATGCCTCACAGGTTATCTGTCATGCATAACGGGCGCAGGACCGAAGCCTCACGTACCCAGGTAAGCCTAGCAGGTAAAAACCCCCAAGCCTCCCGCGAAACCGGTGTAATTAGCCAGCAGGTGGGGTGGAATGGGTATGTCTAATTTTTTCCTTGATTTCTTTCAGTGTATGGCAAATTAGTTCACAGTTAATATGTTTTCCGACGAGACTGAAATTACGGTGAGTAGGACAGGAAGGAAAAGTCTACTTCGGAACGGTTACACTTTCGGATTCCAGAAGTGTTTAAAAAAAGGGGTAGCGCGATGGACGTGCAATGTTAAAAGTTGCAAGTTATATTAAAACCTTTTCCATTGAAGAAATAGATGTCCTGGATATTCAAGAGGACCATAGCCACCCAGTGACAAAATTCAGAGACAGAAAGGACATTGTGATCTGAAGAGAAAAGCTACGGAAGATATATGTGAAAGTCCATCAAAACTAAACTGAACCAGAGAGAAAACACGGAAGAAATAACCGTTTTAACATCTTCCACTAGAAATATGTAATGCTTCAACAAATATTATAAACACCAAACTGCATCACCTGTTTCGACCGGGAGGCTACCTGCTTTGGGGAGGCTTGGGTGCTATGTAATTAGGGGACCTTTAAGGGCCCGGGAGGCTTCGGAGCTATTTTTCTGACCGCGGGAGGCTTCGGTACCGCACTCATGCATAACACACAGACTGGCGATGGCTGCAAATAATAAAGCAAATCCCCTGATGGAATTCCACACACTTCCAACGGGTCTTGCAGTACAAGCTTAATGTGACAGTTCGTTTCCGGTATAAATGAGATGAAAGAACGGACAGTGATTTAACAACTGGTCACGACTATGATGGAAATACTCGACTCGGGAACTTGCCGAGATCTTAGATAATTGTGAATGCGGTAAAAGCGTGTCTGTCACATAAACATCCCATCATGTCACGTTGTCATGTTCGGTAACATCCAGCGGAGAATGAACTATAGTAGTAATATATAGCTTCAAACTTTAACTATAATTAACCTCCTTAGGCACTTTGAGGAGCTGAAAATTTGCCAGATTTTTGCTCAACGGTTTTTTTAGTATGAATGGATAATAAATGTCGTCTCCTGTCACATGCCTTTGATAAAACTCAAGTTCTTCATAAAAGTTACAGACAAATCATGAAGAATCATCTTAAATACGACATTTAGAGTATACATTATCTCTCGTTTCCATGATATAACCAGTAGCGTGCGATGACAATCTATTTTATGGAAGAAATAATTAAAAGAGAAGGTATGTTTTTACAGCAGCACACGTGTGGTGCAGAAGGATTCTTCTTTCTGTATTTACTTGTAAAATCAGAAATGATCAGCCATAAAATGTAGGTCTTTCACTTAAGTCTTTAATAAATGTCTTTCTATAGGTATTAAAACGGCCAGTAGTCTTGACGGCCCTCTAACGGCCATGCACACGTTGTTATCGTGTCTTCCCCATATATTATTGACCTTCAGACTGAGCCTAATTGGCCATCAGAGAAGGGAGAAAACGTACATAGAACACACAGAAACACACGACACTAAGACCACAGCGGATTTAAACCCGCGGCCCTTTCGCGGCAGAGCGTCAGTCATACGCGTCAACGACCACGGCTACTGGAGCCGGCCTATCGCGTCGTTTACCAATACAGTACCATTATCACTTGCATTGTATATTACCGTGAACGTTAGTGTATGTCGACAGTGCTTACTATGCTTCGGACACGGTTGCGATTTGGTTGCACTCTGGCTGAGAAATATTTACGTGCACACAGGTGTCACTGAGCCCTCCCCCTCCCCAAGCACTATAGGTCATTCACTCTAAGCAAGAGATCAGCACATGTACAGCCTGTTGTGAAGATACGAAATCTAATAGAACACGTTTTGCTTTTGATACTTTAATAAAATATACTGTACTCCATTGCAATAATTGTGATATATTAAACTGATTATTTCACCTGCCAGAATAAAGATTTATTATTTTGTTTATATTAATTATATTGTGTAATAAAAGGCATGTTTAATACGGACCTATACCTATAGCACAAACTCAGTAGCGCACTTCTGCCTCTCTCTTCTCCACTCGGTTGTAAACATTGTATCAGTATACTACAAGTTAATTTAACCTAAAGTCTATTTTCAAAGTCTAGTGATCACTTATTTCAAATGAGTTGACTCGTCTCTAGTTTGTCACCCTACGTGTAGTTGCTTCTAACAACTTTCAATGATGCCCTGTTACCACCAAAATATTGTAGAATACTTAAATAAAGATAAATCCATTTTACAGCTTACGTTATTATTTTTAACTTGTAATACTATATGAAATATTTGTACTTTTAACAGCAAATTTTTGTTGATATTTACAGGAAATTGTTGAACGTTTACTATTAGGATAATTACAACATGATTAATGTACTACAAGTACAAGATACTGGTGGTTAGAGCAAAATACGTTTCTTTCGCATTCAAGAATAACCTAGTCTTTTGAGTAGATGAAATACATGTATCATAATCTTCGTTGTTGCATTTTCACTACGTTACACATGAAAACTTCCGACAAGTGATCTGACTGCTTTGTCTATGTATCGCACTCATTGTCTATGAGTAACTGCTTGGTTTAAAGGTCCATCTGGTGGCAATGTTCAGTTTTGTAAACAAGAGCACATCGCGGACTATTTCGCAACGAATGAAGCACAACTAAGGAAGTCAGTGGCACACATTCGCTGATAACCATACATTCGCAATAATAAATCTCGCAAACGGCTTGTTTATAGGCCCATGTTTGCTGAAAATTTGTTGTTTCTGTTCTGCGCCATCAATTATTATATAGACTATAATTTATATTAAACAGGATTTAGTTGATAAATAAGTATTTAACTTAGTAAAGTATTTTGGCGCATTCGCGGACACTGACTAAACATTATGACCAATATTCCCATATACTATATATGTGGCAGCGACGTGGCCAAGTAGTTAGGCCTCTCACCTCTCTCCAGGTTCGTCCACATGTGCGATTTATGGACAAAGTAGCGCTTGGGAGGATTTTCTTCGGTTAGCCTCCGAATTGATTCCACTAATGGCTCAATCAATACCTTTCATTTTATCCATTTCGCCTTCATTTCATATCATCTTCCCGGCTGTAGCCCTATCCTCCGTTGCGGCCCTAGGCACTCACGTATAAGTCCTGAGGGATGCAAGTCCTACTTAGGTGGAGGGTAAATCGAGTAAATAAGCAATAATATATAGACGATTATGTATGGTTTATTTTTAGCTGTTCATTGCACAAGCTAAGAAGAACCACAGATACCAGCATTCCCGATTACATAGAAGGCTAAATTTTCAATTTCATGCTATCATGATTATTATTATTTTTATTGTGCAGCAGTGAATCTGATAATCATTCCATGGGCGATCAGCCGAGTGTGATATTCTCGAGGGCTTCCAAGAAGGCCAAGGATTCATAAGGCGAAAGCTTGGAAGTCTCCCAAGATATCACTAGCTGATCGTCCATGAAACGATTATCAACAATCAACGCTTACATTCATCCATTCTTGAGCAGTTGTGTCACCTAAAAATGTATTTCATGTCTTCTTGACAATGCAATGGCAGATTGATTTAATCGAGACACATTTTCACTTTCTCTAGCCCGCATTTACTACGTAAATAGTGGATAGAGAAGATATTGTATTCCACTCAAAAATTCGATGTCGAGTTTTCACCGGAAATATGTTTTGGGGTCCGAAAAAAAGCATTTTTAGAAAAAGCTTCGTGCGCAGGTGTATGTGTTATGTCTGTGGGCAGCATAGCTGAAAAACTAAAAGAGCGTTAAAATAACCAAACTGGGTATTTAGGTTTAGTATCTTCCAAGGATGTGACACGAAGGTTTTCAAGAAAATCCCATTACAAACTGCCCTTTACATGGAAAAATTATCGAAAATTTTGATTTTCTCAAAAATGGCTGTAGCGATTTTGATTAAAATCGTTGTATATTAAAGATGCTTGCATCCCAAATAAAATTTATATCTTGAACTTTCAGGGAATACAATGCGCCTACTTTTTCTTGGGTGTTTGGCTCCGTCTTCATTCGCTAAGTTTAGCGCAATTTCGGGAACAGAGCAAAGCGATATTGAGACATGGAGTAGCTAGTAGCTTCAATACTAAGTTCAGAAGATCCCCAAAGTTCACGTACGGGCACGTGCGCAGTGCTTCGTTTAATATTCAGCTAGTTCGTGATAAATTAGTTATAACCCATTTACCATAATAACTCAGCCTTCTTTGCTTGACAACACTGATTTCCCATAAAGCTAGTGCCCAAGAAAAGGTGCGCGCAAAGTAATAGGAAAATGTAAGTATTGTATTCCATCCAACTTAGTATTTAAGTTCTGCATCTTTTAAGAATGCAACCACATAACTATCTTTCGCATGGAACATTTTTCAAAATTTTGGATTTTTTAAAAAATGGCTCTATCGATTCTAATTTAAATGCGATATGTTTAATACAATTTCATTACAAACGAAACGCATATATAAATTAAATTTGCTATATAAATATCTTTATTGTGCAGATTTTAATCAAAATCGTTAAGAAGCATTTTTGAGAAAATAATCATTTTCCAATTTTTTGCCATGTAAAGGGCAGTTTGTGGTGGGAGATTTTTTCAAAATCTTCGTGTTGCATCCCTGGAAGATACTAAACATATATGCTAAATTTGGTGTTTTACCGACTTTTCGTTTTGGAATTATCGTGTTCAGGAACACAGACACACACGGACCGTTTTCCAGAAATGCCTTTTTTTGATTCAGGGGACCCTAAAACATGAGTTTTCGGTGAAATCTTGGTATCGAATTTTTGGGTGGAATACAATACCTTTTCTATACACTATGTACATAGTATGTGTAGAGAAAGTAAATGTATATATCATTAAAACATACAATTTATGTCATATACCATTTTGTGTGTAGAGTTAATATTTCCGATACATTAAAATGCATAAACTTTTCCCAAATTTGAGAAGTCCATTCCTTTCAGATTTCCTATGTGTTAAACCTGGCTATGCAAAGAGAACCGATTTCAATGTGCTCGTATAGCGGCAACCTTTGAAAGATTTGACTATAACTTAACAAGTGTACTCCCTTATTTTCCTTCTGCTTACAAAGATTCAGTTATCATGATTAGTATCATGCAGACAAAAGTATGATCTTTTGTAGGAATAGTTTGTTTGTGGAACAGGTAGAGAAAGTCGTGTGAAGGGAACAAATAAGATTTTTAAGTTAATTTTGCATATGTTAAAAATGGATCTTGTGTCATTCGGAAATTAGTTTTAATGTTTAAATGAGCATAAATATTAAGAGTTTCTCTTTTCCTTGAGAAGGTATAATAAATAAAGACAAATAGTAAGATCATGCGTTGCTTCGTCAGCCATTTTGTACTCGAGTGATTTTCTTTTCGTTTTTGTAACTTAAAGTCTTCAATTTATATTTACTGTGTGGATTCGTCAGAAAGATTTCGTTTATAAACGTCTCAGATGTTCACCAATTGTTGTAACATTCTTCAGACAAACTGTGCGTTTTCTTTTTAATTTTTTTCTATTCCAGTTCTCAGAATCAAATTTATTGCAGTATAGGGAATAGAGCTATAAAAGCTCTCGGTGATTAGTAAATTTACAGGCAACGAAAACACGTTCCGTTTGAGAGAAGTGACCATTTTGACGAGCTTAATATTGTCTGAAGGGGGGGGGGGCAAACAATAGACCGGCTGCAGTATTGTGGTAGCCGAGATGTTTTATACAAATGAGAGCCGGCAATGTTACATAAAAGGGTCAGACGATGCCGTGTTATTTTTGCGTTTTATTATATGACCTAATTGGCAGAGTTATGACTTTCTATGAATTTTAGATCTGTATTTAGATTATCACAACAAACATTTTAAATATGCCTGAGGGATGTTCAGAAACTAAGGTTACAAAGTCTGCAGTGAAATGAATATAGGTATTTTATTTCATAAAATCAATACAGTCAAGCGATAGTGCATACATTAGGTTATTTTTCCACATAGTCTCCATATCGGTTGAGGCATTTGTCGCTTAGTGGGATATGTTTGAATATTCACTCCTGATAAAAAGCTGTCAGGTACGTTGTCGTCAAATATTGCACCTCCTCATCTGAAGTGAACCGTTGGTCTCCTATGTGTTCCTTCAAGTGAGGAAAATTGTGAAAGTCGCTTGGAGCGAGATCCGGGCGGAAGGGAGGTCTTCAACAGCGTGGCGGTCTTCTGAGTTGTATAAGGACGCGCGTTATCATGAAGGAGTGAGGAGTCCTGGCAATTTCCTCCTGATTGCTTTGTATATCGTATCATGGTCTCGCAGTATCGGTCACTATGTGGCCTATTTCCAAAAACTCCACGAGTAAGACACCCGCGCTGTTCCAAATCACTGAGACCATCACCACAGCAGATGGCCTTAAACTTCGTCTTTGGAGAAGAGGGGAGTTTCCACTCCATAGACGACGATGGGGATATTGTGGTGAATCAATGTTTCATCACCCATGAAACTGCTGTGAAGAAAACTGTTACCTTCCGTGGAGAACCGTTGCAAAAATTGCACGCGCTTCTGCTTGTGTTGGTTGGACAGATTTAATTTCGTGGAACCCATCGGGAACAAACTTTCCGGTACTGCAGAATATCGTGAACAATATGCTTCCAAAAGGCATTCCCAGCTATATGTTGTATCATAATCCTCGTTGTCCTGAATCAGCTCCTCCACGTGAGATGTCTTCAAATCTGTGGATGCCGTGCTAGGTCGGCCTCTGTGAACTTCGTTGGTGAGATTTCCTTACCGGCCGCAAACTTTCGACACTATTTTGCGACATGCTGGCGAGGCATTACAGTCTCTCCATAAAACTCTACCAGCTGTCGGTGAATGTCAGCAGCAGTTACATGTTTCGCCCATGGACATGGATTAACTGAGCGGATTTTTTCGCGAGACCAGTTTTCCAAACAAGTCGCTATTAATGTTTACCTTGCAGTAGCGCTGGAGGTGGCAGTTCGTTAAAACTCTTAACAGTTGCCAACCGCATGTCAGAATTACCGCAGAGTACTAAGTTCGCTGTGAAAGACGAAACCAAAATATATGGATCTTGTATCCTTAGTTTCTCATCATTTCTCATATATTATTATATGCTGACGACCTGCAAGTTTATTTACTCTCCAAAAGCCGCAAAGATTTTTATTGCGATTATAACAGCCATTTCTCAGGGATCGATTTTGCTCTGGCGAGCGATATGCAAATAGCGGCAGAAAACTAGTTTTATACGAGTCGAACAGCTCTTTGCCATAAACGGTCGAAATTTGCAATTGCTGAGGATGTGGTTGGAACTGCTGCGTGGTGTATCTCATCTGTGGATTTGGGTGGGATAATTCCTGAAAGTGTTACTTGCTAAATACTGAGCAAGCTACGATTTATTTATGTTTCCAGCTATCTAATGTGTCATGTATACTTATTAATGAGGTACAAGTACAATCTAAGTGAGATGATGGTCAGTCAATTATGTGCTGGTAAAGACATTAGTCCCCGGTGGCATGTTTACGAATTTAAATTTAACCCAGACTGCTGCATGATTTACATTCTATTAGAAGCATGGAATAATAGAAAGTATTCTGTTTGTGACACGTTTATTCAACTTTTTGATACCATCTGTTCAGAATCTAATGATAAAGCTGGTGCTGAGCCAGAAAGCCACGAGATTTATTACTACACTAACGGAATTTAATTGCACAATAGCAGCTCTGAAGGAAAGACAGATGTAAATATTCCTTACTGTTTGAATTGCTCTGGAGGAATGAATGACCTAGCATTCAAATGCACAAATATCCATTCAGTCTTCTTGCATAATACCGTTTCACTACAGAATGCCTCTTTTGTATCTCGAAATCTCTTTTCGAGCGCTAAGAAGATGCCTGTCAAACGATCTTATGTGCAACAGTCACATAGCTTTTTCTATCCTTACCACTTCACAGATATTTGCTATAATATTGCAGAAACCCCTCATAAATAGACAGACTAAAACGGTTAATAGTCACACAGCACGGAGAAAGAAGGAAAACATGCGGCCGGTCATGGAATTTGGAGTAACTTGTTGGGACCCGTATAGAGTAAATCAAATTGATTTGTTAGAAAAGATCCAGAAAAGGGCTTATAAAATTCATAAAAAGGGGTAAATATTTTGGGCCTCCAAACGCTGAGGAAATAAAATGGGAGCCGTTGAAAGTTAGACGTGAGAAAGAGAGGTTGTGCGCTTTATTTAAACCTTATGCTGGCTTAAACGCATGGGAGGACGTTACTGACAAACTGGAAAACCCAACTTACTATGCACGAAACGATCATCGGTTCAAAATTAAGGGTAGAAGATACAGAACTGACGTGGGAAAGTTCTCCTTTGTAAATAGAACCATAAAAGACTGGAATGAATTGCCTGGAGCAGCCTTTCGGGGTTGTCCCCTGTCTCTGAAGAAATTTAGGAAAAATCTTGATTTTAATGTTGGATAATTTTTGTAAATATTCCTTAAATGAAATGCTTGTGATTTCATATTGTTGTAAATACAAATGTTAAATTGGTTGGTGATTCTAATTATGAAATTAGTTAATCTGAATTGAGAGAAAAATTAATGTTTTCATATTTGTGATACCCACTTGCAGAGAAATAAATAAATACATACATACAATATGTATGTATTACATTCATATGGCTTCTCTGGTCACTATCATTGATTTTTAACTAGCAAACTATTTTTGCAAAAGCATAACCTTCTATTTATTTCATATTAATGAAGAAAATAAGTACATAAACAGGTTCATTACACGTATCACGAGTTCAAATGGTATAGCAATAGTCAAAGGTTAAAAAAACTGCCCTATATATTGGTCTTGAGATGTGTTACAGTTGCCGTGACATTACGAAAAACAGCTAAATAACGACAAGACTTTAATGTGACAAAGTATTGAAAAATTCAAACAATAATAATAATATCATCTCGGAAAGTTTTATACTGTAAAAAGTTATTTGAAATAAATTGTGATTTTAAAAAGAGATCTCCACTTTATGCAGCTCGTTGTAATAGAGGTCTATTCGATAGAAAAGTCCTGAATCAAGTGGACTTCATAGGATATTAATTTTATTTGCCATATAAGTCTTTTAATTATATTTTGTTTCGTTTAACAAAAGGTTTAAGTTTAGTTTCTGTTTTTGTTTTGATAAAACAAATATTGAAACTATCCCATATAAAGGTTAGTCTCGGGTGGGGGATTTTCTTGAAATTCTTCGCGTCGTATCTTTGGAAAATACTGAACTTATCACCAGACTTGGTATTCTATTTCTGAGTAATGCTTATCTCTCTCTCTCTCTCTCTCTCTCTCTCTCTCTCTCTCTCTCTCTCTCTCACACAGACTTTTCTAAGAATGTTTTTGGATGTATAGAGCTTCAAAGAGCTCTCGATATCCAATTTTTGGGTGGGATGAGTGTCTTATCTCTACCTAAATAAGTGGTATGTAAATGTGCGAAGATTTTCAAGAAAATCTCTCCACCACAATCTACCCTTTACAAGGAAAAAGTTTAAAAATATTCTAAAAATGGCTGTAACGAGTTTTATGAAAATGCCTATAAAGATATTTAGATCAAAAATAAAATGTGTATTTTGAATTTTTTGGGAATATCGACTGAAGATCTTTATTCTGAATGAGTTTTACACAATGTTGCATAATAATTAAACCGTAAGACAGACAAAAACCTACTACACATGTAGACACATAATTTATGTAATGTACGTTTATCTTGTAGATTTCCCTGTTTTCGAAATATTTCTTATTATTGGTCTCAATATGAATCTACCTAATTTCTAAAAAGGGACCATAAAAAGCGAACCGAACCTCAATTGTTTCACATAGCGACCAGCTTTCAAAATATTTGACTATTGCTTTAGTATATTGTATTCCCTTATTTCCCTTCTTACAAGGAAGCAAGCAATAAGGCCAATTCTGCCAATGTTTATCTCGATTAGCATGATGTAGATAAAACAATAAATCTGTTGTAAGAATATTTTGTATACGAAACTGCAGGAGAAAATTGTGTGAATGGAACATATCAGATTTATCTCAATGTTTAGAATTCATATTTTATTATGACTTTTTAAAGCAAATTTTGATCAAATTTCACACACTATAACAGCAATGAGTATTATATTTAACGAATAGTATCTGTTCTCCTGAGGGAAAAGGTTTTGCAATGCTAGACACCTTGTATTTCTGAATTCCCATTATTGCTGAGTATGAATCTTCCGCTGTTATTGACCTCTTGCGAAAGTAAGGGGGTGAAGAATGTCGGTGATATGTCTTTCCAATCACATTAGTCTTCGAAGAATGTTGAATTTGCATTCTGCAGCTGAGATAGCAATTTATAAAGCTTTAATGCTTGCGAACAAGTTTTCGTTCTTCGAGTATCTACCACACAAGTGAATAATTAGATATGAGGGAGATTCCAGAATGTTAAAAGCAAGTTCCTTTAGCTGTACTGTTTTCTGCTTCTTGTTTGTAAACATAGCTAAATACTTCCAGACTTTAATATAATTTAATTATTGTTAAAATGTAAGGAATTTCGAAATAACTCTCTAGCACTAATAGATTTAGGAGGAACATCTACCCGGAATAAGTAATTTCCTGAAGTTTCTTACCTTCACTATTAATATATACTAAATCGTGTACGCCTTATTTTAAATGTGAAAACTTTCAGACAAATATTTTGACTGTCATCATAGCTGTGTTAACAATTCTTTAAAGTATTTAAAAAAAAAAAAACACACACACACAAAATTAAGCAATTATTCGTAGATAGGTACATCAGGTGACCTAACTGCCCCGTATTTTTTTGTGTGCAGATATCCCTTGGTGCATTAAAACAGTTGCAGAACTCAACAGGCTGTTTCAAGCTAAAACTTGCCATTGGAGTACTATCGAGCGTGTCCTTTGCTTTGTGCCACTTGCTATTAGCGGAGACAATGACGGGTAGGATATAAAGTTATTTTACTTTCTTTAGTCCGTTTGTATAATGTACATAATGGATAGAGAAGGTATTGAATTCCATCCAAAAGTTTTATAGATATTTTACCCAAAATGTTTGTTTTGAGGTCCCCTGAGTCCGAAAAAAGCATTTTAGAAAAAGATCCATGTGTATGTCTGTGGGCAGCATGGCTCAAAATCGAAAACACCCTTAAATATAAACATGGTATTTATTATTTTCCACGGATGCGACACGAAGATTTAAAAAAAAAAATCTCCCCACCACAAACTACCCTTTACATGGAAAATGTTTCAAAAACTTTGATTTTCTCAAGGCTATAGGAACTATCTTGATTAAAATACCGTATATTAAAGATATTTACATCCCAAATAAAATATCTTATCTTGAATTGCCAGGGAATAGCTTCTGAAGACCTCTTCATTCTGATTGCATTTTGTCGAATTTTGCATAACTGCTAAACCGTAAAAGATGACAAAAACTTACCGCACAAAACTGCAAATCTCGTCAAAACACACAATTTATGTCACTTACATTTTTGTTGTGGAGGTAACCGTTTCCGAGATATTCCTTGATATTGGTTTCAATTGTAAAGTACTCATTTTTCTCAGACAGAAAGTGCCGGTTTTCCTTTGTCCTACTCCTGACCAAGCAAAGAAGAGAATTGCAATAACATTACATAAGGACAGCTTTTTAAATCATTTGAGAACCTTCGGTTCCCTTCTAGTACAGAGAGATACGTAAGAAGAACATTCTGCTAATGTTTATCTCGATTAGCATGGTACAGAAAGAACAATAATCTTCTGTGAGACGTTTGTTTGCAGAACAGCTAGAGAAAGTCGTGTGAGTGTGACACATAAGATTTTTTTTTTTAAATAATATGGATAAAATAATAAAGCTCTCTGAATGTAGTAACTGCAAAAAAAGAAAGAAAAAGCTCCAACAAGAACTTTGGGCTCCTTGCGAGGGGTAAAATAAAGATCGCTCTCCACTCACGGGTTTTAACTTAAAATAGTCCCCTTGAGTTCTGCAACTGTTTTAACGCACGAAGGGATATCTGCACACTCCAAATAAGAGCCAATAGGGTCAGTCTATTATGTTTAACAGGTTCGGTAAAAATAAATAAATAATAATAATAATATAAATAACAAACAATAATAACAATAATAAAGAGCTCTGCACTGGGATGCTTCAAAAGCTTTATATGCGTAAAACATTAACAGTGCTCGACGAGTTTTCTACATCACTTCAAAATTTTCGGGCAAATAATCCCCACAACTATACAACCGGGATCTAATTTCCAGTTTATCTTTTCGCACCATTTAGTTGCCCAAACGTGAGGTTTTACGTAAAAACGGTCTAACTCTCAAAACCTAAAGGTTGATTAGTGCTGCCACCTAGTGTTTGATTTATGGATGGTCCAACACCAAAAAGGTTAATTGTAAGTATAACGACGTTTATTTCTTGCAACCATATTCCCTTATCACATAGGTATGAAAATGTATGGTCAATAGCTCCGCCAAAACTCAAATGTTCTTGCTCTGATTATTATGTGCCTCAAAATGTTGGTCAACATCACAGAAGTCTTTCATCTGCGTCTGTGAAGACACTGTGCGTGATTGTGAACTTTGTCCGCACCAACGCTACAAGTATCAGTGTGCAAAACCGTACTATTCTGTATTTGCTTTAGCTTGAATCATGGTAAGCAACATATTCCACATGGCAGTTGGCTACCACTGCCTAATCTCAAACTCAGATTGCAAATGTTTCCCTCGTTTCCCAACACCCGCTTGGAACGGCGAAAATATCGGTATATTTTACATATTTCACTGACAAAAAACAAGTACAACTGCTACTAAGAGAGTAATAGACAGCGAAGGATGACTACGACAGGGTTTTCCACCACTCGAACCACCATTAACGCACTCCACCTCCGGTTAGGTAGCAGAAAGATGGTAATGTTTCAACGTAAACCTCGCGTGCTTCAGGATAAATTAACAAACCGGGAGTTTATTTAGCGCAGAGAATATCTGTCGTAGATAGTTCCACTTTTATTTTTCGTGGAGCTGACCGTTTTTGAGATATTCCTTGTTATTGGTTTCGGTTTTAAAATACTTATACTTCTCTCAGACGGGAATTTGTCAACTCCTAGCCATACTAACAAAGGAATTTCAATCACTTAGCAACCAACTTTTAAAATATTTGACTATCACTTTAGCATTTTCCCTTCTACAAGGAAACAAGTAATAAGGCCATTTCTACTATTTTTTTCTCAATTAGCACGAAGTAAATAGAAGAATCCAGGTCATGAGGACCGCATTAACCGGCCGGGGGGACTCGAGGCGCTGACCACGTCTCACCCTCCAATACTGCACCCCATCCATGACGCCTGTAGTGGACCGAGATGGGGGACGCAGCGGCCGGGCGGTAGGCCAAGGTTCCCCGTGAGCTTATTAGTTATTAAATAGAAGAATAAGCTTTGTATCAATGATTTGTTGCAGAGAAAAGCATGTGAATGGAACACATCAGAACTTTTTGATTTACTTTCACTATAAAAAAATCCCAGTTCGATCTGCAACATTAATATTATAATGCTTTCTTGTTAGTACGTACACAGAATATAGTTTATGGCACTTCACGCAACACAATTATTGCTGCATAGGTAAATCATACTGATTTAAATAATAATAATAATAATAATAATAATAACAATAATGCCTGCATATGGGAAAAAAACAAAAGGTAGGTGGTACCCCAAAACAAAATAGGTATAAGCGAAAAAGAGGGGTGAAAGGAAATGTTGCCAATATATTTTGTATTAACTCCAGGAGTATTATATGCACGGTCACCCTTGGGAATTATTTCATTAAATGCTCTTCAGAGCCATGGGGAACAGGTAAGCTCTAAAGCCCATAGTATCCACGGAGGAAAGTTAAGCCCTAAATTCCATTGTAGCAGTAACAAGGTCTTATGAATATGCTAATAAGTAATTTATGGCAAGCAATTTTGGTACTACACGATTCTTGGTAAATTCAAAACTCTGCTGCAAGTTATCATTACAGATAGCAGGATCATACTTATTACCTGCTTTCGTGCTCACAAACCTGCCACGATTACTTATGTCTATGCCGTTTCGCAGCTAAACAGACCTTACTGAGTTCATTCTCTGTTTTGGTTTCCCAGTTGTGCGAAATCAAATAAAGACTTCTGAAAAAGACTATATTCAAGGCTATAATGCATATATTTTGCGATGCTAACATCATAAATATGTCACTTTAATCAGAAGTATTGGATCAAATAAGGAAACGTGTTCTATGTAAAGCAGGCATGGACAACTGAAAAGGTGTCCCTCCATTAGTCAAATCGTCATGTTCGGCCCCCAAACGTAACTGTATTGTGTGTGTGTGTGTGTGTGTGTGTGTGTGTGTGTATGTGTAATTTCGGAGGATATTCCACACAGCAGCCAATGGGTTATTGTACGACAGACTCCAGGAGGACAGGATGAGATGAGTAATTACAACGGACGCGAAACCGGACGGCGGGGAGAAAGCCACCATGGAGGGCCCTAACAGTTTCCAAGCTGTTCATCTCGACGTGGGGTCTAGGAGCTCGCGCTCAGGTCTGACTGAATTTCCATAGTCTACAGATAACCTCCAACGTCATTCAGCCACCGAAAACTGTACCGCAGTCACCGGCGACCCTTACAACCCTGAAAGAGACCGGTTGGATTAAATGAAAGGCCAATTTGTTCGGTCACCATGGCAGTAGTATTTTACTACTTATAGTACTACAGACACTGATACGTGAAATAAAATGAAATTAAATAATGGTTATTTGGGAAGGAAAGTTCCAAGCCTGTCTCCGGTATTTATCAGTTATGAGGGCTGAGAAAAATCTGGGGAAATTCTCAGTGACGGAGGACGGACTTGGAAGATTTTGAATCGCAGACCTCCCTTTCACGAGTCTGTTTCTTATGACCTCGGCTATGGTGTCGATCAACCTCTTGGTGATGGACGATTCACAAAGTTACCTATATATTCACCACTCGCTTCCTTATATAAGCCTAGAACCTGTGTCTTTCGCTCTTTCCACTCCTTACGGGTTCTCCGCTCCTGGTAAAAATCTGATGTTACACTCAGATGACTTTCTCTGGCAGTTCTACTAACTTCTTACTTAAGATTATTCTTCATTCTACCCGATGCTAATTGAGATAAATTACCAGTATGTATTTAGTACTTATTACTAAGGGAATACCCTAGGTTAAATCGACAGTCAAATGTTTTTACAACCTGTCGTTATGAATGTCATTGCACATCGCTTCTTTGCTTGACCAGGATAGGAACAAAAGAAAAACGGACACTTCCTGTCTGAGAAAAGTATAAGTACTTTACAATTGAAACCAATAACAAGGGATATCTCGCAAACGGCTACCTCCACAACAAAAATGTAAAGGGCATAAATTGTGTATTTTGATGAGGTCTACATTTTTTGTGCAGTAATGTTTTGTCTATCTTTTACCTTTTAGCTGTTATGTTACATTCGGCAAAATACGCCCAGAATAAAGAGGTCTTCAGAGGCTATTCCCATAAAATTCAAAATATAATTTTATTTGGGATGTAAGTATCTTTAATACACGAGAGCCGCACGTTAGAGCCATTTTTGAGGAAAAAAATCCACGTAAGGTTAGCTTGTGGTTTGTCGAATCCTTGGAAGACACTAAACCTAAATACGAAGTTTGGTATTTAACGGTCTTTTCGTTTTTGAGCTATGCTGTCCACAGACACAAACGGACCTTTTTCTAGAAATGCCCAAAAAATATATTTCCGGTGAAATCTCGGTATCGAATTTTTGGGTGCAATACAGTACCTTCTTTATCCACTAAAAAGCTGTTCAGAGTAGGAAGTAAGTTTGCAAAACATGCTCGATTTAAATATGAACCACAGTATTTACTCAATTTTCGTTTTTGTATTAATTTGTTGGAAGAAACAAAGGTAGGTTTTTTTTTTGTTTTTTGTTTTTAAATACTTCTTTCGGATTCCGGTTACCTAAAACCACATATTTTGCAGAAAATGCATTGTCAACGTTTGGAATGGAATACAATAATAGTCTATTTAGGCAGAGGACCCCCTCAAAAAAAAAAACAAAGAAAGAAAAACCAGGACCAGAGCAGCAAATTTAAGCGGACGGCAAAATACTCGAAATATTTTTTTTTAAAATACAATTCGGAAAATATAACCAGTATATACCATGCCACAGTAGCCGTGGAAGCTCTACCACGAGTTCGAATCCCTCCATGGGCATGGATGTGTGTTTCTGAGCTTGAGTTCTATACAAGTCGTTTTTTTCTCACCTGATAGCCAATAAGATTACGCCTGAAGACCAAATAAACTAAACATTATATAGACATTCAACGAAGAGATTTTTAGACATGGGTGAGAGAGGTGTAAAGTTTTAGATCGCTGTTGACTACACTGCGTTGTTTTCTTTAAGCGTTTGTGCGAATATTTTGCCCTGGATGTCTCACATGTCCCTAAGTGTAAGGATTCCCAATTAAAATTGTAATAATTCAAATTCTTGGTTTTATATCTATAGTAATTAATTCTTTTCCATACAAGCCACGTATGGCCATGTTGGTTAGGTAAAGCCAGACTGAAAAATTTAAATTCTGATATTACTTTATATTTACACTTGTCATAATTTCCAGAAAATAGAGGGTAGGAAATGTCTTAATGGTGCGAATTAACGCAAATAAGCTGAAGAAAAGAAGAATAAATATAAATGTTATTGCAAACCCCACAATAGATTCATTTCTGCAAAGAAACGTTAACTAAAACTGATGTAGCAACTCAGAGGTGAAGAAATCACTTTATAAGTAATTTTACGTAGGGCTCTAATTGCAAAGCTTCTTTCTTGCCTCAAAGATGTCAACTGGAAAGGCTAAAGGAGTTAGATACTCTCAAATACAGGAAGTTCCCCACCACAGCAATTTAGTAGCTCTTAAGAGCTTCAATACATTTACAACCGACATTATCAAGCTTTTTGCCACAAAACACAGAAACTTATGTCGCGAAAGCCTGCAACATTAGAAGATACGGTCTAGTTGGCAAACGACTTTACTTTCTCAGCTAAACCTGCTGCCAACTTCTTGAGTGAAATTGCTTATCGTCTTACAAAGGAAGTGTATAGAGTTCCCTCGAGATTTTTCTAAACACGTTGCTGTTGACAGAGAATAGAGCTTTGGAAAGTACAGCGACGTTCTGAAGTTTACAGTCTTATTTTACACAACACTTATATATTTTTCAGGTCTATTTACACAAATTAAATTGATTACCAAAACTACTTACAATACCATAAACCTTCGAGTGCTATTTACTTTCTCTACACTGACTATATACATAAGTGTATAGAGAAGTTATTGTATTGCACTCAAAAATTCAATACCGAAATTTCACCAGAAATGTGTGTTTTGATGCCCCCTGAATAAAAAAAGTATTTTTAAAAAAATATCCAAGTGTGTGTGTGTGTCTGTCTGTCTGTTTGTAAATGTGTTAGTGTGTGGGCAGCATAGCTCAAAAAAATAAAAAAAGTCCGTTAAATACCAAACTTTGTAATTAAGTGCAGTATCTTCCAAGGATGCGACAAAACCCTTCCACCCTGACTACCCTTTACACGGAAAATGTTTAGAAAATTTTGATTTTCTCAAAAATGGCTCTGACGATTATGATTAAAATGTCCTATAAATATTTATATGACAAATAAAATATATATCTTGAATTTTCTGGGAATAGCCTATGAAGACAATTTTGCACAACTGGTAAACCGTAAGAGATTGAAAAAAAATGACTAAACAGGAAATATAGAGCTCGCTAAAACACACAATTTATGTTATATAAATTTTTTCGTTGAGTTGGCCTTTTATTATTATTATTATTATTATTATTATTATTATTATTATTATTATTATTATTATATATCCCTTGTTATTGATTTCAGTTTTTGAATACTTAAACTTTTCTCATACGGGAACTTGTGAACGCTTGACCGCCCAAAGAAACGGATTTCAACCACATTTTAAAACATTTGACTGTCGGTTTACATAGCCTACTGTATTCCCTCGTTTCCTTTCTATTTATAAGGAACTAAGTAATAAGTCCGCTTCTGTTAATGTTTTAGCATGAAATAGATAGAAAAATAAGCTTACTAACAATTTGTTAGAGCGATGTAGTTTTTATTAATTGGAATGAATCATAGTTTTTATGAAAACAATTATAATTTGGTAGTTTTAGGTAGAAAGTCATATGAATCGAGCACATGATTATTTATTTGTTTATTTATTTTTAATTTTTAATCATCTGTCAGTGGTGATTGCAGTTTTATTTCTTTTTGTCACAAATTCTACGTTAGTAATAAATTACAATTACTGCAATCAAAGAAATCAGGTATCATTATATTATCCAAAAGAAACAACTGAAATGGTATTTGCACAAACAGAATGGAAGACTGGATTCTGGAGGACTGAAATAAGCAGATAATGGAAACAAAGAGACCTGGAATCCCGTCTCTGTGGTGGATGGGTAGCGTGTCTGCCTCACATTCAAGGGAGAGGAGCCTAGTAGTAACCTCAGTTAAGGAGTTACCCGGATAAGGTTTTTTTCCCAAGGTTTTCCTTTATCTTAAGAAGGGAAATGTCGGGTAATTTTTTTAACTCACCGGGCTCATTTGCGCATCATTTAGCCAATTTCAGCCATTCATCGTCAAGTATGAACTACCAAGTTAAAGGACGTTAGTAAAAATGAATAATAACAATTTTTGTGAAAATAAGACATTTCGAAAAACTTGTAGATGTAAAGGGTAGTTTGTGGTTGCAAGGATTTTCTTGAAATTCTTCGTATTTCATTTTCTCCAGACACTGAAGTTAGAACACAAGTTGTATTCATCCAAATGCTTCTCTGGTGAAATCTCGATATCAGATTTTTGGGTGGAATACAATATTTCCCCCATCCACTAGGGGTATGGTAAAGTAAAAGTCGGTTGATTCTGTGGTCCCAAAACACACTGTGAAGAGGGCGACCTTTCAGCAAAACGTGTGATAACTTGATAATTTGATAACCTTATTTTTGTAAATGTGGCAAACAGTTGCTATGCAGTAGGAATACGAACATAAAGAGCAAAAAGTGAACCAACCTATTGACATTTTATCACGAGTGCTGTAGCAGCCTTTACTTTTAGAACTAATTTTGCACCACTTTAAGGAAAATATGTTTTAAAGGAATAAAATAAATATAACTAAATGTTTCATGCACACCTATAGGTATTATTTTGGAATGCCAACCAACTACATACGTTCCTCTATTTTACATGGCTCTAAGTAAATTATTCAGATGAATGCGTTATACATAAACACTCTTATTATGTAGCATAAAATGCTTTGTCAAAATAAAAATAAAATGTTCATTGATGGATTCACATGACTATTCTCATTCTTCTACTAACTACTCTTACAAAACGTGCTCTCCTATCTACTTCTTGATAATTCAAGTAAAGCTTTCATTACATTTTACACATGCAATTGTAGGTATAAGGAGAATGCAGTGAACTAAAGCGATAATAATCAGGATAGATAGATAGAAGTTGACGAAGTTTTGTGTGAAAAAAGTTTAAGTATTTTAAAACTGAAACCAATAATAAGGAATATCTCGGAAAAGTTCTATTCCATGAAAAAATGCGTATGACAAAATGTGTGTGTTTTAACGAGATCTACACTTTTTATGCAGTAAGTTTTTGTCTATTTCTTATGGTTTATCAGTTATGCAAAAGACTTCCAGAATGAAGAGATTTTCAGAGGCTATTTTCAGAAAATTTAAGATATACCTACATTTTATTTGTCATGTAAATATCTTTACTTAAGAGTATTTTAATCAAAATTGTCGGAGCCATTTTTGAGAAAATAAAAATTTCAAATTTTTTCCCTTGTAAACGGTAGTTTAGGGTGATGGGATTATCATCAAAATCTACGTGTCGCAAACTTGCAAGATACTAAACTTAAATACCAAGTATGGTATTTTTTGTTTTCGTGTTCACAGATACACACACGAACTTTTTTTTTCGGGGGTCGAAAATTGAAAGGAATTTGTATATCTTGAAAATAATTAATTTCATATGTTTTATACCTTTAACTACAATGATAATAAAGTCACCGGCCTTTTATTAGCAACTCCTGTACACTTTCGTTTGATCTGCTTTGGATTTTATACCTTGGTCAGGCGTCAGCAACTCGTTTTGATTTTCTGAGATGGGTAAACACATGACAGCAGAGATTCTCTCTCTTCCTTGTACGGTGTTTCAATTTAAATTGGGAACAGAAAGCAATCCAACACGCAAGCCTTTAACGCTTATATCCCTGCCTAGGAGGTATATTTTTATTGATAGAAAGTGGTGGAGTAAGTGTTTAGTGTTCCGAAAATTTCTGCACTCAAAAAATTCAATTTGTAGCGCCATTACGCAGCCCATACAAGTGAGAACGACAGTTGCCAGGGAGATGAACTTTTCTTTCAAATTGTGAAGATCTGAATTACCAAACAGCCTTTTCATATTCACTGCTATAAATGTGAAAACGTTTCGTTACACACTAATTCATAATAATAGCAATATAGAATGCGATTAAAATGATATTAAACAACTTAAGGAGCATGTTTTACTATGTTAATGCTGTAATAATCGTCATATTTTGCAATTATGTTACGACTACCAGTTACAAGCAAACCTATGATAATAAGAATGTGTTCGTAACCGAAGTATAAATACTAATGCAAGAACTAATATTTCCATCAATCAAGAACCCAGAATAGTCTTATTATCCTTGGAAAGCTGGATTATATATTTCAAACGCAAAATGTTTCAAAGATCCACAGCACTGGAATAATTATCTGTTCTTGCTTTCCATGCAGTTGTTCACGCAGTGACCCAGTAGGAGCATCTCTGCTGTACTCAAATAGCAACCAATTGTTGACGGGTACATTAAATCATACATGAAAAATTGTCTGACATTAAATTGCGTACTTTAACGGAATCTACATTCTTTTGTGTAGCAAGAATCTGTTTATCTCTTACTACAAAAGCCATTCGGAATGACTTGAAAACCTATTACAATAAAATTCAAAATGTACATTTTATTTATCTTTTAAATATTTTAAACATATAATATGGATGCTATGTATGTTTTCTTTTTATTTTATATTCTACTATTCACTGTAGTATAATTTATAAGAACCATAATAATTTCTTCGTTGAACGTAAAATGTACAATATATAGAATAGTTCGTCATTTTTTCAGAAGATTTTTCATCACTCTTTTGGGCAATTTTGTTTGTTTTCTTTAGACAGATCTTGGGATTCTAAACCCATCTCTCAGTGATCAGCTTTTTAAAAAACTGATAATCACTTTAGTTATACCTTCATATCTACCACGATATAAGAATGTGTAATGAAGGTTTATCTTAACAAAAGACAGAAGAATGAGGTTTTTGTAAGAACAGTTTGTAGAGGAGCGAGTAGAATAAATCGTGCAATGCAATTGCAAATTTTATTACTATCTCTATACGAACTATGTACATAGTGTATAGATAAGGTATTGTATTCCGCACAAACATTCGATACCGAGATTTCACCGGAAATATCTGTTTTGGATCCCCCTGAATCCAGAAAAAGCATTTTTACAAAAAGGTCCGTGTGTGTGTGCGTGTGCCTGTGTACAACATAGCTCAAAAACGAAAATTCCGTTAAAAACCAAATTTGGTATTTAGGTTTGGTATCTTCCAAGGATGTGACACGAAGATTTTCAAGAAAATCCCCCCACCCCCAACTACCCTTTACATGGAACTTTTTTCGAAAATTTTGATTTTCTAAAAAATAGCTCTAACGATTTTGATTAAAACATCATAGGTATATTACAGATATTTACCTGACAAATAAAATGTACATCTTAAATTTTCTGGGAATAACCTCTGAAGACTACTTTATCTGAATGAATTTTACGCAATTTTGCATATCTGCTAAACCGTAAGAGATGGATAAAAACTTACTGCACAGAAAATGTAAAACACACAAGTTATGTTATATACATTTTTTTTTTCATGGAGGTGATCGTTTTTAAGGTATTCGTTATTTTTGGTTACAGCTTTGAAAAACATATACTTTTCTCATACAGGAATTGGTCAACTCCTATCCATACAAACAAAGGAACTTCAGTGCATATAGCAACCAGCTTTTGACTATCAGTTTAACCTATGGTTTTCCTTATTTTGCTTCTACAAGGTGGCAAGTAATAAAATTATTTCTGCTATTTTCTTGATTAGCATGAAGTAAATAGAGGCATAAGCTTTTTAACAACAATTTGTTGCACAGATGTAGAGAAAGTCATGTGAATGAAACACATCAGATTTTTTTTTTAAAACACATTTCAACTACATGTCGCGGATCACAGTTTCCGAATTATTGATGCCGTGATTGCATTTTGTTTCCAGCGCAAAATAAAATTATGCTTGCCGCAAAGAAAACTGTATTACGCTCCCTTTTATGGCCACTCAATATTGCACGCGATAGAGGCGCTGACCGCTAGGCCTTCCCTTCAGTGGAAAGTTTCTGTGAAAAGAACTATAATAATCGTGTAAACTGCAGAAATTACAATGGTGGTGGAACAAAGTTAGCCATTTTATGTTACACAGAATCTAAACTGGCATTTCCATTTGTGCCTTCTCTACCACATACTTAGAGAAGGTATTGTACTCCACCCAAAAATTCATATCCAGAAAGGTGTTATGAGGTCCCCTGAATAGAAAAAGATCCATCTGTGCATGTGAGCGAGTATTTTTTGTAGTGATTAACGCCCGCTTTTACTTCTATGGCACCGCAGGCGATGATACTGATGATACATGACTGAAGATGGAGCACCAGTGAAATGTGATGCAGGAGAAACCGGAGAACCAGGGAAAATCCGCCCCCACACCGCTTTATCCCCCACAAATCTCACTTGTGGTCACTTGGGATCGAACCCGGGCCGTCTAGGAGTAAGCGAGTATGTGTAGGCGCCCTCACGTGTGCGGGTGTGTCTGTGAATAGTATAACTATAAAACAAAAGGTTGGTTAAATGTCAAACTTGGTATTTAAGGGTACACTGTGAGTTAATGTTCAAGGTTTCACATTTTGTGTGGATTTTACAAAATGCTTATTGTAATACTGCTGTTCAATCACAGTACGTATTCCTAATTTCATTTAAGTTGGAAAATAATTTAAATTGTTAAACTATTTTATAAATGTTATTGTGTAAATATGTCGCATAATCATGCGCATTATAAAATATGAGAAAATTGGTAACAATTTTTGCTATTGGAGCTTTGAACTACAAACACAATTGAACGAACATATATTTTAAATTAATATTAAGAGCGAATTGTAAAAATGTTTATAAGCCTATAAGCAATTGTAACTCTGCAAAGTAATATACTTTCAAAGAAAGGATTATTATTTTTAAAACTATTTTTGGCATTAGCAAGTGTTTTTGTCCTGTAAATGAATATTCTTCACTTGCTGGAAAGTTTAATGAAATTTATACAAAAACTGAGGCGCGTAGAATATTTAAAAGAGTGAAAATGCTGTTTTATAAAATATTATGCTAGCAAATAGGTGTATTATACGAACTATAAATTACAAGGGAGGACATGTAAATGCTGACTCTCTATGAATGCCCAAAGGTTCCAATAACCACATTTATATAAAAAAATTGATTTTTTGACCGATTATGGCCAAAAATCAGAATATCTCTTAAGTTCAATATCTTCCAAAATCTCCCAACAAAAACTACCCTTTACATGGGAGACGTTTCGAATATTTCTATTTTCTCAAAAATATCTCTACTGATTTTGATTAAAATACCACATATAAATATATTTACATTAAAATTAAGAAGTATATCTTGAATTTTCCGGGATTGGCCTCTGAAGCCGTCTTCATTCTGGATGACTCTTATATAACTGGTAATCATTTCCGAGACATTACTTATTACTGATTTAAATGTTACAATATATAATCTTTTCCCAAACGGAAAGTTGCAAATTGTTTATCGTTTCTATTTTTTTTTCTTTTTTTCTTGGCCATATAAAGAAAACGGAATTTCAATGCCATGGCAACCAGTTTTTAAAGAATTTTGCTATTACTTTAGCCTTGTGCACCGTATTTCCTTTATGCGCACAAGGAAATAGCTAATAAGATCATTTCTGCTCACGTTTATCTCGTTTAGCATGAAGTATATAAAACAATACTTTTTGTTGCAGAAAAGATAGAGAAGCTCATGCGAGTATAAGACATCAAATGTTTAGCTCTCAATTATGTCCCCAATACAGTCAGTAAATATTACTTTTTCCCACGAGCATTTTGGTTTCAAAATTCACAACATTACAAAAATAAACGTCAATAAAATGAAGATTATTCGCCGAAACAATGTTGTAAATGTAAATACGTAGGATTAATCCTATATAAACAAATCATTAGTATGGAACTTCCGCACAAACGAGTATAATTATAATTTTTACATTCTCTATACGTACTATGTACATAGTATATAGAGAAGGTATTGCATTGCACCCAAAAATTTGATATCGAGATTTCACCGGTAATACATTTTTAAGAGCCCCAGAATAAAAAAGAACATTTTTATTTTTAGAAAAATGACCGCGCGTTTGTGAGTGTGTGTGGGCGGGGGGGGGGCAACATAGCTCAAACAGTAAAGATCGATAAATACCAAACTTGGAATTTAAGTTTGGTATATCTTCCAAGGATTTGTCACGAAGATTTTCAAGAAAATCCACCACACTCAACTCCTCTTTACATGGAGCAATTTTCGAAAATTTTGACTTTCTCAAAAATGACTAACGATTTTTATTAAAAACTTTTATATCTAAGATATTCGTTAAAAATAAAATGTATATCTTGAATTTTCTTGGAATATTCTGTGAATACACGTTTATTCTGGATGAATTTTACATAACTGGTAAACCGTAGAAGATATTCAAATTCTTATCACACAAAAAATGTAGAGCTCTTTAAAATACACAGTTTAAGTTATATACATTTTTTTCGTGTATTTGACAGTTCTTGAGGTAATCCTTGTTATTAGTTTCAGCTTTAAAATACTTAATACTTTTCTCATACGGGAATTTGTCAACTCCTGTCCATACAAACAAAGGAACTTCAGTCACATAGCAACCAGCTTTTGACATCACTTTAACTTATAGTACTCCCTTATTTCACTTCTATTTACAAGAAAGCATTTAATAAAACCCTTTCTGCCAATTTTTCAAGATTAACATTAAATAGAAGAATAAGCTTTTAACAATAATTTATTGTAGAGATGTAGAGAAAGTCACGTGAATGGAACAAATCAGATTTTTATTTCATCAAACCATTAATGGATAGAAGGAAATTTAGAAGTATTGAAAAGGAAGTATAGAAATACCCTCCTGTGATAAAGCAAAACTGGTTGTTTATAGAACATTTGTGAGCACAGGATTTTCTGTACATTTTGTAATCTGCTGCGTATCTATTGTTCAAGTGCAACAAGTTACTTTTGTGGTACATTTAATAGGCAACTTGTCATAAGCAAAGTTTCATGAGCGCACCTCTATAATGTGGTCATAGCGTGTCTGCTTCACATATCAAAGGTTCCGAGTTCGAATCTCGGCTAAGGTGGGTTACCCGGATAAGATTTTTAACGGAGTTTTCCCTTAAGCTAATATGACGATTCTCAAATACCGGGGTCATTTGAGCGTGATTTCACAGATTTCATCCATCGTCCGATTTGACCTAGCAGTTAAAGGACTTTTAAAAAAAGTTGCATGTGGCATTAAGTCTGATAACCAGAAACCAATTCATTTGCATCTGCTGGTAACATAACTTATGCTGAAGAAACAACTTTATGACTCATACATATAACCAACATAATTTGAAAACAAATATTAAACAAGTGTTTATGTGCTACAAAAGTGTAGCACAAACTACATGGGACTTTTTTTGAACATTTTGTTTGTTTCAAAAATGGCTATAACGATTTTCATTAAAATACCGTATATTAAAGATATTTACATCAGAAATAAAAAATGTATTTTTAATTTTCTAGGAATAGTCTCTGAAGACCTCTATTCTGGACGAGTTTTGCAGAATTTTGCATAGCGGTTCCTTAAGATAAAGCAAAAACTTACTCCACAAAAATATAGATTTCGTTAAAACACATAATTTATCTCACATACGTTTTTCTTGTACAATTTCCCGAGATATTCTTTGTTATTGATTTCAGTTTTAAACTACTTAACTTTTCTCAAACGGGACCATGCAGAGCGAACCAAACTTATTTGTTTCACATAGTGACCAGTTTTCAATAGATTTTACAATCACTCTAGCATAATGTATGGTCTTATTTCTTTTCTGTTTACAATGAAACAAGTAATACGACCAATTCTGCTAACTTTTATTTCCATTAACACGATGTAGATAAAAGAATAATCTTTTGTAAGAATCAGATTTTTTAAAATGAGAATAAAATTAAAAATAGTGCATTTACCTTGAAATACAATCAAGTATGCCAGAGCTACAACATGTTTAGTTTGACTTGGGAACATTGCATTCATTTGTGTGAAAATTTTCCCAGCTTAAGCTACTTTTGCATGGCTTAATTTACTCCCGATGCAGTATGTTAAAACACCATAATTTTCTCATTTTCAAAGCGCAATAAAATCTTTCTAATCTGCACAGTCATATTTCAATAAAAATGGACCAACGTAAAGGGATGTCCAAAAGAGGTGTTAGTTTTTTTATAGAAAAAACGAATGTAGGCTACATAATGCTAAGCAACTGTTGCATGAATCAAATAAAAAGACTACACGAGTAGAAATTTATAATAATAATATTGTACCGTTGCAATTATATACATGTTAAATCATGTTCAGTTGAACACACTAAAGAGGTACATACATAACTGAGAAACAAAAGAACTGCCCAATATAGAAGCATACGGGATGTCCAGCTTCCAGGATTCAGGGGTGTCCAACATACAGAATAACTTGATATGAAAAAAGCACTTTGTCTGGTTCCAGAAAATACGTTTACCCAAGTTAACCAGGTGTCCAACCCGAAGGGGAGGTTTTATTGCAATATTAAATACAGATTGTAATGTGAAAATTCTACATATATTCATAAAATATCATTTATTAAAATGGCGACAAGAGGATATGTAAAATATCTCAAAAGCTTCACTGTAAACTTCAATTTAAAAATTAAAAACCATGAATGTAATATCTCTATACAGTGGAAGTAATGTGGGTCAAGGATTAATACTAAAGATTTGTCCAAGCCCAAAAAGGATCACACAATTATAACGCAGATATGATAGTAGCTTTCACCTGCCTAAATAAACACAAGAAACAAATATGTATACATGACCCTAATAATTGGCAAACATTTTCCATCAACATATTTGATTTGTATGTCTCTCTGAAATTCAGCACTTCTATTTGGTTCTTGGACAGATAATTTTACAACTTAAATGAATTATTCTTAAAGGAATTCCAGACCGAGTTTAATTAGCTCAATTTTATTTATAAATTTTACGTTTAGTTTATCAAGAAATAATGACCTCTTAAATTATATTATAGTAACACAGTAATTATTTCTGATAAAAAGTTAATGTTATATTTTAACTATGTCATATAATTTTGTATGCTTTTTATAGCTTATTTATAGCATCCTGTATGCTCTATAACATGAATTAAATAGAGTTAAATTTTTTAGGTACCTAAAACCAGATTTTAAGCATCTAAAGGTTTTGTTATGTCATTCCCTCAATCGCTTCGAGTTCTCGTTGTTGCAATTACAATGATAACCGGCTTGTACTTATCTATCTACATAGATTTGGTTATCTTCTCTGGAAATTATTACACTCACAAGAGGTCAAAATTCGAAATTGAGTGATTTGGCACTTTCTATATCTGTTTATTCCTTGTGTCGAGGTTAAACGCAGGCTTTACGGTATTCCTTTGATATCTTTTCTGTGGGAGGACAGAATATGAAGGCTACAAAGTATAGCCATTAATAAACTGTTGCCTTTTTTCCAACGAAGGGAAGAGCGTAAAAAGCTTGTTCATGTTAAATGAAAATTAATTGAGCCCGGACGGAAGTTGCCATTTTCGTTTTCTTACGAATGAAAGGCGAAAGGAGGGGACGTGGATAAACTTTAATCGATCTACTTAAAAGTTAACCACATCTCTAAACCAACCACTGAAGTCATTACTTTCTTTTACTTATATAACAAGCAAAACTTTCCTCTTCAAAATCATGTAGTATAGCTTAATCAATTTAAGTGGTAATTTCTCGTAAATATTATATAAAAAAACGGTACATCGAGATCAAGGCGTATCAAAGGTATGCAGTAATAGTTTTACTGTATCTTTTCCATCTATAGATCTCTGTGCCAATTTATATTATAGTAAAACTACGGGATATTTTATGTATTCCATTTATTTAAAGGCAGAATTTTTAGCATTTTTAATTATGCAACCGCAGAAGGAGTGCTTTAGTGTAATGGTTCATTAACATTTACTGTACAAAATGGAAATCTGTTTCTAATAATGCACAATTCCCTTTTCTTTAATATATAGAACAAGTAGTTGAGAAGGAATCATATATTCTCTATTACAGAGAATATGTACTAGTTGGAACGAATCAGTTTGTAAAAATGTATTAATTCCTTCCCCTCTATTATTGAGAACATGTGGTTGGAATGAATCCGTTTGCAAAGGTGTATAATTCCTTCCCCTCTATCACACAGAACATGTAATAGTGGGATGAATCTAAGAATGTAGAATGTCTTTCTCTCTACTACACAGAACATGTACTAGTTGGAATGAATCTGTTAGCAAGAATGTATAATTCCTTCTCCTTTATCACTCGGAACATGTACTAATGGAATGCATCTGTAAGAATGTATAATTCCTTCCCCTCTACTATACAGAACATGTACTAGTTGGAATAAATCTGTTTGCAAGAATGTACAATTCCTTCCCCTCTATTGCAGAAAACATGTAGTTGAAGTGAATCTGTAAGAATAAATAATTCTTTCTCCTCTATTACACAGAGCATGTAATTGAAATGAATCAGTATAAGAATCCATCATTGCTTCCCTCTCTTACACAGAACACGTAGCTGAAATGAGTCCGTAAGAACGCCTAATTCTTCCCACTCTATTAAACAGAAAATGTAATTGAAATGTATCTACAATAGAATGTATAATTTCTTCTCCTCTATTACAAGAACAAGTAGATGGAATGAATCCGTTTGTAAGAATGTATAATTACTTCACCTCCATTACAGAGAACATGTAGTTGAAATGAATCTGTAAGAATGTATAATTCCTTTCCCCTCTATAATACAGAACATGTAGTAGAAATTAATCTGTATAAGAATGTACAATTGCTTCCCTTTATTACACAGAAAATATAGTTGGAATGAATCTGTTTGTAAGAATGTAGAATTTCTTCTACTCTAATACAGATAACATGTAGATGGAATCTGTCTATAAATTTGCATAATTTCTTCCCCTCTATTACACTGAACATTAAATATTTTTACCAGCATCACTGGGCTGTTATAAATTTAGTACAAGGCCTGGTCATGATAAAAGTAAGGAAGTTAAAAGATAGTTTTAAAGAGTTTAACACCACTTACCGCGAAGGCCAATGATCCGGCACGAAGATGTTCCACCAAGAGGGCCGCTTGTGTCTCTCAGATATCTTATCCCCAACAGTGCCTGGTGCCGCACCTACCATCACGCCCTTGCGCCGTTTTCTCTCCATCTTAATGTGCCAGGACTTGCGGCGACTCCTTTTGTCAGCAGCGGTGGTCGTCGGAACGCTCGTTGTCGTCGGAGTCTCCATGATAAGGGTCTCCTCGAGTAAGCCCGGTATAGAGGATGTACTCCACTGCTTCGGGGAATCCCCCGCATCATCAAAATTGTCCAAGACCGTCTGAACTTTCATATCTCGGTGACCTTTCTCTTCGTCCGATACGTGAACGTACCACTCCGTCTCCATCACACACCCACTCCGGTTGGGATGGGCAACACTTAGAATTCACCAAGGAACGTATATCCGTTTTAGAACTGCTCACCTAATTTCACTTGCACAACTTTTGCTGTAACACAATACACAATAAGAATACCTGAGCGCAGCAAATGCGTTTGTACTGTTAGTGCTTCACAATGACACTTGTTCACAAACACTTGTTGCACTCGTATAATGAAACCTCTACAGCTCCAGAGGAAGTCGGTAGTTGCGTTGTAAGCCAGGAATTTCAAAGATTCCCTTTTCAAGGAAGTTATTGCACGATGCGGAGGGAAGATTTCAAAGCCAAGGTAAGGAAAACTCATCCTTAAGACGGAAGTGCATTGCACATGGAAGGTGTAGAAGCTGCTCCTTCATCGTGGGCGGAGACTTCAACGGCCGAGTAGAACACGAGCTGCGTTACGCAATTTTCCTTGTCCGTACGTGCGGCAACTAACTGGTGCTGAGACACTAACTTTACTGCTGTCGTAGCATCTGTAATAGAATTGAGTAAAATGTGGGTCAGTGTTACACCTGCCTACTTTGTGAGAGACGCAGACCACGTAGCGGCGGGGATCTTGAGGTGAACCACTTGACATGAGCAAGACTTTCGCGTGGGGGGAAAAAAGTGACAGGCGAAGAGGGGAGACTTATCTGTAGCAAAGCCTTCCAGATCACGCACTTCATTTCAGTTTGAATTTAAGTATCAAGAGGTATAACAGGAAGAGATTACAGGTTTTATGTACTCGTAAAAGTGAAGTTTTAGAACCCTCGTAACATATGCCGATAGGTGATACAGAAAATGAACTATAGGGTATTTCAAAAGTAACTTCAAACTTTAAACGTTATAAATAAAATACTTGAGACAAAATAAAAAAGAAAACAAAAGAAGGAACGTATTGGGGAAAAATTTAGTTTTATTGAACACTGGAAAGATGTACTCCGCACATCTTGTTCAACGCACATCATTTTGCAGATGATGTCTTGGAATTTTAACAATTTTTTTGGAGATATGTTTCAGTTGCTGTCGGGTTGTTGAATGTGACAGGAAAACCCATTTTTAAGGAACCCCACAGCCAAAGGTCGGTCGGTCGGACTGAGATCTGAAGATCGCGGAGGCCATTTGTCGGAACATTACGAACAGTACATGGCCTATTCTTAAATCTTTAGGAGTACTAAATTTTCTCAGACTTTGAGTAAAACTCCTCATGCTTTCATAATAGAATGCAGCTAAATCAATGCTATCATTTAGTGATTTAGCCAAATTCTTATAGAAATATGAATAAAATGACTAATACTTTTTTCAACAAAACTGTATCGTGGTAATAGAGAACTAAACAAAAACAAAAGAGTAGCAAACCCTATTGCTTGTCAGTGTGTCGGTCAGTTTGAGATTTGAAAGTCGCGGAGGCCATTTGTTAGAACATTACGAATAGAACTGTTAAAAGTTTTAAATTTTCTCAAACCTTGGTAAAAAAAAAAAACTTACTTTAATAATAGCATTGAAGCAGCTGTATTCTATCATTAAGTGATAGCACCATGATTTGCAGCTTATAAATGATTACAACAGTATGAATAAAATTACTAATGTTTTGTTCAACAAAACTGTACCATGGTAACGGTGAACTAAACAAAAAGAAAAGAAAAGCTTATTGCTTACCCAGTATGCGACTTCTTTTGATTTTACCCTATCTCAAATATTATAATATTTATAACCGATTTCACACCCGGAGGTATTGGGTTCGATTCCCGGGTGGAGCGGAGATTCTTTTTTTTTTTTTTTTTTTTTTAACAGAATCGTTCCCTATCGCCCACAATTTTCTGGATATATGTGAGCGTGAATGTGCATATGTTTGAAAAAAAGAAAATGATTAAAACCCCAACGTTAAAGCACCTACAGCAACGAGCTATTTGGCCGCGTCGTGGTCGAGTGGTTAGACCACTCGCCTCACCTAGACGGCCCGGGTTCGATCCCAAGCGACCGCATATGAGATTTGTGATGAACAAAGCGGTGCTGGGGCGGGTTTTCTCTGGGTTCTCCGGTTTCCTCCGCCATCGCGTTCCACCTGTGCTACATTTTCATTCATGCATCATCAGTGTCACCGCCTGCGGTGCCATAAGTAGTTAAAGCGGGCGTTAACACTATCAACAAAAAAAACTAGATATTTTAAAGCAAAAGACCCTATATAACCTTATAAATGAAACAAAAATATATTTATACCTGTTTAAAGTTTGAATTCAGTTTTGAAATGCCCTATATATTGTGGTATTATAAATGGTAGTAAAATTAGAATATATTATCATAGTCGTTAAAGATTAATAACCTTGACGAATGTCGTAGAGAATAATGCATGCATTAATATAACGTTTATTACGCTATTAAGGCGATATTAAAATCCTCAACCCGGCAATGTTAAATCTGCCAAGTTTACAACTCATATCTCAGATACACTTAAAGATACAACACCGAAGTTCATCCTATATGGTCCATTCTATCCCAATGTTCTGTTTAGCTAGCGAGTTTGTTTATTAAGAAATATGGAACTATTTTCTTAAATATATCTAATATCCTTTTGTTAATATTTACTTTCTTACTTTCTCTACACGTAGGTACTATGCACACAGTGTATAGAGAAGGTACTGTATTGCACCAAAAAAATCGGCACAGAGATTTCGCCGGAAATCCAAAAAAGTCTTTTTAGAAAAGGTCAGTATGAGTGTGTGTGTGTGTGTGGTGTGTGTGTGTGTGTGTGTACAACATAGCTTAAAAACAAAAAGTCCGTTAAATACAAAACTTGGTATTTAAGTTAAGTATCTTTCAAGGATGCGATATGAAGATTTTCAAGATCCCCCCATCCCAATCTACTTTTACATGGAAAATTTTTCGAAAATTATTTTCTTAAAAGTGGCTCTCACAATTTTGATTAAAATGTGTATATAAAAGATATTTTAATGACAAATGAAATGTATATTCTGGATTATCTGGGAAGACCTTTTAATTCTGGATGAATTTTGTATAACAAGTAAGAGATGACAAAAACTTACTACACAAAATATTAGGTCTCATTAAAAACCTTATTTAAGTCATATACGTTTTTGTTTAGTTTAATTTTTTTTGTGGTTTCTGGGAACTTCCATTTCTAATATAATTATTGAAATGACAGATACGGAAATGTTTCTTTGATTTTCTCTACATCCGTTACAAATTATTATTGGGCGTAGTGCAATACCTTCTGTACTACGTACCAGGTACTAAGTACAAAAAGTAAAAATTGATGACTTGAATAATTTCTAAAATAAGTATGGAAATAAGCGGTCATTTACTATTCTTTGTACAGGGTGTCCAGAAAACAGTAAGTATTTCGTGATTGAGATAACTTACGTATGTCTTTTTGTTACAGGTTGATCACTGAGCAGTATGTTTACTATTCCTGAAGTTATTGCAAATCATAAGTGCTCCTAGTGCTGAAATTCACCATGAAGAAGCGTACATATCATCTGCAAGTTTTGCACCAAATCCAAGATGGAATTTACAATTGACGTGAAAGACAAAGATTTAGGACTTCATTCAATTGACGACATATTGCGTCAATGTTAGCTGCACTTTTGGAAGGTAGGCCTTGTCGAGACTCGTCTACAACTCATCAACAACTCGTCGTTAAAATTTTTAACAGTTTCCATATTGTTTTATTCGTTGGTCCATCCAATGAAATTATAAACCACTGTTTCACCAATTGAGAATATTTACTGTTTTAATTTGTTTATAAGTTATATTTTGATATATGTACATGCTCATTTGCATCAATATAACTTAAGACTAGACACTCATAGTGTTGATACTAGAAATAAACAAATTAAATATACCCAACTGTAGACTTGCCTTGACAAAGAATACTCATTATTTTAAGAATGTAGAATTTTAGAGCTGATATTATATTTTATAATAAATTAGAAATTAAATTTAGATCATTGAACATGACAGTTTTTAAAAGAAAGCTTTTTAATTGGCCAGCTGAAATTACATTATTTCTATTAGTGATTTTAATTACTACACTGTAATTGAGCATAAATTTATATATGTATTTGTATTTTTACTTTCTCTACATGTACTATGCACATAGAGTATAAAGAAAGTATTGCATTCCATCCACAAATTTGATACCGAGATCTCAACGGAAATGCACGATTCGGGTCCCCCTGAATAAAAAAAAAAACACTTTTAGAAAAAGGTCCTTGTGTGTACAGCTTAGCTCAAAAATGAGAAGACCGTTGAATACCAAACTTGGTATTTAAGTTTGGTATCTTCCAAGGATGCGATACGAAGATTTTCAAGAAAATCCCCCACTCCTAAGTACTCTTTACATGAAACTTTTTTCGAAATTTTTGATTTTCTCAAAAATGGCTGTAACGATTTTGATAAAAATCATCGTATATTAAAGATATGTATCTAATAAATAAAATGATATCTTGAATTTTCAAGGGAATATCCTCTGAAGACTACTTTATTCTGGATGAAATTTACGTAATTTTTCATAACTGCTTAACCGTAAGAGATGGACAAAAACTTACCAAACAAAAAATGTAGAGCACGTTAAAAGACACAATTTATGTTATATACATTTCTTGTGAAGTTGATTGGTTTTTAGATATTCATTGTTATTGGTTTCAGCTTTAAAAACTTTATACTTTCCTCATAAGTGAATTTGTCAACTCCTGTTCAAACAAAGGAACTTGAGCCACATAGCAACCAGCTTTTGACTATATATTGAGCCTATGCTACTCCCTTATTTCCTTTCTACTTGCATGGAAGCAAGTAATATAAATATTTCTGCTAATTTTTTCTCGATTAGCATGAAGTAAATAGAAGATAAGCTTTTTAGCAATAATTTGTAGCAGGGATGTAGAGAAAGTCACGTGAATGGAACACATCAGATTTGTTGTTGTTGACAATGTCCGTTTCTTATATAGTTATGATTTTGGACAGATAAGATTGATTGATTTCTAAGTTTCCGTTGAAACCGTATCGCAGCTCATCGCACATGTCATCGACATTACGTTCAGGAATTTCAACATGCTGCTCAGTGATCAACCTGTATCAAAAAGACATTCGTAAGTTGCCTCATTCATGAAATGGTTACTTATTTTGTGGGCACCCTTTATAAGTATTTTGCACGCGGATATTCTGACCGCCAAGTATGATGAAAGCAACTGCCCAATAATCGTAATCATGTCCGAACATGTAAAGCATGTATTAAAAGGAAGTTGCGTTAATCGATTATGTTCTTTCGCAACATCACGCTTGGGTGATCACATCACCTAAGGGGATTATTTGGCCGAAATATCCAAGATAATTTTAGCTAAGGTCGCCCTAATATTTCGTAGATATCGTACTTTCTTTTAGACAGAAAGCTAAAACTTGAAATGCATTTATGAGTGTTTTTTTCAAGTGCAGTTTCAAATTACATTTACATCGGAATTATAAAAGACATTGAACTACTCTTATATTTTCAAAGAAATTCGTGAATCGAAACAAGGCCAACTGGATTGAGTATAATATACGCCCAAAAATTCACACCGAAACAAAATAGTAGTATGCATGGATGAGTATCCAGGTCAGCTGCTATCCTTTAAGCAATGTGAAGTAAGTATTCTATATGAGTATTAGATATACAGAATTGAATTGGTACACAGGTGGAGAAAGTATTGCATTTCACCCAAAAATTCGAAGCCGAGATTTCACCAGAAATGCACGTTTTGGGGTCCCCTGTATCCAAGTACAGTATTTCTGAAAAAATGTCTGTGGTATTGGTATTTAAGTTTAGTGGCTTCCTAGGATACGACATAAAGATTTTCAGGAAAATTCTCCTCCCCAAACTTTCTTTTATTTGAAAAAATATTTGAATTGTGGTTTTCTTAAAAGATGGCTGTAATGATTTTGATTTAAATTACTGTATATTAAAGATGCTTAAATAATAAACAATATGTATATCTTGTATTTTCTGTTAACAGCTTCTCTCCATTCTGGATGACTTTTGCATAACTGGTAAACCGTTAAGATATCAACTAAAACTTACTGCACAAGAAATGTAGATCTCGTTAAAACACTAAGTGCGGTGCAAAGAAACTACTTTTTATCACACAACAACCAGCTTTTAAGTGATTTGGCTATCATTTTAGTTAGTGTACCTATCCCTTATTTCCCTACTTACAAGGAAGCAAGTAATAAAACCATTTCTGCTCATACAGAACTAAGATTAAGGTTTTTAAAAATAATCTGTTGCAGAGATGTAGAAGAAGTCATGTGGATGGAATACATAAGGTTTTTAATACTTGCTGTATAATTAACTTGCCTTCCATTGTTTAAATCAGTCACTTTGAGGGAGATGCAATTTGGACAGTTTACTAAAATTTTCTATGCGTACAATTACTTTGATATACAAAGAGGCTATTGTTGAAAATTACATGCACTAAAATACAAAAACAAGCATAAAAATGCACTGAATATTGCCCAAGTACGCAGATAGAAATGGTCAATCAAATTCTATAATTATGCCTTTTTTGTGTAAACACTAACAATAAACCATTAGATCCTGTGACTACGCCCTATGACCGTAATCGCCGAACGTGTGTGAAGGGCTTGCTTCGCAACTCATAGCTGATTGTTGGCATCCATTGTTATATTGTGTTAGCGGACACCTGTGGCAGCGGGGAGGTTTCTTGGACGTCGAGTCGGTATTGTTACACCTGGGTGAGTTTGTGACAGCACGAGCGACTGTTCTGGAAGCTCCTAGTCATGGGATCGAGATTATAAACGAGAACGAAGCCCTGCCGAGCGTTCAATTTCCACTAGGAATGCATCGCGTGCAACAATTAAGTTTCGTTGGAAAATTCGTAGCAAGCTGTAATCGTCGCCGCAGCAAACGTCCAAAAGAAACTATATGGCAGAATTTTTATGAAAATATTGGAAGCTATTTGTGAGCAGATCTTTATTGTAATCAGTATGTGGAAGAAATAAAGCAGTTTTTGGAAAAATATATAGTATTCGTTACAATATTACACGTCTCTAATTCTAGCAAGTAGAGGAAGTATTGCATTCCACCCAAAAATCGATACAAAAATTTCACCGGAAATTACATTTGGAGCCCCCCGGAATAAAAAAGAAAAAACTTAGAAAAAGGTGCAGACGTACCGCGCGCCAGTGTGTGTGTGTGTGTGTGTGTGTGTGTGTGCGCGCGCGCGCGCTCCCCCCCCCCCCTTAATATTTTGGCAAATACGTATATAACCTAATCTGCAAAACTCGCGGTAGCAATTATCCTCCGATAAGAAGAAGAAAAAAGAGTCAAACATGGTGAATGAAATAAAACAAATAAAAACTTCTGTTATTAACCGCTGAGGTGCTCCATTCACACGATTTTTTTCTAATATAGTTTGACAAAAATTATTTTTACAAACACGTATTTCTCCCTACTTCTTCTGCTATTTGAGATAAGCTTTAGTAGAAATGATTGTATTACTTAGTTCCTTGTAAGTAGAAGGGAAATAGGGAACTACACTAGTCAAATGTTTTAAAGCCATCCGCTATGTGATGCAATAGAAATTCAATTTTCTTTCAATGACAAAGGGGAAAAAAGTGAACAACGACCTCGCATTTGAGAAAAAGCAAAAGAATTATGTTTATCTCTACAAAAAAAAAAAAAAAAAAGTACCTACATGACAAATTGTGCGTTTTAACGAATCTACATTGTTGTGTAGCAAGACTTTGTCTATGTCTTACGGTTTACCAGTTATGTAAAAGTCATTCATAGTGAAGAGGACTTCAAGATATAATTTTCTTTCCAGTGCGCGTCTTTAATATACAGTACTTTAATGTAAATCATTTGAGTCATTTTTGAGAAAATTTAAAATTTCGAAAAAATTTGCATATAAATGGTAGTTTGGATGGGGGAGATTTTCATGAATTTTTTCGTTTAAAATTTTTGGAAGATACTAAACTTTAATAACCATTTCAGTTTTGGTTTATCGTGTACATACACACATATACACACAAGGATTTTTGCCTAAAACTACTTTTTACTTTCTCTACACGTACTATATACATAATGTACAGAAAAGGAATTGTAATACACCCAAAAATTTGATACCGAGATTTCACCAGAAATATGCGTTTTGAGATCCCTCAATCCAAAAAGTGCTTTTAGAAAAATGCCCGTGTGTGTGTGTGTGGATGGGTGGGTGGACAGCATTGCTCATAAACGATAAGTACGTTGAATACCAAACTTGGTATTTAAGCTCAGTATCTTCCAAGGATGTCACACGAAGGTTTTCAAAAAAATCTTCCCCATCCCAATAATAAATAGATAAAAATTTGGAATTTTTTATTTTCTCAAAAATATTTCTAACGATTTTGATTAAAATATCGTATATTAAAGGTATTTACATGGCAAATAAAATTTATATCTTGCATATTCTAGGAATAGCCTCTGAAAACTACATTTTACATAACTGGTTAACCATGAGAGATGGACAAAATCCTACTTAACAGAAAACATAGATATCGTTAAAACACAATTTATGATATGTACATTATTTTGAAGGAGTTGGCCGTTTGAGATATTCCTTGTTATTGGTTTATGGTTTAAAAAACATGGTTTTCTTATACGGGAGCTTATCCACTCCTGACCACGCAAAGAAACGGATTTCAATCCCGTAGCAATCACATTTTAAAAATTTCTTTTAGCCTAGTGTATTCCCTTATTTCCCTTCGACTTATAAAGAACTAAGTAACAAGATTGCTTCTGCTAATGCTTATCTGTATTAGTATAAAATATATAGAATAGTACGCTTTTTGACAGTAAAGTGTTACAGAGAGGTAAAGAAAGTCATGTGAATGGAACACATCAGATTTTTACTTTCTCTACACGTACTATGTACACAGTGTATAGAGAAGGTATTTATTCCACCCAAAATTCCATACCGAGATTTCAACGGAAATACATGTTTTGGGTCCCCCTGAATCCAAAAGAAATACAAACGATTGTATTTAAATTTGGTATTTAAATTTGGTATCTTCCAAGGATGCGACACGAAGAATTTCAAGAGCATCCTCTCACCCCCAACTACCCTTTACATGGAAAACATTTCAAAATTTTTGATTTTCTCAAAAATGCTTTAACGATTTTGATTAAGAATCTCTTATATTTAAGATATTTACATGCCAAATAAAAAGTATATCTTGAATGTTTTAGGAATAACCTTCTAAAGACCTCTCTATTCTGGAAGATTTTATTGAATTTTGCAATACTGGCAAACCGTAAGAGATAGACAAAAACTTACTGCACAAAAAATGTAGATCACGATAAAACATGCATTTTTTTCGTGGAGTTGATCGTTTTTGAGATATTCCTAGTAATATGTTTCAGCTTTAAAAATCGTATACTTTTCTCATACAGGTCAACTCCTGTTCATACAAAGGAACTTCAGTCACATAGCAACCAGCTTTTGACTATTCACTTTAACCTATGGTATTCACTTATTTCCTTTCTACTTACAAGGAAGCAAGCAATCTCTTTCTGCTAATTTTTTCTCTATTAGCATGAAAGAAATAGAAGCACAAGCTTTTTAACAATCATTTTTTTGCAGAAATGTAGAGAAAGTCATGTGAATGAAACTTATCAGATGTTTTGATCTTGGGTAGCCTAAAATGTGTATTTCCACGTGATATCTTGGTACCGAATTTTTGGGTGGAATAAAATACGTTCTCTACTTATGTATATGTTCTAAGTAGAGAAAGTAAATATCTATTGGATTGAATGATTACGTTTAATTAGCTGAGTAAAGTGCAGTTATGGCGTATCGCCATGGAAATGTAGCTATAGCTACACAATGTGCATTCATTCATGTCCAGCTAATCACTGAGGCACGATATTACATGGTCAGGTTCACGAGTAAACACTGCCCTATCCGACCTTGAGGTTTAACGGATGCGAGACATCAATGACAAAGGACCTGTATCTTCTCAGTTTACATAGCTTTCAACTCCAATATATAGGTACATGATATTGGTTAATTTAGTAATAACAATAATTAATAAAATAATAACAACAAAAATCTAATGTGTTCCATTTACATGACTTTCTCTACTTCTCTGTAACAGATTATTGTTAGTAAGTATCTTCTTCTATTTATTTCAAGCTAATCAAGAACAAATTAGCAGAAATAGTCTTATTACCTGCTTCCTTGTAAGTAGAAGCGAAATATGGGAGTATCATAGGTTAAAGTGACAGTCAAAAGCTGGTTGCTATGTAACTGAAGTTCCTTTATTTGTATGGACTTTAGTTGACAAATTCCTGTATGAGAAAGTAAAATTTTTCAAAGTAGAAACCAAAAACAAGGAATATCTCAAAAACGGCCAACTCTACGAAAAAAAAATGTATATAACATAAATTGTGTGTATTGACGTGCTCTACATGTTTTGTGTGGCAAGTTTTTGTCTATCTCTTACAGTTTAGCAGTTATGCAAAATTCCGTAAAATGCATCCAGAATGAAATTGTCTTTAGAGGTTATTCCCAGAAAATTTAAGATATACATTTTATTTGTGAGGTAAATATCTTTAGTATACGATATTTTAATTAAAATCGTTAGAGCCATTTTTGAGAAATGTAAATTTTCGTAAAAAGATCCATGCAAAGGGTAGTTTGGGGTGGGGTATTTTCTTAAAAATCTTCGTGTTGCATCCTTGGTAGATACCAAAATTAAATACCAAGTTTGGTATTCAACGGTCTTTTCTTCTTTGATTCAGGAGAACCCAAAACATATATCTCCGATGAAATCTCAGTATCGAATTTTTAGGTACATTACAATACCTTCTTTGTACACTATATACATAGTACGTGTAGAGAAAGTAAAAACCGAAAGGCAAAGGACACGGTTACATAACGAATCATTCATACGCGAATCAGCGACCTGACATCAGTTTAGAAACCAGTTTAAATACTATTCTACGTCTTGTACTTCTACACGTCTCTTGGCAACACTCTAAATACAAGAGATTCTTTAAAAATCACTTAACAACTAATAATCCTGAGGCGATTTGCTCGACATAATCATTCACAGTTTGACAACAGTAATCAAGTCTGCTGCCACTAACAGTAAAATATGGCTCAGTGATGGCTCCCGTTTGATAGGATGGATTGAGGATTCGTGACCTAGAACCAGTCTTTTTCATTTCCCTGGGAAAGTATACCACTACTGTTAATTTATATTTTACTTTCTCTACACGTACTATGTACACAGTGTATAGAGAAGGTATTGTATTTCACCCAAAAATTTGATACCGAAATTTCTACGAAAATATGTGTTTGGATCCCCTGAATTAAAAAAAAAATCTGATGTGATCCATTCACATGACTTTCTCTACATCTCTGCAACAAATTATTGTTAAAAAACTTACGATTCTATTTACTTCATGCTAATCGAAAAACAATTGTAGAAAGTCTTATAACTTGCTTACTTGTAACTAGAAGCGAAATCAGGGAGTACCATACGTTAAAGTGATAGTTAAAAGCCGGTTCCTATGTGCCTCAAGTTCCTTTGTTTGCATGTACAGGAGTTGACAAATTTCTGTATGAGAGAAGTATAAGTTTTTCAAAGCTGAAATAAAAAATAAGGGATACCTAAAAAAATAATCAACTCCACGAATATATATATATATTAAAACACACAACTTATGTCAGTGTGGTAAGCTTTTGTCCATCTTTTACGGTTTAGCAGTTATGCAAAATTCCGTAAAATTCATCCCGGATAAAGTAGTTTTCAGAGGCTACTCCCTAAAAATTCAAGGTCTACATTATATTTGCGAGGTAAATATCTTTAATATACGTTATTTTAATCAAAATCGTTAGTCATTTTTGAGAAAATGTTGGTATTTAACGGTCTTTTCGTTTTTGAGCTACGCTGTCCACAGACACACAGAAACACACACACACACATACACACACGGACGTTTTTCCAAAAATGCTTTTTTTTTTTTTTTGGATTCAGGGGAAGCAACAATATGTATTTCCAGTGAAATCTCGGTATCGAATTTTTGGGTGGAATACAATGCCTTCTCTATACACTATGCACATAATACGTGTAGAGAAAGTAAAACGCATTTTTAGAAAAAGGTCCGTGTGTATGTGAGAGTGTGTGTTTGTGAACAGCATAGCTCAAATACGAAAAGATATTTAAATACCAAACTTAGTATTTAAGTTTGGTATCTTCCAAGGATCCGACACAAGATTTTCAAGAAAATCCCCCCACCTGCAACTACCATTTACATGGAACATTTTTCGAAAATCGATTTTCTCAAAAATTGCTCTAATAATTTTCAGTAAAATATCGTATATTAAATATATTTACATGACAAATGAAATGTATATCTTGAATTTTCTGGGAATAGCTTTTGAAGACCACTTTATTCTGGATGAACTTTACAGGATTTTGGAAACTGCTAAACCGTAAGAGATGGACAAAAACTAACCGTATAAAAATGTATATCACGTTAAAACACACAATTTATGTTATATACATTTTTTTCGTGAAGTTGATTGCTTTTGAGATATTCCTTGACATTAGTTTAAAATTAAAAAACATATACTTTTTTCATACAGGAATTTGTCAACTGCTGTCCATACAAACAAAGGAACTTTAGTCACATAGCAGATTTTGATTATCACTTTAACCTATGGTACCCCATTATTTCGCTTCTACTTACAAGGAAGCAAGTACTAAGAGTATTTCTGCTATTTTTTTTAACGATTTTTAACTAAAATTTATTACAGAGATTTAGAGAAAGTCATGTGAATGGAACACATCAGATTTTTCCTTGTAAACCTGAATTGAAAAACAAGTTTAATTATACACAGGGACTTTAAAAGCCTACACCATCCTGTCCACAACAGAAAAAAATCTGATGTGTTCCATTCACATGACCTTCTCTACATCTCTGCAACAAATTATTCTATTTACTTCATATAATCGAGAAAAAAATTAGCAGAAATAGTCTTATTACTTGCTTCCTAGTTAGTAGAAGCGAAATAAGGGGGTACCATAGTTTAAAGTCATAGTCAAAAGTTGGTTGCTATGTGACTGAAGTTCCTTTGTTTGTATGGACAGGGGTTGACAAATTCCTGTATGAGAACTATGTTTTTCGAAGCTAAAACCAAAAAACAAGGAATATCTCAAAAACGATCAACTCCACGAAAAAATTCATATAACTTAAATTGTCTGTTTTAACGTGCTCCAAGTTTTTCATGGAAAAGTTTTTATCCATCTCTTACGGTTTAGCGGTTATTCAAAATTCCGAAAAGTCATCGAGAATAAAGAAGTCTTCAGAGGCTATTTCCAGAAAATTCAAGATATACATTTTATTTGTCAGGTAAATATCTTTCATATACGATATTTTAATCAAAATCCATTGAGCCATTTTTAAGAAAATCAAAATTTTCTAAAAAAGTTCCATGTAAAGGGTAGTTTGGGGTGGGGAATTTTTATCAAAATCTTCGCGTCGCATCCCTGGAAGATACTAAACTTAAATATGAGTACCATGTACCGACTTTTCGTTTTTGAGTTATCGTGTTTACAGGCAGGCACACGGACACACACACACACCTTTTTTCTGAAAATGCTTTTTTTCGTTACAGTGGAGCCTAAAACATATATTTTCGGTAAAATTGGTATCGAATTTTTGGGTGGAGTGCAATACCTTCTCTATGTAGATAGTACATGTAGAGAAAGTAGTAATACACCGTTAAGCTCAAAGTATTACCTGCAGTTGTCATATCCTTTCCAAAGAAGAGTAAAAGTAGTTAGGTCTTGCGCATTACTATCTGCTTATATAACGTATGTCTTGCAATGCTGTTAATATTGCAGAGTAAAGTCAAACTTTAATTTATTGTTGTGCAACGGATCAATCAAGAGATCTGAGCAAGATAACATGGCCACTGAACTGCCTTGAAACAGGTAGCACGGACAAGCTACCAAACTGGGATTGACATGGCACATCCAGCAGTAGAAGAAGGCATGCCAAAGGATTTGATGAGAGTGCAGATCTAAAAGTTGCAGTACAATAACACAGAATATTTTGCTTGTATTAGAAATGTTTTTTATACTATTCGAACGAGTTTATTTTTTACTTTCTCTAGCCCCATATGTACAATGTACTTACGGATGGAGAAGTGTTGTATTCCACCCAAAAATTCGATACCGAGATTTCACCGGAAATACATGTTATAGAACTCCCTGTATCCAAAAAAAAAAAGCATTTTCCGAAAAAGGTCCGTGTGTGTGTGTGTGTGTGTGTGTGTGTGTGTGTGTGTGTGTGTGTGTGTCCGTGTGTCTGTGAACACGATAACTCAAAAGCAAAAAGTAGCTAAATAACAAACTTGGTATTTAAGTTTAATATCTTCAAGGGACGCGACACGAAGATTTTGAGAAAAATCCCCCCACCCCAAACTACCCTTTACATGGAACTTTTTTCGAAAATTTTGATTTTTTTAAAAATGGCTCTAACGATTTTGATTAAAATATCATATATTAAAGATACTTACCTAACAAATAAAATGTATATCTTGAATTTTCTGGCAATAGCTTCTGAAGAGCTGTTTATTCTGGATGAATTTTGCTTAATTTGGCATAACTAGTAAACCGTAAGAGACAGATAAAAACTTACTGCACAAAACATTTATGTATTGTTAAAATACACAAGTTAGGTTATATACATTTTTCTCGTGGAGCTTACCGTTTTCGAGGTATGCATTGTTATTAGTTTCAGTTGTGAAGTACTTACACTTTTCTCAGACGGGAGTGTCCGTTTTTCTTTTGTTCTACTCCTGGCCAAGAAAAGAAGCGATTTGTAATGACAATCGCATAACGACAGCTTTTAAAACATTTGACTATTGGTTTAGCCTAGTGTATTCCCTTATTTTCTTCCTACTAAATAATAGGAACTTCCTACGGAACTAAATAATAAGAACATTGTGCTAATGAGTACCACGATTAGCAAGATGCAGAGAGAAGAAGAATCTTACGTATGAAGTTTGTAGAACAGCTAGAGAAAGTCATGTGAGTGTAACACATCAGATTTTTAATCCAATGTGTTTCATCACATGTCTTTCTCTACCTATTTTGTAACACATTATTCTTGTAAAAGTTTCTTCTGCTCTCTATATTCTAATGAAGATAAACTTTAGCAGAAATTGTCTTCTTGCTTGCTTCCTTCTAAGCTAAGGCACTAGCGACTAGTTAAAGCGATAGTTAAATCGTTTAACTTGAAATGCCCTTCTCTCTGCATGACCAGTATGAAAAAACTGAAGAGCGACTTCCCATTCGACAATAAGGCTTTTGTGAGGTAAGCTTTTGTCTATTTGATGGCTTACCAATTATGCAAGAGATTCAGAATGAGTGGTTATTACTTATAATTTGAAGGTGGTTGAAGATTTTCACAAGTTTAATGTTTTGTACCGTTATTTCCTTCTTGTTTTCCTAAATTCTTAAGATCTTCCCTTTCAATTTTAAACGTCCATATTCCCTCAGGATATGTTACTCATATTTTTTACGTTCCTTGTATATGCAGATTCGATCTTCCACAATATTAAATCGGTTAAAGATTACAATTTTTCTTTGATCGGTGACCATTGCTACCAGTTTGATCCTGATTTATGGCTTTTAATTAAATCTGTGCATAAGAGGCTGTACTTGCCACCTAAGGAAATAATGTTGTCAGCATACCTATAGAATCCAAACTGCATTCGCATAGTGCTCGTCGGAATTGCTACCAGATGATAAAGAGAATTCGAGGGGATTTCAATAAATTCTTAGCAAAAGAAAATTTTTTTTTTTTGTGTGTGTTTTCTTTTTATTTTCAACGTAATCTCCTTTTAGCTCGATATACCAGCGTTTCTCCAACTGTTTTAAGCCTTCCAAAAATTAGGATTTCGGAAGCTCCTCAAAATAGGTATCTGTTTGGGAGATGACCTCTTCGTTAACGTGAATCGTTTTCCGCGAGTCATTTTTTCAAATTTGGAAATAATCAAAACTGCGTAGATGTGCGCCCTTGTATTGTCTTGAGGGAAGAGTTTTTTTTTTTTTTTTTTTTTCTCCGTTCAACCGGCGCAATAACGATGCATAATACTCTCCGTTTATCGTTCTTCCTTTCTGCAGGTAATGAATGTAGATGATTCCGCGTGCATCCCAAAAAACCGACACCCACCACCTTGTCTACAGATGTCCGTCCTTTGCCTTCTCCGAAGCCGGTTCGCCTTTAAAAACCCAATGTTTCGACTGTAATTTTTTCTCTGGAGTGTAGTAGCGTATCTAATATTTCTTTCACGGTTATGTATCGACGCAGAAACTCGTCAAGACTGCGACGGAAAAGTGCCAAACAAGCTTCCAAATCGAGCACTCGAGTGCGTTTATTCTCCATTGAGAGCAAACGTGTCGCCCATCTTGCCGAGATCTTTTTCAGACCTAATTTTGATACAAAGTTGGAAACGCTGTACCTTGTGATATGTCTGTGGCCTTTACTATTTCGCGAACTTTGATTCGTCGATCACTCAAAACCATATCGTGGATTTTGCCAATAATTTCGGAGGAAGTCACTTCTACTGGAAAGGATGAACGATGTTCATCATTTGTGGATGTAGACCACGCTTACATTCATGCATCTAATTGTAAATTGTTGCAAATACCGGATCAGATGTGCCATAAAGATCCAACTAGGCTTTTATTTCTTTCAGTGTTAAGCCTTTTAAATATAAGTGTTTAATCACCGCACAAAACTCTTTTTTATTTTTTATTTATTTTTTTTTTTTTTTTACATTTTTCTGAATAAGATTGTTGATTCATTCGCCTATGGCAACGAAACCGCGTGATGGATATAGCTGAAACTTAAACTGTCATCTGGTAAGACGACGACGGTTACTAAATACAAACTTTTTTCGATGATAGGAGTTTAATTTCTTGGATTTTCTAAGGACTTGTTGAATGTCCCGAATAGCTTCTTTCACTGTTATGCAATGTCATGGCGTGCCAGTAGATGGCATGTAAGATGATGCACACACAGAGCTATTTTGCATATGGTGCCATCCCATGTACAAGAAATGTCTCCGTCTGTACAGGGCTTTAAGAAATCTAGTGCCGATTGAAGGTTAATAGGAGGCTGTATATTATTTTAACATGTTTTTTGTCATTGACGCACTTTTGTTGGCCTGGATGCCAAAGTGAGGGAAGAATTAACTTCTTGGTCGTTCACTTTTTTCTGTCAGCGAATACATTTGGGCTGAATTAGTCATGTTGGCTGCAGGCGTATCGTGCGCGAAATAGTCTAATAACGAGGGTTTTAACCGCGGTGTGTTTTCTAAATTACGTGCTTGTCCTTCATCTCATGAATTATTGCTACTGGGACAAACATAAGCCTTGAATGAAGGTAGTGTGTTTGGACCTAGACTTCGAAATTATTCGCTTACTCACAGTGTTTTGAAAGGCATAAAGGAACGGAAATAATGTATATGATATTATATACTTGGACACACGTCATTCACGTATGTAGATGACCTTGTGATAATTTCTAGTAATGAAGAAACAGTAAAAATCGTTATCTATACATTAAATGAAACAGTATTGCGTCAATGGCTATAAAACACCAGCAATGACTTTTAGAGACAATAACCCGTGAGATTAAAGCTACTCATCTAAGAGCAAATAGTGGAATTGGTAAATTGTTTCAACTCTCCTGGTTGTAAAACACATCAAAAAGAAGCAGACGTACAGCATAAAATGGTACGGTTTTCAACCACATGGCAACCATCTTTTAAAAGCTTTGACTATCGCTTTAGCCTAGAGTATTCCTTTCTACTTACGAGAAAGCAAGTAATAAGACCATTTCTGATAATTTTTATCTCGATTAACATAAAGTAGATAGAAGAATAAGAGTTTTAACAATAATTTATTACAAGGATGTTCAGAAAATCGTGTGAATGGAACACATCAGATATCTTCCCAAACGGCATTTTTCAGTGATGAGTTATGAGTGAAACCTGCTAAACATTGAGCCAGGGAGGATGCATTTTCCGAGTTTTGAACGGCAGACCTTGTGCTCACTAGTCCATGCCTTAACGGCCTCAACTACCCATGTCCAGGGAATAAAGTGTTAATTTGCTATGTTAGTCCTCTGTATGCAACCATTATAGCAAATGGAAATATTGTACTACAAATACATTTATGAAGTACGTGTTCACACTGGATGGGTAGAGTCAGACTGAAAAATTCAATACCATAGCCGGGATTTTAACCACGGATCTCCAGGTCTTTAGCCAGTTTCTCTAATCACTGAGTTACCATGGCAACATGCCGGCACGCTACTAAATTTTTCAACTAACTCCCATGTTTCCCGGTAAACCATAAGCTGATCAAATTAGTTTTGAAATAAATGGAAATTGAGTTTTATTTATGGACGCTCTTTAGCTGCTGTGGTTCCCAGCGTCACATTCTATAATGGTCGTGAAAGACCGCTTAATTTTGCTGAGACACCTCTTTATCAAGTATAAATCTACAACACGTGACCAACAGCTTTATTCCCTTCCGAAGGATTTTACGCCCGACAAAAATCCATCGTCCTCCGCCGGATTTGAACCCGCGACCTGGATATAGGGCGTTAGCATGGTACTATTAAATCCCTAGGGCGATGAGTTATTTTGAGATGACATACCCCAATGGCGACTTACAATCTCGTAAGCATTCTAAGTCCCGGGCTTCATAGTTTAGCCAACTTTTAGATCATTTAGTGTTAATTTAATTGTTTTTTTTTACTTTCTCTACACGTACTATGTGCATGTGTATAAAGAAGGCATTGCACGCCAAGAAGAAACTGGATGCCTAGATTTCACCGGAAATACACGTTTTAGGGTCTCCGTATCCAAGTAAAGCATTTTTAGAAAAAAGGTCCGTGTGAACACCATAACTCAAAAACGAAAAGTCGGTAAAATGACAAATTGGTACTTATATAAGTTAAGTATCTTCCAAGGAAGTGAAACGAAGATTTTGAGCACACTCCCCACTCCAAACTACCCTTTACATGGAAAAAAATCAAAAATGTTGATTTTATCAAAAATTGCTCAAACGATTTTGATTAAAATACCGCACATTGAAGACATTTATATGTCAAATAAAATGTATATTTTGTATTTTCTGGGAATAGCCTCTGAAGATCTCTTTACTCTGGATGAATATTGTTAGATTTTATATAACTAGTTAACCGAAAAAAATAAACAAAAATGTACCTACTAGACAAAAACATGTAGATCTCATTAAAACACACAATTTAGGTCATATACATTTTTTCGTGGAGTTGACCATTTTTTTTTTTTTTTTTTTTTTTTTTAGATATTCCTTGTTATTGGTTCAATTTTAAAATAATGAATACTTTTCACATACGGGAATTTGTCAATTCCTGTCAATGATCTTGCGGATTTCAACCTCAGTGTAACCAGCTTTTAAGAGACTTGACTATCGATTTAGCCTGGTGTATTCCATTATTTACATTCTACTTACAAGAAAGCATTTTTGATCTTGTTTATCTCGATTATCGCAAAGTTGACTGAAACACAAGCTTTGTTAAGGATATGTAGAGAAAGTCATGTGAATGTAATATCACGTTTTTCACACAAGCCGTGTGTAGGACAAGAGTTGGATAGGTAATAGGAGACCGAAAAATTCAATGTCATAGCCGGGATTTGAACCATGGATCTCCCGGTCTCTAGCCGGTTGCTCTAACCACTGACTTATCATGGTACTAAATTAATACTAATAACATATTAACAGGTAAGATTAAAGTTTCAAAGTAGTTTCCCAGAGTCAAAAATTGAGCAGTATTGTGTTATGAAGAAATATGGTTATTGGTTGGAGCAGTATAATGCTTATTTTCCAGACATAAGGCATGACAATTCAATTCTAACAGATATTAAGTAACAAATGCTTGCATAAACAGCATATGACTAGCTATTTACTTGGTTTCGCAACGAAAGCAAGCAAATTCTGGAAATAACATAACTCGCAGATGTGCAAAGCACAGCTTTCTAGAGGCACACAGCAATTGCGGAGAACTGATTAGCTATTCATGAAATGAACTAAGCACACTTTCGATGCTGCTGAGGAAAAAGCAAAGACCTCGGTTTACAGAACACGTGGCTTAAGGGCTAGAAGTGCCAAGACCATGGATTTAGTTTACAAATATTAAAAACTTTCTCTAGGCTGTAGATTCAAGTGTCAGGAGCGTTAGAATGAAAGCTTATTCATTCTAACCACACAGAGGCACTCCGAACAAAAAACCTGCCGAGGAAAGAAACTTTTTTTCTGTTTAAAGAGTTTTTAAGCAAACTTAACGATATCATCTTTCTTGTTATTTGGTTTTGAAAGTGCCAAACAAAAGACCCAGACCATATTTTGTTTTTCCTTCGATAACAAAAGTTGTGCAACATCATCTTGGCAGGATTTGCATATCAGGAATGCAAGACATCACCAAGTTGGCAAAGATACAATCTAACTCCTCTAACTCCTGATCTCCCCCCCCCCAAACAGAGGGAGAGAGAGAGACCACATTTTCATATGAATTGTATGACTTCTACCTATTCTCAAAAAAACACTCTTACAAAAGCTTATCCTTCTATCTGCTTCATGCTACTCAAGATGAACATTAACAGAAACTGTTTTATTGCACAGTTTCACGTAGTTTCAAGGGGAATAAAGTAGCTAAAAATTTTAAGAGCGGCTCGCTGTATGACTGCGTTGAAATTCCGTTCTCATTGAATGCACAGGAAACAGAAAAAGGAGGAAACAAACGAATAACGGCTTCCCATTTGAGAAAAGTGTAAGTATTGGAATTTAAACCATTATATGATATATTACAAATGGTAACTCCATCAAAAAGTCTTCCCTTCACAAAATGTCCTCTACCTGACTACAAAGAAACTGTTCTTACAAAACATCACCTTCATCTACATAATGATTTTCAATATCAACATTACTAAAAATTGTCTCATTATTTAGTTCTTTATAAGTAACAGAGGAATAAAGGAATACACTACACTAAAGCAATAGTCAATCTTTTACAATCCATTGCTATGCGATTGTAATTGAAATCGGGTTCTCTTTCACGGCCAGGAGTAAAACAAAAGAAAGATGAAACGGATGGCTGCTTCTCGTTTTGAAAAGTCTAAGTACTACTAAAATTGAAACTAATAACAGGAAATATTTCTGAAATCATTATCTCTACAAAAAAATAGATGTATAATAAATTGTGTGTTTTAATGGTATCTACATTTTTACGCAGTAAGTATTTATCTAAATTTTAGGTTTACCATTATGCAAAAGTCATTCATAATGAAGAAGACTTCAGGAGTATTCCCAAGTAATTCAGGAAATACATTTAATTTGTTATATGAACATCTTTAATACAGCATTTTGTTAAAATCTTAGCCATATTTTAGAAAATCGAAAATTTGGAAAAATGTTCTATTTAAAGGGTAGTTTGAAGTGGCGGGATTTTTCTGAAAACCTTCGTATCGTATCCTTGAAAAATAGTAAATTTAAATTCCAAGTTTGGTGTTTTACCGACTTTTGAGTTATGCTGTCCACACACAGACACTTTTTGAATTCAGGATTTTCACAATTTTCAAGAAAAAAGTACGCCTTGCAAATAGCATTGTAGTGAGGGGATTTTCTTGAAAATTTGTTTGTCGCATTCTTGGAAGCTGCTGAACTCAAATATCAAGTTTGGTATTTAATAGACTTTTCACGTTTGCTGTTCACTAATAGGCACATACGCAGTTGGCGATTTAGCACCTGATTGATCTATATCAGATGATTGACGTACGAATGAAATGATGAAGTAGACTGGTTGTTTACATGTAGAGAGCTTAGTAAAAATTACACGAACATCGGTAAGTAAACATTTATTGGAATTATTTGATTACGCCATGTCGTAACTTAGAGCTTGAGCCGTATGTCACGAGCTGACACTGAAACAATCCTTCCTAATCCTATATGGATATGCCGTCATCTTACCATTAATCCCATCCAAGGAAAATTGAGATAAACTGCGTGACAAGCAACGAACAACAACTACATTTTTAACAACCAGATAAGCTTAATAAAAGAAGCCGCACTGCCTAAAACGCAAACTATGTGGCTTTCAGGATTCAGCAATGATATAATAGGTAGACGTGGAGAAGGTAGTTGTGTTGCACTCAAAAATTCTATACAGAGATTTCAGCAGAAATATATGTTTTGAGGACTCGTGAATAAAAAAAATCTAATGTGTTCCATTCAGATGACTTTCTCTACGTCTCTGCAACAAATTATTGTTGAGAAGCTTATGCTCCTATTTACTTCATGCTAATCCTTGTAAGTAGAAGCGAAATAAGGGAATCCATAGGTTAAAGTGATAGTCAAAAGCTGGTTGCTATGTGACTGAAGTTCCTTTATTTGTGTGGACAGGAGTTGCCAAATCCCATTTTTTCAAATCTGAAACCCATAACAAGGAATATCTTAAAAACGATCAACTCCACGAAAAAAATCCATATGGCATAAATTGTGTGTTTTATCGTGGTCTACATTTTTTTTGCAGTAAGTTTTTTTCTATCTCTTACGGCTTGCCAGTTATGCAAAATTCAATCAAAAGCATTCAGAATAAAAGAGGTCTTTTGAGGCTATTCCCAGAAAAGTCAAGATATACATCTTATTTGTCAGGTAAATATCTTTAATATTGGATATTTTAATCCAAATAGTTAGAGCCATTTTTGAGAAAATCAAAATGTTCGAAAAAAGTTCCATGTAAAGGATAGTTGGGAGTGAGGGGATTTTCTTCAAAATCTTCGTGTCACATTCTTGGAAGATACTAAACTTAAATACCAAGTTTGGTATTTAATGGTATTTTCGTTTTTGAGCTATGCTGTCCACAGACACACACACATGCACGCACGCATACGGATCTTTTTCCAAAAATGCTTTTTTGTTTTATTCAGGGGGACCCAAAAAATGAATTTCCCGCGAAATCTTGGTATCGAATTTTTGGGTGAAATACAATACCCTCTCTATGCACTATGTACATAGTACGTGTAGAGAAAGTAAAAATCTGATGCGTCGCTCACATCACTTTCTCTAGCTGCTGTACAAACTTCTTACAAAAGATAAAATGCTTCTTTCTACACAATGCTAATTTAGATGAACATTAGCAGAACATTCTTATTACTTAGATCCTTATAAGAAGGGAACAAAGGGAATGTACTAGGCTAAAGTGATAATCAAATGTTTTAAAACTGTCGCTAGGCGATTGCCATTGCAAATCGCTTCTTTGCTTGGCCAGGAGTAGAACAAAAGAACAACAACAAAACGGACACTTCCCTCAGAAAAGTACTTCACAATTGAAACCATTAACAAGGAATATCTCGGATACGGTTACCCCCACAACAAAATCGTAGAGGGCATAATTGTATGTGTTGACGAGATCTACATTTTCTGTGTAGTAAGTTTTTGTCTATCTCTTACGGTTTAGCAACTAAGCAAAATTCGGCAAAATTCATCCAGAATAAAGAAATCTTCAGAGGAAACTCTCAGAAAATTCAAGATATACATTTTATTTGGGATGTAAATATCTTTAATATGCTGGAATTTTAATCAAAAGTACCATCTACAACAACGGCCAGTCTGCTACTGCTGCGAACCGTGTTTTTTTACTAAACCGCATGTTAATGACCATTGTCGCTGAGAGGGAATTACTGTACCAATACAGTATTTTGTTCTGAAAGCATGGTATACACTGTACAATTGATTGACACGCGCTCCCAAAGAAAGAGCAAGCGTTCTCATCCAAACCTAAAGGTACCGCATTATCAGTCTGAGGCCGAGGTTATACCTACCTATGGATTATGAATGAAAACCAGTATTCTGTATGGAAAATTGAAACAGAATTCTAATTTAAGCCATTTCGAGATACGTAAAACGTACACGAGGACAACGCATAAAAACGATATTTTACTCTAGTTTTATGTAATATTTAGTTTTATTAAGAACAGCTCGAATTACACGGAACCTCTATATACTGGGGCTCTAATATATTCATATTCTTACTTCCAAACTCTGCAGATGATAGAGCATAGTAATAATAATATTACGAGGTACGTCCAGAAAGTAAGTTCCGTTTCAATTTATCTCCGCTGCAGCGCTGCGATCGCAGTTCCGCACATGCGCTGTAGACGCTCTGTATCAAGGAGAAGAAACGTGCGCCATTTTGAGATCGCTGTCAGCCACATACGCTTTGTTGTGCTTGTTTACAATGTCGGTGTTGATTGAAAATCCCGCCACTTGTGAAATCATATCTGTGATTCGTTTTCTGAATGCTAGGAAAGTGAAACCAATTGAAATTTATCGGCAAATTTGCGAAGTTTACGGACAAAATGCGATGAGTGATTCAATGGTGAGAAGATGGGTCCGACAGTTCAATGAAGGACGTAGTGAAGTGACTATGAAGAACGAAGTGGGCGTCCATCTTTGGTTACAGAAGAACTAGTTCACGCGATTGATGACAAGGTCCAGGAAAACAGCAAGTTTACAATTAGTGCTCTCGCTATGGAATTTCCCCAAAGCTCACGATCACTAATTCATGAAATTGTTACCGAAAAACTGAAATTTCGTAAACTTTGCTGACGTTGGGTACAGGCGGCAAACTTCTATGAAGAATGTATACAAAAACTTGTGCCACGCTACGACAAATGCCTGCAAAATTTCGGCAGTTATGTGGAAAAGTAGTTTAAGAGCTGTAGAATTTTGTGCAATAAAGAACTATTCTGTATCTGTACAAAATTTAATTTTATTACCAAACGGAACTTACTTTCTGAACGTACCTCGTAATAATTAATAAAATAATAATAATTAATAATAATAACAATAATATCTAATAAATAAAGCGAAGTACCTGTGAGTTTAGATCAAGACGGCTACACAAGTACCTAAGTGCATTAGTCAAGATAATCAGTGTTAATCAGTAGACAAATAAATAATGAACAAAGAACAAGTGTTTAACTGCATACAACGGTCCTAAAAAGGTGTTAAATCATCTCTTAAAACAAACGGCGTATTTTATAATAGGGAATACCATATTATTTAGCACAAATTACCTGAGAGGTTCAGATCAAAAGGAGGATCTTTCCTGGAATGGCTAACTAGGACTGCCAAACCAAGGAGAGAGCCCCGTGCCTCCGGGGGACACGAGGGTCAGTCAATAACTAATGACTTCTCTCTCTCTCTCTCTCTCTCTCTCTCTCTCTGTCTCTCTCTCTCTCTCTCTCTCTCTCTCTTTTAATTTGCAAGAAAATTAAACATTGATTACACAGCACGAAAGTTACAACATTCAGGATTAAATTGTCAATTTCCAATGTAATCCAAAATCTTTTTTCACAGTTTTAGTACACCTTTTAACAAGGGCATGCATTCCTGTGTAGTAAAATGCACAGTCTTGCTTCCGAAGTCATTGACGAACAGATTTTTTCACGGCCACTGCATCTAGAAAGTGAACTCTGCAATGAGCTTCCTTATCCTTCCAAATTGAAGCACTTCAAAATGTCCCGAGGCTATTGTCTCTCCTAATTCTGCTCGGTTAACATTCTGGGTAACACACTGCGAATACGCTTTTGAGTGTCCCAGTTCTTGAAGAATTGTCAGTACACTGCATTTACTGAGAGACGTAATGCAAAACAATGCATCCGTTGTTATCCGCTGGTCAGCTTGAATGATCTCATCCACTCGCTCTATGTTGCGTAGAGTCACTGCAGTTACGGGTCTACCTATCCGCTGTTCATCGGCCAACATGAACCCTTCACCTTCATTATAATGAACCCATCTTCTAACCGTGCTGACATACACTGTTGAATCATCATACACCTTTGTGAGGCTTTCATGAATGCGAATGGGAGTTTCACCTTCCACATTCAAGAATTCAATGACAGAATTCTGTCTAATAGAACATCAATGTCAGCCATTTTGCAACAGGAAGTGGTGCTGCCACTGGCAGACGTATGAAGTTGCTGTTGCAGTGGAGTGGAGAAGGTGGTTTCAGGAATTGTGCAAAACTTAAATTGTTCACATAACTTACTTAGCTCAGGAGAGAAAAAAAAAATGGGAGGCATTACTTATTGACTGACCCTCGTAATACCTGCGAGGAACATAAGGATTGAGCTGCCAGAATGCTGGCAATTCAAGCACAGAGGAAGTCAAACAAAATACGGTCGCCAATAACAGCATACTTTATCAAACACAATTACAGATGCGCGTATCTCTTGTGTACGTACATATGAATTCCCGGATGCGCGCCCAATTTTTCGTTGCGTTTTAGCAGTAATTTAATTACCGACAACTACAGTTGGTTCTGTAGTATCCTCGACTGTACAGTACAGCATGTAATGTGATTACTGTTTATTACATTCAGGGCTATCTCAATAATGCAATTTATTTCGCGTAGCTTAATGCACTCTGGTTAGAAAACCAGTTTTGTTTATCATTCGTGGTCCCTTAATTTGTGTATTTGTGTTTAATCATGCTGTAGTGTCGGGTGTTAACCCTAATTGCTGTTAACATTAGCCAATTGTAATTTTCCCACCCCAAATAACTTACTATGATTAACGGTAAAAACATTTTGTGTGTTTAATTCACATATCTTTCTGTATCTGTTTTGGAAAACATGCTTACAAAGGATTATTCTTTAATCTAATAATGCCAATCAAGATAAACATTACCAGAAGTGTCTTATTACTTAGTTCTTTATAAGTAGAAGCGAAATAAGGGGATGCACTAGGCTAAAGCAATAGTCAAATCTTTTAAAAGCAGTCGTTCTGTGCTTGTCATTGAAACCGGCTCTTTCCAAGGCCAGGAGTAAAACAAAAGAGAGATGAAACGAAAGATAACTTCCCCTTTGAGAAAAGTATGGGTAATTTAAACTGAAACCCATAATAAGGAATAACTTCTTAAAGATGTACGCATATGACAAAGTGTGTGCTTTAATGAGATCTACATTTTTGTGTAGTAAGCTTTTGTCTATCTCTTACGGTTCAAAACTTATACAAAAGTCACCCAAAAAGAAGACGTCATCAGATGTTATTATGAGAAAATTTAAAATATACATTTCAGTTGAAACATCTTAAGACATATGGTGTTTTAATCAACATTGTTCGAGCTATTTTAAAGAGAATCTAAGTTTTCAAAAAATGTGAAAAGGGTATTCGGTGTGGGGGAATTTGAAAAAAAATCTTCGTGTGGTATCTTTGGAAGATACTGAGCTGAAGTACCGAACTTGGTCTTCAACCGACTTTTCGTTTTTGAGCTATGTTGTTCACGCCCGAGCGCACGCACACACACGCCTTTTACTAAAATTGTTTTGGATTCAGGTGACTTCAAAACGTGTATTTTCGGTTCAATCTCGGCAAGAATTTTTGGGTAGAATACAATACCCCTATATCTGCAATGTACATAAATACGTGATAGAATAACATTCTCATTTGTTTGCATTTATATGGCTTTCTCTATTTAACCATTTATAAACTTATTCTTATATAAGCTTATTTTTTATATCTTCAGTTGGCCGCATAATAAGAGGCAAGTTTCTATATGCGTTTAATTATATGTATAATTACACTCGCTTGAATTTCTTAGAGGTGGTCATAACGAACCAACATCAATGGTGGGAGCAAGTTTTTAATTATAAATAGTTCAAAAGAATTAAACGAAAAAAAAAAGGAGCGATATGTATTCGATTGTATTTTGTATCGCAAATTTGTGCCTTCGGAAATTATGCCAAATGTCGGAGGTCTATGGACAATTAAGAAAAATCATCTGATGTGTTCCATTTCACATGATTTTCTCTGCCTTTTCTACAAACAAACTATTCTTGCAAAAGTTGCAAAAGATTATTCGTTTATCTACATGTTTGTAATCAAGATAAACGTTAGCTGAGAAAGTCTTGTTGATTATTCCTTTTAAGTAGAACGTAATTAAGGGAAAACAGTAACGTAAAACGATAGTCAAATCCTTTAAAAGCTGGTCGTAAGTGAAACAATTATAATTTGCTTCTCTCTGCATGGCTAGGATCAATACAAAAGAGATATGAAACGAACAAGGATTTCTCGTTTTAGAAATTTAAGTATTTTAAAATTCAAACAATATATCTGAAATGATCATTTCTACATAAAAAAACTAAGTGACATAAATTGTGTTTTTATAAGATATACATTTTTGTGTAGCAAGTTTTATTTATTTCCTTTTTACTTTCTTTACACGTTCTATGTACATAGTGTATAGAGAAGGTATTGCACTCAACCCAAAAATTTGATACCGAGGTTTCACCGGAAAAATATGTTTTAGGGTCCCCTGTATCCAACAAAAAAAAAAGCATTTTCACAAAAAGGTCCATGTGTGTGTGTGTGTGTGTGTGTCCGTGTGTAGGTGTGTCCGTGAACATAGTAACTCAAAAACGAAAAGTCGGTAAAATACCAAAGTTGGTATTTAAGTTTAATATCTTCCAGGGATGCGATACGAAGATTTTGAGAAAAATCCCCCCAACCCAAACTACCCTTTACATGGAAACTTTTTCGAAAATTTTGATTTTCTCAAAAATGGCTCTAACGATTTTGATTAAAATATCATATATTAAAGGCATTTACCTGACAAAATGTATATCTTGAACTTCCTGGGAATAGCCTCTGAAGACTACTTTATTCTGGAGAAATTTTACGGAATTTTGCACAACTGCTAAACTGTAAGAGATGGACAAAAACTTACCACACAAACAAATGTAGAGCATTTTAAAACACACAATTTAAGTTATGCATTTTTTAATGGAGTTAATCGTTTTTGAGATATTCCTTGTTTTTGGTTTCAGCTTTAAAAAATTATACTTTTCTACACAGGACTTTGTCAACTCCTGTCCATACAAACTAATGAACTTCAGTCACATAGCAACCAGCCTTTGACTATCACCTTATGGTACTTCCTTACACCACTTCTACTTACAAGAAAGCAAGTAATAAGAGTAGTTCTGCTATTTTTTTCTGGATTAGATGAAGTAAATAGAAGCAAGCTTTTTACAATAATTTGTTCCAGAGATGTAGACAAAGTCATTATTTATGGAACACAGATTTCTTTCCTCTCTTTCCCTCCTTTTCCCAAAATTTCTTTTTCTTCTTTTTGATTACCATTTGCGTTTTGGTTCTAATACACACACATACGAACTTACAAACACCCATCCCAAAGCAGGACTCAAACCGAAGATCCCCTGCGCCATGAAGCACTTTAGTGAGCGAGGCCATTGGGACCAGCAAAAGTGCTATCGCAGTCGGTAGGACTCGAACCTACGCTCCCAAGAGGGAATCTGATTTCTAGTCAGACGCCTTAACCACTCGGCCACGACTGCTGCTCTCTTAGGTATCCTCCTTATGCAAAAGACGTTCAGCATAGAGGTCTGCAAGAAATTCAAGATATACATTTTAATATGCGTCATTTTATTCGATTTTTCAAAAAAATCTAAAAATCTAAATTTTCAAAAAAAATGTTCCAAGTAAAGGAGTTTGACATGGAAGATTTTTCTTTGGAAGCTATTTAAAAACAAAATTTTGTACCCAATCGTCTTTTTTGAGTTATGTTGTCCAGACATAAATATTTTCTTCTAAGAATTATTATTTTAATTTATTCAAAGGTCCTCAAAAATACGTATTTCCGGTGATATCTCAGTATTGAATTTTTGACTGAAATACAACACCAACTCCACCTACTATGTGTATTGTTCAAACGTGCTAGAGGAAGTAAAATTGCATTCGGACATTAGAATAAACAAGCAAACATTTCTAAATTTGTTCCATATAAAGGGTAGTTAGATGTGGGGGGGAGTCATTTTTTTTTTAAAAAGTCTTCGTGTTGCAAGATACCAAAGAAGATACCAAACTTAAATACCAAGTTTAGTTTTTGGTGATCTTTTTGTTTTTGAGTTATGCTGCACTCACACACGGACATTTTTCTAAAAAGGCTTTTTTTTTTTGGATTCAGTGTGACCCAAAACATCATTTCCAGTGAAATCTCGGTATCGAATTTTTTTATACATTATGTACATAGTGCGTATAGAGAAATTAATAAATAGCTAACGAGGAGCTGGTGGAACGCCGCAAACACCATTCTTATTTTGTTAGAAAGCAATCGTCATAAATAGATAAACAACATTTAATGGACATTCCTGTTGTACGACACACCCTTTACCATCCTGGCTGTGATTGGTTTCAAAAGATAAAGCTGAAGAGAAATCGCCAGATCTCCCACCACCGAGCATTTTGCAACACCTCCACCTTGGAACAGATTAATGTATGAGCAAAACTCGCGATAGTTTAAGACTTGACATTGCCGCTTGTCAGTGTCTTTAGATTAATTTTGTTCTATCACGAGGTCAACAGTTGCCGATATGAGAAACATGCAGAATTTAGAGCACCGCATGAGTCACCCGAGGTTCTGAAACCTATCCTTTACAAGAAAAAGGATCCTTATACAGATACCGTCAGGGCAGGTTTCCAAAAACAGTATTTGTGATACTACAGCTCATGTATCCAAAAATATCTCATGCGTTCCAATCATATCGACTTTCTCTACCTATACTGTAACAAACATTTATTGCAAAATCTTATTCTTCTGCCTAATCAAGACAAAGATTACCAGAAATGGTCTTATTACTTAGTCCCTTATAAGTAGAAGGGAAATAAGGGAATATAGCACTAGTTCAAATCTTTTAAAAGCTCGTTGCTAAATTCAGCTCTCTTTGCACGCCCAAGAGTACAACAAAAAAAAAAAAAACTGGAATAACAAATTCCCGTTACAGAAAAGTTCAAGTATTTTAAAAATTATAACCAACAACTCCATAAAAAATGTAGGTATATCACAAATTGTATGTTTTAATCAGATCTACATTTTTATACAGCACATTTTTGTCTATCCCTTACGGTTTACCAGTTGTGCAAAAATCATCCAGAAAGAAGAGGTCTTCATAGGCAATTCTAAGAAATTTTAAATATACATTTATTTGTATATTTTTCTTGACTGCAACGATGATTATTTTAACAAACCATAAAGACATTGTAACATTATATTTTATCATGTAAATATACAGTATACAGTATTTTGATAAAATCGCAGTTTCGGATGGGGGGATTTCTTTGAAAAGCTTTGTGTAGCATTCTTGGAAGATGCTGAACTTAAATATCAAGTTTGGTGTTTAACCGATCTTTCATTTTTTTCAATTAATGCTACGACTCTCTCTCTCTCTCTCTTTCCCTCTCTCTCTCTCTCTCTCCCTCTTTTTCTAAAAATAGTTTTTTTAGGATTCAGGAATTCTCAAAATATGTATTTTCGTGAAATCTCGGTATCGAAATCTTGGATAGGATTCAATCACCCTCTCTATCTATTATCTATGCATATGTGCTATATAGTAAAAAACTTAGATTCGAAAAACTGAATATTTTAGCGAAAAGTCTGCTTTTATCACAAGATATCAATATATGAGCCACATTTCCCTTGACTTTAAACAGAAAACACTTGTTTGTTTGTTTTACCACTACTGGTTACCTTGAGTAAGCGGCGGAAGTTTTGTATTTCACTCAAAAATCCGTTATCAAGTTATCACCGCAAATACAATTCTTGGCAATGAATAAATTAAAAAAAAAAATTAAGAAAAATGATACCGCGCGCGCGTTTGCATGTCTGTATGCAAATTACCTCAAAAACGAAATATCTGATAAACCAAACTTGGTATCCAAGAACCTCCAAAGATACCACACGAAAATTTTAAAGAAGATTTCCCCAGCGAAACTACCGTTTTAACGAAAAAGTTTCCGTTCAAAAGCCTTCAAAACATATATTTCTAGTGAAATCTCGGCATCGAATACGATACCTTCTCTGCCTACTATGTACTTGTAAATATGTGATAGACAAAGTAAAAATCTGACTATCGCTTAATGTATCTCTCTTAATACTTATTCAAATAATGAATATTTATCTCGGTTATCACGAAATAGTTATTGACTGCCTCGCATTCTAGCTTCCAAATCCAGAGGTACCAGGCAGGTAGAGAGACTCTCTTTAACCAGGATTATTCCCCATTCTCCTTAGAGACGTAAGTATAAGTGAGAGAGTAAATGTGTGTGCGTAACAGAAATATGACACTCTGATGACTAAATGGCTAATTGTAGAAATATGTGTAGAGAATATAGATCAGATTTTTAAAACAGACCCTGAACTGGAAACTGAATTTTAAAACTCTGCTGCATGATTTTATTACATATGCCATGTTTCTTCCAATTCTTCAACCGGTTTAGATACACCTGTAATAATGATTTAACGTAAGCGGTTCGAATAGCTATGATCGTTAAGATGATACGTAATGGACTAGTCATCTATTCAAAACCGAACGTCTGAGTTCTAATCCCAGTAAACTACAGCCAAACTTGCTTGCGGTAAAGGACGGGGAGTGCCCACGTAAATAACTGGTGTGATAGTATGTGTGGACGACGTGTGGTTAAATTTTCATGCAATTGCATGCACTTTGTTTTTTGTTCTAAAAACACTGCAATTATAATGACATTAATATATTTACGATACGCTCATATATTATAAATAACAAAACACTCTTAATATATTAAAACTTTGATTAATCATCTTTGTTGCCAACTGGCAATACCATGCAATAAAGGGTTAAGGTTTTTATTTTCTCTACACTTACATTGTACATAGTGTATAGAGAAGGTATTGCACTCCACCCAAAAATTCGATACCGAGATTTCACTGGAAATATATGTTTTAGGGTCCCCTGTATCCAAAAAAAAAATATTTCAGAGAAAGGTCCGCGAAAGGTCCTGTGTGTGTGTGTGTGTGTCCGCGAGTCTGTGAACACGATAACTCAGAAACGAAAATTCGATAAAGTACCAAACTTGGTATTTAAGTTTAGTATCTTCCAGGGATGCGACACGAAGATTTTGAGAAAAATCCCCCCAACCCAAACTACCCTACATGGAACTTTTTTTCGAAAATTTAGATTTTTCTAAAAAATCACTAATGATTTTGATTAAAATATCGTATATGAAAGATATTTGCCTGACAAATAAAATGTATATCTTGAAAATGTATATCTTGAATTTTGTGGGAATCTCCTCTGAAGACTACTATATTTAGGATGAATTTTACGGAATTTTGCATATCTGCTAAACCGTAAGAGATGGACAAAAACTTACCACACAAAAGATGTAGAGCACGTTAATACACACAATTTATGTAATGTACTTTTTTCGTGGAGTTGATCGTTTTTAAGATATTCATTGTGTTTGGTTTCAGCTTTGAAAACTTGCATATTTTTCATACAGGAATTTGTCAACTCCTGCCATACAAACAAAGGAAGTTCAGTCACATAGCAACCAGCTTTTGACTATCACTTTAACCTATGGTACTCCCTTATTTCGCTCCTACTTACGGGGAAGCAAGTAATAAACCTATTTCTGCTAATTATTTCTCGATTAGCACGAAATAAATAGAAGCATAAGTTGTTTAACAATAATTTGTTGCAGAGATGTATAGAAAGTCATGTGAATGGAACACATCAGATTTTGCATTACCTTAACAACCCTAAACTTAAATAAGATTACGTTTTTAAATATTTTGTGTATATAGCAGGCTGTCAACGTCAGCGGTGAGTGCAGTATGTCAAGGAGATTAGACTTAATAGAGCAAAGCATGATTGCAAAGTGAAAAGTAATTGCAGGTTTTCAAAAAGCAAACATGAAATTGACAGTTTCGTTGAGATTTAGCATACGTGAGTATATGATTATCGCGTAAGGCGGAAACTATCCGTGTAGGGACGCCATTATACCGCAGGGCTTTATCACGTATACCGTTAGCAGTTGCACTGCGTTTTGTAGAGAACATTTTCATCCCAGCTCTGCATTTCCTAATGAGCTGAGGGGCACTTTCCAGCTCTTTAACAATTAGAATAAAGACGAATCTCATTGGTATAAACCCTTCTTATTCTTCTAACTCTTCTTTCTAAATGGGAATTAACTTTCATTTACACATATATACGCATTTCGTTGTATGTATTAATAGAAATCAGTAGACGAAAGCGATAGTCAGATTTTTAAAGAGTTTGTCACTATAAAATAGCTTTGTAATTTCATACACGAGGAAAAAAAATTTTGTGTCCCTTTCACACGGCTTTCCCTACCTACTATTCAACAAAATATTCATACTAATCGATTCGAAACTAACATTTGCAGAAATTATCAAATTATTTATCTCTTGTAGCCACAAGGAAAACATGGGAATGCTAATGCGACAGTCAAATCCTTTAAGAGCTAATCGTTATGTGACACCCTTGAAATTTGGTGACCAGGATGAACTACAAAAACAAATGACACTCCTCATTTGAGACAAGTATCGTTAAATTTAAACAAAAACTAGGAATTTCTCTGAAATGTTTAATTCCACACTACATGTAATTGCCCTAAATGAAATCTATATTTTTTGGGTAGTAAGCTGTTGCCTATTTCTTGCAGTTTATCAGTTATGCAAATGTTAACCAGAATGACGAGGATCTCAGCGACTACTCTCCAAAAACTTCAAAATATATATTTTATTTGGCATGTAAATGAGAGTGTATTTAACGCATAGAATTTTAACCAAAATCGTTGCAGCAATTTTTGAAAAAACCGATAATTTCAAAAATTTTTCTACATAAACCATAGTTTAGGGTTGGGGAATATCCAGAAAATCTTCGGGTTGCAACCTTGGAAGATGCTGAACTTTAATATTAAGTTTGGTATTTATTTAACGACTTTTCTTTTTTGAGTGTCTCTGAACAGCTTGAATCGAGGAAATGTTTCTAAAAAAGTTGTTTTTTATTCACGAGTCCTCAAAACATGTATTCCAGGTGAAATCACAGTCTGGGATTTAAGGTAGAACGCAACACCTTCTCTACCTACTATGTACACTCTACGTGATAGAGAAAGTAAAAAAAATGAACTTACCACTTCTAAACGTTTGAAAATTGAAACCACTAACAAAGAATATCTCGGAAATGGTTAACCACAAATAATGCTATTTCATATAAATTGTGTGCTTCAGCAAGATCTAAATTGTGAATTAATTGTTGGTATCTCCTTGTGGTTTACCGAATAAAAGCGCGAAGCGGTTGGAAAATGTAATACCGTGACCGCATGTTGCCATTGTAGCTCAGAGCAATTGAACGAAGACCAGGAGATCCGTGGTTCAAATCCCGGCTCTTCCTTTTCAAGATCTTCATTCTTAGTGCATTGAGATTCTGTCTATTTCTTACGGCGGTTTACCACTTATTCAAAAGTCATTCAGAATTTGAACTATACCAAAAAATCTAAATGTGTTCTATTCAGGTGATTTTCTCTACATCACTGTAACACAATATTGTTAAAAAACATATTCTTCTATCTGCTATATGATAACCAAGATAAACATTACCAGAAATTGTCTTAATTACTTGCTTCCTTGTAAGTAGAAAACTAAATAAGGGATTACACTAGACTAAAATGATAGTCAAATCTTTAAAAACCTGGTTGTCATGTCGTTCAAATCCAGTTCTAAGCATGGTCAGGAGTTTACAACTTCCCGTGCAAGAAAATGTTTAAGTATTTTAAATCTGAAACAAATAACTTGAAATATCTCAGAAATGGACAATTCCACGAAAAAACGTATACGACATAAATTGTGTGTTTTAACGGAATCTACATTTTTATGCAGTAAGGTTTACCAGTTAAGCAAAATTTAGTAAAATTCATTCAGAATAAAGAGATCTTTAGAGGCTATTCCCAGAAAATTCCAGATAAATATTTTATTGTAAATTCTTTTAATAATATACGATATTTTAATCAAAACCGTTTGAGCTATTTTTGAGAAAATCAAAATTTTCGATTTTTTTTCCATGTAAGAGGTAGTTTGGGGCGAGGGGATTGTTCTCAAAATCTTCCTGTCGCATCTCTGGAAGATACTAAACTTAAATATCAATTTTGGTATTTTGCAGACTGTTCGTTTTTGAGTTATCGTGTTCACAGACACACAGAACTTATTTAAAAAAAATTATACATAGGACCTTAAACCGTCTATTTCCGGTGAAATCTCAGTATCGAATTTTGGGTGGAATACAATACCTCCTCTATACGCTATGTACATAGTACGTGTAGAGAAAGTAAACTTAACTACAAGCTCATTGTCCTGTAAATATTTTGAATATATAATATTTTAATGAAAATCATTAAGGTCATTTTTGGAGGATCAAAGAATCAGAAACATCTTCACGTAAATCATAGTTTGAGATGAGGGATTTTCTTGAAAATCTTTACATCACATACTTGAAAGATGCAGAATCTGAATACTAAATCTGGTATTTATGAGACCGTAGAACATTTTCAAAAAGTTTTCTTTTTTTAGGTTTTCTCAACTCCTTACTGTAAGTAGGAGTTGAGAAAGTGACATTTTTGTTTGATACAAAACCTTTCTGTTAGTGGCAAACATCTCCTCGCTTGTTTCCTTGCTTTTCATTCCAGGAAGATCGAGAAACATTTTTGACAAAAGTAAACCAGAGAATTTTTAGAGTATTGTATTTTTTATGGGCCACAAATGTATAAAGGTTATGAAATTGCTTTTAAGACGCTTAATAGAATTTTCTGCGCCATCTTCTTCTAACCCAATTCACGGGAACTTTTGCTTTCTTTATATCCGGAGGGTTTTGGTCGTGAACTTCGGTATCTAACTCAATTACCTTGAAGCCGCAGAAACAGATGATACTTAGGAAGTAGTACATAAAATCCTTTCGCTCATCTCTACAGGCAGAGCGTTTCAAAAGCATCAAATCCTCTATTGGATGGGCTGCTGTATGTCCTTGCTCACAGCGTCATTTTCTCAGCTCATATACTGTAGAACACTTTCTTTCAAACATTTATAAATACAGAGTGGCTATAAATACTGGTGTGACTAACAGTTATTTTTGCGTAACGGTTATAACTGTAACGGTTACACGTAACAGTTGCCAGTAACGGTTAAATCATTTGTTTTAATGATTACATTGAGTAACGATTATTGCAAAGCTTCTATACGAACCACGTACACAGGCTTGCTTTGTTATGTGTATTTATTTTTAGTCTCTCTACACGGACTATGTAATAGTGTATAGAGAAGTATTACATTCCCACAAAAATTCGATACCGAGATTTCACAGGAAATATCTGGTTTGAGATCTCCTAGGCGCAAAAAAAAGCAGTTTTGAAAAAGGTCTGTGCGTGTCTGTGAACAGCATAGCTCAAAAACTAAAAGACCAGTAAATACCAATATTGGTATTTAAGTTTAGTACCTTCCAAGGATGCGACACGAAGATTTTCAAGAAAATCCCTTACTCCAAACTACCCTTTACATGGAAAAAATTTCGAAAATTTTGATTTTCTAAAAATGGCTCTAACGATTTTTATTTAAGCTCTCTTATATTTTAGATATTTATATGACAAATAAAATGTATATCTTGAATTTTCTGGGAATAGCCTCTAGATACCTCTTTATTCTGTATGATTTTTGTTGAATTTTGCATAACTGGTAAACCGTAAGCGAAAGACAAAAGCTAACTACACAGAAAATATATATCACGATGAAACACACAATTTATGTAACATACACTTTTTTCGTGAAGTTGATGATTTTGAGTAATTCCTTGTTATTGATTTCAACTTTAAAAAACTTATACTTTTCTCATACAGGAATTTGTCAACGCCTGTCAATACAGACAAAGGAACTTCAGTCACATAGCAACCAGCTTTTGACTAGTACTTAAGCCTATGCCACTCGCTTTATGCGCTTCTACTTACAAGGAAGCAAGCAATAAGATTATTTCGGTATTTTTTTTTTTCTCGATTAGCATGAAGTAAATAGAAGGATATGTTTTTAACAATAGTTTGTTGCAGAGATGTAGACAAAGTCATGTGAATGGAACACAAGATTTTTTGTTAAAATTATTGCAATAGTAGAAGATAGACTTCAAAATTTGCATTAAAATTAAAAATATTAACACACTATAACTTACTTTTTATACCTTCTGCCAATTATTCGAAAAATGATTTACTTTTCTGCTTATTATTGCCCATATATGCACAGAGTATTAAAATTCGACAGTCCACTGTAAAATAAAGTTCGCTCTATGCCCGTTTGACTTTATATTTTGAATACTCTTTGCATGGCATGATAAAAACAAAAGAGGTCTTAGCACTTCAGAAGTGTGCAGCTTCAAATACCTATAATTCCGACCAACTATAGGAAATAGCATATAAACGGATAAACAGTTGTCATAAACTGCATTATTTTAAAATCGTTTACATTTTTTCCGAAGTACATTTTGTTTATTTACTATATATAAAACAGTAATTCAGGATGAAAAGCACTTCACAGACTAGTCACAGCAGAATCATGATGTGCCTTTTATTCCTCTGTTTAAAATGTTAAACATACGATATTTTAAGCAAAACTGTTGGTCATTTTTAACAAAAAAAGTTCTCCAATACAAACCGTAGTTGTAGTGGGGAAAATACTCGTTTGCAATTACCGAGTGGTTCAAATTTTAGGCTGTATCGTTTTTTTCCTCAATTCCACGGTTCAAAGTCCCAACTATGCTATTAAGATATTAATAAGGAAATATATTGTAATAGGGAATGCTCTGCCATGTATCCACAGATGATGAAAACAGATAAGCCGGAAGGAACGCAGAGATGCAGTAGTCTGGCACTAAGGCCTCTATGGACGCGTTACGAAGCAAAATGATATGGTACAGGGTTGAGAACTATAATGCTGTCTACCACACACCAAACGATAAGGCAGCTCCTAACGGATATGTTATGATACGACCACGTAGTGTGTTTGTGAGTGGTATGAGAGAGAGAGAGAGAGATAGAACTTTTGGATGGAAAGCAATGCCTCCTCTACCAGCTGGGAAGGCAAAACAGTTGTATGTAGAACTGGGTCAAAATTGGTTGAAGTATGTGCACTGATATGGTGAATAATCGCATCAAATCTCTAACAACAATCTATAATGGAGTAAAATATGTTATTTTCACCTCAGTCCTCCCTTAGGCACTAATTCCTGGTTATTTAAACGAGACCCAAATGCATGGTTTGAGCATAGTAAACTTTACGGTATTTCAGCAGTTTTACATATTTATTACTTCAGGAAGCTTCCCGCACAGCTATTTAGATTCACGGTTATAATGCCAGTTTTTACTTTCTCTATACGAACTATGTACATGGTGTATAGAGAAGGTATTGCATTCCACCTAAAAATTCGATACCGAGATTTCACGGGAAATAAACGTTTTAGGGTCTACTGTATAAAAAGTACATTTTTACTTCCTTTACATAGTACACTTTATAGTCCCCATTTAACCAAAAAGCAGTTTTAGAAAAAGGGCTGTGTAAAAAAATGGCGTGTTATTTATGGACGCTCCTTAACTACTGTGGTTCTCAGCGTCCCATTCTAAATTGGGCGTGAAAGACTGCTTAATTTTGCTCAGAGGCCTCTCTTTCAGGCTTGAGGTTCTTTTACGTGCCGTAAATCTACAACACGGGACCAATGGCTTTGCTTCCCTTCCCTTCCGAAGCCAGCTTTACTTCCCGGAAAAATCCATCGTCCTCCGCCGGGTTTGAACCCACGACCTGGGGTATATGAAGTTAGCATGGTAAGCATTACACCACGGAGGCCGACAAAGGGCTGTGTGTGTGTGTGTGTGTGTGTGTGTGTGTGTGTGTGTGTGTGTGTGTGACACGATAACTCAAAAACGAAAAATCTGTTAAATATCAAACTTGGTATTTACGTTTAATATCTTTCAAGGATGCGACACGAAGATTTTTAGGAAAATCCCCCACCCTAAACTACCCTTTGCATGGAAACAATTTCGAAAGTTTTGTTTTCTCAAAAGTGGTGATTTTGATTAAAATACATAAATTAAAAATATTTACATGGCAAACAAAATGTATATCTTGAATTTCCTGGGATTGGCCTCTGAGGACCTCTTTATACTGGATGACTTTTGCTGAATTTCTCATAGCTGCTAAACCGTAAGGGACAGACAAAACTTAACTTACACCTTATGTCGCATTTATTTTTTTCGTAGAGTTGACCAATTCCGAGATATTCCTTTTGTTATTGGCTTCAGTTACTCCTGGTCATGCAAAGAAACGAATTTCAATCACATTGTTTTAAAATACTTGATAATCAGTTTAGTCTAGTGTACTTCCTTATTTCCCTTCTTCTTTAAGGAAGTAATTAATACTACAATTTCTGCTATCTTCTGTTTATCTTGATTAGTAGTAGAGAGAAGGATCAGATTTTGTAAGAATAATCTGTTACGAATAGCTAAAGAAAATCATGTGAATGGAAGACATCAATGTTTGAGTTATGTGTTGAGACACACACACACGCACGCGCGCGCGGATCGTTTTATAAAAACGATTTTGAAATTTCGGTTTCGAATTTTTGAATGGAATACAATATATATAACTTATTTACAAAGAACAGAATGGTTTTTGTATAAACTGTTATTTTCTAGGTTACGCCAATTGCAATGCAGGAACTAAACATATCTTTTTTACTTCTTTGGCCACTGTATTGCAATTGGCGTAACCTAGAAAATAACATTTTATACAAAAACCATTCAGTTCTTTGTAAACAAGTTTTCCATTCACACATTATTGATTTAGTTTCATCTTTTTAGGGCTTGACGTAGGGGGTGCTGATGGCACTGGTACAGCTGAGTTATCCACTTCTTCGCTGTCAGATCAGCTCAGGTTCAATGCTTTGCTGGGCACTATTCTTTTTGCTTGCTTCCTTCTGTTCTCTTATTTCTTGCTGTATTTCCGCGAGGCAGCTATCCACCCTGTGACCAATGTTTTCTTTTCTCTCTGTGTCATGGATTTTTGTGACAGCTTTTGTAGGATCAAATGCGATAACCTAGTGTAAGCTAGAGTCACCCAATTTTGCGGTAGTAAAATGTTAACATCATGTTTCTATGCGCTCCCTGTTCTCTTCTGGTTTGTTGAGAAGTCTACTCGACGTATCCTGATAGGGAATGTAAGAGAGTCGCAAGATGGGAAGTCATGAGACATAGACCGACAGAGATGCGCGCTGTTAACTTATGCGACTCGCATTCGGTATATCGAGGGTTCTATTCCGGTGGCCGCTTTCCTAGGTTTTCAGGGGTTTCCCGGGCCGCTAGGAATACTGGAAAGTTTCGTTAAATCCCCCGAATTTTCTTGTTCCTAACACCTTTTCTATCATCCGTAGTCAGATGGCAAAGAGCATCTAACCTTTCAAGGTCTCATCTGGCACCATAGTTACCACTTAGCTCACCAAGCCAGGTGACTCATCTGGGACTCACATTCGGGAGGTCGTCGGTTGATTCCCTCGGTTTTAGGAGGCGCGGGGCGGAGGGATTTCCCAAGTCACTAGGCGAATTTTGGGGAGGTTTCTTCATTCCCGCAAATTTCCTGTCCCTTCAATTCAGCTCCATTTAATTGCAACCGGCCTGTTTCAGAGTTTTAAGCGACGGCGCGAAGACGGCGGTATTGGCAACCTCGGTGGTGCTGGATGCGCTTTGGAAATACAGCTCTCGGCGGCGGGATGGCTTTGGAGTCATCTTTGGGACCAAGGTTATTCGCTCCTACCACTTCCCGCGTTGAGATAAACTATTTGGACGGTGGGGACCCACCATGGTGGCTCTTCGCGGTCGGTTTCGGTCGTCCGTCGATAATACTAGTACTCATATAATCCTACCCTCCTCGAGTCTGACGTTCAATAAGCCCATGGTGGCTGCGGTGTGAACCCCCCTCCGGAATGTGCCAATCAACCAATCGCATCACGCGAGATATATATATAATTTCAGATTTATTCGGCTTTTGTTGCCATTCGTGTGCCCGCGCATGACGTCAATACTAGTTAGCGAGTTTGTCACACATTGCCTCTTGCAGAGGACTAAAAACGATGAGTAGAAGGGGTGGGGTGGATGTCAACAGTTTCGAGCATAGGTGCCCAACCTGCAGCGTTAGAGGGGAGGGCAGATTTACCTCCACCCATTTGTTTGGTAGCTGCAGGCAAAATCCTGTATCTATGATGTCACTTTCTATCAGTGGCGTGGGCTTGAGCAACGTTTATGTTATATGGGATGGTACAAATACTAAAAATACCTTCTTGAACTCCATTCTTGTTAGTGACTTGGTTGGCATTGTTTACTTGTAACTATTCATCAACAGAGTCTTAAAAGGAAGACCAAATGATCCTTCCCTACCATACTACGATATTTGCTTTTTATTTTATTCATTTTCAAGAACACCTGTTCACAAATATATGTAGAACCAAATATTGATATATGCTTTCCAGCAAAAGTTCGCAATATGGGGCATTTTTCATTGGGAATCAATCCCAATCTGTTTTCTGAAAAGATTTAACGTCTGTTGAATTCTGCAAAGCAACTAGTTTCATTTGAAGATCGTGGGGAGCGTCTTTGCAGGCAAACTTAATTGAAATTCAAGTGTTGTTACTGATTGCATACCTGATAAAAATGTTTGACATAGTCAGAATGATGGTATTTTTCTGTGTCGTTTAATATTACATCGGAACCCCAAGATAAGTGATGCTTACAAATAAGGCATTTCACATTTAACAAAAAAAAAATTCTTCTTCCCACTATTTCTGGAATAATGTTTGGTACGCTTGAAACCTGCCATCGTGTCGAACCCGGTTAAAAGCCACTGAATGATTAAAGGGGAAATGCTTCCTACCGGCCAGGCACAAAACGAAGGAGGCGGGGTAACACGGCCAGGTGACGCAATCAGCTCATTAGAGTAGAGGTTGGACACCCAAGTTTCTTTGGAACGTTCTTTTGTGTCTCTTAAGTTGCAATCGCAAACTTTCTACTGATAAGCGAAGTATTCTTCTATGCAAATTCTGTGATCGGTGGTCACTTCCATCTCGCATGAAAATATCTTGGTGAAGAATAGTTCTGTACCGTCCAGTAAAAAATTTGTTTACAAAGTCTGAACTAATAATGAAGTCATGTTTTTAAACTCACTAGCACTAAAGGCCGAATAAATCTAAAGACCCGGTATATACTGAAGGTGGAACTTAGGTCGTGGTATTAAATGTTCAATCAGGTATTTACCTGGGAAACCATTAGAAAACTCCAGTTGCATTGCTCAACCCATTAGTTTTGAACCCAGGGCCTCACAAATGCGGACTAGACGCTCCGTAAATATATTTTATTATACGTATAAAGCCTATATTAATGGAATTAACCTGTCGTTTCCGGCATTTTACCCCATATTTAACCTGTTAGATTTACAGATTAGAAGGGTACCGTTATTAATAGGTATATCGTGACTGAGCGTAATGAAATGCGTGCTGTGGCTGACGTGGCCGAATCGTTTTATGGAAAAAAAGGCCGAAATTATATTTCTGCTCGCTTACCTTCACAAAAAAAAAAAAAAAAAAAAAAAAAAAAAAAAAAAAACAGAGTGCAAAGCCAGTGTCATTTACCTGCTCTGATTAGCTGTTTTGAATATCTCCAGTCTCACCATAAGCCCAGCTTTCTCATCAACTAGAGGCACGTCATGAATGAAAATGGGTTTCTCTGCGCTTGGTTATTTTGTGAATTTACATAATCCCTGAAAATGAAAGCAAGCAGCCTACAGAGAGAGAAAAAATGAAGTTAGGGATTTGCTGTTCCATCATGGGCGTTACTCAGAAAACACCCTTAAGTCAAAACTAAGGCCAAAAAATTTATCCAAAGAATATTGATAGCTAATTTTTGATGAACTGTTATATGAAGTTCTCCCATAAATACGGAGGTTAGTAGTTTGCTAATTGCAAATCTTTATCATAATTTTCTAAGCTATGAAACATTTCTGTTACTGGAATCTGAAAACAAAGTGACACTTTAGACACACACACATACGTGAAAAACTTACCATTGACTATCTGGAAAGTAAAACATTTACAATAGAATTTCTTTTTTACTCCTGGCCGGGAGTAGGAAGTTTGTTCTAGTCCAGATTATTCCCTGTTATCTCCAGATATGTGTCTGTGTGTATGTAAATTTAAAAGTAATAGCCCAAAGATACAAACAGTAACCGAGTAAACATCGTTACCATGAACAAAAGAAAAATCCTAGATGTGATCTAGATATTAGAGGTGGTGTAAGTGGAGGGAAAACACTGTCATTTTTTCAAGCATCAGGTATTAAACATTTGGCATTCGTTATCATTCACATTGTGTCATTTTCTTTATTACTTTCTCTATACGCACTATGTACATAGTGTATAGAGAATGTATTGCACTCCACCAACAAATTCGATGCCGAGATTTCACCGGAAATATGTTTTAGGGTCCCCTGTATCCAAAAAAAGTATTTTAAGAAAAAGGTCCGTGTGTGTGTGTGTGTGTGTCCGTGTGTCTGTGAACACGATAACTCAAAAACGAAAAGTCGGTAAAATACCAAACTTGGTATTTAAGTTTAGTATCTTCCAGGGATGCGACACGAAGATTTTGAGAAAAATCCCCCCACCCCAAAATACCCTTTACATGGAACTTTTTTTCGAAAATTTTGATTTTCTAAAAAATGGCTCTAACGATTTTGATTAAAATTTCGTATATTAAAGTTATTTACCTGACAAATAAAATGTATATTTTGAACTTTCTGGGAATGGCCTCTGAAGACTACTTTATTCTGGATGAAGTTTTCATAACTACTAAACTGTAAGAGATGGACAAAAACTTAACCCACAAAAAATGGAGAACACGTTAAAACACACAATTTATGTTATATACATTTTTTTCTTGGAGTTGATCGTTTTTGAGATATTCATTTTTCTTGGTTTCAGCTTTGAAAAACTTATACTTTTCTCATTCAGGAATTTGTCAACTCCTGTCCATACAAACAAAGGAACATCAGTCACATTGCAACCAGCTTTTGGCTTTCACTTTGACCTATGGTACTCCCTTCTGCTAATTTTTCTCGATTAGCATGAAATAAATAAAAAGATATGCTTATTAACATTAATAATTTACAGAGATATAGAGAAAGTCAGGAACACATAAGATTTTTTATTATATTTTTTAAAATTGTTTAATTTGTATACTCCCCTTTAATTTCAATTGTAATATAGGGGCTTTGACTTATGAAACAACTCGTATTACTGAGGTTTATAATATTAGATCTTCAGTTGTATATCACTAAACACACCATATTCACTCTTATATTCATACTTCCAGACTCTGAAGGGGATAAGGAATAATTCTGGTTAAAGAAAAATTCCTCCGCTCCAACCTAGAAAAGAACCTGGGACCCCCAGATGAGAAGTCAGCTCGCTGACCACTCAACCACGGAGGCAGTCCTATGCCATTTATGTAAAGGGTTATCGTTGTAATTTATGCCTTTTATTTTCAAGTTTTAGTCATTTTATGTAATTTTTCAAACGTTTATAGGTCATCAAAATTCGGGTTCTGGTTGTTAGTCCTACCAGATACTATTTATGCACAAAATAAGTGACGCTGGAAGAGCGTACAACTAAAGATGCATGAAATAGTTTGGAGTACCTGATGGCATGCTACTTTTGGAATACCATAACTATTTTTTCTCAGCTGAGCAATATGTTATCATTACGTGCCCACGGCTGCTGGTTCTTTCATGGATATCTTCCACACAAAGTCTACAAATTACTAGGTGTATGTTAACAAGGTGCAACCAAACATAATTTCCTCTATTCTCAAGAATTTCCCGTGTAACAGCTTGAATTACGATAGTGAGAACTGGTTTTGTAGTAACTGATTTGCTCGCACACTTGTACCTAGGAGGTTTAATTGTAATAAGAATGTAATTAACTGATCATAAGTTTGAGTTGTTGTTTCATTAAACAGAACATGCGAATATAAATAGGTAGAAGAGAGATTCACTCGATCCCAATCGACTGGATATGAGATTTAGGTGGATAAAGCGGTGCAGGGGCGGGTTTTCTCCGGTTTCCCCCGCCATCGTATTCTACCAAGGCTCCATCTTCATATATCATCAGTGCAATCACCTGCGGTGCCACAAGTAGTTAAAGCGGCGTTAAACATTATCAAAAACAAATCTGGCTGTGGCCAGAATGACACGGTTAATGTTAGTGGCGAATGCTGGTTGAATGGGAGAGGTGTAAAATAACACATGGACCTTCTGTCCCTACGTATGTATATTGTATGTACTACAGAAAGTAAAAACGAAAAGTCGCTAAAATACTAAAGTTCAGCATTTTGCAAGGATCTGAAATCATATTTTCATGACAAATGAAATGCATCTTGAATTTTCAGGGAATAACCTTGTACGTCTCTTCATTCTGGATGACTTTTATATAATTGGTCAACAGTAAGAAATAGACAAACTTACTACACAAAAATGTAGGTCTCATTAATACACACAATTTATGTTATATACATTTTAGTTAACCAGTTTTTTAGATATTCCCTGTTATTGATTTCAATTTTAAAAGACTTGAAACATGTTCCAAACGGGAAGTCCTCATCTGTTTCACGTCTCGTGTTACTCCTTGACATGACAATCGCATAGCGACAGCGTTTTACTTTCTCTACACGTACTATGTGCATAGTGTATAGAGAAGGCTTTGTACTCCACCAAAAATTCGATACCGAGATTTCAAGTGAAATATATGTTTTATGGCCCACTGTGTCCAAAAAAAGTATTTTCAAAAAAGGTCCGCGTGTGTGTCCGTGTTTCCGTGTGTCTGTGAACACGATAGCACAAAAACGAAAAGTCGGTAAAATACCAAACTTGGTATTTAAGTTTAGTATCTTTCAGTGATGCGACACGAAGATTGAGGAAAATTCCACCACCCCAAAGTATCCTTTACATGGAACTTTTTTCGAAAATTTTGATTTTCAAAGAATGGCTCTAACGGTTTTGATTAAAATATCGTATATTAAACGATATTTACCTGACACATCATATGTATATTTTGAATTTTCTGGGAATAGCCTCTGAAGACTATTTTACTCTGAGTGACTTTTACGGAATTTGACATAACTGCTAAACCGTAAGAGATGGACAAAAAGTTACCACACAAAAAATGTAGATCACGTTCAAACACACAATTTATGTTATATACATTGTTTTCGTGGAGTTGGCCGTTTTTGAGACTTCGTTGTTATTGGTTTCAGCGTCGAAAAACTTACTTTTCTCATACAGGAATTTCTCAACTCCTATCCATACAAACAAAGGAACTTCAGTCACATAGCAACCAGGTTTTGTCTATCGCTTTAACCTATGGTACTCCCTTATTTCGCTTTTGCTTACAAGGAAGCAAGTAATAAGACTGTTTCTGCTAATTTTTTCACGATTAGCATGAAGTAAATAGAAGCATAAGCTTTTTAATAATAATTTGTTGCAGAGATGTAGAGAAAGTCATGCGATTGGATCATATCAGATTTTTAAAGATTTGACTGTCGTTTTTCATTTCCCTTCTACTTATAAAGAACTTTTCCGGTTATGTTTATCTTGATTAGCCATTATGTAGATAAACTTTATATTTCGCCTGAATAATTTCTTTACACAACATAAAGGGAAAATCATGTGAATGGAGAATATCAATTTTTTTTACTATGAAAGGAAGTCAATTATAGTTTGTAAAAAGTTGCCCCATGCTATGCTCTTAGGGACTTTTTAATCGAGAACTCCTTCAAAACTGAACTTTGCCTTATAATAAATCTTCATTGCTTTATCAGTAGCTACATACATCTCCACTTATGCATTTCACCGCTCTTGATCTGATTTTGCTTTCGCAAACTAAACACGAAAACCTTCATACATGTCACGGGGTTCGAACCTTGCACCAACAATGGACAGGGTGAAGGCCTTCAACATGATATGACCCAGATTATAGCCACTGGACCTTGCAAACAACCAGGCCATTACAGGTTTTCTTAGGAAACTTTGTTAAAAAAAGGTTCACCTGCGGATATCACGTTATATAAGAAGTAAGGTGAATGCTTTGTTTCTATTCAATGTAACCTTTTAAGTGCACGTGTTTCCTGTTGGAACCCCTGTCTCTCCCTTTCCCTCCCTCTTTTTCCCCCTTTTCTGTCCACAATTTATATATACCTACACCAAGTAAACAACATCTTAAAAGACTGCTTCCAGAGTGTAATGGTCAGCTTTCTCACTTCTCAGACCCCGAGTTCCCAGGCTCAATTCCTGGTTGGGACAGAGGAAATTCTTTAGAATCATTTATTCACCTCCGCAGGGTCTGGAAGCGAATGCAAGCAGTTTCTAGTGAAAATTAATAGGTTGGTTACGATTTTCTATAATCGAATTTTAATTTCTAGTTTGTGAGATCGCCACTATGCGGCATGGTGACGAAGATCACCTCGTCACCCACAGTTGGCACTGAAGAACGAAATCACAACTTGCAGACGCGAAATGGTGGAAAATTTTGTTCAGGAGCCTTTTTCTTTCAGAGTAAAGGGTTCTTTTACGTGCAAATATATATTAGATTGCACCAATGGCTTGACTTCCCTTCCGATGTAAGCCATAATAAGGATTTTTCCGTCCGAAAAAATCCATCACCCACCGCCAGGTTTGAACCAGCAATCTTGGGTTTTAGAGTGATCAACACTGCACCACGAAGGGTTACGAAAATAAAAAAAAAAAACGAACAAAAATCTGCAGCTATGGAGTTAGTTGTATCTTTCTTTCCTTCTTTCTTTCTATAATATCCTCCTCGCATGAAGGACTTACAAGCCAACGCCTGCGGTCAGCGCCAAATGTATGAAATGAAAGCCCCTGATGCGCCAAATTGAGCAGTACATATACGCGCAATCCCGCAGATTTGAGAGGGAATAAAAGAGCTCAAAATTAAAACTAAATGAAACACGAAATATCTCATCTCTTTGTACGATATGGCAACGTCTGATCCTATCCCATTCTTAACATATACTGCTCCCTTATGACGTGTGACGTGTATTCATTCCATTACTTAACTATAAACTGTTCTTTTTGTAGTTGTTGCTTGTTAATTTTAATTGATTTATTATTTTTCATTTTCAAATATGTTTCACTTTGTAGCTCCTTTAATATGAATTGAAGGATGAGCACTGTAAAATAACTCTTACAAATGTCGATAATACGATTCTGCATGTTTGTGGTGTGAGGCATGCTTACGAAAGGTTCGACCCACAAGAGGTGTAAATTTGCAACCGTTTTGAATATGTTTCCAAAATATAATCAATAAATTCAGTTATTTTACCATGTTTGTTCCTAAGATTTAAAATAAGAGAATACAAGAATACAAAGTGCCCATATATGAGCTAATACCACAAACCCAAAGTGCGTATTTTTATACGCTTTTGGGTTGTACCTAATTCTGTGTGTTTTGTGCTTTTGCCCGATTCCGCTGTTAAGGAGCAGAGGCTGTAGATCATAAAAAAGCCAGGATGGTTGATCAGCCCATGAAAGTGAGGAAATTGGTGATATGAAACGACCGACGGTGAAATGGATAGCACAACAATTGGTGGAATGAAGAAGGGTGAAACCGGAGGACCCCAGAAAGCCCTCCCAGACGCCCTTGGTCCCTCACAAATTCCACACGAGGTTCTCTGGGATCGAACCTGAGTTATCTAGGTGGGATAGCAGAGAATGCCAGAATTTTTTAGGTGTAAGTCTTCAACACAGCCTACAAAGTTTTGTGTCGAATTTTAAATAAAATACTTAAAAGAATAACTGAAGCACTAATAGGAGAACAACGCGTCTTTAGATCCAGACGATCAACAACAGATAAGTTGTCCTACAACAATTAGGTATTCCACATAAAGCAAAATTTGGCAGCTTGCAGAAGTTGAAGGTATAAAAATTGATAAATTTCGCATAAAATGTATGACCTGAAAATTCTTTACATAATTAAGTAACAAGACCATTCTGCTAAAGCTTATCACAATTATCATGGACTAGAATGAAGAATAATCCTAAGTAAGAAGTTTGTTTGCACAACAACTAAAGCTTATCACAATTATCATGGAATAGAATGAAGAATAATCCTAAGTAAGAAGTTTGTTTGCACAACAACTAAAGCTTATCACAATTATCATGGAATAGAATGAAGAATAATCCTAAGTAAGAAGTTTGTTTGCACAACAACTAAAGCTTATCACAATTATCATGGAATAGAATGAAGAATAATCCTAAGTAAGAAGTTTGTTTGCACAACAACTAAAGCTTATCACGATTATCATGGAATAGAAAGAAGATAATCTTGTGTAAGAAGTTTGTTTGTAGAACAGGTAATGAAATTAATGTGAATGGAATTGTGTGTTTCATTTCTTTTTTGAAGGGAATTAAATTCGTACTTTCATTTTGATTTTTAGTTAAGGATATAAGCCGTAACGTTTAGAAACTGCAATTTATCTATTGTTTTATAATTTATTTACTTCTTTGCATATTACTGTTATAAAGGTTTTGGAACAGAAGCAATAATCTTGAAGCAATTCCTTATAAAGTAATTTCACTAAGTGCATGAAAGTGCTCTAATGAGGGCAATAACTTCAGAACGGAAAAACCCAGAAATGTGTGTCTCAGCACTGGGCCGATAAATCAAACACATAGGTCACTTTGGGACCCGAGACAATTACGAATGACTCCCATTTATGTGTGTATTCCATTTAGGGCAAAGACCGCGTATGAATACAATAAGCTTATTAAACATCGCGTGATCAAACTGGACTGTAGATTACGTAAACATCTTTCGATATCCATGTACTCGGTCATTTACATGACAAGGATTAATATCTACACCAGTTCTGTCCAACGTGGCGCCCTTCATAAGCAATTTTTACTTTCTCTACACGTACCATGTACACAGTGTATAGCGAAGGTATTGTATTCCACCCAAAAATTCCATACCAAGATTACACCGGAAATACACGTTTTGGGTCCCCCTGAATCCAAAAAAAAAGCATTTTTTGGAAAAAGGTCCGTGTATGTGCGTGTGTGTGTCTGTGTGTCTGTGGACAGCGTAGCTCAAAAACGAAAAAGACCGTTAAATACCAAACTTGGTATTTAAGTTTGGTATCTTCCAAGGATGCGACACGAAGATTTTCAAGAAAATCCCGCCACCCCCAACTACCCTTTACATGGAACTTTTTTTGAAAATTTTTCATTTTCTCAAAAATGGCTCTAACGATTTTGATTAAAATATCATATATTAAAGATATTTATCTGGCAAATAATATGTATATCTTGAATTTTCTGGGAATAGCCTCTGAAGACTACTTTATTCTGGATGAATTTTGTATAACTGCTAAACCGTAAGAAATAGACTAAAGTTACCACACAAAAAATGTAGAGCACATTAAAACACACAATTTATGTTATATACATTTTTCCTGGAGTTGATCGTTTTTTAGATATTCCTTGTTTTTGGTTTCAGCTTTGAAAAACTTGTACTTTTCTTATACAGGAATTTGTCAACTCGTGTCCATACAAACAAAGGAACTTCAGTCACATAGTAACCAGCTTTTGACTTCACTTTAATCTATGATACTCCCTTATTTCGCCTCTACTTACAAGGAAGTAAGTAATAAGACTATTTCTGCTAATTTTTTCTCGATTAGCATGAAGTCAATAGAAGAATAAGCTTTTTAACAATAATGTATTACACAGAAGTAGGGAAAGTCATATGAATGCAACACATCAGATTTTTTTATTCTGATGACATTATAATTCATCACTTCGGTTAAAATTGCTGAACTTGGAGACAAGATGAAATTGAATTGAGTTTTATTTATGGGCGCTCTTTAACTGCTGAGTTTCTCAGCGTCCCATTCTATATTGGGCGTGAAAAACCGCTTAATTTTGCTCAGAGGCGTGTCTTCATCAGGCTTGAGGCTCTTTAATCGACGACACGGGACCCCGGCTTTACTTTCCTTGCAAAGGAAGCCATGTTAAGGACTTTTACACTCGAATAAATCCATCACCCTCCGCCGAGTTTGAACCTGCGAATATGGGTATTTTGTAAAAGCTAGCGCGGAAATCATTATGCCATAGAGAGGTCTTAAAGATAGGATGTGTGATATCTTCGGAAATTGTATTTGTTAAGAAATAGAAATGGAAATTTTAATGCTTAAGGTGATATATCTGTGAAAATTGGAAAATCCACAGTATCTTATTGAAGTACATTATTATTCTACATAATAATAATGATATTTCTGTTAGCTGCTACGTGATAGAAATCCATTTCTTTGCATGACCAGGAGCTGACGAATTTCTGTATGAGAAAAGTTAAAGTATTTTAAAACCAATAAGAATAAACATCTCTGAAATTGCCAGTTCACGAAAAAAAAGTATGATATAAAATGTGTTTTAACGAGATCTACATTTTTTGTGCATTAATTTTTTTTACCAGTTATGCAAATTTCGTCCAGAATGAAGAGCTCCTCATAGGGTATTCCCAAAAAAGTTAAAGTATAAATTGTATTTTCCATTAAATATCTTTAAAGTGGTATTTTAAACAATAAATCGTTATTTTGATTAAACTAACATCGACAATTGTTCCATGTAAAGGGTAGCTTGGGGTGGGGGGTATTTCTTTCAAAATCTTCATATCGCATCCTTGGAAAATAGCAAACTTAAATACCTTTTGGTATATTACAGACTTTTCGTTTTTAAATTATCGTGTTTACACACTCACACACGGATATTTATCTAAAAATGTTTTTATATAGCAGTCCCTAAAACGTGAATATTCGGTGAAATCACAATGGAAGTTTTGGGTGGAGTGCAGTACCTTTCCTACCAGGGATTATGTAGAGAAAGTAAAAATTGCATTGTATGGAGTATTTCGAGTATGGAAAAGTGTTGGGGAAAAATTTTGCAAGAAAATGAGGTTTAAAATTGGGATTTCCACACACCCCTACCATTTATAGCTTCGGTTGATTGGTAGTTAAACTGCATTAAGTGGGAAAACAATGTTTGTTTTTTACCTGTAACTTAGAATGCATATAATTTTAATGGTTTTAATTTTTCACAAAGTTTTGGTCAAATTTTACCGATGTGTCACCTTAAGGCCGAGTGATTAGATCGCTCGCCTACCACCAAGGCGGCTAGGGAACCGCATGTGCAGTTTGTGGCGGACAAAGCAACATCAGAGGGGAGTGAGTTCCCCTGGTTCTCCAGTTTTCCCCGCCATTCATTCCGCCGCCAGCTCCATCATTACGTCTCCTTTCATCCACGTCACCGTCATGTTATGACATTCACTTCTTCACTCTCACCCCAGGAATCGGGCTCATATCCAGCCTGGCTATTCTACTCCCAGTACGTTTGCCATTCAACCGGCATCTGGCCCCAAGCGCTGGCTTGTAAGTCCCACATACGAGGATAGTAATCAGGGGGAAAAGAAGATAAATCTTTGAAATTATGTTACGCAACTTGAAGCAATTTCTGACCTCAGGTGGACAAGAATAAATTTCCGTTAGTCCGTAGTGTTGATTTTAAAACTTATTGTTTTGATTGGATATATCTATGTGTCACATTTGCAACTATGAGCACAATCAAGAACCCAGAGACTCACATCGAGATGATACACCTGTTCCACTTACACACCAGATTCTTCTGAACTTGCATGTGAGTGTCTGCAGTGAGTCTAATGCGACAATGCCTTGAGCCAGTAAGCCTGTCGTGAAGCAAGCAAACTCTGGATCATAAATATGAACCCTAATGATGAACCCAATGACAGGTATGGTGGTGAAGAAGGAGGAAATGAAATGTAGCGATAAGAGATATGATAGGAAAATTCGCAGATAAAATTATCCAGCTCAGAATTCCTCTAGTGACTGAGGAAAACCGTAAACATACCAGTAAGCTAATTGTAATCATAATTATTTGGAAAACTTTTACGTATTGCATTTCTGTTGATAACTTAGCAGCAGCAGTTTAGTTTGCCTCAGAAATAATCATCCATTCGAGAACTTCTAAACTTTATTAGGACCTTTGTGAAGATGAATATAGCCTAATACCTTACGTTCTAACAAAGTAAAAAATGCTACCTCAACCATTACAAAAATAATTAAAATTAAACCCAAAATATTAATAGTAATAATTCTCTTACCATTTAGGGTCCAGAAAAAGCTTTACAAAGTTTGCTTAGGATGATAACATGAACATAAGCTGGTACTATTACAGGTGAGGGATAAACAGCTGATGATTTTTACATCAAGCGTAATACTATATGATTGGTAAAAGAAATTAGATATTTCAGTCATATTACAATGTCCACTATGGCATGGAGTTTCAGATGGCTGCTGTTTGCTGGTGATTTGATTCGACTTTTTTGTTTTAGGTTGGTAACACAATTGATAGTGGTGATTATGATTTGAACATTTACTACAAATGCTTACTTTCAGGTCTCAGAGGACCTGAAAACGTGCTTTCGGAAAGAATGCATACTTCTAGAAAAATAGAAGATGTGAAAGTTTCGTATTTAAATAGGAAGGCAATAAAGCATATCTACTAGTTCTCGTTAGGTTGTTTGGCTTTACAGCTGATGTACTTTGAAGTAAAGCGCAATTCTGCCAGGAAACTCAGCGTGGTAAGCAGGAAGTGAGCCCCACAGTCTTCCGTTACAGAGAGGCTGAAGGAAATCAACAACCTTTATACGGAGATACGCAAATTTATTATGTAACTAGCATTTTCCTGAGAATAATTTTCCCAACTTACTGGGTTCCAAAGTGGTGAGAACTGCCATCCATTGTGTCTGTCAACAAGCACTACCCCGAGAGTGGTACTTAGCTGATAGTTGAAGATACACTTACCTATAATTGCAGAGAGATAATTAATGCCGATTCTTTGCTTCAGCATAGTCTGTATTCCTTACTCTAGCTTTATGAATGTTTATTCCACAGCACAAATGTTTGTCCCCTTTGTTGACAATACTGTTGGATCACAGAAGCCGACCAGTGTCCATGATAAAAGAGACTGCTCAAGTAAACCTTGTTACTTGAAGGTATTGTATTCCACCCAAAATCGATACCGAGATTTCACCGGAAATACACATTTTAGGGTCCCCTGTATACAACATAACTTATTTAATGTGTTTTCCAAAGATGCGACACGAAGATTTTAAGAAAAATCCCCCACCCCAAACCATCCTTTACGTGGAAAGAAATTCGAAATTTTTTATTTTCTCAAAAATGACTAGGATTTTTGTCTATGTACTTTTTTATTTTTTTATTTATTCTAAAACTAAAACTCTAAACTCCGTGCCACAACAGACAAAGCCAGGCCAAGGCTTACCGCCCACCACTGCGGCCCAAAACTCTACAGGCGTCATGGATGGAGAGCAGCATTGAAAGGTGTGTCTAGGTTAGCGTCCCGAGTCCCTCCCGGGCCTTCAATGCCGTCGACGCAACCGGAGCCGCTACTTTCAAGTAGCTTCTCAATTAGTCTCTCAAGGATGCATTCAACCTCATCAGGTCTCCCAGCGGAAGAAAATCCTCGCGCCGGTACCGGGAATCGACCCCGAGCCTCCCTCTTGGTAAGCAGCCACAGTAATACCGGGCTAAAGAGACCCTTATTTTATTCAGGCGTTCTCAAAACATGTATTTCTGATGAATTCACGGTATCGAATTTTTGGGTGGAATATAACTTTCTCTATGCTCTATTTACCTTGTACATACGTGCTAAAGACGCTAGAAATGTTGAGAATTTAAATGTAAAGCTATGTGTACTTTACGATCTAGTTCAATTTCCGTATCGCCGAAGCTCTGTGTAGCGTTTGAATGTATGCGACGGCCAGTGAGGTTCGCCGAGCCAACATAAAACTCCAGTTAAATATGCAGCAACAAGTGCACTTAGCACATCACTCTGCGTGAGACAGAACTCCGTGGTCAGCCGTTTCACCCTACTTGCCATTCCACTTTCGTGTGAAGGAAATGAAAGATTGCATGTCCTGGTGTATTTCTTCCCGTCTGAGTCGTATACAAGTATGTAGGTTGTTTTTCCGTCAACCATGACAGCTTACTAACTGTCAGTGTTGATCGTCATCCCTCAGCAATGTTTCTCTACCCACGGTGGAAAGATTTTCATTTATTATAGAGCCTGGTCCAGAGTCACAAATTTGCCGGGTTGAGTTCGGTGCATACAGAGTATAACTGTGACGTCATGGAGCAGGGGTGGCATCTACAGCCCGTTTCGAAACGTGTTGCACTACCTATCATTGCTCACTGCCTGGCCTCGCTCAGTTCCTGCCAGAGTTCGCGACATATCTCCTGCATATAGCAGTAGCCAATAGGAGCACACTACAACGTAGGCATATCATGTGGTTTTGTTTCTCTACCCAGGGAAAAATATTTTCATTTATTTATTATAGAGCCCGGTCCAGAGTCACAAAATTTCCGGATCGAAGATCGGTACACAGAGTATAACTGTACTGTGATGGAGTAGGAGTGGTCTTTCCAGCCCGTTTCGAAAAGTGTTGCACTACCTAGCATTGCTTACTGCCTGGCCTCGTTCAGTTCGTGCTAGAGTTCACGACAAATCTCCTGCATATAGCAGTAGCCAATAGGAGCGCGCTACAACGTAGGCATATCATGTGCTGGTGGTTTTCTACCCAAGGAAGAATATTTTCATTTATTTATTATAGAGCCCGGTCCAGAGTCGTGAAATTGCTGGATTGAGGTTCGGTACACACACACAGTAAAACCGTACCGTGATGGAGTAGGTGTGGTCTCTACAGCTCGTTTTGAAAATGTTGCGCCATTTAGCACTGCTGACTGCCTGGCCTCGTTCAGTTCGTGCGAGAGTTCGCGTCAAATCTCCTGCATATGGCAGTAGACAATAGGAGTGCGCTACAACGTAGACATATCATGGGCTTGTGCGTGAGAGATATAGTAGTGTGCAGCGCAGGGTGTTACCGAGGGCTATTTAATGGAACTGTAGAATGAAATTCTAAGTAAAATTTGGGTACTTAGTAAATAAATGAGAACAGAAATTAACGTACCAGAGGGATGGCCAGGGGATTATCGTCACTTTTTGACCACGTAAAACACTATATTTTGGTTATTTTCTTTCACTAACGCAATCAGTTGCTTTACTTAGCGACATGTTGTAAACTTCAATGTCATAGAACTGCACATTAACTATCTGTTTGTCCCCTGGTCAGAGTGTTTAGGGTTATATTAATGGAGAAGCGAAGCATTAGCATAAAGGTTAATCACATCTCTGTCAACAGCTCAAGTCCCCATGGCCGTGCTCGCTAAAGATTCTCGCTTTGATGCTTCGTGGCACAGGGGGTCGTGGGTTCGAGTCCCGCTTTAGGCATGGGTATTTGTTTATGAAAATGTATTTTTTCACAAAACAGAAAACGGTAAACACAGGAAATTTAGGGGGGAAAGGGAGAAAAAGAGGAATAAGAAAAAGGAATACAGCGCCGGAGTCCCGACCAGAACACAGTTCTGAACACAGAGCAGTCCAGAATTAGACTCCGGCTGGGACTAGTGATCTCTGCATATTATCCTGAATTCTTTATGTCAAGTTTTATACTTTTATTCGTAAAAGTACAAGGCGTACTGTTTTTTCAATTTTACAATACTTATACTTTTCTCAAAAAGAAAGTCGCAATCCGTATTTCATTTATTTGCTAGTCACTCAAAGTGAACTGCATTTTAAAGCCAATCCCTTAACAACTTTAGTTTTGACTATCGCTTTATCCTAGAGCATTCGCTTATTTTCCTTTACTTACAAGGAAGCAAGTATTAAGACAATTTCTGCTGTCGATTAGCATCATATCGACAAAAGAATACAGAAACTCGTGTTTCCGGGACCCGGGAAATCTTCACGTGCACATAATTGACGTATTTTAACGTTGCCGTTTTCGTCCTGGTTTCCATTCTCTGGACTAGCCATTAAACGTGCCTACCACATAATATATTCGATAACAACCGACACAGTCCGTGTGTGGTCAGGTGGATTTTGCAGCTGTAACCTTTTGATGTTGAGTTATGTTGCTGTTCTGTGTTCTTCAGGGATTGTGAATTATTGCAGCGCTGAATCAACTCCGCATGGAGTTGACATACACATGTCAGTTCTCTGCTGTCACTGGTACTCCAGAGTGAGACAGAGAAATGTTTACTGCTGACGGTGAAGAAAAGGACAATCCTTCACACCAATTGCATTGCCTCTTGTATCAACGGCTTAGGGACTGTAAACTCGAATAAAGAGCCATTAATACCCTAACAATAAAATTGATAGTAACAAAGTTGTACGAAATTAAAAAAATATATATTTTGTTCCATTCATATGACTTTCTCTAAATTTCTGTAATAAATTATTGTTAAAAAGATTCTTCTTCTTTCTACTTCATACTAATCCATTTAAACACTAGCAGAAATGCGTTTTTGTAAGTAGAAGGTAAATAATGGATACTCCAGACTAAAACGATAGTTAAATCTTTTAAAAGATGGTTGCCATGTGGATGAAATTCGGTTTCTCTGCATTGCCAGGAGTTTACAAGTTCCCTTATGAGAAAAGTAAGTATTTTAAAAATGAAGCCAACAACAGGAAATATATTAAAAATGATCAACTCCACGAAAAAATGTATGACATAAATTGTGTGGTATTTTTTGTGTAGTAAGTTTTTGTCTCTCTTACGTTTACCAGTTAAGCAAGATCCCACAAAATTCTGCCCGAACAAAGAGGTCCTCAGAGGCTATTCCCAGAAAATTCAAAATATACATTTTATCACGTAAATATGTTTAATATACGATATTTTAATCAAAATCGTTAGACATTTTTCAGAAAATAAATTTTTCTTATTTTTTTATGTAAAGGGTAGTGTGAGGTAGGGAGATGTTCCTCAAAATCTTCGTGTCGCATCCTTGGAAGATATTTAACTTAAATACCAAGTTAGATGTTTTATCGACTTTTCGTTTTTTGAGTTATCGTGTTCGCAGATACACGGACACATATACCAACAGATCGTTTTCTAAAAATGCTTTTTTTGGATACAGGGGACCCTAAAACGTCTAGAGATGGCTATGGTTTGAGGCATCCGTGTTAATGCTTTTGGACGACAAAAGCTATTTATTCAATCAACTATGCTGTGAGATCTCAAACATCAAAATGAGTTGCAGAAAATAATGGATATACGAGGGGCGTTCAGTAAGTCCTTAGAAAAATATAGAAAAACAAATTATTTTGCAATTTTTTTCAGCATAAATCTCCTTCAAGTTCGATACGCTTTTCCCAGCGCTTCTCTGTTTATAGCCTTCCAAAAAAGTAGGATTTCGGAAGGTGCTCAAAATAGGTATTTGTTTGGGAGATGACTTCTTCGTTAGACGTAAAACGTTTTCCACCGATCCACTTTTTCAAGTTTGGAAATTAAAAAAAAGGTAACACGGGGTCAAATTTGGTGAATATGTTGGATGTTGTTGTAATTCGAACATTAATTGTACAATTTTCGCCATCGAAACTGCACAGATGTGCACCCTTGCATTCGCAGACGCGGCACCCATCCTGCCAAGACCTTTGTCAGACCTAATTCTTTGTGCAAAATTAAGAACACTGTACCTTGTGATATGCCTGTGACCTCTTCGCAAACTTAGATTCGTCGATCATTCAAAACCATATTGTCAACCGTTTCGGATGAAGTCATTTTTACTGGACCGAAACGATGTTCATATTTGTGGACGTATGGCCAATTAAATTCATTTACCAATTGTAAATTGTTGCAAACGCAAGAGCAGATGTGTCATGAACTTCATCAAGCTCGTCTTACATCTTTCGGTGTTAAGCCTTTTAAATAGAGGTGTTTAATTTCGGCACGAAACTCGTTCTAAGTAAGCACAAGATTGTTGATTCGATGACCTATTGCAACAATACCACGTGGTGGATACTTTAACTGTCATCTAGTAATAGACGATGGTCACTAAACACAAACTTTTTTCGATGCTACGAGTGTAATTTCTTGTATTTTCTAAGGACTTATTGAACGCCCCTAGTACCTTCTCTCGCTCTTCATCTGCGGTATTCATTTTAATAGTCGTGGCTGCTTTGGGAATCTCCAACACTTTCAATCTAAGTTTTCGCATTAGAAAAACTTTTGTGTACACAACTCTGTTTCACCGCAGTGTTACCGTTGCCTCACACGAAAACTTTAGTTTACCGAATCAGCTCCATGCAGCCAGAAAGTTACTTAAAACTTCAAGTACGTTACATCAAGTTTACCACTCGCAGACACCAAAAGAAGAAGAAAAAGAATGTTATAGCTTGGTGGAATATAAGATTAGAGAAAGCTCTGGGGAAACATATCGACAACTCGCGAGCTAAAAACAGATTTCTCCGTTAAACTACACAGGTACTGAAGGGTTTTCTTTTTATCTGAAACGTACGGATTCAGAGCTTTATCACACTTTCCTGCAATGATTTTGTTGTTTTGATAAAAAGTGGAGACGCACATGACAAAACAATTCTGATGCTTTACATTTACATACTTTCTGTCTTATTCTGTAACAAATTATTCTTACAAAAGTGTATATTCTTCTAGCTACTTCATTCTAATCAACATAAACATTATCATAAATGATCTTACTGCTTAGTTATGAGTAGACAGGAAGAAGAAAATCACTAGGTTAAAGCGATAGTCAACTATTTTAAAATCTGGTTCTTATTTGATTGAATTGGGTTTTCTTTGCATGACCAGGAATAAAACAAAAGAACTCCCTGTTGGGGTCTTGGTACAGGATGCACCAACCTAAAGTCTATTTTCCTTACCTTTTTCTGCATGTCAACTCTATAACGTGCTTATAGTCCTCACTTATTGACTACTGGAATTATAACTGCATACATAGAAGCTAGTTCTTTAGTTAAATAAAATGTATTCTATGCATTCAGTGTATTACTTTCCTTTCAAGTAACATGCAACTGTAAATTATTATTCTAAGATATGAAGGAGTTACCTCTCTTGTTTATACTGGATTGTTTATAACAGCAACACGTGCCACTTCCTTACCGCGTCTTCACTGATCAAGATTCAGCTTCAATTGATCAGCGGTTGTTGGTATTCACAGACGGTGAAACGTGTGCATTTGCTATTACTTATTACGTGAGGCAAATCTTGCAAAATGGCAAGAAGAAGAAAAGAGGAATAAACACGTGCTCGGCAAGTGAATTATTGAGTGGGTGATGTGATGAGTTTGTGAAAACTATTTGATAGCAAGAGATAACACCGCATTCAAGCTGCTAGAGATTAAGGCACTACTTAGTACATTGACGCAGGTTAACGACATCAATTGTAAAGGAGCAATTACTCACCTGGTCAAAAGGGAAACAAAACATGGGAACTGGATGACAATATGAGCAATATTATTGAGAGTGTGGTCATTTATCTTGGCGAAAGCTCATCTGACAATGAGACTGACGTGGAACCAGATTTCAATATGGAAGAGTTTTTTCCTTACCGGATAATCCGTAATTGTGATTTAAATATTTTTTATACATTTTTTGCATTCTTTGTGTGTTCACTCCACGTCTATATACGCCAAAATTACGGAGGGAGTGACCTCAGCCAATCAACAAGAAGTGTTCGCGGGATAGTTTGATATTCAACCAACTTTTGTTTTTAATCATCGTGTTCACAGATATGCACACCGGCGCGCGCGGACTTTTTCTAAGAATGCTTGAATGGATTCAAGAATACCTAAACTATATATTTAATGAGAAATCTCGGGATCGAGTCTTAGGGTGGAATACAATACTTTACCTACAATGTACTGCATAGTGTTTGGTAATGAATTTAGACATATTCAGAATGGAGATTTCACGAAATATTCAGAGAAAATTAAAAAGATGAATGATATCAATCGTGCGAATACCCTAATATGTGATATTTAAAATAAGGATTAAGATAATGTTTTTGAAAATAAATTAATATAAATAGTCCATGTAAAGAACCCTCCCCCCTCCCTCTCTCTCTCTCTCTCTCTCTCTCTCTCTCTCTCTCTCTCTCTCTCTCTCTCTCTCTCTCTCTCTCTGACACACACCAATCTACCCACTCGCATTTACAAGGATGCATTTTTATTTACACAAACTCTAAATAAATGAATACAAATCGTATTTCAGTGAAATCGAAATATCAAAGCTCTGGACGAAACGCAATGCTCTATCTACTAGGTGCACAAACTAAACAACAAAAGCTTTAAATTGAGCACCAAGTAAATATCGTTACATCTCCAACAGTATACATTTAATCGACAGAAGTAGTTATTATCTAGGAATTACTTTCTGATCAAGCACAACTATATTCAAGTGATATTTTCTTCGTTCACAAAATGTCCGTAGGCTGGTAGCAGCTTCAATGCAGCTAAGATTGTGAATGCAAGAATCCTGCCGTTATCATTGAACTTTCGACAGCTACTCAGCAACTAATCGATAAGAACGAAGTCCACAAGAAAACGTGAAGAGGCTCTCAAGGCCGGCGCTTTCTTAAAGATAACTTTGGTCCTTGGGATCTAGCCTCATGTTACACTGATAAACCTCGCTATCGGTAGTGCAGGAAACGGAAATCTGGACTTCGAGTGTCGCACACAAGTGAGATCTTCAGCAGACTATGTGACGCTGTTGGTTCTTTGAAACGCACTTTGTCATTTTATTTGTTTATACACTCTGTAAAACTTACAAGGACATTTCCTATTACACGATATCAACTTCATATAGCGTAAGAAAAACTACAGAATGTCTCTCGAACATATATTTATAGTTTAAATGTTTTATGAAAAACTTAAGATAAAATTACAACTACAAATACACACACACATACACACAGAGTCAAATCAGATTTACATCATTTCAGCTAAGGAAAATTAATTATAATAGCTTAATTTTTATTAATATGCACTTTCTTGAATTTTCTGGGAAGATCCTGTGCAACCCTCTTTCGTAATGGTTAAACCATGAGAGGCACACAAAAACTTGGAACAAAAAGTCGGAATCTCTTTTTAAAATTTTGATTTGTTCTATTCACATGATTTAGCTGTTCCCAAAAAAACAATTCTTACACAAGATTATTCTTTTATCTACTTCATGCGAATCGAGATAGATTTTAACAGAATTGATCATATTACTTGGCTCTTTGCAAAAGGCAGCAGTAAAATAAAAATTAATGTGTGTTCCATTCACTTGACTTTCTCTACATCTCTGCAACAAATTGTTGTTAAAAAGCTTATTCTTCCATTTCTTCATGCTAATCGAGAAAAAAAATGAAATGCCTTTTTACTTGCTTCCTTATAATTAGAAGGGAAATAAGGGAATACACTATGTAAAACTGATATTCAAATCTTTTAAAAGCTGGTTGCTATGTGATTGAAGTGCCGTTATATATAGCCAGGAGTTAACAAAGTCCCGTATGAGAAAAGTATACGTATTTTAAAGCTGAAACCATTGACAAGGAATATCTCAAAGACAGTCAACTTCAAGAAAAAAATGTTTATAACATAAATTGTGTATTTTAACATGCTCTACAAGTTTTGTATTGTAAAATTGTGTCTATCTCTTACGGTTTACCAGTTATGCAAAATTCCTCAAAATTAGTCTAGAATAAAGAAACTCAAGATATACGTTCTCTTTGTCATGTAAATATCTTTAATATACGGTATTTTAATCAAAATCGTTAGCCATCTTTGAAAAATTAAAAATTTCGAAAATTTTTCCATGTAAAGGGTAGTTGGGGTGGGGGATTTTCTTGACAATCTTGGTGTTGAATCCTTGGAAGATACTAAACTTAAACACCAAGTTTAGTATTTAACGGCCTTTTCGTTTTGAGCACACACAGACGCACACACACGCACCTTTTTAAAATTATTTTGGGTGGGGATTCAGGAGGACCCAAAACATATATTTCCGGTGAAATCTCGCTTTCGAAGATGACTTTCCGTTTGAGGAAAGCATAAGTAGTTTAAAATTGAAACCAATAAAAAGAATATTACGGAATATTAACTCTACAATATTGGTTTGAATTTATCAATGGTTTATCATTTTGTAAGAGTGTCTATTCAGTTGTTTCTTGCAATGTTATGTAAAGTGTGTAGGATTCCAAAGCTATAGCGAAATGTAATGAACTTTTCTGCAAATGTATTTCGATTATTAACATGAAGTAGACAGATAGTACATAATTTTGTAACAATGATTTCACGCTATATACAAATAAGCGATACTCGTTAGAAAAAAAAAATGCGAATGTAACATCACATTCTTTAAAAAATGTTTAAATGTTTTTGTTTTTATTTTTAATGTTTTAATTACCTTAGGTACTTAGTATATCCTATATAGGCAGAAAATGCACCACATTCCATCCAAAAACTCGATGCCGACCATTTCTGCTAATGTTTATTTCTATTAGAATGAAGCAGATAGAAGAACAAGCTTTTTAATAAAAATTTGGTACAGAGATGCAGAGAAAGACATGTGAATGGAACACAGCAGATGCTTTTAAACGAAGTGTTGGAATATAACACAAACGGCGCATCAAACGCTGCGCCTGAAAGGATTATAAACCAGAATAATTAATTAATGTTCGCCATGAAAATGTGAAGAGGATTTCTCAGTTGTTCTAAAGATAGAGCAGAGTCACCAGCCTTCTCTTCTGACGCTTTTAAAGAAATAAAAGCAATTTCCATAACTCAGAGGTTATGAAATGCCGCGGTTGAATAATTTCAGGTTGCGACTCTTAAAACAAAACAAGCTGTTATCTCATTAGATATTCTGCCTGTGCAGAAAAAAAAATTAATAAAGCAGCTGGAATACGATAGAAGATGAAACCACTAACTGGTTCCGTCAGAAATTTTTTTAATAAAAAGTTTATAGTCGCCTGGCGTGTGCTAGGAAATATGCGCTTATCGGACAAGATACCAACATAAAGGCCTAATATTAGCACAAGTCTCCCCTTTTTCTTTCTGTAGCAGTACATAGTGGATAGAGACGATATTGTGCTCCAAAAAAAAATGATACAGATATGCTTTGAGACCCTGAATATAGATAAATAAAAAAGAGTCTTTAAAAAAGATGTGTGTGTACAGTATGACTCACAAAACGAAAATTCCGTTAAATATCAAACTTGGTATAACCGTGCTACTGAAAAGGCTAACATGTCGGCATCAAAGGCTGCGATAAGACGTGATTTACTCCACGTCTTTCCGTCATTTGGGATTTCTTCGCATTCATTGGCTGAAGTGACGGGCTTATTGGTGCACTACAAAACATCGTGCATTATATGAGAGGTTTGTATTGACAGGTAAAGCCCATTTTAACTTTTGCAGTAACACGGTTATATTTAAGTTTAGTATCTCCCAAGAATGCGATACGAAGATTTTAAAGAAAATCCTTCACCCCAAAAGTAACCTTTACATAGACTTTTTGATTTTCTCAAAAATGGCTAACGATTTTGATTAAAATACCACACGTTTAAGATAGTTTCATGATAAACGGAATGTATATCCTGAATTTTCTGGAAATACCCTCTGAAGTCCCCTTTATTCAAAATGGCTCTTTGTTTAACCGTAGGAAATGAATAAAAGCTTAGTGCACAAAAAATTTAGATCTCGTTAACATATACAAGTTATCTCTTTTACTTTTTTTAACGTGGAGTTGACCGTTTCCAAAATATTTATTGTTATTGGTTTCAAGTCACTTTTCGTTTCATCTCTTTTTTGTTTTACTGTTTTTCAAATGGTGACCAGACCAGGTTTTAAAATATTTGCCAATAGCTTTAGCGTAATGAACTTCCATATTTCCCCTTCTGCTTACAAGGAAGCAAGTAATATAATAAGAACTGGTAATGTTTATCTTGATTAGCATATTGATAAAAGAGTCTTTTGTGAGGAAAGTTTCCTTGCGGAATAGGTAGAAAAACTCAATTTGAACGGAACATCATATTTTTACTTTCTCTACACGTACTATGTACATATTGTATACAGAAGGTAATTGTAATGCACCCAAAATTTCGATACCGAGATTTTACCGGAAATACATGATTTGGGTCCATCTGAATCCAGAAGAAGCGTTTTTGGAATAAGGTCCGTGTGAGTGTAAACGGAAAGACCGTTAAATACCAAACTTGGTATTTAAGTTTGGTATCTCCAAAGGATGCGACACGAAGATTTTCAAGAAAATCCCCCCACGCCCAACTACCCTTTACATAGACATTGTTTTTCGAAAATGTTGATTTTCTCAAAAATGGCTAACGATTTTGATTAAAATATCGTACATTAAATACATTTACATGACAAATGATATGTATATCTTGTATTTTCTGGAATAGCCTCTGAAGAGTACTTTATTCTAATTGAATTTTACGAAATTTTGCATAACTGCTAAACCGTAGCGATGGACAAAAGCTTACCACACAAAAAATGTAGAGCACAATTTATGTTACATAAATTTTTTCGTGGAGTTTATCAATTTTTGAGATATTTTTAGTTTTTGGATTCAGCTTTAAGGAACTTAAACTTTCTCATACAGGAATTTGTCAACTGCTGTCCATACAAACAAAGGAACTTCAGTCACATAGCAACCAGCTTTTGACTATCACTTTAACCTATGGTACTCCCTTATTTCGCTTCTACTTACAAGGAAGCAAGTAATAAGACTGATTATTTCTTCTATTTTTTCCTCGATTAGAATAGAATAAATGGAAACAAGCTTTTTAACAATAATTTGTTGCAAAGATGTAGAAAAGGCCATGTAAATGGAACACATCAGATCTTTAATATTGTTTTAGACTTAGGGTGGAACTGGTATTAAATATCGAACCCGGTATTTAGCTTGGCGACTGAGGGAAAGCACGAAAACAACCTCGGTATTTGAACCTAGGACCTGGATTGCCAGCCACAGATTTAACCACCTGAGCATACCGCGGTTAATGAAATGATGTATTAAATAAAGATATCTTTAAACATACTATTTTAGTAGCGTGATTACCCAATTGACCAAATTGTATGTAGATCCTCAGTTTAAAGCTATTTAATAATAGAAGAAGTTACTTAATGATAAACGTAAATTTGATTCGGTAAATCTATTTCTTTTTGCTCTCTCTACACGGACTATGTACATAGTGTATAGAGAGGCATTAGTGCACACAAAAATTAGATACCAAGATTTCACCGGAAATATGCGTTTTGGGTCCCCCTGATTCCAAAAAAAAAAAGCATTTTTTGAAAAATGACCGTGTGTGTGGGGGGGGGGGGGATCAGTCTAACTAAAAAAACGGAACTTCTAAGGATGCGACACAAAGATTTTAAAAAAATCTCACCCCAAACTACTCTTTACATGGAAAAAAATTCGAAATTTCTGATTTTCTCAAAAATGCCTGTAACGATTTTGATTAAAATGTCTTATATATAAGATATTTAAGTGCCAAACAAAATGTATATCTTGAATTTTCTGGTAATAGTCTCTAAAGACCTCTTTATTCTGGATGATTTTTATTGAATTGCTTATAATTGGAGATGGACAAAGACTTGCCACACCAAAAATGTATATCACGATAAAACACACAATTTATGTGATATACATTTTTATTTTTTTGTGGAGTTGGTCGTTTTTGAGATTTTCCTTGTTATTAATTTCAGCTTTAAAATACTATTAAAGACTATTTCTGCTAATTTTTCTCAATTGGCATGAAATAATTCGAAGCATAAGCTATTTAACAATAATTTGTTGCAGAGATGTAGAGAAAGTCATGTGAATGGAACACTTCAGATTTTTTCTTGTACTTACAAGGAACCAAGTAATAAGGACAAGTTCTGAAAATGTTTATCTGATTAGCATGAAGTAGATAGAAGAATAAGCCTTTTAACAATAATTTGTTACACAGATGAGAAAGTCATGTGAAGGGAACGCATCAGATTTTTTTTTTGTTAAGTTGAAAATCTTTTGAGATATAGGAATAGCGCTTTTTGGAGGGGACTAGGCACCGATACAGTAAGGATTAGGTACACGTCCCCGAGGGGCGTCCCCGGAAAGGGATTGGGCGAGAGGAGCCACCGGGTGACCGGAACCAGGAGTTTTTGTGTTTAACGCCCGCTTTTACTACATATGGCACCGCAGGCAATGAAGCTAATAATACATGGAATAAAATGGTGCACCGGTGGAATACGATGACGGAGGAAACCGAAGAACCCGGAGAAAACCCGACTTTGCACCGCTATGTACACCACAAATCCCAAATACGGTCGTCTGGGATCGAACCCGGGCCGCCGAAACCAGGAGTAATGACACAGCAATTACAAGGTTCCTACAGTTTCCGTATGTCCCAGAAACGAACCGAAGGCCGATGGGTTAGAAGTTTCTACAGAGTATAATGTCCCCCTACAACGATGCAGGTGCTTTTGATGTTACTAGAAGTACGTCGGGCCGTACATCTGTGCCCCTCTGAAAGGGAGCTGTTCGGATTTGGTTGGACTCAGTGGGGCAGTGGTTACCGAAACCTATGGGAGATTAGGTACGTCTAGGAGATGATACCTGGGCAGAGTGGAGACACCTCAATGTCCTCCATATTAGCCTGAAGAAGTGCTAGATGGCAGGTTCCCCTACCGAGATGTTTCGATAGTCATATCCACTTCAGGCTTGGTGTATTCGCATGCGGGCGGAGGGGGGGCTGTTTAGTAACCTAGGCATTGTCCCGATGGGAAGAGTGACGGAGGTAAATGCTTCCTGATAACAGAGAAACCGTCGGCTCCGCGTAGACACTCGCGATTTACTGACTTCCAACCCTAAACAGACCAAACGGGGTGAGGAATGGTTGAAATGGTTACTGGAACGATAATAAAGGACAAGAATTTCACGAGATCACAGAAACCACTACAGCATTTACCTGACGACCAGGGAAGCCCCAGAAAAAATCCAAGGGCAAGCGTGAGCGGTCCCGGAGAATCGAACCCCCGACCATCGCACGCACAAAAATGACTGATTTTCACCTGTTTTAAATAAATATAAATAAATAATGATACAATTAAGCGGGTTATAGCCCCTGTTACTCCCTCCCTAGTCCGCCTAAGCTTAGCAAAGAGAAAATATTGTCTGACCGTTTAGAAGCACGTGTTGTTAGGTTATTAACAGGAGCAGCAGAGCGTAACGCTTCCAAACAAAATAATGCGTACAACAGCAAAGATTTCTGTTGTTGCACCTACGTTGGGAAAAGCTGAAAGTATGCGGAAGTGTGCTCACAGCTGCTCGAAAATTAATTTGTTGGGCAGAGCTTCTTTTTTTTTATCAGATGTTACGCGAGCAAACTCATCGTTACTTTCTACCGCAACAGTGTAGCTCCTACCTGAGCTGGGCCCAGGAAATGTTTCATGTTGGTTAGCGCAAGAAGTTAAGGAATTTTAGACAAAGTCCTATACCACCAATATTAAATAATGATCCATTATCTCAGAAAACAATTAACACATCAGAAATTGTTACCAGATGTCTTAAAATAGGTTCCGCCACTGTTTTATTTACACTCTCCAGAATTAAAAAAAAAATCTGATGGGTTCCATTTACATAACTTTCACTATTTGTTCTACATACAAACTATTCTTAAAAAAATAATTCTTTAATCTACATAATATTAATCTAGATAAACACTACTAGAAATGGCCTTACTACTTAGTAGTAGAAGGGAAATAAGGACTACACTAGGCTAAAGCTACAGTCAAATCTTTTAAAAGCCAGGAGTAAAACAAAAGAGATGTGAAACGGATAAGGGCTTCCCCTTTGAGAAAAGTTTTAAGTAGATATTTTAAAATTATAACCAAACTTAGGAAATATCTTGAAAATTATTAGTTCCACAACAAAAATACACACAGGACATAAATTGTGTGTTTTGACGAGATCTACATTTTTTTATTGCAAGTTTTGGTTATTTCTTAAGCATTACCCGGTTTGCAAAGGTCAATCAAAAGTGTATTCCGAGGAAATTCAAGATATACATTTTATCCATCATATATCTTTGGCGGCACCGTTGTAGAGTGGTTAGATAGCTCGCTCCCACCTAGGCGGCTCGGGTTCGATCCCAAGCGTGGGATTTGTGGTGGACAAGACGGCGTCTGGACGGATTTTCTCTCCGTCCTGTTCTCCCCGCCACTCACTCCACCAATTGTTCCATCATCTCCTTTCCTATTATCCTTTTCGCTTCGATTTCATTACATCCACTTCCTCGCGCTCATGCCCGTCTACGAACAGACTGCTCGTCCCATGTTCTTCATTCTGTGGTTACGTGCTGTTGGTGTCCCAACAGACTTCTGACCCCTAGGCACCCGCCTGTAAGTCTTAGCGGGGTGCCAGTACTACATAGGTTAGGGTAAGCCGACCATGACAAAAAATCTTTACTATAAGGTAATTTAATAAAAATCGTTAAGATACTCTTGAGAAAATCATAATTTCCGAAAAATGTTCCATGTAAAAGGTAGTTTGGGGTGGGGAGGTGGTTTTTCAAAAGTTTCGTATCGCATCCTTAGAAGATGGCAACAACAATTATCAAGTTTGGTATTTGAGTGACTTTTCACTTTTGAGCTGTCCACTGACACAAAGGCGTTCTTCCCAAAATGAGTTTTTATTCAAGGGACCCTAAAACGTGTATTTCCTAACATTTCAGTATCTCTAATTCCTAGGTAGAATGCAAAATCTTCTCTATGTAGGTAATAGTTACGATGTAGAGAAATTAAACGTGGTGGTAAAAGACCAACATTTAGAATTTATCAGGCAACAATGAAGAATGTCTGACGATCTTTACAAAAATAGTTTCAAACCAAACTGCAGGTTCTAGGCATTGTTACCACACCTGCAAGAGAAGAAAGTAAAACATTATTGCCAGCTCTACATACCTTGACATCATGCTCGATTTGTGATTATATTGTGGTTACGCTAAGAATGCGTTATTAACACTAATTTTAAACTTTAATGACGAAGAATTTATGGAGCACTCAGATATACTATTGCACCAAACACAATAAACATTTCACTAATAGTATAACTACCATGTAATCCACACAAACAATGCAAGCGGCCGTTATGAACCGACATATTTACATATAATTATCGAATCATTAAGTTATAAAAAAAATCTTATATGTTCCATTCACATGACTTTCACTACATCTCTGCTACAAATTATTGTTCAAAAGTTATGCTTCTATTTACTTCATGCTAATCGAGAAAAAATTAGCGCAATAGTCTTATTACTTGCTTCCTTATAAGTAGAAGCGAAATAAGGGAGCACCATAGGTTAAACTGATAGTCAAACACTGGTTGCTATGACTGAAGTTCCTTTGTTTATATGCACAGGAGTTGACAAATTCCTGTATGAGAAAAATATACGTTTTTCAAAGCTGAAACCAAAAACAAGGAATATCTCAAAAAAGATCAACTCCACGTAAAAAAAATGTAATATAAATTGTGTGTTTTAATGTGCTATACATTTTGTGTGTTGTAAGTTTTTATCTATCTCTTACGGTTTAGCAGTTATGCAAAATTCCATAAAATTCATCCAGAATAAAGTAGTCTTCAGAAGCTATTCCCAGACAATTCAAGATATACATTTTATTTAGCAAGTAAATATCTTAAATATATAAGAGATTTAATCAAAATCGTTAGAACCATTTTTAAGAAAATCAAAATTTTCAAATTTTTTTCCATATAAAGGAACCAAGTTTGGTTTTTAACGTCTTTTCGTTTTTGAGATATGCTGCCCACAGGCACACACATACACACACACGGACATTTTTCTAAAAATGCTTTTTTTTTTCAGCTTTGAAAAACTTATATTTTTCTCATACAGGAATTTGTCAACTCTGTCCATACAAACAAAGGAAGTTCAGTCACATAGCAACCAGCTTTTGACTATCACTAACCTATGGTACTACCTTATTTCGCTTCTACTTACTTGTGCTAATTTTTTCTCAATTAGCATGAAGTAAATGGAAGCATAAGCTTTTTAACAATAATTTGTTGCAGAGATATAGAGAAAGTCAATTGAAGGGAACACATCAGATTTTTTTCCAAACCGGTCATTATTTTTGGACACGCCTCGTATTTAACGAAATTATTGGACAATATCTGAGTATACATTGATGGCTAATTATGTAATAAACGATATGATTACTTGTTCTATTGCTTTCTCGAAGATAATTATAACGTTTTGATGTTTTATTGCCAGATACAATGAACCGCCTTTTCTTCCTCAGTACATGTAGCATAACCTTGATCTCTTGAGTTTCTTCTGGTAATTGTGACTATTCATATTTGATGTAGTACTAAAGGATACAGAGGCAGCCTTGGAAACAAATTACCTCATAACGACAGTTAACTTTAATTTATTACCGTTTACCTACGAGTATTTAAGGTCATATGCTGCTACTCGTTAAACTTTCCCATTGCAACGAAAGTAAGAGAGCTTATCACAGTCAAACTGCAATAACGGATGACTGTCTCGTACGTAATTGCGCCTTCATGAAACAATAGAATCATAACTTCCTTAAGAGCTGCAGCGCAATGAAACTGTAAGATACAAGGAATAATTATTACAAAGACGTGCGTGGATAGCCAGTGGTGATTTTATACTTTATAGTTCTTTGTGCTTGAACAAGGCATGGGATAATTACCGGAAGAAAAATACTTCATCATACAAATCGTGACTGCCACTAATTCTTGTGGCCCATTTTTTTTCTTTTGAGAAGGTTTCTCTGTACTTCAACAGTGCTCCCAGGCATAAAAAAATCTAATAGTCTCCGAGTCATTTGGTCATTGGTTGATTCCCAGCTGAGACTGGGTAATTTTTATATGTATAGAGAAGGTATGGTATGGTATTGCATTCCACCCAAAAATTCGATACCGAGATTTCAACGGAAATAGACGTTTTAGGGTCGTCTGATTCCAAAAAAAGTATTTTCAGAAAAAGGTCCGTTTGTGTGTGTGCGTCTATGAATACGATAACTCTAAAACGAAAAGTATTTGGTATTCAAGTTTAATATTTTCCAGGGATGCGACTCGAAGATTTTGAGTAAAATCCCGACACCCCAAGCTACCCCTTACATGGAAAAAAGTTCGAAAATTTTGATTTTCTCAAAAAATAGCTCTATCGATTTTTATATATTTTGATTTTTGGGGGGTAGCCTTGAAATACCTCTTTATTCTGAATGAATTTTGCTGAACTGTAAACTGGTAAACCGTAAGAGATAGACAAAAACTTACTCGATTTTTATATATCTTGATTTGGGGGGGGGGGGATAGCCTTGAAAGACCTCTTTATTCTGAATGAATTTTGCTGAACTGGTAAACCGTAAGAGATAGAAAAAAACTTACAAATGTAGATCACGTTAAAGCACACAGTTTATGTTATATACGTTTGTTTCGTTGAATTGAACATTTCTGAGATATTCCTTGTTATTTGTTTCAGATTTCATATACTTTTAACTTTTCTCACACGGAAAGTTGTAAACTACTGGTCCTGCATAGAAACGGATTTCAACCACATGGCAACCAGCTTTGAAGATATTTGACATTCGTTTGGATTCCCTTATTTTCCTTCTACTTACAAGGAAACAAGTAATTAAGACAGTTTCTATTAATTTTTATCCCGATTATCATAAATAGAAGAATATGCTTTTTAACAATAATTTGTTACAGCGACGTAGAGAAATTCATGTGAATGGAACACATCAGATTTTTTACTCCAATTAAAAATCTTTTACTACCTTCCACAGATTATGGAAGTGTGAATGCTATAGTGAATGAGTACCTCTAATGAAAATAAGCAAAAACCATCATCGAAAACCTAGAATTAACGAGTTAATTGTTTAAGTTGAAGTACCCAATATGAACACGAAAGTTAATGGTGCCAAATAAATCAGGCAAAAGAAAATTTTTAGTGCAAACAAGAAAAAAAACAAAAAAAAAACAAGGAAACAAAAATATTAAGTGTTCCATTCTCGTGGCTTCATCTCTAACAAATTAGTATTAAAAATATTGTTGTTTTATTTATTTAAAACTAGTCGAAATATTATTAGCAGAAATTATATTACTTAATTCCTAATAAGGGAATACACTAGACTAAAATGATGGTCAAATGTTTTAAAATGCAGGTACTAAGTGATAATTAGTGTCTTTGCATGGCCAAGAGTTGATAAATTCCCTTAAGAGAAAAGTTGAAGTACTTTAAAACTGAAACCAATAACAAGGTATATCTCGGAAATGGTCAACTCAACAAAAAAAGAGTATACGACATAATTTTATCTTTTAACGAGATCTACTTTTTTTGTGTAGTAAGTTCTTGACTATCTCTTACGGTTTACTCGTTGTGCAAAAGTCGTACAGAATGAAGATGATCCCAGAGGATATTCCCACAAAACTCAAGATATATTTTATTTGTCATGTAAATATATTTTATATGGCATTTTAATTAAAATCATTAGCTGTTTTTGAGAATATCGCAAATTTCGGACAGTTTTCCATGAAAGGTAGTTTGGGGTAGGGAATTTTTATGAAAATCTTTGTGTCGCAACCTTCCAAGATACTGAACTTAATATCTAAATACCAAGTTTGGGATTTAGCCAATTTTTTTTAGTTATGCTGTTCACATACACGAACCTTTTCTAACAATGTTTTCATTCAGGGGGTCTTCAAGACACGTTTTCGGTGAAATAGAATTTTTAGATGGAGTGAAATATCTTGTCTACTTCATTTACATTGTACTGGTAAAGTAGAAAGGAGGCAAAAGTATACATGGAGTAGGTTTCCAAGGATAATGGGGTTTTCTCTATTCTTTGTGTATTACGAATGCTGAACACAACAATTACGAAATGTAGAAAATCACATTCTTGCCAATTTATTTTCTCCAGGGGTGTTCTCTTTTTTCTTCTCTACACGTACTATGTGCATAGTGTATTGCACCCAAAAATTCGATACCGAGATTTCACTGGAAATGCATGTTTTGAGATCCCCTGAATCCAAAAAGTAGAAAAATGTCCGCACGCGAGCGTGTGTGTGAGGGGGCATGCATAGCTCAAAAACGATAAGAATGTTAAATACCAAACTTGGTATTTAAGTTTGGTATGTTCCAAGGATGCGTCACAAAGATTTTCAAGAAAATTCCCCTACCCTTTAGATGGAACATTTTTCGAAAAGTTTAATTTTCTCAAACATGGCTCTAATGGTTTTGATTAAAATACCCTATGTTTAAGATATTTTTATGAAAAACGAAATGTGTATCTTGGATTTTCTGGGAATAGCCTCTGAAGACCTCTTCATTTCGGACGATTTTTGTGTAGCTGACAAACCATAAGAGATATGCAAAAACTTAATACACAAAAAATGTAGATCCCATTAAAACACACAATTTATGTTATATACTTTTTTTGTAGAGTTTAACGTTTCCGAGATATTCCGGATTATTAGTTATTATTCAAAGAGATTCGAATTTCAGTTGTTTCACATAGCGACTGGTTTTTAAAGACGAAACTATCGCTTTAGCTCGTGCAGTTTCTTATTTTCCTTCTACTTACAAGGAAGCTAGTAATAAGGCCAATTCTGCTTACGTTTATCTTGATTAGCATAATGATGTAGATAACAGATTAATATTTTGAATAAAAGGTTTGTTTGCCGAACAGCTAGAGGACATTATGTGAATGGAACATATTAGATTTTTCCCCTTCTACTTGCAAGGGACCAAGTAATAAGGACAATTTCTGCTAATTTTTATCTTGATTAGCATGAAGTAGATAGAAGAATAAGTAGAGGAATAAGCTTTTTAACAATAATTTGTTACAGAGCTGTAGAGAAAGTCATGTGGTTGTAACGCATACAGAAAAACCTACATATGCTGCAAGAGGAAAGCCGTATCTTTTGTTTCATCTCGAAATGGAATGCAATGACCACAGAGATACATGACAGCACACAGTTATGAATGGAGTGATAGTATCTTAAGCAAACTGTTGGAGTTCTACACAGGATCCGCATGTTTGCAGCATACATTCATTGCTGTATGAAATTATGACACCAGCTCTAATCAACTGTGTGCAAACCTGTTATGCACTTAAGAAACGTTTCCTTTCAAAACCGCAATGACAACTTGTAACTTTATTGGATAAATATGTAGCGCATTGTACGCGGCTATTATCGCTGCAATCTGCACCATTATACAGCTAAATATTTCCAGTTGAAGGCTTTGAAGCGGCCAATGGCCCGCTACACCGCTAATGTAGAGATGAAAAAAAAACATTCTATCTAATTTCGCTTTCTTCTAATAAATAGAAAGGTCCATTTACAGTATTTTTCAGAACATGATAACCTCGGCGTGACTTTGAAGTTTGGGTTTAGGTAGTTTGCGATTGGATACCAATCCTCATAGTTGCCAAGTCTTCCACTTGCTGGGATGTTAATATCGACTTGTAAGTAGTCTTCTAGTCTCTAGAAAACTGATATTTTACTAAGTTGCCTCTCATCCCTTGTACAGGCTCATCTTTTGTTTTGTTTCCTAATGGTTATTGACCAGTGACATGGCCCGTTTGAAGGCCATCATGTTCTGAAGAAAACTACAGTATTTTTCAGAACATGATAACCTCTTTAAAGCTTGGGATTAGGGGCGGGGTGCGGCTGGAAACCATTCCTAGCAGTTGCGAAGTCTTCCACTTGCTGATCCCTTAACTGAAGCGCGAATTTCGACTTGTAAACGGTGCCTCCAGGAAACAAAGATTTTACTGCGTTGCCTCTCACCCCTAGTATAGGATCGCTTTTTATTTGCTAATGGTTACTGTCCAGTTGCAGGGGAGGGCGGTCCCGTTTGAAGGCCATCATGTTTTGGAGAAAACTATATACACTATTGTTACTGACTATCGATTGAAGGCGTGTTGACTTCTTGTAAATCGTAGATTGTATAGACGTGTGGGGAAAAAGAAGAACAACAAAAAGCTTTGAAATGCACAATATACTTGAGGCAAAGTCAAAGTTGCCGTAGCAGAATGAGCGATATTTTTTCGCTGCCAAGTTGTTACTACACTTTTTTTTTTTTTTTTTTTTTAACTTTCTCGACCACGTATGTACAATGTTAGTAGACAACGTATTTTATTACATCCAAAACTTTCATAGCAAGATTTAATCACAAATACATATTTGACATCATTTGAATAATAAATAAATAGATAAACTTTTGAAAAGGGTCCGTATGTGTGAACACCATTATTCAAAAACGAGATACCTTAAATATCAAACATGATATTCTTCTGTGTTTTCGCAGGATGACACAAAGATTTTCAAGAAAATTCTGCACTCCAAGCCACCTATGCAGTGAAGATTTTTTTTTATTTTCGGTTTTCTTAAAAATAGTGAACTATTTTGGTGAAAATGTTTATTTACATGACAAACAAATGTATATCTTGAATTTCCTACGAATAGCCTTTGAAGTGCACTTCATTCTTTCCATGGCTGGCAATGGTACGAGACAGACAAAAAAATACGACACCAACCATATGCTTTGCTCAAATGGGAAGTCGTTATTCAGAATGTTTCATCCTGGTCAAGAAAGAGAACGGAATTTCAGTATCTTCACATGACGACCAGCTCTATGAAAACTTGGGTATTGCTTTAGCTAATTCCCACTGTACCTTATATCTTAATAAAACCATTTATTTTGGCAAGCATAAGAATAAGCTTTTGTAATAATAAATATGTGCGGAGATTTTCACAGCCGGAGTTTATTGATAAAACATTAAAATCATCCGGGATGGAGGGCCGGTTTGATTTAAATTTTGTAAGAATAGTTTGTCAGGTTAGGTACAGAAAGTTAGGTGACTATAGCACATCATATTTTATTGTTTCTATTTACGAGGGCCATTTTTTCTCAACGTCCGATAGGCTATAAATAAAAGACATAGAAAACAATTATTTTATTACTAAAAGTTTTGTACACTTATGATTAGTTTTCAACATAGTCACCGAAAACATTGAGACATTTATCACACCTGTGCACAAGCTTTGCAATACCCACTTCAAAAAAGGTTGCCGCCATTGTTTTGAAGATCTTCGTACTTTACGACGTTTGCGGAGAGCCATTCAAAACAAGCGAAGAGGGATGCTGACTTCAGGAATTGTGTTGATCCATGACAACGCTCGTCCAAACACTGCTAGCACAACCCATCGGCTCCTTGAACAATTTCAATTGGACATTTTCGATCATCCGCCGTACAGTCCTTACCTGGCACCCAGCGACTTTTACCTTTTCCCTGAAGTGAAGACGTGTCTAGGAGCAGCATTTTCAAACCAACGAAGATCTTCAAAATAATGTCAATGCTCATTTGAAATCATTGGCGGCAGCATTTTTTGAAGCGGGTATTGCAAATCTTGTGCACAAGTACGATAAACGTCTCAATCTTTTCGATGTTTATGTTGAAAAGTAACCATAAGGGTACAAAACTTATAGAAGTAAAACATTTGTTTTCTATGAACTAGTCTATTATTTATAGCCTATCGGATTTTGGAAGAAAAAAAAAACAAAAAAAAAAAAAAACAACTCTCGTATATGAAGCTTTAAGTCTTAGGGCATATCGGTGACTTTTTCTTCGGAACAAATGCTCATGGCAATGTTATATCCTCGTTTACTGGGCCTTTTGGTTTGTCTTTAAATTTACAGACATACAACAGAGAGAGAGAGAGATAGTGGTTCGATTAAATCTGATAAATTCCTATGAAAGAATGGAACATTTTTGTTATATATAGCATACAGTTTATTGTTGACAGCCGTCTGAATTGGTCAAACTGTTGACTAGAATTGAAAATGGAGAAAACTGGGGTTCCTGCTATTATTTAGCATATTAATTTAAAGGGCGGACTGCCGCACAAATCAAAACAGAATTTGATGAAGTTCACGCAGGCTCCATATCATTGAAGACCATTTACTTTTGGATTAATAAATTTAAGCGTGACCGGATAAGCACCGGCCGTTCAATTTCTCACACGAAACCATCGACAAAATCCATGATATGATAATGCAAGTCCACCGAATAAAAATTCGTGAGAATGTTAAGCCTATAGGCATCTCAACTGAACGAGTACACAGTATCCTGAACGAAGAATTTGGCTGTGAAGAAGCGATGTGCAAGGTGGGTACTGCACTTGCTCAAAGTCGACTAAAAGCGCATTCAGAACAATATTTCACCGTTGTTCTGGCGATGTTTAATCGTAATACGCAGGACTTTTTGAGCCGGTTTGTGACTATTGATGAAACCTGGATCCACCATTACACACCAGAGTCAAAATGGCGGTCAAATCAATGGACAAAGTGAACCGAAGAAGGCAAAGACCACTTCGTCAGCTGATAAGGTGATGGCCAGCTTTTCTGGAGGTGGGATTCCCAAGAAGATAATCCTCAAATATTACTTGAAAGAAGGCAGAACTATAACTGGATCCTCTGCATTTTTGTTGGATAGTTTGAAATTTACGCTGGGTGAAAAAGGACACAGGTTGGCACGCAAAAAAAAAAAAAAGAGTTCTTTCACCAGGATAAGGCACCGAACTGCACGTCAATAACAATGGCGAAAATGCATGAGCTTAGAATTGGTTCCTCATCCACCCTATTTACCAGACTTATCTCCTTCGTGGCGTCTTCGTGTTCCCTAACTTGAAATGACTTAGTGACAAGAAACATTCATTAACGAGGAAGGGATAGTGGCAGTCAACGAGTATTTTTACAGTTTGACAGAGCCTATCTCCCCGACTGGAAGAAAAAGCTGGAGGTTTGCTGGACCAAGGCACTGTCCCTCAAAGGACACTAACGAAAAGTAAGGTGAGTTATTTACAAAACAAACATTTTTTCCTTGCTTCTTTACCACGTTTATTAAACCGCTAGTCAAACCTCCAGATCTTTCTGGAGAAAAAATATAATTCTCCATCCGAGAATCGACTCAGGGACCTCTGAATTTGGAGTCCATCATACTAATCACCAGACCACAGTCATGTATTAATTTGTGTTTATATTGTTTAATATTGTGTTTTACTCCACCCAGCACCACAGACTATGGACCTGTTAATATAAGAAAGTAAATGGACAATTGAGAAAATAAGTTTTTGAAGCAACCATTCCGAGTCTGATTAGAGGGTACCTCCCGGGCATTTGCAGTTATTAAGAACTGAGGAAAATATGGAAATACCTTGTGGGTATTTGTGGGCTTAAACCTCCGACCTAGTATTCATTACCTGGACTATATATGCCGGCTTTACTGGATGAAGGGAGTGGTATTTGCTTTACTGACGATATTTAATTTTCAAAAATACTATTTTATAATTTTAAACAAAATGTTTTGCGATAAACGCCACAACGACAAAATGTTTTCGCAAATACATGATACCATCCTATTTTATCTATTCGAATGAACGTGGTAAATTATTCGGGAATAACATTTAATCAGTACAAAAATATATGAATAATAGGAACCATTAAGGATGCTAGGATTGGAGCTAAATAAGATGAATATATGTGGTGCAATTTAAGGCGCACTGACGAATATTATTCGAGAGTCAAGTATTGTTTTAGGGATGGGAGTGATGTTTCAATACAACTGAAATTGCTGCCACTCTGGCACATAGGAGTGAATGTACACATGCTAGTTTTACAAATGGTGGTGCATTTTAACACAAGGCAGGTTGCATAAATCAAATGACTAGGAGGGGCCAATTCACCGATATAATCTAATGTGTTCTAACGAGGATTAACTTGTTTACATCACAATCCCTAGCACCACTACACATTTGCCATTGCCATTGTAAGGCGAATCACTGGAGCACTGTGTGAAGCAAGAGGAGACAAAGACAGGATCAAGTAGATTAATGGTCTGGACGACGCTGGAGACAACTGTAAAGCGAGATGGCATGCAGATGTAAACAAATCTTCTTCCATTACAAGGACTGTTGACAAAGTATCAAGTAATAACAGGCTCTACAGACAAGCGCAATGAGATGTGCAACTGTCCACAAGTTGCCACAACAAAGGCTAATTGAAATTATTATCGGCATGTTGATAAAATGCAATACAGTTCGTCTGTGCCTTTATCAAACCTTTCATAAAAATCTGATGTGTTACAATCACATTCTCTAGCTGTTCTACAAACTTCATACATAAGATTCTTCTTTCTGGACCTTGCTAATCGTGGTACTCATTAGCACAATGCTCTTATTATTTAGTTCCGTATAAGTAGAAAGAAAATAAGGGAATACACTAGGCTAAACCAATAGTCAAATGTTTTAAAAGCTGTCGTTATGCGATTGTCATTACAAATCACTTCTTTTCTTGGTCAGGAGTAGAACAAAAGAAAAACGGACACTCCCGTCTGAGAAAAGTATAAGTACTTCACAACTGAAACTAATAACAATGAATACCTCGAAAACGATAATCTCCACGAGAAAAATGTATATGACATAACTTGTGTATTTTAACAAGACCTAAATGTTTTGTACAGTAAGTTTTTGTCTATCTCTTACGGTTAACTAGTTACGCCAAATTAAGCAAAGTTCATCCAGAATAAACAGGTCTACAGAAGCTATTCCCAGAAAATTCAAGATATAAATTTTATTTGTTAGGTAAATATCTTTAATATATGATATTTTAATCAAAATCGTTGCATCCATTTTTAAGAAAATCAAAATGTTCGAAAAAAGTTCCATGTAAAGGGTAGTTTGGGGTGGGGGGATTTTCCTCAAAATCTTCGTGTCGCATCCCTGGAAGATAGTAAACTTAAATACCAAGTTTGGTATTTTAGCTTCTTTTCGTTTTTGAGTTATCGTGTTCACAGACACACATACACACACACGCGCGCGGACCTTTTTCTCAAAATGCTTTTTTTGAATACAGGGGGTCCTAAAACATGTATTTCCGGTGAAATCTCGGTATAGAATTTTTGGGTGGAATGCAATACTTCTCTATCCCTATGTACATTGTACATTTGTTGTATTACTAGAGAAAGTAAAAATGTCTTTGGTTCATCGTTAGAGAAAGGTGTTCGCCAATAAAATGTGCAATTTTTATTTTTTTAAAGTCAACAAAGGATTTTGCTGCATAAACTTTTTTCTGATCTGGCGATAAAGTTATTGCGCGCTCGCACCGATAAACATAAGATATTTTCAGATAGCACGTGCTCTAGCAGTGAGAACCTAAAAATGTGTTAATTATATGTATCGCTGGAGTTAATGTGGAAGCATGGATAACCATGTGCATTCAAAGACATTAAAATACGCCTGGAAATTTTTATCGTAAGATAGGGTCTTTTCGCCCATGCCTCTCACTTTGTTATGCGCTTAAAAGCGTATTTGATATACCATGTTACCGAAGGGAAGGGGTTGGACATGAAACGTAACTTGCGATAAATGCAGTTCTGCGTTGCGAACTAGTGGTTTCTAAACTTTCTGGTTGGACAATGATGCACTCCTCTCACCGGGTGTTACAAAATTAGTTTTCTTTTTTCTCTGCGCTTCGTACTGAAGTTCTAATGTGAAACTCGCGCACGTGGTGGACTAATTAACACACTACTTATACAAATGAACCTGTTCTGTAGGAGCAGCGAGCGGGGTTGAGGGATGAAGGGATAGCTTGCCTAATCAGTGTTGTCTTTTCTTACTCGCGTGGCACATATATCTACAAGAATAGCACCAATGAAAATCGTGGTAAGACCCGATCAAACGTTCACATTATCAGCAAAATCACAACGCCAGGCGCAGTTTTATTGTCTTTGAAAATAAATTCCGTTTAATCCACGAGCTGTAAGTTGGCCCTTAGGAAAAGAAAGAATTAGCATCACTTTCTTTCTACACTGTCCGTATTTTATTGCGAACTAGATGGGCATAAATGCCAGTGGTGGATGCTCCTTTTTTTATCTGTCTGTCCACTTCACTTGCAACTGTGGCAGAAACTGGTTACGGGTTCGTATCCCGGGCGAAGGTTATGGGTAGTAGAAATGGTGTGGATTTATGGGTGGCCTAGCTCAGGGTTTTTAGTAGCATGAAAACTCTTTCAGGGTGTGGTACGACACAAGTGCTTTATTCAGTCAGTTCGCCCTTTTTCCGCCGTCGAACACACGCGTATTCCTCCTAATTTTCTACTATGAAGTTACACTTTACTCGACCGCAACTATTATTATTTATTAGTTTGATGCTTTGATATGTCCCGTCTCTTCAATATTAAATTAACTATTTTTCCTCTCTTTCACAGGCAGCCTGTTGCGCTCCACCACGGATCCGAAATATCACATCTTGATTCTGCCGCTTCTCTGCGCCAAGTGCCTGAGAAAGCGTCCCCTTGATCAGCGGAGAGGATTATTTTCTGCCCCGTAATGTACCCTCGGATACATACGTGTTTGAAGTCTTTCTTCCCTTCCCATTTTCAATGCACATTTATATTAGCTACGATTTATATTTCCCTTCTGAATAACTCTTTGCCCAGTGGCAAGCAATGTACTATCTCACAACACACTGTTAAAAAAACACCCAGGTATAGGCTGCTCATTCCTACTAAACAAATGACCTTTAGTGAAGACACAGTGAGCTAGCCTGCTCTTGACAAACAGGTCAGCAAATAGTTGATTATAATAACAAACAGTTCTGCTTCCTTATGTTTCGAGAATACAAAGCATACAGTTGATTACAAAGTGCTATGCGTTACGGGTTTATGTCATTGACAGTGTCTAAACGAGAGATGCTTAGTTATTAATGAAAGTGACAGCAATTTAGGTGAAGATGAGGGAGAAATGTCGGGAATATAAGAAATACAAGAATATTAGGTGTAATGTGTAGTATAAGCACTTAACTGAGGTTGAGAGAGAATACATATGACTGACTTCATTGGAAGTGTGACACTTGCTTTGTAGTGACTGTGCTACTGCAGCGCATAAACATGAGAATAACGTACGCAACATCTGACTGCCGTTCCTGCATCTTGTACTACCAATGCTGCAGTAAAGGTGAGTGACTCGCATTTAACCTCTCATTTAAAAATATCATTTGTCGAGAACTGGCGCGCGACCTGTAATCAGGGAACATAGTGTTTTAAAATGGACTGGCCTTCTAAAAGAAAGAAACCCAAGGTGCTTTAATAGCTATCTTAGACAAGCACTGTAGAAAGAGTAATTATTTAAAGCTCGTGGACTTTAGTAAAGAAATAGAACCTCTTCTCGTGGCCTTAAGATGATATTTTTTAGCCTTCTGCTGTATTTTAGAACACTTAATACACTAATATTGATATACCCCTGTGATATACCTCGCACCTCAAGTAGAAAACCCTATCCATTAGCATGCAGCCTCAATTGCACAAGGTACCAACAAAGCAACACCAACCTCTAATACTCGCCGTTCATAGTTTTGGTTTTTGAGAATAATTGCTAAGGAGACGCTCGAAGACAGGAAGGGAAACAGTTTGAGCAAAAGAGACAACAGGATTCTAGTTGTGGACAGAACATAACGATCTTTTTTCCTAGGAGGAGGGAGACGAACTACCCATTCTATTAGAACATTTTATGACGCCAAACGGAAGTTGTTCTGGTGCCAAACAACACCAGATTTTAACAAGCCCATTTGTCAGATCCAGCAGTTTCTCACTCCTCAGTTCCTACTTGTTTGCTCTTATGTGGGATGCGATAACGGAAGTGAATATCTTTTATATATTGACCATAGTTAAATAGAAAAAATCTTCCTAACCTATCAAGCGGATCACAAATCTTATCCTTCATTACAAAGGACTCGAGAATTATGGAGTAATTTATTAAATATTCATATTTTAAAATAAAAAAATCAACAAAATTATGTTTAACAGCTTTTGTAATAACTTTATGGAAATACTTTATTTAAGAGGCCACAGAATTGTTTTTTTAGAGAGATTTTGGTCAACAATGTTGATTTTGGTTCAAATGCACCATACTTTAAAGTAAATATTTGCAATGCTTTATTTTTAGGGTGAATATAACACATGTCTTGGAAGCCAGATTTACCGCGAACTAGTTGACTTATAAAACAAAACACAGTGCATGTGGGTGAACCCTGGTATCTACTGACACAATGAAATATTGGCATTGGAGCTACCATAGGGCGGAAATGCCTAATGTTTTGCTGAAGCAGTTTCGTGACCAACCGCCATCTTGCACTACCATATACATCATATGCAACATCTGACAAATTAACTGTTTTTCCAAGTTTTGAAATAAAAATCAAAGGACAATGGAAGAGGAGAGATCTCTAGTAAAAGCAATACTTAATACAATCATATTATTCGGCCTGACAGCAGTTATTATTTATAGATTAGTATTATTGTAGTAAACATCGCGTTAATGTTCTAATTTCTTGGTCTAAAACTGATAGAGAAGTGCACACCAAGAAAGAGTGGTAAGTATCATAGATTATCGCAAAGATTGACTTTCACCGAGGACTTCATTCCGAGTCCGAAGAACACGCCCCCTGTTCTCACGGTTCTGGTATCATAAGCACATAATTTGATACTAATTATTTCTTGCGATAGCTGCCAAATGGGCGAATTAGCAAGAGATTTCTTATAAACCGGAGTAGGTTGCCAATTTTAGTTGCTTCACAACGGTCTTTCCGAGTTGGAAATCTAAAATCTAACAAGCAATACAAAATCATTTTGTTGACAATGTATAACAAATTTCATAAGTATACCACCAAAAAATCACTTAAATTAGTACACTAATCAGTATATTGAAATATTTCACACAGAATACTATCGAAAAATTACCTTTCCTTGTTTATGTTTCTGCTATTCGAGAAACTACAACCGAACACCACACACGTATTGACCGTTATACTGGTTTAAACTCACACTCTAAATTTATTGTTTAATTGACATTTAATACCACAAAATCGTATTTTTGGGTGCACATTTAAACCACTAAAGCCGTACTCATCTCAAAAGTGTAGAATAAAATATGGCGGCTTGACAGAAAAGAAACGTGCTTCACCAACCACAATGCATAAGGATAGGGCATCACCTATGTATTCTCTATATATCTGTGGAAGCAACTAGATATTATGGTGTATAGTGTAGGTATGCAAGTCTCATTGCGTCACACCGCTACCGAAATTGCGCGAAACCTACCGAATCCAAGAAAAGGTGCGTGTATAGTAGGAACACGCAAAAACGATGAAAAGAAACAAGTGCCGAACAGGAGAACTGTCCTACATTATACAGAGGAGAAGAAATGGCAAGCAACAATCTAGAACAGACAAGTACTTCAGTTCTTATTATTTTACAAAACAGGCTGTAAATATTAACCTTAACTATTATTTTCTCTATAAAAATGTCGGGCCCCCTCTATAGTGTGTTTGTAGCGAGTCTGCAATGAAGAGATCCCGAGTTTGAATTTCGGTGAATTATCCGAATAATTCTTCAGTTTTCTCTTATGTTGAAAATAAGTAAGTCGGGTAACTAATCGGGAGCTCACTAGAGCATCATTTCACTCTTTTCAATCAACCTCCGATTTGATCTACCAGATAAAAGGACATAAGACTAGGAAACAGCGAAAGAAAGATAGAAAGAAATAAAGAAAGACAGTGGAAGAGAGAAGGAGAGAGAAAGAGAAAATCGAAAGAGAGAAACAGAGAGAAAGAGGGGAAAAAAGAAAGTGAAATAAAGAAAGCGAAATACAGAGACTGAAAGAAAGAAAAATAAGACAAATAAAGACAGAAAAAAAAAGGAAAGAAGAAAGAAAAATAAAGGAAAAACTATGATGAATATTAACACGAAATTCTGGCAGTTACGAAGTTGCGTATTCAAGTTATTTTGATGCCGGAAGCCAGACTGAAATGTTTCCACTTCCTTTTATATGATATCTTCCTGCATGACATATTTGATAAAACCTTATATGCCGTTCCATCATTTACTCTCGAAAAACGCTCTACAACCAGTAAACAAATGTTGAGGATTTAACTTTGATTTGGAAGTCCTTTCAGTATGCTAACAATACAGTGTGAACTCACGCAACAAATAAGTCTAATATGTTGCAATCATATTACTTGTTCCACCCACTCTTCTACAAACTAACTCTTCTACTAACCGAGATAGGAAAACGCGTGCGGCTTGCATTCGGGAGGTTCGGGGTTTGATCCCGACAAATGCCCACGGACCCATTGTCGCAAGGCGATTCGGCAAAATCTTGAAGTGACATCCCCCAAAACTTGCCGATTCGCCACTGCAATCCATTCATCATTCCATTAATCCTTTTATTTTCCTTTATACTGAAAAATTTTCGAAAAATTTTGGGATAGTACAGCAGATAGACTGGATGACACCCTAACGCCATCTGCTTAGCGCGAAGCGAAAGTGATGTGGAATTGAGATGAGACCTAGAAGGCTATTGTCCACCTCAAAAATATTAACGCATCATGAACAGAACCTTGGTATGACTAAGTAGTTAAAACGAAAGGTATTTAAAAATATTTGGGCATGGGTTTAAAAACAAATTATGGATACATTAATACATTTATATATATATATATATATATATATATATATATATATATATATTTATACACTGAACACACATACAACATACACACATATATGAAGGAGCTGAAAAATTACAAATAATGCATTATTTAGTAGAAAACAATGCGTATAATACATAGGTGTATCTCATTTTGTCCGTTAACTTAAAGCATTATCATAAACGAGGTACAAATTTCAGGGTCTAATGTGTTTTGAAAGGCCTTGAACTATGTCTTTGCTATGTTTATATACATCACACCACCTATAGTGAACAGGACAGAGGAGGGTCAACCGTGTGACCGTTTCGTAAACAACCGAACGTTTCAGATAGAGCATAATAGTCATCTTAAAAATATTGTGAAAATTTCCTTATGGACATTACTTTAGAAAATAGCGAAAAAACTGCAAATACTGGATCATTATATCATCCTCAAGCGCTGACACAAATGTTTCTACTTATTCCCCTCTTGCCATGTATGTATGATTATCAGAAACTAGGGTTACAAATCCTGCAATGAAACAAGTACATATATTTTATTTCGTACAACTAACGCAGCCATCTGATAGCATATATGTATATATTAGGTTATTTTTTCCACATAGTCTGCATATCGACTGAGGAACTTGTCGCTTTGTGGGATGTGTTTGAATATTCCCTCCTGGAAAACTTCTGCCCTTTCAGGCTCTTACTTGTCTTGAGCTGTTGCACCTCCTCATGAAGCGAATTGTCGGCCTCCTAGGTGTTCCTTCAAGTGAGGAAAAAGGTAAAAGTCACTTGGAGTGAGATCCGGGCTGTAAGGACGGTGGTTGATATCACAGAGAAAGTGCTTCAACAGCCTGAGGTCGCACGTTGTCGTGAAAGAAGACGACACCCTCGGTGAGGAGACCAGGCCGTTTCCTCTTGATTGCTTCGCGCAATCGTGTCATGGTCTCGCTGTATAAGTCAGTGACGTTTTCTCTACCAGCCACAGATATTCGATACCATTCTGCGACATGTTGTCGAGACATTACAGTCTCTCCATAAACCTCTACCAGATGTCGGAGCATGTCAGCCGCTGTTACCCATTTCGCCCACAGAAATCGAATAACCAGGCGGATTTCTTTGCGAGACCAGTTTTCTAAACGTGTCGCCATTTGTGTTTACCTTGCAATGCTGCTCTACATGGCAGTTGGCTGAAACTCTGCAGTTGCCAACCGCATGTTTAGAATTGCAGTACATACTTAAGTTCGCTGTGAAAGACGAAATACTACGAATATGGGCCCTGTAATCATACATACATACGTTACACTCTGTATAAGCGAGCATTCATAGTTTTAAATCCACCACGAATGGAGAAAAAATGGTAATAAAAATAACGTTAGAGCGAGAGAAGATAATTAACTTCCCTGTATGGAAGTTACGCCTCTGGAACAAGCCGGCAGCTTGTACGGACTGGAATTCAAACGCTCGGTCATGCACGTTTCTCCTGAGTCATTATATGGTCAAAGGACTGGAGCGTTGAAAATTGTGTCCAGAAAGAGTTATTTTTATCTCAGTTCTATGAACGCACAACTCTTTATGATGCTGCATTTCTGTGAATAAACTTCCTGTAGAATTAGCTTTGAGGCGAGGGTATGATGAAAAAGTAGAGGGGGGAAGCCAAAAGATGTATTTCTCATCATTGCTTCCACAATTTAATTCAGAATTTCAGTACAACTCACTACCACGACCTCCGCAATTTTCCACCTCAATTTCGCTTTATTTCTAGCTGCTGTTGCTCATTTCCTCGCTGTTAACAACTATTCTGAATTATCTCTCATTATGTCTTTCCTATTCCTTTGTCTACCTACTTTGCTACTTTCTCTTAGGTATCCGACTTCCTCCTGCTAATCATATTTTAGTCCCCTCCTCCCCAAAAAGCAAATCTCTAGGGTGTTAATGAACTATACTAAGATATTTTCAGAGAATATGTAGATTACTTAAATAAGCAATTGAGATAGGAGACTTATGGCCTGTTTATTAAAATTTCGAAGTAACGGCTATATGTTTCTGAAGTGCTAGTATGCCACGTATCGCGGCACTTCGTCTGGAATGAAAAAGATAATAAAAAGCATATAATCTATGACAGGAATCGAACTCATGACCTTTGAAACAGCAGCTTCCCGCATTAAGGATTAAGCCACCAAAGCAGTTGAAAAATCGCCCCCAGAGTAGGCTAGATAACTCAAGAACGTAGTTAATGAATGATCAGTGTTAATGAATGATTAGTTCGAGATTTTGCAGATTTTTGCGATATTAAATCTTGAGAACGCTAGTAACGAGCTGCTAAAAATCGATATTTCTATACTCGGGCAGCAGTTTTAAAGATATTCTAAGCCATTTTTTCAACCTGCTTTGCTTTAACACCGACTTATCAGCACCTGATACCCACACGTTTAACGCTATGTAGCTGCGTTATGCTTATTCGGGGACTATGCATCGCCCAACTCAAATTACTTATATCAGTCACGTGCACAATCTCGCAAATTATTTCGGTGTAGTATATATAGTTATAACAGATTAGTAATTGTTAGGGTATTAAGATATTTATTTAGAATCCAGGAGTTACCTAATAGTGATTTATTAAACGTGTGTTTGAATTTTCAAAAACTCTGAAGCAGATAAATCCTACATGGTTTGGAAAACTCAAAGAAGTGTTAAATGGGTTAGAGTAATGTGGGTTCAGGATAAAATCCGCAAAGGGAATTTGGAAAATAATAAGGGAAAGGCTAGAGGATATGGATGGACATACGCTATATGCATAAATAAGGAACAAAAAGTCGCTTAGTTTTTCCAAGGAATGGAAATGAAAAAATGAATTAGGGAGACAGTTATATCTTAAAACTTGTATAAAAGAACGAAAGAGAAGGGATTGCTTGGTTTCGATTGGGGATATGGAAATTCAGAAATAAAAGGAAGAATGAGATGAAGGAAAAGTACCCGATATGCAAGGGTAGGGAAAATGAGATTTATTACTAGAATGTTGAGGTACAGCTGATCAATACAAAATGGTTAAATAGGAAACAAGAGCTAACAGTGAGAAAAATGTTCAAAGACCAGTCGGAACAAAGAAGTGTTGGAGAATTTTTTATGGAAGGTAAGAAATAAATGGAAGTTCTCAGTGGGCAGAACAGTTGAAGGATGAGTCTTTTGGAACTAAAATGAAATGCAATTATCTTTGTGTATGTCTGATGAATTGCTAAGGCAAATACTAAAGAAACCCATATGTAGCATTAGCATAGCACTTATACCAATAAATAATAATAATAATAATAATAATAATAATAATAATAATAATGTACACACTATTGGTTAAAGAAAATTAATTATTACCGTCTAATGTAATTACTGTACTTTTTAATGGTCTTATTGGTGAATCTCTTTGCATTTAAATTTATATTCTTCACTATACGGTCTTCATATAACATTAGATTGCTACTTAAAAGTAAAAAACGGATCAAAACTGCTATAGTGTTCAACTTTATAATATCACCCACCGTGGTGTAATGGTTATACCATGCTAATTTAATATACCGAAGGTCGTGAGGACGATGGCTTTTTCGGGTGTAAAATTCCTTAGCATGGCTTCCTTCGGAAGGGAAGTAAAGCCGTTGGTCCCGTGTCGTAGATTTACGGCACGTAAAAGAACCTCAAGCCTGATAGAGAGGCCTCTGAGCAAAATTAAGCGGTCTTTCACGCCCAATTTAGAATGGGACGCTGAAGTTAAAGAACGTCCATAAATAACACGTCATTTACATTTAGATTACTACTTAAAAGTAAAAATGGACCAAAATGTTATTATGGTAAATTTTATAATGTGGAAAAAGATGATAAACACGTATTTACAAAAGCAGTATATCTAAGATCTGTATTTTTTGTGATGTAACTTCGTATATCTCTTACTGTTTACCAGTTATGCAAATGCAATTTAGAGTGTAGAGAAGTTCTAAGGTTATTCCCAGTAAATTCAAGATATTCATTATATTTGTCATGTAAATATATTTACTGTACAGCATTTTAATTAAAACCGTTTGCAGCCATTTTCGACTTTTTTTCCAAGTAAAGGACAGATTAGTGTGGAGGAATTTTCTGAAAATATTCGAGTAGCATAGGAAGATGCTGAATTTAATTATCAGATAGGTATTTAACCCCCTCTATGCATGTACTATTTACGATGTGGCGAAATTTAAAGTACTAGAAATATTTAGAATTTATGAGACACCAAAGAAGAAAATGTAATAGCTTCTTTATATTAGTAATACAAAGATAATTTCTTGTCAGAATGCAGCGTCTACACATTTTTAACACACCCATAAATGAAGAAAATAAAAGAAAAGAAAATATCAATACCATTTCTACGTGTTGAGATTATATTGAATTATGTTAAGAATGAAGAGTTTTTAACACAAATTTTGAACTTTAAAGACGAGCTTATAAATCACTCGCAAATATCTTAAATATCAATCACACTAAATATTTCATAATAGTTCGTATAATTTACTATGTAAACCTCACCGGAACCAATGCAAGTGGCCGTTATGAACCGCCAAATTCACTCACAATAATTAAATCTTTACATTAATCAACAAACAAATATATGTTAAGACACACTGAAAAATGGCAATTTGGCCATTTATGACCATAATCAGTCAGTTTTACAACGCAACAGTTTTGTGTACATTCAACAGGGACTCGACGGGTCACGTGATAATTCTGCGCCATGGCCTTCTCTATCATATAGGCCTCGGACTTTACGCAGCTACGTCACAAACTACATAATCCCTCGTATAAACTGTTGACCTTTGGAGACCCGTTTGGCCTGCCGTTAGTGAACCTTGGCCTTTGTTATTTACTGAGGTTCGAGTGAAGCTATCTTGAAACCAACTGCTTAGGAATTTCTATCTGGCAATAACACACACATACCCACATATATATATATATATATATATATATATATATATACACATTTATAAAGTGCTATACATTTAAAATATAGATGACATAACTTGTGTCTTTTAATGTTGAGTAGTCATTCAGAATGAAGAGGTCCTCAGAGACCCAGAAAATTCAAGATATGTACTTCATTTGTCATAAAAAGATGCAAAACATAATTCTGAGGCATTTGGACAGAACATAACTCCAAAATTGGCCTTTTTATCCTAAGAAGTAGTGATATAAAAATATCCTCTGTCTTTTGGAGAAACTCATATCTCCAGAAACAATTGAGGATTGTGTCTTTTATATCACTACAGTCTTAGTTCAAAAATGCCACTTTTGGAGCTATCATGTTCTGCCCAAATGCTACAGAATTACTGTACTTGAATCAAAATCGCTAGTCATTTTTCAGAAAATAAAAAATTTCGAAAAATGTTTCATGTAAACAGTAACTGGGGATTGGGAGATTTTCCTAAAAATACTTGTGCCGCATCCTAGGAAGATATGGACATGTTTCTAAAAATGCTGCTTTTTTTATTTAGATCTCAGAACTTGTATTTCCGGTGAAATTTCGGTATCGAATTTTGGGTGTAATACAACACCTTCTCTTCGCAGTATATTCAGAGGAAAGGCTACACTGATTATGAACTAATTTAAGATTCCTAGTATAAGGTCTTAAACTGCCTTCTGAATCAAAATGAGCTACACTAATTACACTGATTTTCCCAAAATGCGTAGGAGAAAGCAGAACGAAGACAATTATGCAATCCAAACACCTGTGTTTCAACGGCGAGACCGCATGTTTTACACGCTGTGAGTCGCGCTACACCTTTTGAAGACCTTTCACTTACATAACCCTTCTAGATTGTAAAGCACGGACCATAAATAATCATGATTTGTTGCGCATATTAGCAGTAAACTCAGGACTTCTAAATTAGGGAATGTTTATGACCATGAAATCTTTATCACTCTTGCCAGACAGGAAATGGCATGCAGCGCCCGTTTGTTGTTTATTCTTGCGTGAGAAAGGAAAACTATATATGTACATACTTGCATCCCAGAAGTGAGTACATCACAGCTGACATAATTTGCGCTCGTTTACTATAAATCACAACTTCATCGTTCTCTTAATGTTTCCACAAAATGGTAGCGATGAATTTGCACGCGTAGCTTCAGTATCTTTGGTATTATTTAATATTAGCTGGCTTGCACGGTTGTCTGTTACTTTCTCTACTTCGTACATACATAGAGAAAGTGTTGCATTCCACCCAAAGTTCGATACCGGGATTTTACTGGAAGTACACGCCCTGTATTCAAAGGAAGTATTTTTTAGAAAAAGGTGTGTGTGTGTGAACAACATAATTAAAAATTGAAAGTCGTTTAAACACCACCTTAAACTACCCTCTATGTGGAGAAGTTTTCAATTTTTTTGATCTCCTCAAAAATAGCTTTTAACGATTTTGATTAAAATGCTGTATATTAAAGACATTTACATGACCATAAAATGTATATCTTGTATTTTCTGGGAACCGTAAGAGATGGACAAAGACTCACAACATAAAACTTATATGTAGATCTGTTAAAACACACGGTTCGTCATACAATTGTGTTTCTTTTTCCTTTTTGGTAGAGTAATCTGTTTCCGAAATATTCTTTGTTATTGAGTTTACCTAAATTTTTCTAAAACTGGAAGTCATCTTTCGTTTCACTCTCTCTTGCTCTACCCCTGGCAACCAAACTTCTGTTGTATCACATAGCGACCAGTTTTTAAAAGATTTGATCATCGCTTTATCCTAGAGCATTTCCCTTCAACTTACAAAGAAGCAAGTAATGGGACCACATTAATATTTACCTAGATTAGTGCGATGCAGGTATTGTAAGAATGGTTTGTGAAACAAAGAATGTTATGTGAATGGAACATCAACATTTTATACACATTGCCGAATATATATTAAACAATTTATATTAAAGTAGTTGCCTTCTACGTTATTAAAATATCACTAGCTATAGTAAAAATAGCTAGTGTGATACATATATTAATTTAACTGTATATAAACACACACGGACATTTTTCTAAAAATGTTTTTTTTATTTATTCTCAAAATATTTATTTCAGGTGAAAACTCGGTATCGAATTTTTGGGTGCAACATAATACCTTCTTTATATACATAGTACGTGTAGAGAAAGTAAAAATGTAGTTTAATCGCTTCTTTCAGAAACAACTTCACTAGTGGTTATGTCCGCTTTACACAGTGTATAAAAGATAGCATCCAGTTTCCTTCCATCTGAATAATTTGGCACTAGAGATGAAATTAGCGTTGCGTGTTAAAGTTACCAGTTGTACCGTAGAGGTTTGAAGAACTGACGCGGAGCGCTGTAACTTTCGAGTGATGTACTCTATGGCACGAGGAAAGTTCATTTCTGTGGTAAACACATTAATTTCAATTTTCCCTGCAGATAGGCGCCACCAGACTTGTAGCCGGAGTGGAGACTTCGGCAATAGCTAATCGACACAATACGCAAAAACATTAATGTTGTCACACATCATTAGAGGCTGGAATAAATATTAACAAAGACCAAATTTATATCTAAAATGCAATTTCAAAAACTGTATAGGCAGTTTGAAAACCTCACTTTCACAAATAACTTGAGCCGTGTATGAGGGCCATCCAGAAAGTGACAGACGATTTGACATAACTAAACAACAAAAGTTATCAACCCAGAACTTTGTGTACAAAGTGAACCTTAATCTATTTGTCAACGCAATCTCTATTTTGTCAAGATATTTATTGTCAACTGGTACCAGTTTTTCAATGCCGATGTTTTACTTTACCGCCAAAGAACTTATTCGTTATTTTAATGCACAGAATGTTCACCCAATCGAATTTTATAGGCAAATAACGAGTCTTCAGTGAGGAAATGGTGCACAATTTACGAGTAATCAAGGAAGAACCAGTGTGTACGAAAAACACTGGAGTGGAAGTTTATCAATCATTATGGAGGAGTTGAAAGCAATGTTGATGAAAGAATTTAGAAAAACCGGTGTTTCACTTTGGACACCGTACACGACGTTTCGGCTGGAAAAGATTTCCCAGCCATGAAGACCTCAAAGTAGCATTGGCATCTTGGCTCAGATCTTTAGCGGTGAAAGTACATCTGCACTGAAGAACCGGCATAGCACGTGATAATAAATACCATAATAGTAATGAAGATTACGTTGAAAATTAGAGTAAGATACGGCAACTTTGCAAATAAAATGTTGTGTTGATAACTTTCGTTATTATTTAGTTATGCCAAATCGTCGATCATCTTCTGTACATTCTACTGGAAAACTTATACTTTAAATTGCTAATGCAAAACTTTGATTTGTTCCATTCACATGAGTTTCTCTACTTGTATTACAAACTATTCTTACAAATGTTTATTCTTTTATATACACTATGCTAATCGAGATACACATTAGCAGAAATGCCCATATTATTTTCTATCGTCCTAAGCAGAAGAGAAGTAAGTGAATACATTAGGCAAAAGCGATGGACAAATCTTTAAAAAAGCTATTCCCTAAGGGATAAAGTAGAACTTCGGTTCTCCTTTGCAAGGCCAGGAGTGAAACGGGTATGAAACGAAACATGACTTTCCATTTAAGAAGCCTTAAGTAGTTTAAATTTGAAATCAATAAAAAGGAATAACACGGAAATAGTTTTTAAAATGGAAAACTGTGTGCTTTAACGAGATCTAAATTTTTGTGTAACAAGTTTTTGTTAATCTCTTACTCTTTACCAATTAAGCAAAATTCATTGAGAATGAACAGGGCTTCTACAAGGTTTTCTTGAAAATCTTGGTATTGTATTCTTGGAAGATACTGAACTTGCATAATAAGGTTGATATTTAACAGACTTTCCGTTTTTTTTTTTGTTGTTCTTTCACAGACACTCACGGACCCTTTTCTAAAACTGCTTTTTAAATTCAGACATCCTCAAAACATGTATTTAGATGAAATCTCGGTATCGAATTTTTTTATGGAATACAATAATTGTTCCCTGCCTATTATGCATACATACGTACTAGAAAAGGCAATAAGGAATAACCAGTTCCCATTTGATAACAATGTAGGTATCCTACAATTCTAACCAGTAAGAGGGAATATCTCAGAAATAGTTAACTGAATGAAAAAATGCATTGGATATAAATTGTATGCTTTAACCTGGTCTACATTTTTTGTAGTAATGTCTCTCTCTCCCTCCCCTCTCTTCTCTCTCTCTCTCTCTCTCTCTCTCTCTCTCTCTCTCTCTCTCTCTCTCTCTTACAGTTTCCCAGTTATGCAAAAGATATTAAAGTGAAGAGGACTTCAAGACTAATCCCCCAAAATGCAAGATATTAAACATTCCATTTGTCATTAAAATATTTTCAACATTTGGTACTTTAATAATAATCGTTAGTCGTTTTTGAGAAAATACAAATTTCTTCATAGCGATCCTTGGAAAATGCTGAACGTTAATACCAAACTTAGTATTTTGGTAGACTTTTTGTTTTAAGTTATTCTGTTCAAAGTCACATGTATCCTAAAACAATTTATTTGGATTTAGTGAATTTAAAATCACATATTTCCGGCAAAATATCGACATCGAATGTTTGAGTGAAATACTTCTCCTACTCACTACATGTTGTAGAGAAAGTAGAGATGGAAATATATTGCTTGTAAATATATAGGTATGTTCCAAGAGAGCTCGTATAGAAATTTCAACCAAACTCGGAGTATATATGACATCAATCTGAAAATTACTACTGAAGGGGGGGGGGATAAAGATAAAGCGACTGATAGTATCAAATCCTACTTTCAGGATTGCTAATCTGAACAAAATTTCAAATGCATTTAAATTAAAATATGCGTTTGTTAATACATCTTTAGGGCAAGTATAACGAGGGTTGATGAAGATGAGGGTGGGCCTGTTTTACTACCAGAGTGTATTGAAAGTGTGTTAAAAATGTATCCCATATCTTGTTTCATGAAGTCTTACGCTTCGTTAACTTAAAGGTAATTTGCTAATGTGTTTACCAAGAAGAAAACACGACACATAGCAAATTTCCACGCTATCCGAGGATTGGAGCTGGTATTAGAATACCATCTATTTCACGCCCCGAAATTCACTTCTGAATTTACGCTTTGGCGACTTAACACTTTAAAAAATATAGATGGTATTCCATTTACATGAAATGAATGGAACACACATCTCTAACAAATTATTGTTAATAAGCTTATTCTTCTATTTCATGCTAATCAAGATCAACATTAGCACAAACGATCTTCTTACTTAGTTCTTATTAGTAGAAAAGAAATAAGGAAACACTAGACTAAGCCGACAGTCAAATGTTTTAAAATTTAGTTACTATGGGATTGAAACCAGTTTCTTTACAAAAGTTTTTTTTAAGTATTTTAAAACTAAAGCATTAACAAGGAAAATGTTGAAAAGGATCAATCCACGAAAAAATGTGTATGACAAATTGTGTGTTTTAATGAGATATACATTTTTTGTGTGGTAAATATTTGTCTATCCCTTATGGTTTACCAGTTATGCAAAATTCAGCAAAATTCATTCAGGTCTTCAGAAGCTATTCCCGGAAAATTCAAGATAGGTATACATTTTATTTGTGATCTAAATAATTGTAATATGCGGTAGTTTAATTAAAATCGTTAGTCATTTATGAAAAAAATAAAAGAATTCGAAAAATGCTCCATATAAAGGTAGTTGGGGCAGGGTGATTTTCTTAGATATCATTGTGTCACATTTTTGGAAGATACTGAACTTAAATATCAAAGTTTACTATTTAACTGACTTTTCGTTATTGAGCTATGCTGTTCACAGACCCACAAACAAGACCTTTTTCTAAAAAATACTTTTTCCGACTCAAGGGATCTCAAAACATATATTTCCGGTAAAATCCAGGAATTGAATTTTGGGTGGAATACAATACTTCCTCTATACTCTAATACATATTACGTGCAATGCTATGCTTACTAATTTAACTGTTATATGCCAAATTTATTCATACTACCAACGCATAAAGTCATACCAAAATTGGGAACTTATTCGTGAGGGAGAGTTTCCAGTTTTGTGGAAGAATTAAGGTAATCTTTTCTGGGTCAGATATAGAAAGCGATGACGAGCCGTAGACACGATTTCAAGCCCAAAATGGGCGGGTTGTTGCCAGGTGTACACAGAAAGCAGCAACAGAAGATTATAACTACTTTGAACACTGCCTAGGTCAAGCGGAGACTACTTCAGTCCTTTAGCAGTTTTATTACTTTTTATTTATTTCACGGCTATTTTACTTTCTCTACCACGTATTAGTAGTTAGAAAGATATTGCATTCTACCCAAAAATTCGATATCTAGATTTCAATGCAAATACATGTTTTAAAGCGTGTTTCAACTGTAGAAGAAACGTGTAATAAATACCAACATTAGTATTTACGTTAAGTATACCCTCCAAAAATGTCGGCAAGAAAATCCCCCATCCCAAGCTATCCTTTATTCTAAACCTTGATTTTATAAAAAATGACTAATGATTTGATTAAATGCTAATGATTTTATTAAAAATAATTAAATATATATGGCATTTTAATCATACACATGCACATATATTCAAAATATTTGCACGATAAAAGGTATATCCAGAGTTTTCTGGGAAGTCCTCTTCATTCGGAAGAAATTTTGCATAATTTTCTACAACTGATAATGGTCAAGAGATAAGACCAAAATATAGATCTCTATACGCAATTTTCTGAATACTGGCAACAGTTTAAAAAATCTGCACATGACTTTCAATTGCTGTTTCGCAAACTTAGCTTTTTCTCAAAAGATTGATATTTTATCTATTTCATGTTAATCAATATAAATATAAGCAGAACAGTCTAATTACTTGTTTCCTTGGAAGTAAAAGGGAAATAAGAAAATGCACAGGCTAACTAGTCCTTTAAAAGCTGGTCGCTATCTTGAAACAAATTCCATTCTCTTTGCTTGCCTGGAGTAAACAAACGAGAAGAAAGATATCTGCCCGTTTGAGAAAAGTTAAAAAGTTGAGTGGCTTAAAATTGAAACCAATAATCAGGAATTTCTGAAAACGGTTAACTCTACAAAAAATTATATAATATCAACTTTGTGTTTTAATGAAATCTAAATTTTTGTGCATACGTTTTTTCTATCTCTTACCGTTTGCCAGATATACGAAAGTCATACAGAATGAGGAGGTCTTCAGAGGCTATTCCTAGAATATTCAAGATATACATGGATAAAAATATCTTAAACATTGAAAATAAAATTGTTCTAACAATGTTTCATGTTGGGGATGGGGGATTTTCTTGAAAATGTTCATGTCGCTCCTTGGAAGGTATTCAACCTAAATAATAAGTTTGGTATATTAACAGACTTTCCGTTTTCTATGCTGGCCACACACACACACACACACACACACACACACACACGCAAATGTGTAGTTCCTGTAGTCTATACATAATCCAAGAAACTCCCACCTAGTTGTCCCAAGGTCGAGACGAATATGTGGGTATGTGCACACCTTGTGAAGGCGTGACTATGGCAACAAGAGGAAGGTTCTTCAGGTCAAGGACGTTAGGGCGGCTTCGGGTGCACACAAAATTCTCACCGCTAAGAATTGCAGTACTTTATTTTGTGCTCTGAATGAAGTCAAAGAATACACAATGCAGACAATAAAAACATGCAATCACCGGTGGATAAATAGCAATAATGGCTTTGCAAATATTTCTTTCCTGATTCTTTATTTATGCAATTTGTTTCTGGTATTCAAATTTGGTACATGCTTCAGATGGTTTCACGTAACTGTAAAAATATGATACGTGTTCCACTCACATGACTTTCTCTACATTTCTTTAACAAATAATTGCTGAAAAACTTATTCTTCTATTTACTTCCTGCTAATCTAGATAAACATTATGATCTTATTACTTGCTTCCTTATAAGTAGAGGGAAAATAGCGGAACACACAAGCTAAAGCGATAGTCGAATCATGTAAAGGCCTGTTGCTATATGACAAATCCGTTTCTTTGCATAACCAGGAGTTAACAAATTTCCGTATGAGAAAAGCTAAGAATGTATTTTAAAACTCAAGCCAATAACCACGAATATCTGGGAAATTATCAGTTCTAGGGGGAAAAAATGACAAATTATTTGTTTTAACGTGATCTAGATTTTTTGTGTTTTTGTCTGTTATGGTTTACCAGTTATGCAGCATTTAGTAAAATACATTCAGAATGAAGAGATGTTCAGAAGCTATTCTCAGAAAATATATGGTAAAGATTTTATCTGTCAGGTAAATATATTAAATATCGGTAATTTAATAAAAATCGTTAGTACCATTTTTGAGAAAATATAAATTTAAAACATATTTTTCAATGTAAACGGTAGTTTGGGGTTGGGAGAATTTTCTCAAAATATGTCACATCCTTGGAAGATACCAACTTAAATACCAAGTGATAGTCTCGAATCCTTTAAATACCGGTCGCTATGTAAAACAAACCCGTCTTCTCTTTACTTACCAAGAATAAACAAACGAGATAACTTCTAGTTTGAGAAAAGGTTAATAGTTTAAAATTGAAACCAATGACATGGAATATCCCAGAAAAACTCAAGTCATCCGGACTGAAGAGATCTTGTCGTGAAAATATCTTAATCGTATTTTAAACAAAATCGAAAGTCAAAGCTTTTGAAAAATCTTACATGTAAAGGGAAGTTGTAGGAAGAGGATTTTTCTTAAAAAAAACTTCGGGTAGGGTCCTTGGAAAACACTGTACTTAAATATATAACCGACTTTTCGTTTTTGAGCTATACTGCCAATAAACACGCACATACAAAATCATTTTCTTAATTTGTTTTAAATATATATTTCCGGTGAAATCTCGATATCGAATTTTTGGGTGGAATATAATAACTTCTCTGTCTGTTATATACATTATACATATGCGCAAGAAAAACTTATTATCACAAAACCAAGCACACTAATTCTATCATTTTGACTTCCAATACATACCGTTTGGGCGCGATATTCTAAGTCACACTGGCGTATTCATCCAGGCTATACGAGCGTGAACAAGATAAATGACCTTATCAAAGAACTGATTGGCATTTTTATAGCAAGCTCGACAGAAACAAATCGTTACGCAATCTGTTGAAAAGCGTCAGTAGCCAAAACTGTTGAATAAAATTGTCCACACTCACACACGCACAATAAACATCGTATGTTTTGCATTCACATAGATTTCTCTACTCACGTTTCAAAAACCGTTCTTAAAAAAGTATTTTTTTGTCTATTTATTAATACAGTTTACACATTTCGTTCAACGATATAATAATTCAACTGATAGAGGTTAGGGACCTCAGCGCTATGTATTTTTTTTTAAATTCCATGCTCTTTGCATGACCTCGAGTAAAACTAATAACTTCTGATTTGAGAATTATAAGTATTTGAAGATTCAAATCAATATCAAGCAACATACAGAAATTTTTAAATATCTATATTTACAAAATTTGACATAAATTGTTCTCTTTAACGCGATCTACATTTTGTCGAGTAGCAAGATTTTGGCTTATCTCTTATGCTTTACCAATTACCAATGAAGAGGATTTCACAAGCTATTTCCAAAAAATTCAAAATATTCACTATCGTATCTCATGAAAATATCTTAAACATAAGGTATTTAATAAAACTTGTTAATAGTCACTTTTCGCTTTTCATAGAATACGCAGAAGAAGAGTGTATTTACTGTACTCAAAACGATTTGAATACGTAGCTGTTTCCACGTAACATATTTCGAAACGAGCTCATACCGATCGGATCCAAGATTGAATGCCTACGATTTGAATCTGCGTTTACATGCATATTCAGTACGATAAGTTTACTCAAACCGATTTCAATTCCCCGTGGAAACGAGAACCCGTGCTTGCCGAGATTTTCACTTCTTGGAGTTTTAGCCTCACAGATCTCTCAGTTATCCATTGCGGCTTAATACCCTCCAACCTGCACTACGCTTTGAGGCTTAGAACCTTTAACATTTATAATAGAGCAGCAACAAAGCAAAGTGACACTAATGACAATACAAATATCTGATGTGTTCCATTCACATAACTTTTTCTTATTTTTCTGCAAATAAACGTCTTACGAAAGATTTTTTTTATTATTATTTTTCTTCGTTCTTAATGATAATCAAGATAAACATTAGCAGAATAGCAGAATGGTCTTATTGCTTAGTTTCTTATAAGTAGAAGTGAAATAAGATAATACCCAAGTAAAAGCCTAAGTCAGATGCTATAAAACCTGTTCCCTATGTGATTGTCATTGAAATTCGGATCTCTTTGACGACCAGGAGTTAAATAAAGAAAACACTAATGACTTCTATTCAAAAAGCATTTCAAAATCGAAACCAATAACAAAATTATCTCGAAAACGGCTAGATCCATAACAAAAATGCATAGGACATAAACTGTGTTTTGAAGAGATCTACATTTGTGCAGAGTAAACTTTTGTCTATCTCTTACGGTTTACCAGTTATGCAAAACCCATCCAGAGGACTTCAGAGGCTTTTCCCAATAAATTGAAGTACAGATATTTAATACACAGTATTTTAATAAAAATCGTTGGAGCCGTTTTTGAGAAAATTACAAATTCGAAAAATCTTACTTGTATCGTTAGTTTGGGATAGAGGATTTTTCTAAAATTCTTTCTGTTGTATTCCTTGATGTTACTAAACTTAAATACCAAGTGTGGGCTGTCCACACATACAGAACCTTATTTTGAAAATGTTTTTTACGTTTTCTACACGCGCTATATATATATATAGTGTATAGAGAAAGTGTATAGAGGAAGTACTGTATTGCACACAAAAATTAGATACTGAGATTTCACTGGAAATACATGTCTTCGGATCTCCTGAATTAAAAAAAAAATAGAAAAAAAATCGTGTGTGTGTCTGTGGACAATATAGCTCAAAAACGAAAACACCGCTAAATACCAAACTTGGTATTTAAGTTTGGTTTCTTCCAAGCATGCAACACGAAGATTATCAAGAAAATCCCCCCACCTCAAACTACCCTTTTGATTTTCTCAGGAATGGGTCTAGCGATTTTGATTAAAACCTCATATTTAAGATATTTACATGAGAAATACAATGTATATTTTGAATTTTCTGGGAATAGCCTCCGAAAACCTCTTTATTCAGAATGATTTTCATTGAATTTTGCATAACGGGTAAATCTTAAGAGATAGACAAAACCTTATTACACACAAAGAGTGTGGAGTTCGCCGTTTTCGAGATCTTCCTTGTTATTCGTTTCAGTTTTAAAATACTTAAAAACTTTCTCATACGGGAACTTGACAAGGCTTAGCCAAGCAAAGAAACGGATTTCAATCCCACAGCAACCAGATTTTAAAACATTTGACTGTCGGTTTAGCCTAGTCTATTCCCTTATTTCCCTTCTACTTATAAGGAACTAAACAATAAGTCCGTTTCTGCTAATGTTTTAGCATGAAATAGAAGAATAAGCAATAATTTGTTCGAGATGTAGAGAAAGCAATGAATGAAACACATCAATTTTTTTTTTTTACTCAGTGAAATCTCAACAACGAATTTTTGGGTGGAATACAATACTTTCTAGCTACTATGCAAGTGCATAGTGCGTGTAGAGAAAGTAAAAAAATACCAAATCAGGATCACATATGGAAGCAAGTGGTTTGTTTGTAACGCTTAACGCTACCTGAAGTGAATGACATCTATTTATTCATTTTAACTTCCGAATAATTAGCTTTTCCCCTCAAACCATACTTGTGAGTTGAATAACCTTGATATACTCTTATCATAGTGAGCGGTGTACAAGACGGTGTGTTTATAACCAACACGACGCTAGTCACAAGGCTGTTACGCCCCTGCAAAGCAGTCGCTGATTCACGCAAAAGGAGAATGACCGAGGGCATTTCCTGGAAAGCAAGAAAGCGTTTCCCTTCAAGGACTACCTAAAACGGGTACCAAAGCCGAGGCCCTTGGGTACATTGAACCACGCTAGTATAACATACCGTGAATGTCAACCCATGTGGCAGCATTTAGCTCACAAAAAAAGCGAACGATGAAAACTACCTGTTGCACTTTCACATTTTTGAGGCTTTCTACACAAAATGGTGTTGAAGCACGATGCTGTGAAATGATGGATTGTCTTGGCCGAACAACGAAAGTTGCTCACGTCAAACTTTCCCGAAGCATGCTACTTGGTCTGCGTGCTCATGTTTAAACGTTAAAAACTAAACTGTTCTTACACTCAGTAACTTACCTCAGAGAGAAGTTACCATAGCACTACACTTTGTATTCCACACGCTTGAAATAACACAGCACAAGTTGTATATATATTTTTTTAACGGAAATGCACACGTTTCACTGACACACACGCAAGCTTGCTGCGGCGCCCGTACCGTTATAAACCAAAGCTCAGTTGTGACAACCCACTTCTTGTCGACGACTGCTTGCCCGGCTGGCTGGATCACTTTGTTGAACATACTTCCCCCTCCCTCTTTCTCCTATAACTTCCTCTCCTCGGTCATCGAGATACTGTACATAATTTGAGTACAACTGTCCCCCTGTGTGCGGCATGCATGTGGACAAAGGGACAGGTAACCAGAGTAGTCTCCACCCCTCCAAAATAAAAGACACACGATCTTCATCTGTCTCATCAATCCGGTTGTGTTTTGTTTTGTACACTCACGGAAACATTCGGTGAAATTTCTAATGACGTCGCTATCATGAGTAATTATTCCATTTTACCTTTGTAGGTAGTAGATGTATTGCATTACACCAAGAAATTGCATATCAAGATTACATGTTTTGACGTTCCATAAATTACAAATAAGCATTTTTATGTTCTCCACCCCAAATCTTGTAAGAAGAGGAAGTATTGTAACCCCCCCCCCCCAATAATTGCATGTCGAGATTATACTGAAAATAGTTGTTTTGAGGTCTCCTGAGTTAAAAATAAGAACTTTACTTTTTCTACCAGTACCTTGTAGGCAGAGGGAGTATTCCATTATATCCTAAAACTCCATGTCTAGATTTCGCCATAAATAAATGTTTTAAGGTCCATGAACGATAAAGAATCATTTTTTGAAAAAGTACCAATTTGAAAGAAAATATATCCTGAATAACATAGCTCAAAAACTAAAGAAAAAGCATTTCGAATAAATACCAAACCTATGTATAAGTCCAGTGTGTTCCAAAGATGCAACACGGCTTTTCATGAAGCCCAACCCACTCTTTACACCGAATATTTTTTCAAATTTTTATTTTCTCAAAGTTATCTAAAGGTTTTAGCCCCATCCGTATGTGGAGGTAGTGTATGCCCCAATTCAAGAGGTCCCGAGTTAGAATCTCGATCAGGGTGAGTTACCCGTGAGGTTTTTCCGTATGTTTTCTAATCCCAAGAAGACGAATGTCGAGTAACTTTACGCTCCATGCACTCCGGGCTATTTGTACGCCATTTTACATTTTTTATTCATCGTCCGATATCGGGTTAAAGGACGATAAACTACAATATGATGATGATGATGATGATGATAATAATATAAATAAGCTAAATAAATAAATTTATTTAGGGTTGGTTATGATTGATTTCAATAAGATTCTACAACAGCACACAGGGCTATGAAATGGCGGTCCGGGTTCGATCTCAAGCAACCGCATGTGGGATTTGCGGTGGACAAAGCGGTGCAGGGGTGGGTTTTCTCCGGGTTCTCCGGTTTCCCTCGCCATCACATTCCACTGTGCTCCATATTCATTCCATGTATCATCAGTGTCATCTTCTGGGGTGGCTATGTAGTAAAAGCGGGCGTTAAACACTATAAAAAAGGGCTCTGAGAGAATTATATAGCTTGTCCAAATTCTCAACATCGTCTGTCCATTCCACAGTCTGTCGACACTTTAATTTAGATTAGCCTCCGGTCCGACCTGGCCTTTTCTTAAACCTTAAGCAAAGTCTTACTTCTGAACAGACAGTAAGTTTTGATTTGTGGTACCCGTTCCCTCGACCTAGCTAGTTGTTATTTATGGAGCTCTTTGAAAGACAAGGCGTAACATTCGGACCCTCATACACTTTAGGAACTTAGTAGTGATACGATTAGAAATGTATGTGTGTATTTATTCCTCTACAATTGGATATTACACGGTGGCAGATTTAAGTATTTGCACAAAATAATATGGCACAAAACAGTCCAATAATTATCTAATTACGTTAAGTTGTAAACAATAAAAATGATATGAATTAACAGTTTCGAATCAGATTATTGTAGCTATTAATTTATAGCTTTGTACAGTTAGATATAATAGTTAATTACAGACAATTATGTACAACATCCTAAAGGTAAGCTGAGGTATCATTTACAACGTATATCTAACATTTATTGTATTGAGAGTTTTCCTAAATTTATTCAAGGGCAGAGGACAATCCTGAAAGGCTACTGCAGCCAAATCATTCCATTATTTAATGGTTCTATTAATACAAGAGAATTTCCTACGTCGTTTCTGTACTTTCTATACTTAATTTTGAACAAATGATCGTTTCGTGCTTAATATGTTGGGTTCCCTAATCAGTCAGTAACGTCCATCGAAGCATAGTTTTAAATAATGTGCATTACGCCCAACTTTCATCAGCTCCAATTTAATCTCCTCATCTTTTATAGGACCAATTACCCGTTTCTATGAATTTTATAGCCTTCTCTGAAACTTTTCTAACAAATCAATTTGATTAAGTCTTTATGGATCCCAACAGCTACCCCATATTCCATAACCGGCCGCACTAAAGACTTTTAGGCAATTTCTCTGGACTTTGCATCCTCACTTTATAGAGGTCCCCCTGTCTGTGTTTCTTTCCTAATTTTCGTTATTGTTTCTATAGTCTATTAGATCCTTAAACCAAACTGGTGGCTACTTAATCCTCCACTAGTTCTCTCTCTAATCTTATCCTTATTAATCCTTTATAACACTTACTAATCTGAATGCTGATGGTGATGGATCTTGAGGGGATTTAGCTCATTAAAGTAGAAGAACCATCTTGGCAATCTTCCATTGCTTCGGAAATTTTGTTCAGTCAACAGTTTGTTCATTATAGATAAAATCCAATCTGGTGCTTTCTTAAATGTATTTATTATAATAATATTAATAATAATGGTAGTAGTGTTGGTAGTAGTAGTTGTTGTTGTTTACTAGGTGAGTAACGCTGGATGAGACAATCAGGTGAATTCTGCATCTAGGAAAGTGTTGAATACATTGTGTTTCCTATACAGGACAGAGGACAATCCTGAAAGGCTACTATAGGAAAATCATTCCATTCTTTAATGGTTTGATTAATATGAGAGCAATTACAGAATGCAACAGGGAGCCATCGTGAAGAGTCCCCAACAGTTTCCTAGCAGTACTCTATCTCGCCGCGGTGAGCGCTAGGAGCCCGCGCCTCAGGTCTGAATAAACACCCTGAGTATACTGACAAACCCCAGCGTCTTCCTGTCACCGAGAACGGAGTTTCCAAAGCGCAATCATCTACACGAGAGGGCGCCACCACCGTGGTTCTCGCCGACACTTGTAACCCTGCTTGAGAGATCAGAGGGACGAAATGGAGGGATAGGAAATTTGGGGGAAAGAACGATCCTTCCCAGCATTCACCTTGTGTTCCGGGAAAATCCCAGAAAAAAGAATATGGGCCAAAGAGGTCGACCAGGAGGAACCGATACCTCAACCTCCAAAACGCCAATCCCAGACGAAACGTCTGAGCCAACAAGCTCGGTAGATAACAAAATTAATAGCTACATATTGGAGAACTTCATACGGTAACATGTGACTTTTACACAATCACTGAACGAAGACATTTTCTGAATTTATTTCAGTCATTTTATGTTGTAAAACAAGTATACTGATTTACCTACTTTCTCTTGACAGTGCAGCTTTATTATCTTGTAGAATGTGTTTCTACAACTGTGATCTCATTACACGCGATGAAAGAATTGCCATTCACTGGACAGAATTCTAGTGTATGAAGTAAATAGAACACATTATACCAATGATCGGACATTTTGACTAAACCATCCTGATTTACTTCGTGCTGTTCATTTTTCTATATTTTTCCTAGAATTGCTATAATCCAGGAAAAAATCTCCCGTCCTCCACACTAGAGGGATTGCTCAGGCTATAAAGTCCGTGGCCTGGTAGAAAGTTTTGGGTTCGATCCCCGAAGACCGCCCACTTTAACCCATGAAATGTTCGCGGTTTTCCTAGCTTAGCAGGTCGTATATTGAAGATCGTAGACTCGACAGATGATTTCAATACTTATTTTTGATGGTAAGTTGTCAAAAGTGGGAAGACAAGGTAGAAGCAGACGGTTGATTGTCAGGTTCGTGGAGTAATAACACCTGTTTAAGAAAAAACTAGAAGAGGCATGACCAGAAACTAAGGTTACAAGGCATTTTCCTGGTGTTTCATCTTTCACAGCGAACTTAGTAATGGGCGCCAATTCTAATTCATGCGGTTGACACGAGTTTCAGCCAACTGCCACCTACAGCGCTACTGCAAGGTAAACACAAATGGTGACTCGTTTAGAAAACTGGTCTCGAGAGAAACCCACTCAGTTATTCGATGTAACCGCGGCTGGCATTCACCGACAGCTCATACAGATTTACGGAGAGACTGTAATGTCTCGCCATGTCTCAGAATGGTACCGAAAGTTAACGGCCGGTAGAGAAAACGTCACCGACGAGGATCACAGTGACCGATGCAGCACGGCATCTACAGATTTGAACACAGCTCTCGTGAAGCAGCTGATTCAGGACAAAGGGAGGATCATGTTACGACATATGGCGTAGAACCAGGAATGTCTTTTGGAAGCATATATCAACTTGTGCACGATATTCTGCAATACCGGGAAGATTGTTCCCGATGGATCCATGAAATCTGTCCAACTAAGGAGAAGCGCATGGGGGCAAGTCTGCAACTTTTGCAACGGTTCTCCACGGAAGGAACATTTTTCTCCACCGCATTGTCAAGGGTGATGAAACATGGATTCACCACTATACCCTCAACAGTTCGTGTCGTCAATGGAATGGAATACCCCTCTTCTCCAAAGACAAAGCAGTTTAAGGTAGACATCTGTTGGGAAGGTGATGGTCACTGTGTTATGGTACAACGCTCAAGGAGTTTTTGGAAAGAGGGCACACAGTGGAGGAAACGCCGGGATTCCTCGCCGAGGTTGTCATCTTTCTTCACGACAAAGCGTGACCTCATTCAGCCCAGAAGAGCAGCATGCTATTGAAATAGTATTGCTGGAATATTATCGACTACCCTCCCTACAGCCCGGATCTCGCCAAGTGACTTTCGCCTTTTTCCTTACTTGAAGGAACACCCTGGAGACCGATGATTCGCTTCCTGACAACGTGGCTGAACACGCAAGGACAGGATTTAATATGAGGGAATACTCAGACTCATCCCAAGAAGCGACAAGTGCCTCAACCAATATGAGACTTTAGGGGAAAATAACCTAATGTTATGATATAATAACCTAATGAAATTACTATAACTTAGTATCAAATGATGTAATGGTTGTACAAAATAAAATATACTTGTTTCCCGTAAGCTTGGTAACCATGGTTTCTGTTCACCTTCGTACTATTGCTGATTGACAGTACACACAGCGACCGGTATATTAAGCAAACTCACAACAAATGTTCAGAGGGTTCTTTCATCGTACTTACACTTGAAATTATATAACATTCTCCTCAGAGCCTTCTTTCAGTGTCTTCTATCATTGATACCAACATTCCCCAGCAAGAGTGCAGCAATACATCCCCACATACATAAGCTGGTCTGGTCCTTTTGGGGGGTGGTAGATGAGTAATAGCGATGTGACATCCTAATGAATCATCCATAACACCTGACAATCTAAATGGAACAGCGAAGCTGTACTCCAAGAGGACAAGAAAGTAAAAGTGTTTCCCAGCAGGCAAAGAATTAAAACATATTTGGAACGATATTATTATAAGGCATACAACGTAATTATTATTGTATTAAAATTTTTTGTTGTTGTGAAAACATTAACTCCCTTTAATATTCACTTCAAGTTCCATCACGCTATGTTGACGTATTTGTGACACCGATTTTAGCGGTTTTTTTTTACTTTCTCTAGCCCGCATGTACAATGTACATAGTGGATAGAGAAGGTATTGTATTCCAGCCAAAAATTCGATTTCGAGATTTCACCGGAAATATATGTTTTGGAGTCCCCTGAGTCCAAAAAAAAAAGGCATTTTTAGAAAATGGTCCTTGTATGTGTGTGTGTGTATGTGTGTGTGTGTGTGAGTGTGTCGACAGCATCGCTCAAAAAATAAAAGACCGTAAACACCAAACTTGGTATGTAGATTTGATATCTTCAAAGGATGCGACACGAAGCTTTTCAAGAAAATCCCTCCACCACAAACTCCCTCTACATGGAAAAATGTTCGAAAAATTTTGACTCTCTTTAACCTATGGTACTCCTTATTTCCCTTCTAGTTACACGGAAGCCCATTTTTGCTAATTTTTCTCAATTAGTATGAAGTAAATAGAAGCATAAGCTTTTTAACAATAATTTGTTGCAGAGATGTAGAGAAAGGCATGTGAATGGAACACATTAGATGTTTTTCTGTAAGGCTGCCAGTCCTTGTGTACAGCATGCAGCTTACAACGTACAATGAGCAAGAATGAAGTTAAGTTTGGGTATGCGTGCACCGGGAGGTAAACAGAGGCTTGTCCAAGGTCACCGTCACGCCCAGACGCCACACTCTCTTCGGCAGACTCCATGGGAACGAGGCGTGGCCTCTCAAAAGAGTTCAACTCCTGGCCTTTGAGATCTGCGCAGTACCGTCCGGCAGTATTCCTCGTGCAGTAACGGCCCTGGATACCATCAACTTTCCCCAGTTTAACCTTTAATTATTAGGTCTATACTCGTATAGCTTGATCCAAAAGTTTGTATTCTGTGTCTGTGTGAACAATAATAAAACAGCAACCAAAATTTTTCTTGTGGTTTTTATTACTTTCCCTTAAATTTTGTATTCTAAAGAAAAAATCTGATGTTTCCCATTCACATGACTTTCTCTATATCTATGTAAAAAATTATTGTTAATACACTTACTTATTTCGTGCTAATCGAGAAAAATTAGCAGAAATAGTCTTATTTCTTGCTTTATTGTAAGTAGGAGCGAAATAAGGCAGTACCATAGGTTAAAGTGATAGTCAAAAGCTGGTTGCTATGTGACTGAAGTTCCTTTGTTTGTATGGACACGAGTTGGCAAATTCCTGTATGAGAAAAGTATAAATTTTTCAAAGCTGAAACCAAAAACAAGGAATATCTCAAAAACGATCAACTCCAAGAAAAAATGTACATGACATAAATTGTGTGTTTTAACGTGCTCTACATTTTTTGTGGGTTAAGTTCTTGTCCATCTCTTACGGTTAAGTAGTTTGCAAAATTCATCTAGAATAAAGTAGTGTTCAGAGGCTATTCCCAGAAAATTCAAGATATACATATCATTTGTCAGGTAAATATCTTTAATATACAATATTTTAATCAAAATTGTTAGAACCATTTTTTAGAAAATAAAAATGCTCGAAAAAAGTTCCATGTAAAGGGTAGTTGGGAGAGGGGGCATGTTCTTGAAAATCTTCGTGTCCCATCCTTGGAAGATACCAAACCTAAATACCAAATTTAGTTTTTAACGGAATTTTCGTTTTTGAGCTATGCTGCCCCCCCCCCCACACACACAGACAGACACACAGGACATTTTTCTAAAAATGCCTTTTTTGGGTTCAGGAGGTCTCAAAGCATGTATTTCCGGTGAAATCTTGGTATCGAATTTTGGGTGCATTACAATACCTTCTCTATACACTATGTACATAGCACGTATAGAGAAAGTAAAAATTGATATAGAGATTTCAACAAAATACTTGCTTTGAGGTCCCTTCAACCTCTGCCAAAAATGTATTAAAATATTCCTGTGTTTGTGTGTGTGTTCCGTGAATATAACTCGAAAACTAAAAGTTTGATAAAAATGAAGCTTGAGATTTAAGTGAATAAAATCATCACTAGAATAAAAATAATAATAATAATAACAATAATAAGTTCGGCATACCCTACCCGTTAGACCACTCGCCTCTCACCTAGACGGCCCGGGTTCGATCCCAAGTAACCGCATGTGAGATTTGTGACGCACAAAGCGGCACAGTGGCGGGTTTTATCCGTGTTCTTCGGTTTCCCCCGCCATGGCATTCCTCCGGTGCACATCTTCATTGAATGTATCATCAGTGTCATCGCCTGCGGTGCCATTGTAGTAAAAGCGGGCGTTAAACACTATATGTAGCACTGGCACCCCCCCCCCCCCAGGACTTACAAGCGGGTACCCAGGGGAGCCTGAGGAGGAACAACAGAATGAAGAACTGGAAAGAGTGGTCGGCCCGTGGCCAGGCATGAGCATGAGGAAATGCATGATATAACATGAAAGCGAAATGGATGATAGGAAAGATGATGGTGGAGAATTGATGGGATGAGTGGTGGGGGAAATCGGATGGGACACTCTCAGACGCCGCTTCGTCCACCACGAACACCACATGCGGGCACTTGGGTTCGAACTCGGTCCGCCTAGGAGGGAGGCGAGCGGTCTAACCACTCGGCCACGGCGCCGCCAATAATAATAATGATAATAATAATAATAACAATAATAATAATCTAAATACCCTAAACTACCATTCTCATGGTAAACTTTGATTTTGTTTTTCTCCAAAAATGGATCTAGGTTGAAATAGTGTATATTTAAAATATTTACGCGAAAATAATGTGCATATATTGAATTTATAGTATTGTCTGTGAAGTCCATTTTATTCGGAACGAATTATGGATACTTTTGTGCGACGGATGAAGTGTTTATTGCTTTTGGAGTATCTCCCATATTTATCTCGCTGATCATCTACGCTTTGTGTCATTCCGCTTCATTCAGGTGCAACTGTTTCACGCCCTCTCCAAATATCGTTCCTCGGCCATACCTTGCGGCTTGTGGTTCAGCGCACCGAACAGCAGGACAAGTATCGGAGCTTACCCAAATATTTCCTTGGTCGCTAGACGAATGCTGGGTTGAAAATCTGATCCGCGAATTTTCCTCTCACTCCTTTCATCACTACATTTCGTTTTATTCTTACGCGACACCAGGTATTGGGCTGATTACCCACAATGGATATGTTAGGTGCAACGTTTGCTGCTCCTCGACAAGCTACTGACCCAAGGTCATCCTCCGTGTGCTGGAGATAAAATGATATCTTGCTGTACTCAAGGTCGTAGGTTCAAAACCGGTGGAAGGCAATGGAATTGCTCGGGAATAAAATCCCTAGTATGGCTTCCTTCAAAAGGGAAGTAAAATCGTTGTTTTCGTGCCGTAGATTTGAACCTACAAGAACCTCAATCCTGATAAAGAGGCATTTGAGTAAAACTAAGCTGTGTATACAATGGCGCTGAGAACCCTAGCTGCTAAAGAGCGTACCTAAATAACACTCATCTTTTTACTGAACCAAGGCATTGGCCAGTAATTCCGAACAAGAGAAGGGTAATCCGCATCAACAGAGAAGAAAAGGATGAAAAAGAAGTATTACAATATAAGAAATAGTCAAAAACGTACTCTAAGAAAATCTGAAGCGTTCCATTTACATGACTTTCTCTGCATCTCTGTAACAAATTATTGATAAAAAGCTTATGCTTATATTTACTTCATGCTAATGGAGAAAAATTAGCAGAAATAGTCTTATTACTTGCTTCCTTGTAAGTAGAAGCGAAATAAGGGAGTACCATAGGTTAAATTGACAGTCAAAAGCTGGTTGCTATGCGACTGAAGTTCCTTTGTTTGCATGGACAGGAGTTTACAAATTCCCGTATGAGAAAATTATAAATATTTTAAAGCTGAAACCAATAATAAGGAATATCTAAAAAAACGATCAACTCCAAAAAAAAAAAAAAAAGTATATAACATAAATTGTGTGTTCTAATGAGCTCTACATTTTCTGTTAGGTTAGCTTTTGTCTATCTCCTACGGTTTACTAGTTATGCAAAATTCCGTAAAATTCACCCAGAATAAAGTAGTATTCAAAGGATATTCCCAGAAAATTCAAGATATACATTTTATTTTTCGGGTAAATATCTTTGATATACGATATTTTAATGAAAATCGGCAGAGCCATTTTTGAAAGCAAAAATTTTCGAAAAAAGTTCCATGTAAAGGGACCTTTTTCTAAAAATATGTTTTTTTTGGATCCAGAGGTATCCAAAACATGTTTTTCCGGTCTCGGTATCGAATTCTTGGGTGCATTACAATACCTTCTCTATACACTATGTACCTATATAGTAGTGTAGAGAAAGTAAAAATGTGTAAACCTCTTTAAAATACAGTTTTTACTACATATAGGATTAGGATTACCGCTGATGAAGGCCCCTCACTGGGGAACAACTCTGCTTATAGACTCTTGTGGCCCTTTGCGACTTATGTTACCCCTAGGAGGGAGGGATGAGAGAAGAGACTCGAAGGGCAACAAGATCCTGATGTTGACGGGCCCAGGCATTGAACTGCTATTAAATAGCAGATTATGTAGTATGCAGAGATATTTTGCTGTGTACTTAATAGATACTTTTCCGTACTTTTTTCGTACAAACATTAAAATATGGTTTAGGAACTCTACAAACTGCGGCGTTCCTCCTACTGCTCGTTATCTCTGATTATTTTATATTGTTTATTGTGCTTTAATATATTATTCATATTTGCTCCGGCTGATTGGGTTCTTCGGTCGAGTTAGCATCTCTTAACAGGCCGTGAACGGTAAAAGGAACTATTTCAGAGATAACACATTTGTAACTTTTATTTTACGCAAACGATTTTATAATGTATGTACACCTTATATTTCTATACAATCATAGGTGAAACTGTATTACGCGTTCACTTACACTAAAACTTAATTTTTGCGTATCACGTTTCTTACGTATGCAATCTTTAACACAGGTGTGTGGAAACACAACTGAATGTAGACGAGTTGTAGTTTACAATAACTGAGATCAAACCGTGCTGAGTATATTAAGTGTGTGTGTACACACACGACGGGCCGCGCCGTGGCCGAGTGGTTAGACCACTCGACTCTCACCTAGAGCCGGTCCCCATGGCCGCGCTCGCCAAGGCGTCCCACTTTGGTGCTTCGTAGCTCTGGGGAGCGTGGGTTCGAGTCCCGCCTTGGGCATGGATGTTATATGTTTGTGTATATGTGTGTGTTGTAAAAGTAAGAAAACAGTAATAATACGGCAAAACAAAGTAAAAGGAAAAAGGTAAATAAAAGTAGGGTATGCAGTGCCGGAGTCCTGATCAGACTCCGGTACTGTATTTAAAAAAAAAAAAAAAAATAGACGGCCGGGATTCGATCCCAAGCGACCGCATGTGAGATTTGTGGTGGACAAATCGGCGCTGGGGCGGGTTTACTCCGGGTACTCCGGTTTCCCCCGCCATCGTAATCCACCGGTGCTCCATCATCATTCATGTATCATCAGTGTCACCACCTGCGGTGCCGTAAGTAGTTAAAGCGGGCGTTAAACCTACCAAAAAAAAACACACACACACACACGCATATATATATTCGAAAACCCTTGTTGTTCCTAAGCATTAAAATTATGCTCTAGCAGGCTAATCTCTCCGCTCTCAGTAACGCCTCTACTCATGGGCTAATAAAATCTATCCTAGTATCTCACTTAGTTTGCTAGGTCTCTAGTAACTTTCTCTTTTATTATCGCTCCATCCCCTAAAGCTTGTATTGTGTCTTTTTAACTCAAGGACTTTGTTTTATACATTTCACCCCAGCTCCTTGGCTATTGTCCACAAAAACCATGTGAGAGATTTCTATTTCAGGTTTCTTATACAGTTTCAGCTATATCTTCACTCTTATAAGTAAGCTTATGCTAGCATCCTCTAATAATATAATCTTAGTAAATTATTACTTACATTAATTTAAATCATTTTGACCCTTATTCTGCCTAAGCATTAAAACTATGTTCTAATTGGCTATTCTTCCTGCTCTCAGTAGCGTCTCTTCTCATGAGCCAATAAAAACTATCCTCATATTTCACTTATAATGCTAGCTCCTTAGTAACTTTCATATTTTTATTGCCTATTGCTTGTGTTTTGTTTTTTCTCTCAAGGACATTATTTTACACATTTCACTCCAGTCCCCTGACTATTGTACACAAAAACCTTGCGAGGAATTTCTTTTTTATGAGATGTACGGTTTTCGCTACATCTTCTCTCTTATACCTAACTAAGCTTATGCTAACATGCTCTAATAATGTAATCTTATTCTGTTATTACATATATTGATTTACATCATTTTTCTTGTTAAATATTTATATCCTCTTGCTGCTATTAGTACTGTCCCAAAATCTTAAGCCATTTGCAGATAAACTGATTATATTACAAATAGAAATTAAACTTGTGTGAAATTACTATTTTATTGTGAAACAAAACATTTATAAACTTTATAACATTTCATTTCTAAGTATTTAAGTTTGTAAAGTTCAACGTCTTACCATTAGAGAAAGCCATAAGTATTGAAAAAATTCAAGCATCATTAGTAATATTTCGGAAATGATTAATTACCAAAATAATTTATGTGTCATAAATTGTGTATTATAAAGATATACGTTTTTGTGTGATGAGATTCTATCTCTTGCTGTTTTCAGTTATGCAAAAGTCATCCAGAATGAAGAGGACTTCAGGTTCAGAGGCTATTATAATATATCGATGAAAATTAAACGGTCAACTTGAATTTTCTTAGAATAGTCTCTAAAGACCTCTTAATTCTGAATGAGTTTTGTATATTTTTGTATAACTGGAACACCGTAAGGGATACAGAATTTATATCACATACATTTTTTCGGGGATATTCCATGTTATTGGTTTCAATTTTAAGCTACTTTTCTCAAACGGGTATCCATCTTTCTTTCGGCTCGATTTTTTTTTTTTTTTCTTAGGGCAAGAAAAAAAGCACAAACAAAAAACTGAATTTCAATTTATTGCTTCATACAGCGACCGACTTTTAAAAGATTTCGCTTTAGCCTAGTGTATTCTCTTATTTTCCTTCTACTTTCAAAGAAGCAAGTAATAAGACCAATTTATTAAAGTTTATCTCGATTGCTATAGATAAAAAAACAATATTTTGTAAGAAAAGTTTGTTTGTGGAACAGCTAGAAAAAGGCATGTGAACGGAACACATCAGTTTTTTGAAATTCAAAATTTCGAAAATCTTTCATGTGTAAGGTAGTTTAAGCTTAGAGTAGATCTTCTAAATCTAGTATCGCATCCTTGGAAGACACGAGTTTAGTTTGTAATAAAACTTCTCTTTTTTGTGTTATGCTTATTAGACTCATAAAGAGAGAGAGAGAGAGACATAGCCTTTTTCTGAAAATAAACCCGATATCAGGGAACTCAAACGAGCATTTTCTGTGTAACCTGAGCAGAGTATAAAGAAATGTTCATTTAGGTGTGAAAACTACTTCTTGGTACTTAAGGCATATCTAAAACAGTACTGCAAGTGTTCATTATTGCACTCACGTCCCCAGGTGTTACGATATGTTCTCAAGTAACACCTGTGCACTCTTTTGTTTCCTTTTCTGTGACACCCACAAGGGCATATCGTTATCTGCGGCGAAGGCGTGACCACTTGAAGCGTGGTATAGCACGCACACGGCAAACACGTCGTGCTTAAGTGCAGATTTATGGTCCGTGGTAAACAAGCTCGCGAAAAATAACATGCCACGTGTTAGGTAAGCTGCAAATTTCACTCGTGAAGAAAACTGTCTCTACTGTAGGCCTAGAGGAATTTCAGAACCTTAGAGAAAGTTGAAATACTGCTAATAATAGTAAAAATCTGATGCGTTTCATTCACATGACTTTCTCTACATCTCTCTAACAAAGTATTGTTAAAAGGCTAATACTCATATGTATCTACTTCATACTAATCGAGATAAACATTAGAAGTAGTCTTACTACTTAGTTCCCTCTTAAGTAGAAGGGAAGTAAAGTAATACATTGGGCTAAACCGACAGTCAAAACTCTCGATACCGAGATTTCACCGGAAATACGTGTTTTGGGACCCCCTGATTCCAAAAAAAAACATTTTTGAAGTCTGAGTGTGCGTGTGGGTATCTGTGGGCAGCATAGCCCAAAAATGAAAAGTCCATTAAATACCAAACTGGATATTTAAGTTCAGTATCTTCCAAGGATGCGACACAACGATTTTCAAGAAAATACCCTGCCACAATTACATGGAAAAAAATTCGAAAATTTTGATTTTCTCAAAAATGGCTCTAAAGATTTTGATTAAGATCTCTTATATTAAAGACATTTGCACGGCAAATAAAATCTATATTTTGAATTTTCTGAGAATAGCCTCCGAAGACCAGTTTAATTTGGATGAATTTTGCGGAATTTTGCAGAGCTGGTAAACCGTAAAAATTAGACAAACATTTACATCACAAAAATGATGAGCTCATTAAAATACACAATTATGATATATACTTTTTTCGTGGTGTTAACCGTTTTTTAGATATTGCTTATTATTAGTTTCAGTTTTAAAATACTTATACTTTTCTCGTATGGGAATTAGTCAACTCTTGTACATACAAAGATACTTCAGTCACATAGCAACCAGCTTTTGACTATCACTTTAACCTACAGTAATCCCTCATTTCCCTTAAACTTACAAGGAAGCAAGTAAACGAACCTTTTTGCTGTCTTTTTTCTTGATTACCATTAAATAAAAAGAAGAATAAGCTTTTTAATATTAATTTATTACTGAAATGTAGAGAAAGTCATGTGAATGGATCACGCCTGATTTTTTTTCTTTGCATAGACAGTCATTGACAAACTCCCTATGAGAAAAGTTTTAATTATTTTAAAAACTGAAACCAAAAGCAAGGTATATCTCAATGACAACTCTACGAAAACAGTATATGACATAAATTGTGTGTGTTCAACGATATCTACAATTTTTGTGAATACTTTTTGAGTAGTTAGACCGCTCGCCTCCCATCTAGGCGACCCGGGTTCGATCCCAAGCCCCACGAAGTGGCATCTCCGGTCTCCCCAGCCACACATTCCACCAAGTGCTCCATTATCACCTTTCCTATCCTCACTTTCTCTTACATTTTATATCACCCACTTCCTCATGTTCATGCCTGGCTACGAGCCGACCCTCGTTCTCCATTCTGTGGTTTCGTGCCGTTGGCTCCCCGACAGGCTTCTGACCCCTAGGCTTTGGCTTGTAAGTCCTAGGGGGTGTCAGTTCTACAAATACGGAGAGGGTAAGCCGACTACAAAACGAATAAGTACTGGGAAATTTAAGCCAATATCTTGGAAATGGTTAACTCCACAACAAAAATTATTTTGATAAAATTTGTGTGTTTTGACGAAATGCACAATTTTTGTAGTACAATTTTGTCTATCCCTTACAGTTAATCATTCAGAATGAACGGACTTAAGAAGCTTCAGGAATTGCAAGACATGCATTTTATTTGTCATGCACGAGGGATGATCAGAAACTAAGGTTACAAGTCCCATATTTCAGATGTTTCGCCTTTCACAGCGAACTTAATAATGTGTGGTTGGCAACTTTGCAGAGTTTCAGCCAAATACCACTTACAGCGCTCTGCAAGGTGAACACAAATGGCGACTCGTTTGGAAAACTGGTCTCGCGAATAAATCCGCTCAGTTATTCGATTTCTGTGGGCGAAACAAGTAGCCACTGCTGATATTCACCGACGGCTGGTAAAAGTTTATGGAGATGTCACGCCAACATATCCCAGAATGGTGTCGAAAGTTTGCGGCCGGTAGAGAAAACTTCACCGACGAGGAGGATCGCAGTGGCCGACCCAGCAGGGCTTCCATAGATTTGAACACAGCTCGTCTGGAAGAGCTAATTCAGGGCAACAGGAGGATCACGTTGCCATATATAGCGGTAGAGCTGAGGATGTCTTTAGGATGCGTTCATCACGTTGCTTACAATATTCTGCAGTACCGGAAAGTTTGTTCCCGATGGTTTCCACGAAATTTGTACAATCAACACAAGGAAAAGCGCATGGAGGCAAGTCTGCAGCTTTTGCAACGTTTCTCCACGGAAGGGAATTCCTCCACCGCATTGTCACGAGTGACAAAACATGGGCCCACCACTATGCCCCCAGCAGTAAGCGTTCGTCAATGGAGTGGAGACACCCCTCTTCTCCACAGACAAAGACGTTTAAGGTGGCGCCATCTGCCGGGAAAGTGTTTGTCACAATGTTTTGGGACAGTACGGGAGTTTTTTGAAAGAGGGCACACAGTGACCGCTGGCCAGGATTCCTCACTCCTCCGAGGGTTTCATCTCAGCACGTGACCTCATACAGCCCAGAAGACTGCCACGCTGTTGAAGCAGTTTCGCTAGGATATCATATACCACCCTCCCTACAGCCTAGATTTCGCACCAAGCGACTTTCAACTTTTTCCTCACTTGAAGGAACACTTAGGAGGCTGACGGTTCACTTCAGATGAGTAAGTGCAATACTTCACGAACACGCAAGGACTGGTTTTTACAAGAAAGGAATATTCAATCTCATCCCACAAAGCGAGAAATGCCTTTACCAGTATAGAAACTATGAGGTAAAATAACCTAGTGTATGTACATGCTATCCTATGCTGTATTGGTTGTACGAAATAAAATATATTCGTTTCACTGCAGACTTTGTAACCCTAGTTTCTGATCATCTTTAATATACGGAATTTTATTAAAAATCTTAAGAACTGTTTGTGAGAAAATAAACATTTTCCATATAAAGGGTAATTTGCGTTTTGGGATTTTCTTAAGTCAAGTGACCCTAAAAAGTTTTACTTGTGAAATCTCTATATCAAATCTTTGGGTGAAATGCAATAGCTTCTTTACTATTTACGAAGTAGAGAAAATGAAAAGGAGATTCCAAAGCAGAAAACTGAAAGCTAAAATTAGAAAAGGAACATAGGCGCAACAAAGAAAGAAGAGAAATTATTCAAGACTCAACAGTATGTTACCATAAATATACAAGAACAAAGACTCGCTTGGTATTTGTATGCAAAGTATATCTTTGGGACTGCAGTGTTTTGTCGTGTATCACGTACGGATGCGCTGTTTATCATACCAATGAACTTTCCAGGGTCTGTTTATTGCCACGCAGAAAGATACTATCCTAGGTGAGGAGACAAACTTGTCACAGTCATCTTCATAATATCGCCATAAACACAGTGATACACTTATCATCACATCAAAATTCATTGATATCATCACGTTAGAAATTACAAACACAAGTTTATCTTAATGACAACATAACACACCCAGGATTTACTTGCAACAAAAGTTTCCAAACTCAGCTTTTGGCTTTACACTAAAACGCTAAAATGCAGTGTGTTACATCCACATGACTTTCTCTGCCTATTCCTTAACAAACTATTCTTACAATAACTTATAAAATTTGTAGAAGTGATTATGCTTCACATTAACTGTAGAAAGGTACAATGGGAATAAGAGAAAAAACAATTTAAGAGCTGTGTGATGGCTTTGAAATTCTCTTTGCATGAGAAATGTTAACTGCACAAAATATCTGATGCGTTACGCCCGCATAACTTTCCTTTTCTATTTTGCAACTAATTATTCTTACAAAACCTTAATCCTCCATATGTTTCAATCAAATCGAGCAAAACATTAGCAGGAATGAATGTTTTATATATTTATATATTTCCTTGTACGTAATATTAATTAAATCTTTGCATTTAAAAATAAATAAAAAGAATCACGATAATCCAATTGAGAAGATATGGGTAGTGGAAAATTTAAACCAATAACAAAGAATACCTCGGAAACGGTTAACTCCACAGAAAATGAATGTGACATAATTATTTGTTTTAACTAGAGCATGTTTCCTTTTTTTGGCTTATCTGTTATGCAAAAATCATTCAGAATGAAGAGAACTTCTGCAGTTATTGCCAGAAAATACAAAATATAGATTTCATTTGTCATGATAATTGGATCAAAATGGCTATGGGAAGTTTTTGGAAAATCAAAACTTTCGAAAAATGTCCCATATAAACGATAGTTAGATTGCGGGAATCTGAGTGAAAATTTTCGTGTCACATCTTTGGAAGATACTAAACTTAAATGCCAAGTTTGGTGTTTAACCGAATTTTTGTTTTTAAAATACACTGTTTACAGACAGACACACACACTCATACATACACTCATATACAACAGACAGACGGAATACACACAGAAAATTTTCTATTTTTGTTTAACTGTGTCGTTCAGAAGTCCTCAAAATTGTCGATTCAAAGTTTTGGGTGGATGTAATAACCATCTCTGTCTACTATGTATTTTACGTGGTATATATAATACGCATATACTTTTTCTACTTCGTACATAGTTCACAGGTGGAGAAGGTACTGCATTACACCCAAAAATTCGATAGGAGATTTTACTGAAAATACATTTTTACGGTCCCCTGAATCCCAAAAGAAAACACACTTTTAGAAAAAGGCTCGTGTGTCTGTGAACAGCATAATGCAAAATCAAAAAGTCGGTTAAATACGAAACTTAATTAAGTTTATGTGTCACGAAGATTTTCAAGAAAAATCCACCCCAAATTATTCTTTACCTGGAAAATACTTTGATAATACTATTTTTCTAAAAATGACTAATGATTTTGATTAAAATACCGTATATAAACATATTTACATTACAAATAAAATGTGTATCATGAATTTTCTGGGTGTATGTTCTGGAGACCTCTTCATTCTAGATTAATGTTGTATAACTGGTAAGAGCTAAACAAAATATTACTCCAAAAGAAATATAGATCTCAACAAAACATACATTTTATGTCAAATACATTTTTGTTATAGAACTGACCATTTCTGAGATACTGTTTGTTACAGATCTAAATTTTCCAATACTTCAAGTTTACTCAAATGGTAAGTCCTTATTCATATTTTTTCACCTTGGTCAAGCGAAGAGAACGGAATTTGAATAGCATCACATAGCGGCCGCCTTTTAAAAGATTTGACTATCTCTTTAGCTTATTATCTTTTTACCGTAATAAAACGATATCTGCTCAAGTTTATGTTGATAAGCATGAAGCAGGTAGAAGAATTAGCTTTTGTAAGAATAGTTTGCTGCAGCATAAGTCGAGAAGTTATGTGAATGTAGCAAAATGTCAGATTTCATTGAACTCGTATTGGGCATAATTTGGCCAATGTGGATCAAACTATGGGCACATATGTAGAGGGTACAGTGTAGAGCATGTTAACAGCGGGGAACACCTCGGCAACTGTGACTAATCACTGATCCCCGGGGGAAGGAATGAGAGGAGGAGAAACCATAGGCTAGCACACAGGAAATGACGGAGATAATCGTAGAGACGCATGGAAGTACCTAACAGTTCACTACATGGCTGCTCTACCGCGCCACTGAGGCTATTCAGCGCCGGAGCGAGATTTCAGATTCTAGTTCAGTTTTAGATCGAACCTTTCCTATTGATTACGGAGACAATATGGCAACGGGATAAGTGAACGACAGATTTCGAGGTTTCGTCGAGGTTAGGTTAAATGTATGTAAATGAGCTGGATCGAAATAAGGTTAAAATGGACTTTCTGAAATACGGTTCTTCTTTAAAATGCGAAATGCTCAGTCTTCTGTTCGTTCTCTATTTGTGCATGCGCAGCCATGTTTGGTCATTCGACCCATGACAGAGTTCAAATCTAAAACCGAAATAGAATCTGCAATGTCGCGCGCCGGGAGGCCGAAAGGAGGCCTTTACAACGGCACGTAGCCACCACCAGCGCAATCCGGGGGGAAGAGAGTTTCACCGGAGCAAGCAACCGTGCCATCTGCCTGTAAAGCCTCAAGCCACTCTTGCGTCGACCTGAAAGATAAGAAGGGAAAATGAAATGAAGAAATGAAATGAAAGGAACCGTGGTAGATATACAGCACCCAGCATTCGCCTAAGTAGCTATAGGAAAACCACGGAAAAATCCAGGGCCAGAGCGGTCAACGGGAAGCAAACCCGGACCTCCCGAATGCCATTTTCAGACACATGTGGCCTGGTGGACACATGTGTACTTTTAGGTACCTATAAATTACAGATAACTTAGACTTTCAAAAATGCCGTTTATCCTTATTTTAAACCCCGTTGTTCTTGAAAATAGGAACACATTGTTGGGTAAGACAGCTGATGATCGCATAAAAGGCTTGGAAACCAGGAAGTTTTCGCTAGCTTTGGCTGACCTGTAATTCTAAACAAACATATGGCCTTTACGCCAAGGGTCGAATAAGAAGATACATCCGAGCAGGTGTAGTTCATTGCACGGAACCACGGAACAACGGTCCTCGTTTCTACAAAATGATGCCGGGAGGAGTTTTTGAACGCGATGGTATGTATAAAGTAGTCCTGGCGTGAAGGACGTACTGGCGGTCGGTCGGTCAGTGGCTTCTGTCTGCCGCGAGGATCTGCCGGTAACAGGATCGCGCCACTCTACCGACTGGTTCCACCCACGCCTACCGACTTTCAGCTCATGCCTTTCCCGCAATAAAACAATGGCAACGTTTACACTCTTTGTTTTCTTTGAAGTTTCTAAACAATAATTCTTTTGTTTCATCAACAGTTGTTTCTGATTACAGGCTGAGAGGTTCTCGGAGCTCAATGCACACTAGGTGCAAATACGTCCAACGGCTTACTAACAGTCATTTGTTCAAGTTACTTTAGCGGTTATAATGTATACAGGACGTAAATAAATACACGTTACCAATATCACCTCTATTATTTTTTTTTAACAAATATGAGTAATCAATCTTACATTTCACAAAGATTTAATTCATTAAACCACAATAAAATTATTAAATTTACATTATTCACTTCAATAATATCTCTTGGTGGTTTACCGCCATTTTTAGGATTTTTCCCAAAATGAATTGCAATTCACTTTATAGCCCAAAATTTAAGGCTCAACGGTAGGTACTTGGCAGTAGTATATGCTGGGATTATGACCTAATAGATGTGCACAATATAAGGGATTCTTCATTGGATTATATGCGTTGTTGATCTCTTATGTTTATCCAGAGCTGTGATCAAAAAAGATAAATTTGCGAAGCCCGTCGTATTCCAGGGCACCAACTGGTTCCCTTTGAGTAAAGCAAAGAGAGCAAGTTTGCTTGATGCTCCTGCGAATCCTTTGCTGTGCACTGTGCGGTCAATTGCGCGGAAAGCAAGCACAGTAGTTGTGGCAGTATGCAACATTGTGCGTTTGAAATACGTAACCTACCTTTCATAGGTTAATACACCTAATGTAGGATCATGATTGACAGAACAATTGCTCTATTGTGTCTCTTGTAACTTACATATTTTCATAGGTTTAGTGGTAATGGTAGCCTTTAATATAAATGACAAAAATGCAAAAATATGACAAAAATCTGACATGTTCCATTCACATGACTTTCTCTACATCTCTGCTACAAATTATTGTTAAAAAGCTTGTTTCTATATACTTTATGCTAATCAAGAAAAATTAGCAGAAATAGTCTTATTTCCTGCTTCCTTGTAAGTAGAAATAAGGGAATACCATAGGTTAAAGTGACAGTCAAAAGCTGGTTGCTATGTGACTCAAGTTCCTTTGTATAGACAGGAGTTGGCAAATTCCTGTATGAGAAAAGTGCTAGTTTTTCAAAGCTGAAACCAAAAACAAAAAATATCTCCAAAACGATCAACTCCACGATAAAAATGAATATAACATAAATTGTATGTTTTAACGAGCTCTACATTTTCTGTTAAGTAAGCTTTCGTCTATCTCTTACAGTTTACCAGTTATGCAAAACTCCGTAAAATTCATCCAGAATTCATTTAGAGGCTATTCCCAGAAAATTCAAGATACACATTCTATGTCTTTAATACATGATATTTTAATCAAAATCGTTAGAGCCATTTTTAAGAAAAATGTTCCATTTAAAGCGTAATTGGGGGTGGGGGGATTTTCTTGAAAATATTCCTATCGCATCCTTGGAAGATTCTGAACTTAAATACCAACTTTGGTATTTAACAGATTTTTTGTTTTGACCTATGCTGCCCACAGACACAAATACGGACCTTTTTCCAAAAAAAAAAATTTATTCAAAACATGCATATCCGGTGAAATCTTGGTGTCGAATTTTTGGGTGCAATACACTATATAAGTAGTACGTGTCGAGAAAGTAAAAAACCAAAAAGATAAACAAGCTTCTTAACAATGGTTAGTACCATTGTAACCGCAATGTATCCCTAAAACTATCAGATTTAAATTGTAACAAAAAACTCATTTTTAGCAGTGAATATGAACATGCATCTTGTAATTAAATAGTATCAAACCCACTCCTTAGTAACAGCCATATTCACTTGCATGGATTGCGTAATGACGCTGCAAACTGAATTTTCTGCGTGCAGAATTTTGCCACTTATTCCCCCACTTTCTATAAATAAGAAAGATAACTCCTAGGCAGGCATAAACGGGAGTCGATGGTTTGTATGTTGGTTTTCTTTCTGTTCCCGACATTATAAACTGACACAGACGCATTATACAGGAAGAGAGACAATCCCTACTGTCACGTGTTTACCCACTGAATGCATGGAGCAAGCCTATTTGTTGCGCTACAAAATCAAGGGAATTAGTTACGCCTGTTATATCTTACAGATTTCGCCAAGTCCTATGGTGCAAGTCCTAAAATTTTTGTCCTGGTTGACCAAACAGCATTGGTTGAAAATTAAGTAAGGGTAGATTTTAAGATCGTCTAATCCTTATTTTAAAATATATAGTCCTCGCAGGAGTCTTACTGCAGCATGCAATACAGCTCAAAATTGAGGCCCAAATTAAGTATTGGAATGAATAGGCAGGAAGCGCAAGCACTCGTGTTAGAATCTTCGCCCAACGACTAATTGGCTATATAAAGCCATGTTGCCATGGTAGCTCAGTGGTTATTTTTTGTAATGTTTAACGTTCCTTTTACTACATAGACACCTCAGGAGAAGACACTGATAATACATGGAATAAAGATGAAGTACGGTGGAATACGATGGTGAGGAAACCGGACAATCCGGAGAAAATCCGCCTCTGCGCCGCTTTGTCCACCACAAATACCACACGCGGTCGCTTGTGATCGAACCCGGGTCTCGCTGAGTGGTTAGTGCAACCGGCTAGAGACCGGGAGATCCGTGGTTCAAAACCCGGCGATGGCATTGCATTTTTCAGTCTGACTCCTCCGATCCAAATATTTCAATAGGTAATAATAATATATATAGTAAGAAAATAATGTGACTTTTGTTCCAATACAGGACCTATATGAAGTAACTACCGTTTCATTATTCTTCTTTGCATTCCAGCAAGTTCTGGCAAGGTCATACTCGGCGTGTCTGTTTTGGAATGCAGGTAGAGTTGACTTGATACATTGTGCCAAGTTGACTGGGAAATTGCACGACGCAATAAAATTAAAAAGACTTGGCAAACTGAATCCCAAGGAGATCACCTACCTCTGTGCGCAGTTTTTATTGAGCTGGAATGAAGCCCTCGAACAGACTAGATGTTACAGCTCCGTAGCGTAGACGTAGAGCACAGTTTAAAAGAAAGCTCAGGTTCTTAAGGTGTGAAACTTGGAAAATCTACACTATACAAGATATGTTATTGTAATTTATACCAGTGATATTTTTGCCATGTATCAAAACTCTAGTTTGCATTGTTATTTGATTAATATAACTTTCTCCGCACGCACTATGCTCATAGTGTATAGAGAAAGTATTGTATTGCACCCAAAAATTCGATACCGAGATTTCAACGGAAATATATGTAATGAGACCCCTTGAATAAAAATCTGATGTGTTCCATTCACATGATTTTCTCTACAGCTTCTGCTTCTTTGTAAGTAGAAGCGAAATAAGAGAGTACCTTAAGTTCAAGTGATAGTAAAAAGCTGGTTGCTATGTGACTGAAGTTCCTTTGTATAGACAGGAGTTGACAAATTTCTGTATGAGAAAAGTATAAGTTTTTCTAAGCTGAAAATAAAAACAAGGAATATCTAAGAAACGATCAACTCCAAGAAAAAATGTATATAACCTAAATTGCGTGTTTTAAAGTGCTCTACATTTTTTGTGGGGTAAGTTTTTGTCCATCTCTTACGGTTTAGCAGTATGAAAAAGTCCGTAAAATTCATCCAGAATGGTCTTCAGAGGCTATGCTCAGAAAATTCAAGATATACATTTTATTTGTCAGGTAAATATCTTTAATATACGATATTTTAACCAAAATCGTTAGAGCCATTTTTTTAAGAAAATCAAAATTTTCGAAAAAAGTTCCATATAAAGGGTAGTTGGGGATGGGGATTTTCTTGAAAATCTTCGTGCCACATCCTTGGAAGATATTGAACTTAAATACCAAGTTTGGTATTTAACGGTCTTTTTTCGTTTTTGAGCTATGCTGTCCACACACACACGCACACACGCACACATACAGACACACACATACGTACACACAGGGACATATTTCTGAAAATGCCTTTTTTGGATACAGGGTGTATCCAAAAAAGGCATTGTATTTCCGGTGAATACTCAGTGTCGAATTTTTGGATGGAATGCAATAGCTTCTCTATACACTATGTACATAGTACGTGTAGAGAAAGTAAAAATTAGAAAAATATTCCGAGTATGTGTGTATTGTGTGTGTGTGTGGGTGGTGTCTATGGGTAGCATAGCTCAAAAACAATGCTTCGTTAAATACCGAATTATAGTTCAGTATCTTCTATAGTTTAGTATCTTCCAAGGATGCGATTTTCAAGAAAATACCTCCACCCCAACAACCCTTTAAATAGTAAAATTTTCGAAAAGGTTATCAAAATTGGGCCTAAACATTTTGTTTAAAATATCGTATATTAAAGACATTTACATGAAAAATAAAATGTATTTATTGAATTTTCTGGTTATAACCTTTGAAGACATCTTTATTCTGAATGTATTCTGCGGAATTTTATATAACTGGTAAACCGTAAGGGATCGAAAATTTACTCAACAAAAATGTAAAACTCGTTAAAAAACACAATTTGTGTTATATACATCTTTTTCCTGGATTGACCGTTTTTCATATATCCTTGTTATTGGTTTTAGTTTTAAAATACTTACACTTTTCTCATACGAGAATTTATCAACTCCTGACCATATAAACAAAGGAATTTCAATCACATAGCAACCAGATTTTAAAAGATTTGAGTATCGCTTCAGCTTATTTATTTCCCTTCTGCTTACAAGGAAACAAATAATGAGGCCATTTCTGCTAATTTCTTCTCAATTAGCATGAAGTAAATAGAAGAACAAGCTTTTAAACAATAATTTCTTGCAGAGCTGTAGAGAAAGTGATGTGAATGGAACACATCAGATGTTTTTGTTTAAATGCACTGTTCCAATAAAATTGAGCCACGTATTGTGTTACGTTCTCTAGCAAGTATGTACATCAATGTACAGAGTAACTATGGAAGGTATTGTATTCCATCTACAAAATAGGTGTCGAAATTTCACCAGAAATTTATGTTTTAAGTCCGAAAAAAAACATTTCTACTTTTAAAATACGTACTATGAACATAGTGTATAGAGAATGTCAAAATTCAACATCGATATTTCACCAAAAATATATATTTTGAGATCACCTGATTTCAAAACAGCATATTCAGAAAAGCGCCCGTCTGTGTCTGTTTACGTATCTGTGGACAGCATAGCTCAACAACGAAAAGTCGTTTAAATACTAAATTAAGTCCAGTGTCTTCCAAGTGTGCGACACGAAGATTTTCAAGAAAATTCCCCAACGCCAACTACCTTTTATATGGAACATTTTTCGAGAATTTTGATTTTATAAAAAGTGACTCTAACAATTTTAATTAAAATGCTATACATGAAAACTATTTATATCACAAACAAAATGTATTGTTGAATTTTCTGGGAATAGCTTCTGAAGACCTGCTCGTTCTGGAAGAATTTTGCATAAGTGGTAAACCATAAGAAATAGACAAAAATGTAATCTACAAAATTGTATATCTTATCAAAGCACACGATTCATATCATACCTTTTTTCGTGAAGTTGACTGTTTTCTAGATATTCCTTGTAATTGGTTTCAGTTTTAAAATACTTAGCTTTCTTCATACGTCAAGTCCTGGAATGCAAAGAATTGGATTTCATTCCCATAGCAACCAGATTTTAAAAACTTTAGCCTAGTATATTCCCTTATTTCCTTTCAACTTACAAGGAAGCAAGTAATAGGACCATTTCCGCTAATGTTTACCTCGATTAGCATCAAGTAGGTAGAAGAATAAGTTTTTTTACAATACTTTCCTACAGAGATGTGAAGATGAATAGAACACATCAGACTTTTTTTTTAAATATTCACTTCCAAAATCTAGTTTTACTGCAAATGAGTTTACAGATAGATCTGTCATATTGCATTTTTATACTACCTCTAATCAGTGGGGCATAATTATTACTTTTCGAACTCTCCAAAACTATTATTTTTTTGGAATTTAATACTTATTTTTTCAAAATTGTAGAATTATTTCGAAAAATTAATGTGACCATTTCCTTTGATGTGCTTTTGAGAGGCAGCATAAAAATGTTTAAACAAATTAGTGTAAAATCGGAGGTGTTCCATTCACATGACTTTCTCTAAATCCCTACAATAAACTATTGTTAAAAAGTTTATTCTTCTATTTACTTAATCGGGGAAAATTAGCAGAAAGGATCTATTACTTGCTTCCTTGTAAAAAAACACGGAAATAAGGGAGTACCATTGACTAAATCGATAGTAAAATCTTTTAAAATCTGGTTGCTATATGATTGAAGTACCTTTGTTTGTATAGACAGAAGTTGACGAATTCCCGTATGAGAAAAGTAGAAGCACTTTAAAGCTGAAACTAATAACAAGGAATATCTCAAAAACGGTCAACTGCACGAAACAAATGTATATAGCATAAATTGTGTGTTTCAACGTGCTCTATATTTTTTGTCTGGTAAGTTTTTGTCCTTCTCTTACAGTTTACCAGTTATGCAAAATTCCGCAGAATTCATACAGAATAAACATGTCTTCAGAGGCTATTCACAGAAAATTGAAGATGTACATTTAATTTGTAATGTAAATATCTTAAATATAAGAGATTTCAATCAAATCGTTAGAGCCATTTTTGAGAAAACCAAAATATTTTCGAAAATGTTCCATGTAAAGGTTGGGGGGATTTTCTCGAAAATCTCCGTGTCGCATTCTTGAAAGGTACCATACTTAAATACCAAGTTTAGTATTTAACAATCTTTTCGTTTTTGAGCTATCCTGCCCACAGACACACACACAAATACGACGGATATTTTTCTAAAAATGCTTTTTTGGATTCAGGGAGTCTTAAAACATGTATTTTCGGTGAAATCTCGCTTTGGAATATTTGGGTGCAATACAATATCTTCTCTATACACTATGTACATTGTACGTGAAGAGAAAGTAAAACTTGCATCGTGTGGAACATTTTTCATACAGAAAAGCGTTGGAATTAAGTTTGTGAGAAAATAAGGTTTAAATTTGGGAGTGCTTATTAATAAGCATGCGCCCACCCAAATAAAGCTTCAGTTAATTAATAGTTTAAGAGCATCAATTTTTTTAAGAAAACAACAAACCAAAGTACCTAGTTATTTACATTCTATTTCTTTCTCTGCCTCTCTCTCTTCTCGCTCTCCTCACTCTCTCTCTCTCTGTTCCTTCCAGATATGGGACATTCTTTAACACGATTGGTCATGTCTGCCTCGCATTTCCGTTGAAAATAAGTCACCTCTCAATCATGATGCGATTCGTTCCCCGGGAATCACATCGCATACTGTAGAAAATATTAAAAGCTTTAGCTTATTCAGGTAGTTTGTGCTGATCTTGTTTGTGACGCAAAGGGCATGAAGAAATCCGCAATTTACAAGAATAAATTTGAATTGTATTATTATTATTTAAGTTTCCCGTCTTATTACGAGCAAAGCAAACAACTATTTTGTCATCAATGTTCTGTTCTGCATTTGGAAGCTGACATAATTATATTTGGGATTTTTTATTGCCACTAATAATCATTCAGAAAGGCGAAGAGAAATGAATAGTGGGAAGGGAATTAAAGGAATGCAAATAAAGAAGAGTAAAGAAGGGAGAACCAGAGAAGAGAAGAAAAGGAAAGGAAAGAGAAGAAAACGTGTGAAAATAAAAGACAGGAAAGCAAATCAAAGTGAAGAGAAGTGAAGGAAAGAAAAAGACGAGGAAAGAAGGAAAAAGAGTAAAGCGAAGTGGAAATAAAATAAAATAAAAGTAAAGGAAAGGATAAAAAGATAGCAAAGAGAAGAGATGGGGACCCAAGAGTAAGAAAATCAAAGGGATGAAAATAGAGAATAGAAGGAGAGGAGAAACTAAAGAGAAGAGAAAGGGAAGGGAAGAGAAGAAAAAGATGGGAAAGATGAGAAGAGGAATGAAGGGAAGGAAACGAAAAGAATGGAAGTAAAGAGAAGAGGAAGGAACGTAATGAGGAACGAATAGAAAAAAAGGAAAGAAAAGGGAAGAAAAAGAAGAGGACAGAAGAGAATAAAATCGAAATTAAAGAAAACCGGAAGCAAAATAAAGGAAGGGAAAAGTGAATAGAATAGAAGAGATGGAATGAGATGAGGACAGAAGTTAGGGGACGAAAGCAAAAGAAGAAAAGAGAATCAGGGAAGGAAAATAAAGGAACAGAAGGGAAGGGAAATGAAGAGAAGAGAAGCTAGGGAAAAAGTAACAGAAGAGAAGTTATGATTGGAAAGCAAAGGAAGAGAATAGAAGAGAAGAAAAGTCAGGAAAGGATAGAAAAGGAAGGGAAGATGAGATATCTGATGGTCAGTATGTTACGTAAGGTATAGCGGCATTGTTAACCATTATTGCGATTAGGTACTTTCGCCTGTAAGTTGAACCACCTGCTTTGCATAATGCACTCTCATTTTCTCTCAGGCTATGCATTATCGTACCACAAATTGTAGAATAATTTCTGCGGCTAGAAAACATTGTTGGAATTTCGTAATCATATTGCTTCACATCTGCAATCGTTTGACAGGGAGGTGATAATAGTACATACTATATTACAAATACAAGTTTGGGAAGTGAGCTTTACGAATATGGAAAAGCCAAAAACAACGGGGGACTAAATTTGATCTTCTCCCAACATTGTATAAATGTCTTACGTTTTTACAGGTACATATACTATGAAATTTTAAAATACTAACACATTAATAAAAAGCTGATAGGTTACACTCACATGTATTTCTGCAGCTACTCCACATACAAACTTCTTACAAAAAATTATTCTTCTTTCTTACACCATGTTAATCGAGATAAACATTAGCAGAATGTTCTTATTACTAAGTTATTTTTATGTAGAAGGGAAAGAAAGGAATGTGCTATCCTAAAATGATAGTCAAATGTTTTAGAAGCTATCCTTTTCCAATTATCCTTGCAAATCGCTTCTTTGTTCGCCAGGAGTAGAACAAAAGAAAAACGGACACTTCCTGTCTGAGAAAAGTATAAGTACTTTATAATGGAAACCAATAACAAGGAATATCTCGGAAACGGTTATCTCCACAACAAAAACTAAATGACATAAATAGTGTGTTTTGACGAGATCTACATTTTTGTGCAGAGGCTATTCCCAGAAAATATCAGATATACATTTTGTTTAGGATATAAATATCTTTAATATACGGAATTTTAATAAAAATGGTTAGAGCTATTTTTGAGAAAATCAAAACTTTGGAAACTTTTTCCATATAAAGGGTAGTTTGTGTTGGGGGGATTTTCTCGAAAATCTTTGTGTCGCATTCTTGGAAGTTAACAGACCTACATACTAAGTTTGGTATTTAACGGTCTTTTCGTTTTTAAGCTATGCTTTCATAGACACACACGGACCTTTTTCTAGAAAAGCTTTTTTTCGGACTCAGGGGACCCCAAAACATATATTTTCGGTGAAATCGAATTTTGGGTGGAATACAACACCTTCTCTATCCGCTATGTACTTGCACATTCGGGCTACAGAAAGTAGAACTTGTTTTATTGGGAACAGCTTGGTGGCGATAAAGCGTGCGATGCCAGTGTACAGTTTGGTTTAAAGGGACAATCAAATGTCCTTTTAAACCAGGGTTCAAAAAATATATATATATATCAGCGCCAGTGGATGATGCCATTCTTAGTTCAACGAGCTCCTTGTCTCAAAGAGCTCGCTAAAGCGTCTCACTTTGGTGCTTCGTGGGCAGGGGATCGTGGGTTCGAGTCCCGCCTTGGGCATGGATGTTATATGTTTGTGAAATGTGTATATGCTTGTAAAAGAAACAGTAAAACCAGTAAACCAGTAATCAGTAAAACCTACGGGGGGAAATGTAAATAGGGATACAGTACCGGAGTCCTGATCAGACTCCGTTACTGTTTTTTATTAAAAAAAAAAGGGGGGGTGTGGAATTGAACCTTTGGAATGTATGCATTGCCGACTTCGTAAACATGTTGATGGGCTACGTGTTGCATAATGTATTCCACCAGAACATTTTGTGCGTTCTTTACACGCGAGATAGAGTGACCACCGATCATAGAATTTGTGTGTTTTCTTAATAGTACATTCTGGGTAGGTTAGTTTTCATTTACTGCTGTAAAGAGTATGAACAAGGGTTGTGCCAATAAAGCCCTCTACGTTGATTATGCAGTATATTTACATATTAAAATGTATGAAATAACTTCATCTTGCAAAATATTAATCCAATTTGAATGAAACTTGATATTTATATAAACATTAGACAAGTGGAATCACAGTAAACATTTCAGAAAAATTTAAACACAATATAGGCATTTAAAATTCACTCGCAATGTACTCTAAGAAGTAATTAACATAGGGTAAAAGTAATATATAAAAGTTAGTAGGTGCTGTAATTTGCGAAGTAAAACAGCATTGCCACTAGTCAGAGATAGACAATAATTGACTACACAAAAAATGTGTATCTTGTTAAAACATACAATTTATGTCATATATAAGAGATATTATATGTTTCCGAGATATTTCTACTTCATTTTACATCTGCTTTGTTTTACTCCTGACCTTGGAAAGATAACCGAGTTACAATGACAATCGCATAATGAAGCTTTAAAAAGATTTGACTACCACGTTAGCCGTAATTCCTTTCTACTTATAAGCAACATTTCTGGCAATGTTTATCTCGATTAGTATTATAGGGATAAAAATAATCTTCTGTAAGAACAGTTTGTTTGCAGAAGAAATAGAGAAGGCTATGTCAATGGACACATTTTATTTGCGTTTTAGTGGGCTAATTTCCGGTTAAATCTCGTTTTCAAATTTTTGGGCAACGTACAATATATATTCTCTATTTGTACCATAGGTAGGCGGTAATTGCAAATAGTTCTGAAAAATTAAGTTTTCTGAAATTTCAATATTCCTGGATTCATATTATTAATAATAACTAATAATAATAGTAATAATAATAATGATAAGTAACAATAATAATAACAACAATAATAACCTTACTAGTTAAGGTAACTACATAATTCCCGTCCCGATTTCGGAACTGATCCTTCGTATTCTCGGTCTGCCTTGATATCTTCTGCCCTGGGGGTTTGAAACTATACTATTTTTGTTAACTTATTCTTACCCATCCTTTCAAAATATGTTAGCCATTTATTCTGGTATCTATTTTATGATAATTTTAATAATAATAATAATAATAATAATAGTAATAATAATATCTAGTCCTTTATACAGTGTATATAGTGTATAGAGAAGGTAGGTATTGTATTCCACCCAAAATTCGATGTCGATATTACACCGGATATATGTTTTGAGGTCCCCTGAGTGCAAAAAGAGCCTTTTTAGAAAAATGTCCGCGTGGCTGTGATTCTGTCGGCCTGTTTACAGCATAGCTCAAAAACAAAAAGACGTTAAAAACCAAACTTGGTATTTAGGTTTTGTATCTTCCGAGGATTCGACACGAAGGTTTTGGGAAAAATCCCCCCCCCACACTGAACTACTCTTTACATGGAAAAAATTCGGAAATTTTTATTTTCTCAAGAATGGCTCTAACGATGTTGATTAGAATACCGTATATTAAAGATATTTTACATGACATATAAAATTAATATCTTGAATTTTCTGAGTATAGCCTCTGAAGAACTCTTCATTCTAGATGAATTTTGCATAACTGGTATACCGTTTTGCATAACTGGTTGACTGTTTTCGATAGATTCCTGTTTATTGGTTTCAATTTTAAACTATTCAACTTTCTCAAATGAGACCATACAAAGTAAACGGAACCTGAATTGTTTTACGTGGTGATCAGCTTTTAAAAGATTTGACTATCACTTTAGCCTGATGTATTCCCTTATTTACTTACAAAGACTTAATCAGACCAATTTTACTATTTTTTATCTGGATTAGCATGGTGTAGATAAAAAATAATCTGTTAGAAAGTTTGTATTTGGAACAGCTAGAGAAAGTTATGTGAATGCAACACAGATTTTTTTTCGTTCTATTTTATAGCCCGCCTTCATCTGTATGGTCATATCGGTGGCATTCATCTTCGAAATACGTGTACTGTTGTCGTGTTTCTATTTTCTTCACACATTTACCCTCTCATTCATACTTCTAGATTCTGGGAAGGATAGGGAATGTTCTTGGCTAGAGAAAAATTCCCAGCCTCACGCGGAATTGAACCCGGGACCCCCAGCACATGTTGTAGGGTCATTTCCAATGCTTACACAATGAAACTAAAATGTTTACTGCTGTCTTGAGACCAGCTGGAGAAGAAGAGCGATAATGCACAAGAAGCAACGGTTATCTAAATGTGTTTAAAAATAGCACGCGTTTTGTCTGACATTTGTATGATGCAACTCTCCGTTTGAGTAGAAAATCTAAGGCATAGAGCATGGTGCATTGGTTTCTAACTCCTGGCTTGGACACCACTTTTTACTTTCTCTTCACGTACTATATACATAATGTATAGAGAAGTATTATATTGCACCCAAAAATTCGATACCAAGATTTCACCGGAAATACACGTTTTGGTACCCCCTAAATAAAAAAAAGCGTTTTCAGAAAATTGTCCGTGTGGTGTGTCTGTGGGCAGCATAGCTAAAAAACGAAAACACCCACACGAACATTTTTCTAAAAATGATTTTTTTTTGGATTCAGGGGGTCTCAAAACACGTGCTTCCGGAGCAATCTCGGTATCGAATTTTTAGGTGCAATACAATACCTTCTCTATGTACTCCATGTACTATGTACATAGTATGTGTAGAGAAATTAAAAAATGTGTTCCATTCACATGACTTTCTCTACCTCTCTGCAACAAATTATTGTTAAAAAGCTTATGCTTCTATTTACTTCATGCTAATCGAGAAAAAAATTAGCACAAATAGTCTTATTACTTGCTTCCGAGTAAGCAGAAGGGAAATAAGAGAGTACTATAGGACTAATATTCAAAAGCTGGTTGCTATGTGACCGAAGTTCCTTTGTTTGTATGGACAGGAGTTGACAAATTCCTGTATGAGAAAAATATAAGTTTTTCAAAGCTGAAACCAAAAGCAAGGAATATGTTGGGGGTGGAGGATTTTCTTGAAAATCTTCGTGTCGCATCCTTGGAAGATACCAAACTTAAATACCAAGTTTGGTATTCAACGGTCTTTTGGTTTTTGAGCTCTGCTGTCCTCAGACACACAGACACACACACACACGCACACACACGGACCTTTTTCCAAAAATGTTTTTTTTTTATTCAGGGGTTCCAAAACATATATATCCGGTGAAATCTAGGTATCGAATTTTTGGGTGGAATACAATATCTTCTCTATACACTATGTACATAGTACGTGTAGAGAAAGTAAAAATGAAATCTCAGTTTACCAAATTTGCTATTTAAGCTCAACATCTTCCAGGGATGTGATGCGAAGAAAATCCTCCCAATCCAAGCTACACTTTCCTTGGATCATTTTGCAACAAAATAAATAAATAAATAAATAAATAAAAAAATAAAAAATTGCTCCTTAACTTGCTGTTATGAAGATATTTAGACAACAACATGTATGCCTTGAATGTTCTGAAAATGGGATGTAAAGTGCTCTTCATTCCAAAGGAAAACTTGTTGAATCTTGTATAACCGTAAACGTTAATTGTTAGACAAAAACGTACTGAAAAAAATCTAATTTGTTCCATTCACATGACTTTCTCTTGCTCTCTGCAAACAAACTTCTTACAAAGTATTATTCTTCTGCATACACCTTGCTAATCATAGAAGAGAACTAAAAGAATGCACTATGCTAAAGCGATAGTCAAATATTCTAAAAGCTGTCGCTATGCGATTTTCATTGAAATTCGCTTCTTTTCTTGCCCAGGAGTAAAACAAAGGCAACTTGGGCCACTTCCCGTCTGAAAAGTAAAAGTATTTTAAAATTGAAACCAATTGCAAGGAATATCTCGGAAGTAGTCTACTCCACGAAAAAAGACACGCACACATATCTAGACATAAATTGTGTGCTTTAACGAGATCTACATTTTTTGTGTAATAAGTTTTTGTCTATCTCTTACGGTTTACCCGTTATGCAAAATTATTTCAGAATGAAGAGATCTTTAGAAACTGTTCCCAAAAAAAATTCAGATTTTACATTACATTTGTCGTGTAAATACGGTCGGTATTTTAATTAAAATCGTTTTTTCTTTATTTGTTGAGATAATCGAATTTGCGAATTTCTCCATATAAAAGGTAGTTTAGGATGGGGAGATTATTTTCCTAAAAAAAATTCGCGTAGCATCTTTGTAAGATATCAAATATAAATGCCAATTCGTTTTTAAGTTATCGTGTTCACGACACATTGACACACGCATACGGACCTTTTTCTGAATTTTTTTTTGACTCAGAGCAGCCTAAAAGTTATACATCCGATAAAATTTCGGTATCGTATTTTTGGGTGGAATAGCAATAACTTCTCAGCTGTGTACTATATAAAGTAGAGAAAGTAAAATGTAAATCTTTGTAATGCACAGAATTTATTCTAAATTACCTTTTTCGGACATATGCTATTTCCGAGATATTCGCTAGTTAATTTTCGAACTCCTTAATACTTCTGTTATTTGATTCTCAGTTGTTCCTCGTGATTGCATAGAAATAGTGTGGGGTTTTAAGGCAGCTATAAAGCATTCAATACTGAAACATTAATCGTCACTATTGTTTTTGCTTTCTCTACACTGCTATGTACACAGAGAAGGAATTGCATTCCGGTCAAAAATTTAATGTCGAAATTTTATCGAAAATATATGTTTTGAGGTCCCCTGAATAGAACAAATTTAGAAAAATTGTGGGTGAAGACGATGAATCAAAAACGAAAACTTGGTTAAATACCAAACTTCACATTTAAATTCAGCATCTTCCAAGCGTGCAACACGAAACTTTATCAAGAAAATTCCCATTGTATTTCAAACAACCCTTTATATGGAAAAAATGGAAAATGTAAATTTTATAAAAAATGGCTCTAATAATTTTGATTAAAATACCGTATATCAAAGATATTTACATGACAAATAAAATGCATATCTTGAATTTTCTGGTAATAGTCCCTCTACATACGGAATGACTTATGCATAACTGGTAATCCGTAAGAGATGCCGTTAAATACATAATTTATGTCATATACCGTTTTTTGAAGAGCTAACCATTTCCCACATATTGCCAGTTATTGGTTTCAATATTAAACTGTTTATTTATTTTTTTAATCTCTGCGTCCATTAATCTTGGCACCCATAGAGCTTAAAGTTATCCACTCGAAATTCTTCTTCTCATGATAAGAGAAAGAAAGCCCTTTAAAAATCTTTACACTATCGAGTTGAGCATTTAAATTCATCCTCATCCGTTTTGTATTCTGGCATTCGAAAGAGAATAAATTGCAAGTCAATCGCATAAAACAGCTTTTAAACAGTCGCATAAAACAGCTGAGTGTATTTATGTCCCTTGTACTTACATTGAGGGTGAAATACAGCTTAATTGTCCTCAGAGGCCTCTCTATCAGGCTTGAGGTTCTTTTACGTGCCGCAAATCTACAACACAGGACCCACGGCTTTACTTCCCTTCCTAAGGATTTTTACGTCCGAAAAAAGTCCATCGCCCTCCGCCGGTTTTGATCCCGCGACCTTGGGTATATTTATAATTTAGCATAGTAGCCATTACACCACGGAAGGCGACATTCGTTAGTAAAAATAGTTGGCAGAAGTTTTAGAGAAAGTAATGTGAATTGAACACGTCAGAATTTTTTTGTCTATAACGAAATATGTAAAGTAGTTATTTTGCAAAGATTCGTTCCAATTAAATAATAAAGTTAAAAGTTAACTTTCGTAAGATTAGTTTGTATAGTCAGAAATAAAGTAGGTAGAAAGGATAGAGAAAATGACATGGATGTAGCGCATCCGATTGTTTTATTTTATACATCAATGTATGCATGCTCTGATGTAATTACTCACCCTCCTCAAATGCATTAATGGGCTCCTTTGTTTATTTTACTGACTCATGTTTCGTTATTGAAGTAAACATACATATTCCTTGTTTATTTTAAATTTAAATCCGTGTGTAATGCAAATACTTTAATGCTTCTGTCTGTAATATGTTATTCACAAAGTTTTCGTTTCGTTTCAGAGCTATTTTCAACCCGTAGAAAGAAAAGCCAGAGAGGAAGAACTAAAAAACATCGATTGATGTGGTACGGATCATAACCCTCTACATATTGACTGCTTCCCTTGGCGCTCTATTTTTGTACCCTTTTGTATTTTTAAAATAGAGGCCCTGCTGCGAATCCGCAAGTTTAGCATGCATACACCAGCGCTGATCGTATGAGCGTGAGGTAGAATATTATTTGCAAGGAATTCACCAGTGTACACAAGAAGAGTCCTATACCTTCGCCTGCATGTTTCTATTTCTCTTCTAGTTTAACATTATTTTTGTTTTCTCTAGCATGTACGTGCACGAAAGTATATGCTTTGAGCACCCCCTGAATGAGAAAAAAATCACTTTTACTTTCTCTACAAGTACTATGTATCTACATAGTAGGTAGAGAAGGTATTATATTCCACCAAAAACTCATTGTCGAGATTTCATCGGAAATATATGATTTGAGGTCAACCGAATCCAAAAACAAAGCATTTTTGAAAGGTCCATGTGCGTGTGCGTGTGTGTGTGTGTGTGTGTGTGTGTGTGTGTGTGTGTGTGTATGTAAACACAAAGCTCTAAACCGAAAAGTCGGTTAAATACGAAACTTGATATTCAAGGGGACTACTAACCTGTGCAATTTAACCAAAATTTTTGAAAGTTTTATTTTGGATTTTAACTCATTAATATACAGGATTCTTGTAGAGTAATATGCTGAAGTTATTTTAAGCTATTTGCAATTGAACTTAACATCATAATAAATAAAATCTCTGGAATTAATTTTCTAAATAAGTAAAATTAATTATGTATTTGTACTAACAGAATAATTAATATACAAAAATAGTTAAGAAAGTATAAATAAATAATTTTCATTCTTTTTCCTGCAGTTTTTGATTTGAAATGCATTTGATAATTTTAAAGTGATATTCCTAGAGTTTAAATATGAAGTTTTATTAGAAAATTTGATAGTGTATTAGAAAAAAACAAAACAAATTTTCTCAAAAACTACTTGATGTATTTTTCTCATATTTTGAGAATTAGTTACACATAACAATAGAGGTAAGCTATAACAAATTTAACGTAATTGCTTAAGAAACATTGAATTTGAAATGTTCACACTTTCAAGGCTCTGCATTTTCCAAGGATGTGGCACGAAGATTTTCTTCAAACCCGCCACCACGAGCTATCCTTTACATGGAACATAGTTCGAGAGTTTTGATTTCCTAAAATATAGCTCTAACGATTTTAATTAACATATGTATATTAAAGATGTTTAGGTACATGAAAAATAAAGTGCATATCTGAATTTCTTGGGAAAAATCCCTAAATCCTCTCCATTTTGAATTACTTTTGCATAATTGGTAAAGCGTCAGAGATAGATAAAAACTTACTGCACAAAAATATAGATTTCGTTAAACAAACAGTATATTAAATGCTTTTTTACCTTGCAGATCTAACCATTTCACAGATATTCCCTGTTATTGGTTTCAATTTTAGAAAACTCCAACATTTTTCAAAAGGGAAATCTCCATCCGTTTACTTCTGATCGTGGAAATAAAATCGAATTTCAATGAAAATCGCATAGCGACAGCTTTTAAATGGTTTGTCTGTTGCTTTAGCCTAGGGTATTCCCTTATTTCCCTTCTAATTACAGGGAAGTATGTGTTAGACTATTTCTGGTATTGTTTGACTTGATCAGTATTATGTAAATAACATATTAACCGTTTATAAAAATAGTTTGTTCGCAGAAGAGTTAGAGAATGGCAGGTGAGTGGAACACATCAGATATTTTCTGTTTAGTTGATATGATGGATAAACAAATGACGAGTGGGAAAAATATAATTTCCTATTTTAACGGAATTTGGTGGATTTTTAGGGTGTTGATCTTACAAGGAAACGAAAAATATGTTGGCAACACTGTTGAGCAGCTATAAGACAGCAGAATAAATGATAGTGGAGCGAGCACCGGATGAACAAAAAGTGTCTGCTAAGAAATGCTGAAGATGGAGAAGTTGGAGAAGGAAGTGCTAGATGATAGCTAATATTAAGATATTGTTCATATGTGGAGAAGACAAACAAGAAGACGGAAGGAAGCTGAGGTGCAGTTGGCAGAAAACTGTGATCTATGATTGAATGAAAATTCCAAAAATCTGTCTACCTTACAGTAAATAAAGGAATCAAAATTCGACATTTCGTGTGAGATACAATGTTTTGAAGATTAGATCAGTAAAGTAGTGGGCGTTTTTATTTACTAATCATATTATAAACTCATTTATCTTGCAAAAGCAACATGGTTTTAGAAAGGGTAGATCCGTTTTGGATTGTATTTTCACAATGGTGCAACTGCTTGAAAAACGGAATGAGTATAACCTTCCACTTTATGCAGCCTTCATAGATTATGTTAAAGCATTTGATAAAGTAAACAGAAATAAACTATTGGAAATAATGAAGGCGAGAGGTTTTCCTAACTATATAATACGGGCAATACAAAGTCTATATTTGGGGACAAAGATAAGAGATAAAAGTGGAAGTAAACTCTCAAAAAAAGGTATTGAAAATATCAAAATGTCCGACAAAAGTGTCCACTTTCATCTGTGATATTTAATATTTATTTATTGTAATTTATAATGGGCAAACTATTTTAATTATTAATTTTGAAATGAATAATATTAATATGGACACTTTGCCTTTTGCAAACGACCTAGCAGGCAATTTGCATAGAGCTGTTTATAGTTTAAGTACAGTGGCTAGTGAATATAATTTGATAATTTCAGCTGAAAAAACAAAAATAAAAAGATCCTCTCACAGCAAAAATTGTAATCGATAATGCACCTGTTGTTCAAAAGATGGATTTAAATTATTTAGGAGTTTTCATTGGCAAAGATAAAACAAAAGATGTAAATACAAAAGTAAATCTATACAACACATTTGTGGAACTTTATCAAAGAAAGTTCGCAAAGAAACTTTATTGAAATTTTATTAAGTTTTAGCAGTGCAATATTATTTGCGTCTGATTTCTGGACTCAAAAAATTTGATGTGTTCCATTCACATGACTTTCTCTATATTTCTGTAACAAATTATTGTTAAAAAGCTTATGCTTCTATTTACTTCATACTAATCGAGAAAAAACCAGTAGAAATAGTCCTATTACTTGCTTTCTTGTAAGCAGAAGCGAAATAAGGGAGTACCATAGGTTAAAGTGATAGTCAAAAGTTGGTTGCTATGTGGCTGAAGTTCCTTTGTTTGTATGGACTGGAATTGTTACATTCCTGTATAAGAAAAGTATGTTTCTTAAAGCTGAATCCAAAAAACAAGAAGTGTATCAAAAACGATCAACTCTACGAAAAAAATGTATATATGATAAATTGTGTGTTTTATGGTGCTCTAAATTTTTTGTGTTGTAAGTTTTTTCCCAAAACTTACGGTTTATCAGTTATGCAAAATACCGTAAAATTCATCCAGAATAAAGTAGTCTTCAGAGGCTATTCACAGAAAATTCAAGATATACATTTTTTGTCGTGTAAATACCTTTAATATACGAAATTTTAATCAAAATCGCTAGAGCCATTTTTGAGAACATCAAAATTTTCGAAAAAAGTTCCATGTAAAGGGTAGTTTGGGGTGGGGGGATTTTTCTCAAAATCTTCGTGTCGCATCCCTGGAAGATACCAAACTTAAATACCAAGTTTGGTATTTTACCGACTTTTCGTTTTTGAGTTATTGTGTTCACAGACACACGGACACACAGACACACGGACACACGGACACGCTGACACACGGACACACACGGACCTTTTTCTGAAAATACTTTTTTTGGATACAGGGGACCTTAAAAGATATTTCCGGTGAAATCTCGGTATCGAAATTTTTGGTGGAGTGCAATACCCTCTCTATACACTATGTACATAGTACGTATAGAGAAAATAAAAATGCTTTGAGACGCATTGAAATTGCGGAAATTAAGTTCTTGAGGTTTGTAGCAGGTTACATTTTAATGGACAAACAGAAGATTGTAGATATCCGAGAGCATTTTGGAATATTCAAACTAACCGATAAACAGTAGACTTGCAGAATGGAATATGATATAATTCCCCAAGGAGCATTAAATTATAGGCCAAGAGAACGTCAAAGCCGAGGAAGACCTGCTAGAAGATGGATAGAGCAACTTTAGTTGGAGTCGGAACGGATCAATCGTGGTCTAAACCCTATTTATATGATATGATTATGAAATAATTGTTTTATTATGTTATTTTATGAATTAGAGCGCTGCAATGTCAATGCATGTAATGAGCTGCTTTTGGAACAGATTATACTTCAATGTGTGCATGTTTACGCTATAAACCCCTCCCTACTACCCTCTCTTTATACCGCTGACTGCTATGTCGGTAACTGTGTGCGCTTCGGAACTCAAAACTGAGCTCTAATCTTAAGATATGCACAAAAACTTACTAGCACAGATCTCTTTAAAAATAAATAAAACGTAATTTATTTAAAGTAATTTTTTGTGCATTCACCACTTCCTAAATATTCATTGCGATTTTTTTCTTTAATTTTCAAATGCTTAATACTTTTTTTAAGTTCTAAGTAGGCACTCAATTGTTTCTAGCGGTGATGTAGAGAGAGGAATTTCTAAGCCAACACATAGCGACCCATTTGTACTTTTATATCCACAACAGAATAAACAATACTGAAATCATTTCTGCAAACATTTCACTAGATTAACATGAGATAGATAAACTTTCTAAGGGAATAGCTTGTAGAAGAGTGGCTAGAAACATACATCCGAATTTAATACAAGGTATATTTTTATTTCCTGTTGATCACAATGTTTTTTTGTTTTTTTGTTTTTTTTTCTAAAAAATATGTCGACATCTTTCGTTGGAATTTTGCAAGATTGTTGCAGTATATTTTCAAATGAGCTCTATGCTTAGGTTTCAGGTTTACTGTCAGATGTATTTGAAGGGAATATTTATGTGCAGTAATACCGGGATTTGTATCGATAAAGTTTACCGAGTCTCAAGGCAAAACAAAACACAGCTGGGACGCGATTTAGCAGAAAATAAACAATGTAGGCACGGTTTGGCAGAAGCTGTGTACGGAAGATAAAGCAGGCATTGCTTTGATAAACAATGTGTTGGATATCGTTATTCATCGCACGGCGCAATCCAAGGAGACTGCTTCCTTTGCCCCAGGAGGCCTTGGTTCAGACTGCACGTCCATCAGTAGCGACAGCTCGATGAGGTGGAATTGAAGTCAACTAGGAGCGGACCACATGCTGCGTGGGAAATTGCAGTAATGGAGACAGCAGGCATCAACATAATGGAAATGCTTGCATTACTCGCTTGGCTACCTTCTCCTCCCTTTCATTCCACACTGAAAGGAAAGTTTGTCTCTTCTCTTCTCCTCTCGCCTCTTCAACTCTTCTCTTCTCCTCACTTCTCTCTTTCTCTTCTCCTTTCTTTTCCTTCTTTTCTCTCCTCTTCAACTCTTCACTTCTCCTCACTTCTCTCTTTCTCTTCTTTCTTTTCCTTCTTTCCTCTCCTCTTCCTCTTCAACTCTTCTCTTCTCACTTCTCTCTTTCTCTTCTATTCTCCTTTATTTTCCTTCTTTCCTTTCCACTTCCTCTTCAACTCTTCTCTTCTCTTCTCCCTTCTTTTCCCTCTTTCCTCTCCACTTCCTCTTCAACTCTTCTCTTCTCTTCACTTCTTTCTTTCTCTTCTCTTCTTTCTTTTCCTTCTTTTCTCTCACTTCCTCTTCAACTCTTCTCTTCTCCTTTCTTTTCCCTCTTTCCTCTCCACTTCCTCTTCAACTCTTCTCTTCACTTCTCTCCTTCTCTTGTCTTTTCCTTTCTTTTCCCTCTTTCCTCTCCACTTCCTCTTCAACTCTTATATATATAACGTCCTCTCTCTTCCACTTTCTTCTCTTTCACTCTCTTGTTCTTTTCTGTTTCTCTTCTCAACTTTCCTCACTTCTCTTTCGGTATATATCCTCTCATATACTTTACTCTCCTCCTCTTGTTCTTTCCTTTTCTATTTCTTCTCATCTCTCGTAGTCTCTCCTCTTCGTTCTCGTTGACATACAACGTCTTCTCTCTTCTTCTTCTCTTCCTTTCTTACCCTCTAAGAAGAGGACAAGAGGGCTTTTCTCCATCTCTTATCACCTACTCTCTTTTTTCTCTTGTTTTCCTGTTTCTTCTCTTCTGTCTGACTGATACATAACAGCTCCTCTCTACTTCTTTCTTCTCTTCCATTCTCTTGTCTCTTTTTTCTATATTTTCTTTGTTCTCCTCTCCTCTTCTCATATAACAATTTTTCTCTTCTATTTTATTCCATTCTCTTTTCACTAATTCTACACCTCTCATTTTTTCTTTTTCTTCTCCCTTCTCTTCTTATTGACATATACGTCTCTCTCCCAACGTCCTCTTCTCCTCCGTTCTCTTATGCTCTTCTTTTTTTCTCCCTCCCCACCGAGCGGCTCAGGCGGTTTCGTCTGTGACCCGCATTCGGCTTGCTTCCCTTGACCGCCTTCCTGACTCATGCCTTTCTTCGGAATTTTCCCGGCTATCAAGGCGAATGCTGGGTATGTTTCTTTCATTTCCGGTATTTCCTGTCCCTCCATATCGTTTCCATTCTCATTTAATGCATCCTTCATCCCGTTGGTTTTTTTCAGGGTTGGAAGCGCCGGCGATGGTGCTCGGGGAAAAAGGAATGACAGGGAAAAAGGGTGCTCAAAGTGACTATCTCCTTCCCCTGGCTTCGTCGGGGACCGTTTCTGGTGGGGCGTTGAACCCTATGTGAGGGGGAGCCTCAGTTGGCCTGTGCAAACGTGAAGTCCGGAGGGGCTCTGACATTGTGCCGCCCTCACCTGGTTTCGGCCGCCCAGTGTATCCTCAAACTCATCCCTGCTTCCGGGGACGTCCCTTATGGAGTGAGGTACAATAACCTTAGTGTGGGTGCCAAATCCCCTTTGTCCGCATCCTATCCGATCCTATCCTCCCTCCCCTTTTCCTCTCTTCTCGTTGAAATATAACATCTTCTCTCTTCTGCTTTCTTTTCTCCCAGTTTCTCTTTCTCCACCCGGCACTTCTCTTCTTCTCTAAAGCATAGCAATTAGAATTCAGACAGGGTCAAAGATGCTTTCAGCGCCTGTGTTTACTGAATATACACCCCGCGCTATTCACAGACCAGGAGAGGCAGAAGGCAATTTGGTGATTGTAGGCTTACATTCGAAACTCAAACGTGAGTGCTGTAATGAAGGCCTACCTGAGTCGGGGCAAAGAAAAACAGAACGAAAAATGAAGGAAGATGCAACAAAATAAGTTAGATATCTCAGCGCTAAGAAAGTGACTCGTATTTCGCTGGAATTGGCATTCAAAAACTCATCCCACCAATCTGATTCATTTTTATTTTCTCTAGCGCACATGTACAACACACATAGTGGATAGAGAAGGTATTGTATTCCACCCAAAAATTCGATATCGAGATTTCACCGGAAATATATGTTTTGAAGTTCCCTGGTTCCGAAAAAGCATTTTTAGAAAAATGTTTGTAGCCTAAAAATGAAAAGACCGTTAAATACCAAATTTGGTATTTACGTTCAGTATCTTCCAAGGATGCGACACGGAGATTTTCAAGAAAATCCCCCCTACCACAAACTACCCTTTACATGGAAGGTTTTTTAAACCTTTTGATTTTCTCAAAAATGGCTCTAAAAATGTTGATTAAAATACCGTCTCTGAGGGCCTCTTTATTCTGGATGAATTTTGCAGAATTTTGCATAACGGTTAAACCGTAAGAGACAGACAAAACCTTGCTACACGAAAATATAGATCTCATTAACACATATAATTTATGTTATATACATTATTTTTGGTGGAGTTGACCGTTTTCGAGATATTCCTTATTATTGGTTTCAGTTTTAAAATACTAAAACTTTTCTCATAGGGGAAATTGTCAACACCTGGTCACGCAACCACATTTTAAAGCATGTGTCTGTCGCTTTAGCCTAGTGTATTTCCTATTTCCCTTCTACTTATAAGGGACTAAGTAATAAGACCGTTTCTGCTAATGTTTATCTAGATTAACATGAAATAGCAGAATAAGCGTATTAAAAATAATTTGTTATGGAGATGTAGCGAAAGACATATGAATAAAAAACATCTAATTTTTTCCCAATGTTACAGTTAAACTTCTAGTTCATGTACGAGATCATATAGTAAAGGAAAAGCGTCAAATTTAAGGGAAATGTGTAGTATAAGTTCTAAGCTAGCATAGTATTAAGAAAAATATATAAAAGTTAACTCTGGTTCATTTGCTTCACATAGAACTAGTTTCAACTAATAGCGTATAGGGCATGCGCTAACAACTATCATGGCTTTATGCTACAGAAACAGGCTTTTTGTTTTCTTTGCTTTTTCCCTTATCTTGAGATTACAAATGTCGAGCGACTTTTTTTTTATTTTTATTTTTTTTTATTTTATTTTTATTTTTTAGTCTGAAATGGGATTGTACCCTCTTTGGGAAATATCTGTTTCAGGAGAAGCAAGAGCTCTACATTACAACAGGCCAGGAGAAAGAGGAACAATGCCTGATCTCGCATCCAAGATCATTCCGGATCGATATAGATATATCCAGGGTTTAAAAGAGTTGATTCTGTTGTCTCGAATCATCCGCCACCTCTCTGCATACAAAAAACTGCGTAAAGCTGGAACCACACAGTCATCTGGCGTGTTAAGGTACCAAGTCAAGCATAGGTACCCATTACTGTCCAAATAAGAGCTCTCCATAATGCAGGACGCGTCCAGGGAAAATTCAGGTGCAAAATATCCAATGCTGAAGGCTGCCAGGTGTCACCAGTCCACCCCTGACATCGGCTCAAGAGCCATGTCCATATCAATTCTGAGTGTTTCATGCACTGCATTGGGTAAGCACATGACATCAGTTAGAGAGGAGCATCTGACATCAGTGGCGTATCTTTCGTTTCTTGCACAATGAATTGTGTGTCAGTTTATCTTATCGGGAACAAAAAGCAATCCAACACGCAGGCCATCGACTGCCCCTGCCTGGAAGGATTTTTGTAGTAGGTCATATCGGACGATGGATAAAATCAGTGAAATGATGCTCAAATGATTCCGGGTTCCATGGAGCTTAAAGTTACTCGACACCCCTCTTCTCAGGATAAGGGGAATCCCCTGCAAAAGTCTTATTTGGATTCGAACTTGGAACCTCTTGAATGTGAGGCAATAATAATAATAATAATAATAATAATAATAATAATAAAGATTAATAATATTAATAATAGTACTAGTAATAATAACAACAGTAAAGGTGATAACAACAACAACAATAATAATAATAATAATAATAATAATAATAATAATAATAATAATAATACTCTCTAGAGGAAACCTCGAATCTTTCTTATTTACAGAAAGTGGCGTACATTGATTGAGTTTCCTACTTCAACTATTTTGTGGTGCTTCAACTATAAGTACATTGTAGTCTGAATTGTTACCACTTACTTACTACGATTTAGCTACTGCTATAAATGTGAAACATTTTTTTCGAATTTAATTCAGGGAATGTAACTCATTTATTGTTTATTTATTAAAATATTTAATTTGTTTAATTTATATGTTAATAAAAATTAACAAAGACAATATTAATTTCTAGATGCACCTTAACTATAAGAGGGTTATGCATAATGACTGCCATAAATATAGGCTTTCTGTTTTTTCGAATTGTGTTAGATACCTTTTAATTACCAGGAAGCCTGTTCATATTGACTACTATAAATATGAAATTTTATCGTTACAAATTAATTTTTGATACTCTTATATTTACAATACGATTGTGAATGTGAACTCCGTCAGTGTTTTGAACAAGTTTTAGAATTTGTTATTTTACTGTGTAAGTACTACAATATATATTTTTACTTTCTCTATACTCATTATGTACATAATGTATAGGAATGTATTGCAGTCCACCAAAAAATTCGATACCGAGATTTCACCGGAAATATATGTTTTAGGGTCCCCTGTATCCAAAAAAAGTATTTTCAGAAAAAGATCCGTGTGTGTGTCCGTGTGTGTGTGTCCGTGTGTCCGTGTGTCCCTGTGTCAGTGTGTCCGTGTGTCTGTGAACACGATAACTCAAAAACGAAAAGTCAGTAAAATACCAAACTGGGTATTTAACTTTAGTATCTTCCAGGGATGCGACACGAAGATGTTGAGAAAATCCCCCCACCCTAAACTACCCTTTACATGGAACTTTTTTCGAAAATTTTGATTTTCTAAAAAATGGCTCTAACGATTTTAATTAAAATATCGTATATTAAAGTTATTTACCTGACAAATAAAATATATATTTTGAATTTTCTGGGAATAGCCTTTGAAGACTACTTTATTCTGGATGAATTTTTCGTAACTACTAAACCGTAAGAGATGGACAAAAACTTACCACGAAAAATGTAGAGCCCGTTAAAACATACAATTTATGTTATATACATTTTTTTCGTGGAGTTGATCGCTTTTGAGATATTCCTTTTTCTTGGTTTCAGCTTTGAAAAACTTATACTTTTCTCATACAGGAATTTGTCAACTCCTGTCCATACAAGCAAAGGAACATCAGTCACATAGCAACCAGCTTTTGGCTTTCACTTTAACCTATGGTACTCCCTTATTTCGCTTCTACTTACAATAAAGCAAGAAATAAGACTATTTCTGCTAAATTTTTTCTCGATTAGCATGAAATAAATAAAATATAAGCTTATTAACAATAGTAATATACAGAGATATAGAGAAAGTCATGTGAATGGAACACATCAGATTTTTTTTCTTTTACAAATACTTAGATTATGATTACGAAAGCTAAGATGATATGTTTACATCAGAAATGTTAATGTAACAAACATAATAGAGCAATTACTCTATCAATCATAGTTAATATTGCATACCGCCACTGCACTGAGCTAGTTTCCGCGCAGTTAAAGGTCACGCATGCACAGTAGTGATTCAGTGTGAGCAGCGAGTTTTAGTCAAAAAGTTGGTGACGTCTGGTATCTTAATATATACAAGTCAATGTATGTATGCATGCATTTTTGAATTTTTTTGATAGTGTTTAACGCCCGCTTTTACTACTGTGGCACCGCAGGCGATGACACTGAGGATACATGGAATGAAGAGAAGCACCTGTGGAATACAATGGTGAGGGAAACTGGAGATTCAGGAGAAAACATGCCCCTTCGCCACTTTGTCCACCAGAAATCCCACTTGCAGTCGGCTGGGGAAAGACGAGTGGTCTAACCGTTCGGCCACGGCGCGGCTGTATGCGTACGTGCGTGCATGTTCATATGTATGCATGTATACATAATGTTAATGAACTATACCGAAATATTTTCACAGAATATGCAGATTACTTAAATAAGTAATTTGTGATATGAGACTTATGGCTTATTTATTGAAATTTCGAAGTAACCGCTATAAGTTTCTTAAGTGCCAGTAGGCCACGTGTTGCGACACCTCGTCTAGAATGAAAAAAAAAAAAAATAATAAAAAACGTTTAGTCTATGACAAGAATTGAACTCATGATCTTTGAAATAGCAACTTCCCGCTTTACGTATTCAGCCATCAAAACAGTTGAAAAGCTCCTCCAGAGTAGGCTATATAACACAAGAACGTAATGAATGCTCAGTGACGCACTGTCAAGTGATTAGTTCGAGAATTTACAGATTTTTGCGACATTAAATCTTGAGAACGATAGTAATGAGCTACTAAAAATAAATATTTCTGTATTCGGGCAGCAGTTTTAAAGGCATTTTAGCCATTTTTTCAACATAGTTTGCTTTAACATCGACTTATTAGCACCTGATACTCACACGTTTAACGTTATGTAGCTGAATTATGTTTATCCAGGGACCGTGCATCGCCCATCTCAAATTACTTATATCAGTCACGTGCACAATCTCGCAAATTATTTCGGTGTAGTTCATTAACACCCTATGTATGTATGCATTATGTATGTTTGCTTGTATGTATAGGCTTCTGCATTTTCGCACCGAATTCGACCAAACTTGGCACAGATTGTTGTTATTATTATTATTATTATTATTATTATTATTATTATTATTATTATTATTATTACAGCAGAAGAACACGCTCTCCTTAAAATGCACAGAACTGAATGAATTCCTAAAACCGAAGTAATACCAGCTTTCGGGTGCACTTGACATAAATGCAGGAGGGCAGGATGGGAGCAATTATCTTGGTGGTTTCTAAGGGAGCTTAAGAGAAAACGATTATTTAAGCCATCTCTTCATCCCCCAAAATGCATCTCATCCATTTACGTTCCAATATTTTACTACTTTCGAATTCAGTGTGAAGTCGACTGTTAAAGCGTTAACAAAGACATATCCACATTGTTATACAGGATGTAAATAAATATACAGGTGTTCATAAACTACACCGAAATAATTTGCGAAATTGTGCACGTGACTGATATAAGTAATTTGAGATCGGCAACGCATGTTTCCCGAGTAAACATAACGCAATACATAGCGATAAACGTGTGGGTATCAGGTGCTGATAAGTGGTGTTAAAGCAAAGCAGGTTGAAAAAATTGCCTAGAATGTCTTTAAAACTGCTGCCCGAGTATAGAAATATCGATTTTTAGCAGCTCGTTACTAGCGTTCTCAAGATTTAATGTCACAAAAATCTGTAAAATCTCGAGCTAATCACTTGACAGTGCGACACTGAGCATTCATTAACTACGTTCTTGGGTTATGTAGCCTACTCTGGAGGCGTCTTTTCAACTGCTCTTGTGGCTTATTGCGTAACCCAGAGGTCATGAGTTCGATTCCTAACAGAATAAATGCTTATTATTATTATTATTATTATTATTATTATTATTATTATTATTATTATTTCATTCCAGACGAAGTCCCGCGATACGTGGTGCACTGGCACTTCAGAAACTTATAGCCGTTACTTCGACATTTCAATAAACATGCCATAAGTCTCCTATCTCAAATTACTTATTTAAGTAATGTACAGAATGCGGAGAACTAGTGAGAGCGACTTTCGTTTTACCCCTCTCAATGACCGAGGCTGGTGGCTCAGGTGTTTCGTCTGCGACTGGCATTCGGGAGGTCGTAAGATCGATTCCCGTGGCCAACCTCTCTGACCCATGGTTTTATGAGGGTTTTCCCGGGTCATTAGGCAAATTCTATGGAGGTGCCTTCATTTCCCCGAACTTCCTGTCCCTTCATTACATTTCCATTTCACCCAAACTGTCTCTTTCGGAGTTGTAAGTGTCGGCGAGGTGATGGCGCTCTTCCGTGGTGGTGACTCGCTATGGAATACAGTTCTCGATAGCGGGATTTGTTTGGAAGACGTCTATAACTCAGCAAGTTTGGTCAGATCTGAGGTTGCGGGCTCCTAGCGCTCCAGGCGAAGAACTGATTGAAATATCTATGTTAGGGTCCCTCCACGGGGACTCTTCCCGGCCGACTGGTTTCGGCCGCCCTATAAAATCACTGTCATCCCATGCTATCCTCCTGGAGTCTGATGTATAATGGCTATACTACGGAATCCCCTCTGACATTAGGCATTCATATTGCGAGACCCTGGAGAGGATAGATAAAAATCTGGGCTAGAGAAAAACTCCTCGCCCCCAGTAGGGAGTGTAGCTGGTGCCCCTTTGACAGCAGTTAGGAGTCTATCGATTGAGCTACGGGGCTAGCTGGCTGGGTATTCCGTCCTAGAGTTAATCCTATAAAATTTGCGACAACATAAAAGGTGAGGAAAATATGTGCGACAATAATAACGTCTGTGTGTGTGTGCGTGTGTGTGTGTGTATGTGTGTGTGTGTAACACGGAGGGGTATTCGGCATTAGAGCCGTTGGTTTACTGTGGAGAGCCTCTAAGACAACGGTTCCCAACCGGTGTGCCCCGGCACCCTAGGGTGCCGTGTGATTGGCTAAGTGGTGCCGCGAGATATTGAGATAAACAAAAAAAAAATACCTTCTACTGAAGCCTTAAGTCTTGTAAGGTCTTGAAATAAAATAAATCAAATCAATTACTCTCATGCACGGCAGATGGTGATAGTGGTCGATTCATTTCAATAATTCAGTTATTCTAGTATCCCACAGATGGCATTACAGCTATACCCTACCGAACATTCCCGAGACTACTCGCTTCCTCACGAACATTCCCGAGACTTCGACATGAATATATAAAAGTGTACGCCGCTTGGCGCTTTCAGTTGTCTTCCTCGCGTTGGTTCACAGTGTTTAGCTATGGGTAAGTTCATTGTTAAACGTAAACGCCAGGACAGTGAAAGTGAACAGTCGGCTCCTACTGCTTGCTTTAACAAGCCAAATCTTACAGTTTCTCCCGGACCGTCGAATTCACCACATAAAGAAGACAAACGAAAGAAAAGAACATACCAGGACAGTTACTTAGCGTATGGATTTAAGTGGAATAACAACGAGGAAAACCCTATCCCTGTGTGTTTAGTTTGTGGCGACACACTTAGCAACGAGGCCATGGTACCTAGCAAACTAAAGCGGCATCTTACAACAAAGCATCCTAGTGTGTCACAGAAAAGTGTAATGTATTTTTCACATATATTAGAAGGGGAGAAGAAAACAGCTGTGCGAATGGTAAAGAGAATGACCATAGGTGATACTGCTCTTGAAGCCTCATTTAAAGTAGTAGAACTGATAGCTAAAAAAAAGAAACCTCATATTCTTGGAGAGGAAATCATTGGCCCTGCTTGTCAAGTTATAGTTTCAACAATACTTGGCGAAGGAGCAGCTAATCAAATTTCGAAAGTTCCTCTGTCCAACAACACAATCAGCCGCAGGATATCTGAATTGTCATGCAATATCAACGAACAAGTCACGGGGAAAATAAAAACTTCTAGAACATTTGCTTTGCAAGTAGATGAGAGTCTCGATATTGGTGACAAACCGCAACTCCTTGGTTTTATCAGATATATTGATGAAAAAGATATTAGTGAACAGTTTCTGTTCTGTAGACCGCTGGAGACTACAACCACAGGCCATGATATTTTCGTTTCTATTAATTCCTATCTCAATGACCATGATCTTTCATGGAAAGACTGTTGTGGTATATGTACAGATGGTGCACCATCTATGTCTGGGAAAATTAAAGGTTTTACTGCCAGAGCTCTCAATGAAAATCCATCCATTATTATAACTCACTGTTTTCTGCATAGAGAGGCATTAGTCGTGAAAGCGTGTAATGAAGATTTTGCTGACTGTTTAACCAAGTTGTGAAAATGGTGAACTATATGAAGTCTCGACCTTTAAAGTGCAGAATTTTTGAACAGTTATGTCGCGCAACGGATGCAGGTCATACCTCTTTGTTACTTCACACAGAAGTAAGGTGGTTGTCGCAGGGTCGTGTATTGAACCGGTTTCTCGAACTTAAAGAACAGCTAAAAACTTTTTTTAAGGATGAAAATCAAGACACAATTCATGAGCTCTTACTAAGTGATTCTTGGTGTTTTGAACTGTCGTATCTGGCAGATATTTTTCATAACCTGAATGAACTGAATGTTTCGATGCAGGGTCGACATGAAACAATAATCTCCTCAACCAATAAAATGAAAGGTTTTAAAAGAAAACTTAGTTCTTGGAAGTCTGCAGTTCAAAAAGGAGATTTGTCGAACTTTCCATCTCTTCTTAATGTGGCAGGAGATAAAGATCTGGGTAAACTGAAAGACCGCATTTGTGATCACTTATCAAGATTGCAAGATGCAATAGATGCGTACTTTCCAACTATTTCCACTACGAATCTCGACTGGGTTGTCTCAACATTTGATTTCGTAGATAGTGCAGAGGAAATAGATTTCACTGCTTGCGAACGAGATGAATTTATTGATCTTTGCGCTGATTCCACACTCAAAGGCAAGTTCACCAAGAGTGAGGCGTCGGTGGCTAGTTTTTGGCTTCAACGGAGAGAGGAGTACCCTAACCTAATGAAGAAAGCAATTAACGCACTTTTGCCCTTTTCAACATCCTATCTATGCGAGCAAGCCTTCTCTGCTATGGTGACAATAAAATGCAAAGCAAGAAATAGACTGAATAACCTTGAGGATGATTTGCGTGTTTCACTGTCAACTGTAAGACCCAACATCACATATCTGTGCTCTAAGCATCAATCACAAGTTTCACATTAATCATTAATCGAACAAAATTTATTGATGTATTTTTACTCAGTGATTGTAGTAAAGTTTACTGTATTATGTCATGGTGTACGTTATTATTATATAATATTTCAATAAATTAACATATTAAGCTTAATTTTATTTTAATTCAAGGAAGGGTGCCCCTGGTATTTAATGTTATTCCCAAGGGTGCCGTGAACTTCAAAAGGTTGGGAAACACTGCTCTAAGAGTTCACAAGTTGTTCTTCCTCTCGACGCGGGGTGCGTCAGGAACCCGTGGCTCAATCTCGGATAGACCACCAGCGCCATTCCGCCGCCGAGAGCTGTATTTCCAGAGCGCAGTCACCTCCACGAAATGGCGCATCTGCCGCAGGCCTAGTCGACACTTACAACCCTGAAAGATATCATTTGAATGAAATGAAGGGACAGGAATTTCTGGGGAACGAAGAATCCTCCCCAACATTCGCCTAGTACTCCTGGAAAACCTCCGGAAAACCTATAGGACATAGAGGTTGGGCACATGGAAGCGATCCCAATACCTTCCCGGACGAAACGCCTGAGTCATCTAGCTCGGTGACATAATGTAGTAGGTTGTTGTGAATGGTGCTGATAAAATTGCTTTTATAGACGTTAGAAAATTCTAAGCGGTTCAAATACATAAAGTAAATTTACTCGATTAGGAAGATGTGATTTAGAAATGCCTTGTATTCTGGTTCCTTTGTTTAACCTTGAAGTGAAGTGGATGTAAAGGGAAGCCATTGTGTAGAGAACGTCGCTATAAACTTGCATCAAGCTGTCGAGCATCGCTTCTCATTTGTGCTGGACTCCAATTTACCTCTCTCCCTAACTGGGAACTTAGAGAAAGTGATTGCAATGGAAGAAAAAGCGTAGCCAGCAGCCGGCAACCTTATTAGCCCTATAAATCTCATTAACAGATAACGAGGAGCCATCTACTTACGATGCTTTTCTTTCTCTACTCCGTGTAATAGGTAGGTGAAGTACTGCATTCCTTCAAAAAATTCGATACCGAGATTTTGAGATCTTGTGAAAAGATTTGATGTGTTCCATTCACATGAATTTCACAATCAGACTTTCTCTATCTATTCTGCAAACAAAGTATTCTTACAAACATTAATATTTTATCCACATTAATACCGAGCAAGGCGAATCTGTCGTTTCGTCTGGGACTGACACTAGGGAGGTCGTGGGATCAGTTCCCCGGGGCTGACTCTCTGACCATGGGTTTATCGGGTGTTTTCCAGGTTACTAGGCATATACTGGGCAGGATTCTTCATTTCCTCGCACAACCTGTCCCTCCATTTCATCTTCAGTTCATCCCATCCGGTTTCTTTTAGGATTGTAAGTGTCGGCGAAGACCGCGGCAGAGGCCCCATTTCGTTTAGTGGCTGGTATCTGGAAATATAGCTCTCGGCAACGGGATGGTGCTGGTGATTGTCTGCGGGCTGTCTGCTTGTGAACTGTTAGGGACCCTTCACGACGGCTTCCTCCCTGTCCAGATGTCGGCCGCCCTCTGAAATTACACTCATCTCATCCTTCCTCTAGGGGTCTGAAGGTAGTGTGGAATACCCCTCCGTAACGTACACACACACATGCACTCATCACGCTAATGAAGGGAAAATTGGTATTATTACTTAGTTTCTCAGAGGTAGAAGGGAAATAAGGGAATGTGCTAAGCTAAGCCTATAGTCAAAGCTTTTAAAACCTGTCGCTATGCGATGATGTTCAAGTTCGCTTCTCTTTCCGTGGCTAGGAGTAAAACAAAGACACATTTATCGGATGAAGACTTAACACTTGAGAAAAGCTTTAGATTTTAATACTGGAACCAATAACAGGAAATATCTCGGAAACTGTTAGGTCTGAAAAAACCTGTAGGTATTTGACATAAATTGTGTTTATAAGTTTTTGACCATCAGGAAATAAATTTTACTTGTCATCTGTAATATACGGCACTTTAATCAAAATTGTTAGAGATATTTTTAGAAAATTAAAACTTTCGAAAAATGTTCCATGTAATGAGTAGTTTGGTGTTGGGATGAAAATGTGCATGCGGGATCCTTGGAACATACGCAATTTAAATACCAAGTTCGGCATTTAACCGACTTATCGTTTTACACATAAACACAGACCCACTTCCACCCACTCACACACACACATGGACCTTTTTTGTAAAAATGCTTATTTTTGAATTCAGGGGTCCCAAAAACATGTTTTCGAAGAAATCTCAGAATAGAATTTTTGGATGGAATACAGTACCTTCTCTGCCTACTATGTGCATAGTACACACGTGCTAAAGAAAGTAAAAAGCATTTTTGCAAAAGCTCCGTGGTGTGTGTGTGTGTCCTCAAACCGGAAACTCAGTTAAATATGATATTATATATGAATCACTACACTTGCTCTAACCACTAATTAAAGTAAACTGATTTGCATGTTTCCCGACAAACCACAAGGAGATCTCAAATTATTTGAGATGAAATATATAAATGGCGACTCACAATGCTGCAAGTACTTAAAGTGAGGGAGATCCGCCATTGCAATTCGAGACATTGAAATGTTGAGTCACACTTCTTATCCAAGTCCGTTCTACACGTGGCTTAAGGGGGAAAACAATTAACTTTCATAGTAACTTTTTTTTTTTCGTTTGTTTGTTTGTATAGCCCCCTTTAACTTCAATAGTTATATCGGGGACTTTGACTTAAGAAACAACTCATAATACTGTAGGTTTAGAACATTACGTTAATCATTTTATATCATTAAACACACCTACATTCGTTCTCAGATACATATTTCCAGACTCTGTGGGAGATATGGAATAATTCTGGTTAAAGAAAATTCCCCCCCCCCAGCCGGGAATCGAACCCGGCACCCCCGGGTGAGAAGTCAATTTGCTAGCCATTCGATCAGGGAAGTATTCTTTTCTTCTTTTGTTGTGTTCTTAGTCCTCTGTAAACATTGGAATATTTTCCCCAGGCATCCTGTACAGTAAGCGGGCGTTAGACTCTGTTCAAAACTAGAAGAAAAAAAGCAATATTAAAGAAATTTAATTTTTTCTTTGACTGATCAGACTTGGTTCCACACTTTTTTTTGTCTTTATTTATTATTATTATTTTTATATTTTTTGAGAAACTAGTATTTCCTATGATTGTAGACTTTATGGTGTCTTTTTTTCGGAGAGGTATTTTACACTGCAGCCGTTGGGTTATTGTACATCAGTCGCCTGGAGGAGTGGATGAGATGTGTGCAATTTCAAAGAATAGCTCGACTTCGGGACAGGGAGACAAGCAGTTCTTCATCTTGACGCGTGGAGCGTCGGGAGCCCAGTACCGGATAGACCGCCTGAGACCACAGATAACTACCAGCGCCATCCCGCCGCCGAGAGCTGTATTTCCAGAGCGCAGTCACCACCATGAACTGATGCCTCAGTCGTAATCCTTGACGAGGCTTACAACCCTGAAATAGACCATTTGAGCTGAAGTGAAGATGAAATGAAGTAACAGGAAGTTTGGAGGAATGAATAAGCTTCTCTTGCATTCCTCTAGTGACCAGGAAAAAAACCGAAAAACCCATGAGTCAGAGATATCGGCGGCAGGGAACCGATCCCACGACCTCCTGAATGCCAGTCCCAAACGAAACTCTTGAGCCACCTGGATACATGCAGATTTTATGGACTTCCTGTAATGATGTTACACTTGCAAAAGCATGTGCAAAATCAGTATCTAATTTGACTTGAAATAACATAAACATAACACAGCTAGTGTGACAATGCATGTTGACAATGAAAGAGAGTATTGTTTGCATGTAAATTACACACATTACACCACAAAGGGCAGGAAGATAAATACAACAGAACACGAAATCTACACACAATAGCATTTTTTGTTCCTTTTAAGCCATAAATGGCTTACTTCTCATATCAACATAAATGTGGCCTCATTCCTGGTGAAAAATATATAACGGCTAACTGTATAAATTCATATGGTAGTTTATATGCGTATAACTCAGCAAATATTGTGTTTTTTGTTGCTGTATATTTAAGGTTTTCTGGGCCAAAAAGTAGACAGGTATTAGAAGAAAATTGATATAAAAAAATACAAGACGTCATGAATTGTAATACCTATATAATTTCTTTGATTTTAATTTCAAGTTATTCACATTAAACCTTTGGGAAAAAAACTATGATGAAAGCAATATTGAGGAAAGAATGTAAACCAAATTATCTCTTTTTGAAAATAACAGTGCAATGAAGCAAAACTATACATTTCTATTTTAAGTTGCACCTTTGTACTTTCACTATCAAATATTATATATGTACATAATAGGTAGAGAAGCTGTTGTGTTCCACCCAAAATTCGATACAGACATTATACAGAAAAATCATTTTTTAGGATTCCCTGAATCCAACAAACCATTTTAGGAATAAGGACCGGGCGAGCGCATTCCTATGTGTGTATGTGTGTGTGTGTGTGTGTGTGTGTGTGTGTGTGTTTGTTTTGTGAGTGGACAACGTAACTCAAAAATGAAAAGTGAGATGAATACCAAACTTGGTATTTCAGTTCAGAATCTTCCAAAGATGCGACACGAAGATTTTCAGGAAAATTCCTCTACACCAAACTACACTTTAAATCGAAAGATTGTCTATGGCGTTGATTTTCTCCAAAATATCTAACGATTTTGATTAAGATATAGTATATTAAAGATATTTACATAAAAAAAATGTATATCTTAAATTTTCTGGAAATATCCTCTGAAGACCTCTTCATTCTGGATGACGTAAACTTGCATAAGTGGTAAATTTATGAGATAAACAAAAAATTCTACATATAAAAATTAAATTTCGTTAAAACACACAATTTATGTCATACATATTTTTTGGAAGTATCCATTTCCGAGATATTCATTTTTATCCTTTCAATTTTAAAGTAATTAAACATTTCTAAAATGGGATTTGTCATTCCTGTTTGTTTTCCTTTACCCCTGGCCATGCAAAGAGAACCAAATTTCAATATCTACACCTTTTGATTGATTTGGCTTTGCTTTAGCCTAATGTATTCCCCTATTTCCCTTCTTCTTACAAGGAAGCAAGTAATAAAACCATTTCAAGTAATGTTTATCTTGATTACCAATGAATATTTATTTCTGATAGTGTTTAACGCCCGCTTTTACTATATATTGCAGCGCAGGCTATGCCACTGATGATACATGGCATGATGATAGAGTGCCGGTGGAATGCAATGGCGGGAGAAACTAGAGAACCCGGAGAAAACCCGCCCCTGCGCCGCGTTGTCCACCTCAAATCCCATAAGCGGTCGCTTGAGATCGAACCCGGACCGCCTAGGTGTGAGGCAAGTGGTCTACTCACTTAGCCACGGCATTGCCTACCATAGTAAAGTGAACTTTTGTAACTTTGTTTGTTACAGATAGATGGAGGTCATGTGAATAGAACACATTACATTTTTAATTTCTGTAGCCCTCAACAATTTTTGAATCGGGAATTGCAAAGCTTGTGCACCGGTACGTTGAATGTCTCAATCTTTTCGGTGATTATGTTGAAAAGTAACCATAAGTGTACAAAACTTTTAGTAATAAAATAATTGTTTTCTATGAACTTGTCTTTCATTTATAGCCTATCGGAGGTTGAAAAATAAACGTCCCTCATATAAAGAAGTTTTCAGCAACAAAGTTAAGATATAACGCGATGTTATAGTGTGTAACTTGATACTTGACTACCTACATGCTTCAGTGAAGATGTTTTATGGCGACAGCTAATCTTCGTTGGAAACAAAAGAATTTGGCAAGAGTTGCTAGGAAAGGAATCAGCCAAGTATGGCCGTGTTGTGAATAGGAAGGCTAACATTCGACGACGTGGCCCAGGCGACACTCTACAATAAGAATCAAAGAGGTTGGCTTCCTGGTCACGTCATTGCCATCAGAGTGTGATGAGCAGGCGGGCAGCCAGCTATGCTGAACGTGCATCACGGAAAAAAAGATTAGCTTCAGAATTGTACCAATGCCCAGGTTTGCAGCATTCCTGCAAAATGTCATCTTCTGCTTAATGGCGAATGTGACAGACAGGCGTCCTCGTGTGGAACAGTATCCCTTAAGGGGAGAGCCAAGTGAAAATCCTAAATTACATATTTTACTTTCTCTACATGTACTATGTACACAGTATAGAGAAGGTATAGTATTTCACCCAAAAATTCGATAGCGAGATTTCACCGGAAATGCACATTTAGGCTTCTCTGTACCCAAAAACGTTACTTTTACAAAAAGGTCCGTGTGTGTCCAAGTGTCTGAAAATACGATAACTCAAAAACGAAAAGTCGGTAAAATATCAAAGTTGGTATTTAAGTTCGGTATTTTCCAAGGATACGACACGAAGATTTGAATTTGTTGTTTTTTTTTTTCACAGTAGTCGTACAAACACAACGGAATTTAAAGGTCCTCAAATAGCGACCATCTCGTAACATTTTTTAAAGTATATTTTATTTTACGTCGCTTTAACTTCTATGTCATATCGCAAAGTATTTGTTCCGTAAGATACCTCATGGACGGTTTCTGGTTGGAGGCCGCGCCGTGGCTGAATGACCTCTCACTGGCACGGCCCGGGCTCGATCCCAGGTGACCACATTTGAGACTTGCCGTGGACAGAGTGGCGCAGAGGCGGGTTTTCTCTGAGTTTTCCGATTTTCCCTGCCATCGCATTCCACCGGCGCTCCAACTTCATCCATCGTATCATCAGTATCATCGCCTGTGGTGCTATAGTAGTAGTACAAGCGAGAAAGGTTATATGGTTCTCAACAGTCTCTCGGGGCTATCCCCGTACCATATCACTCTCGCTTCGTATCAAGCAGACTGACTGCATTTACCATCCGTAGTCAGATGGTATACAGCCAGAAATCATGGCTCCTAGTATAGTTGCTTCCAGCAGGTCTTATCCCCATATACCACTATTTCGCTCCATGACAAGCAGATGGCATTAGGGTACCCACCATTCAATGTAACTGCTTTAACTTCCTGTAGATAGATGGCAGCGCAGTCACTATTACATCTATTATTTATTATTTTAGATTGATTGTGAAAGTTTGGGTCGTGGTATTAAATATTCAGTCCGGTATTTAACTTGGCTGAGGAAAATCACAATAAATACCAAATTGGTGGGCCTATGGAATTTGAATCCGGGACCCTCCGATTAGATATTTGACCATAGCTTTAACTTTGTGTATTCCCTTATTTCCCTTGAACGTATAAAATATGTGTATTTATCTTATTAGCATGAAGTAAGAATTCTTTGCTGCAGAATATGAAGAGAAATGCATGTAAAAATAGAGAGGCATGAATGTAACACACCTAATTAGTTTCTCTACACATACTATGTGCATAGTGTAAACAGAAGACGTTATATTCCACCCAAAAATACGATACTTAGTTTTCACTGGAAATGCACGTTTTTTTGACCCCATCAACCCCCCCCCCCCCCCAATAAGAAAAATATCAGCTTGTGTCGGCCTGTCCGACTCTCTCTGTCTGTTTGTGTGTGTCAATGGACAGCATAGCTCAAAAACGAAAAGACCGTTAAATACCAAACTTTGTATTTAAAATCGGTATCTTCCAAGGATGCGACCCGAAAATTTTCAAGAAAATCCCCCCACCACCAACTACCCTTTACGTGGAAAAGTTTGGAAATGTTTTGATTTTCTCAAAAATAGCTGTAACGTATTTTGAATAAAATCTCTTATATTTAAGATATTTAGATGACAAATAAAATTTATATCATAAATGTAGATCTCGTTAAAACACACAATTATGTTATATACATTTATTTTCATGGAGTTGACCGTTTTTGATATATTCCTTGTTATTGGCTTCAGGTTTAAAATACTTATACTTTTCTCATACGGGAATTTGTAAACTCCTGTCCATACAAACAAAGGAACTTCAGTCACAAGCAACCAGCTTTTGACTATCACTTTAATCTATGGTACTCCCTTATTTCCCTTCTGCCTAAAGGAAGCAGGTAACAAGACTATTTCTGTTATTTTTTCTCTCGATTAGCATAAGCATAGAAGCATAAGTCTTTTAATAATATTTTTGCACATATGTAGAAAAAGTCACGTTAATGGAACACATCAGATTTTTTTTTGTAGTAATTTTGTATTCGGGCGATACTTGCAGAACAGGGACAGCAGGAAATGCACGCCCGAGAGTGTGTATCTGCAAGTGACAGCCACGAGTTATACACCTCGGTGAATATTTCCCTAGGCAGGTGCTACTGACAGCTGTTACTCACCTACAAATAAAATATCACGTGATGCGTTGGTTACCAGGCATGTTTGCCACACTGGTGCTCATTGCGGACGAGTGAATATCGCACTGCCACACCGGATAACATCCCACTATAGACAGATTTAGGTGCTGAGGGGAGCTATAACAAAAATGTGACATTATTATTCCTATTATAGACAATTGTCACATTGATGTTACAGATCGAGAAGTGTTTTTTATAGTGAAAATAGAGCAAAAATATCTGATTTGTCACATTTACATGGCTTCCTCTACCTATTCTGTAACAAACTATTCTTAAAAAGGGTATCCTTCTATCTACTTCATGTTAATCAAGCTAAACATCAGCAGAAATGGTTTTATTACTTAGTTACTCGTAAATAGAAGGGAAATAAACGGAACCTGGTTACTATGTAAATGAGCTTCGATCGTGTTTCAATTGTCAAGAGTAAAACAAAAGAAAAAGGAATGACAAATTTCGGTTTGAGAAAATTTTAAGTGTATTAAAACTGAGACCAATTAACAATGAATATCTCAGAAATGGTTCCGGCGGAGGACGATGGATTTTTTCGGGTGTAAAAATCCTTAGTATGGTTTCTTTCTTAAGGGAACAAAGCCGATGGTCACGTGTCATTGATTTACAGCATGTAAAGTAACCTCAAGCCTGATAAAGGGGCCACTGAGCAAAAGTAATTGGTCTTTCACGCCCAATATAGCATGGGACGCTGAGAACCACAACAGTTAAACAGCGTCCATAAATAAAACTCAATTTCCATTTCAGAAATGGTTCACTCAAAGAAAAAATCTGATGTGATCCATTCACATGACAAATTCAAGATATACCTTTTATTTCTCAGGTAAATATCTTTAATATACGATATTTTAATATAAAGGCATGCAATACATTCTCTATACACTATATAAATAGTACGTGTAGAGAAAGTAGGTAATAAATGTATTTTTATACCTATATATGCTTTACATCTGGTGGTAAATAAGTCCTGAATAAGAATTAAACTCAATAACAATAGAGGATTTTCTGCATAGGTGAAATTCAACGTTTTTTGTTTGTTTGTTACGGATGATATATTGAATGAAGATGGAGCACTGGTGGAATGCGATGGCGCGGAATACCGGAGAACCCGGAGACAACCCGCCCCTGCGCCGTTTTGTCCACCACAAATCCCAAATGCAGTCGCTTGGGATCGAACCCGGTCCGTCAGGGTAGGAGGCAAGTGATCTAACCACTCAGCCTCGGCGCAGATTAAGGAGCATTTGTTGAAATATTCAGGTGTCCTTAAACTTTTGGTAGGCGCTGTACAATTAATTTAGCTTTGAAAACGTGATACATTTATTTGCCGTGTTAACATCTATCGTCCTAGTAAGGGTTATGCTCGTCGAAAGCGAAAGATAAATACAGCAGCGAATGCTGCAGAAAGGACCAGGAAATTCTATTTTCAGTTGAGAGCGTTTTCACGGCGAGGAACCTTACATCAAACAGAATCCTAGGGTAGGTATACCTACTGCACAGTAGCGTACGAAGCAGCTCTGCTGAGTTCAAACGGTTCACAGGACCGCACCTGTCACAGGATCACAGCTCTCCTTTTTAATTTCTCTGGCCCGTATGTACAATGTGCATAGCAGATAGAGAAGATGTATTCTGCCCAAAAATTCGAAAATTCGATACGGAGATTTCACACAAAATAAGTCACCATTCTCTAAATCCCTACCAAAAAAAAAATCTGATATGTTCCGTTCACGTGACTTTTTCTATATCTATGTAACAAATTATTGTTAATAAGCTTAATCTTTTATTTATTTCATGCTAATCGAGAAAAATTAGCAGAAATAGTCTTATTTCTTGCTTTATTGTAAGTAGAAGCGAAATAAGGGAGTAGCATAGGTTAAAGTGAAAGCCAAAAGCTGGTTGCTATGTGACTGAAGTTTGTATGGACACGAGTTGGCAAATTCCTGTATGAGAAAATTATAAGTTTTTCAAAGCTGAAACCTGCAGCGGTGATTTCGATGCGTTGTTAGTGGTGCACGTTGTGAGCCATATGCGGGAGTATTTTAATTTGTTGATTTTACGTCTCCCTTTGGGTGCTTGTGTGCAGCGTAACTAAGTGTCACTTCCGATAAACTCCACTACATTCACGTACTTGGTACTGAAGCTCTTCTGGGATGGTTGCCACGGCGTTGCTCAGTCTTGCACGAATATTGACTCTCCCAGGCGTGGATTTGGCTAGTGGGAGGAGTTGTAGGGGTGATCTTGTAATTGTTAAGAAAACAATAACCTTTTACTGCTGTTTATTCTAAAGGAATTTTGAAGACAAGCACCTGGTTATACACTTTTATGCTGCTGACTGATGTTCTTTAACACTTACTCACAAGTACTTTCAATTATACTGTTTTAGTTGAGTACATGGCACAATTCACTTTCACGTAATCACGAGCCGACTGTTAAATAGGTGAGCGACGTTACTTTACTTCACATACAGTTTCTTATTATAATAAACTTACTTCGCGGACAGTGTTATTACTTCGCGGACAGTGTTATTACTTCGCGAACTTCTTAGCAAACGACCTTGCCTCACACACGGGCGAATTCTTAACATGCGACGACGTTGCCTCTCTCACGGGTGAATTCTTAGCAAACGACCTCGATGTGCCAAACCTTACTTCTTATACACAAAAAAACAGTGTCATGGTGGCTTCTTTCTGATTGGTTGGAAGGTCCGCCAAAATGACACCGTCGTTACCCAAAAACCATTGCAAATCTCCCAGAATGCGTCATAATAATCACGTGATACCATGAATATAAAGAAGAAGACCCCTTGTGGACTTTAAACTGTGGTTTCCCCTTATACTAAACTCGAACGTGACTTTCACAAAAGAAGCAACTTCTCACCCCTCTATCCAGTCTGGCGTCATGATTTTGAGTAACTTTTAAGTAAACAACTGGCTTCTTGGTTCCCATGCATACAACTTATTAAATATTAACTTTCTTTACATATATATTTAGATAATTAATAAAAATGAATGTTATTATTACTACGAGGCTAATTAACGGTCTCAAACAACAAACAAGGAACATGTCAAAAATGATCAACTCCACGAAAAAAAATGTATATAACATAAATTGTGTGTTTGAAGTGTTCTGCATTTTTTGTGTGTTAAGTTTTTGTCCATCTTTTACGGTTTAGTAGTTATGCAAAATTCATTCACAATAAAGTAGTCTTCAGAGGCTATTCCCAGAAAATTCAAGATATACAATTTATTTGTTAGGTAAATATCATTAATATACGATATTTTAATCAAAATCGTTAGAGCCATTTTTTGGAAAATCAAAAATTTCGAAAAAAGTTCCATGTAAAGGGTAGTTGGGAGTGGGGGAATTTTCTTGAAAATCTTCGTGTCGCATCCTTGGAAGATACCAAACCTAAACACCAAGTTTGGTTTTTAACGGACTTTTCGTTTTTGAGCTATGCTGCCCACAGACACACACACACACACACACACACACACACACACACACACAGACTGACAGACAGACAGAAAGACAGACACAGGCACGTACATTTTTCTAAAAATGCTTTTTTTGGATTCAGGAGGTCTCAAAACATGTATTTCCGGTGAAATCTCGCTATCGAATTTTTGGGTGCATTACAACACCTTCTCTATACACTATGTACATAGCACGTATAGAGAAAGTAATAAAAGAAGAACCTATGTGTGTCTGTGGACAGTGTAACTCAAAAATACAATATAGGCTAGATACCAAACTATTATAATAATTATATATTTATTTATTAGTCTGGCCCATAAATGAGTTTGCTTAGTAACACAGAATAAAATATACATTTAGGGGTTTTAGCAAAAAATGTTACAAGCGAATATTACAAAAAATATTTGGCCATACGTTATAATAGCTATATAAAAATTAAGTTATGAGAACAAATTGTTACAAAGATTATTAAAGATGTGCTACTATAATAATATTATATAATAATAGTAATAACAATATCTTATAGCAAATTAGTAGTCTCCTTAGCGCGGTGGTAGCGCAGCTGCTTACCGTGTGGGAGACCTGTGTTCAATTCCCAGTACCGGTGTGGGGATTTTGCCCCCCGCTGGTAGACCTGGTCCGGGATGCACTCAGCCTTGTCAGGTCCCAGGGGGCCACTTGAGGAGCTACTTGATGGAGAAGTAGCGGCTCCAGCTCATGAGGACAGCAATAACCGGCCGAGGGAGGGTTCGATGCGCTGACCACGTCTCACCCTCCAATAATGTATCCCATCCATGAAGTCTGTCAAGGACCGAGATGGGAGACGCAGCGGCCGGGCGGTAGGCCGTAAACTGTCGTGCCATGGAGTTATTTATAAGTTTGTACTGCTTTATGTTTGCCTGATATTTTAGAGACACGTGAATAAAAACAAAGAGAGAAAATCAAATCAAACACTGAAGTAAATTAAAAGAATGGGATGATTTTAAAAATGCGACTAATCAGTGCAATAAGTAATTATAAACAGAAAATTTGCGATAATTGTACATCGTGCTGCATTTGCATATGCTGAGGTAACCCCAGCAATCGCGAAGTTTAGGTAAGCCCATATGGTTAGTTAGGTTATGTATATGCTGATATGCATGACACTTTTAATCCTGAAATTCCGTAATTTCATTGATGGTATTACTAATGTAAATCCGAGTAGAATACCTATTATGGAAAGGGCAAAGTGTCACAGTTTTCAGGTGCGAAATACACAGCCAACGCGAGAAAAAACGCCCTTAGTCCCACCTCAACTATTCTAAATAAGTAATTGAATCTGGCGTATTACAGCACACTTTCACTAACAATTATTAATTATATAAGAGGCCTACACAAACTTGCATTAGGAATCAGAGTTGTATAGAAAGAGGGCTCGACATCTCCATGGTAACGGCTAGCTGAGAAGTCAGGCTCTCTTCTACTTACGAGGAAGCAAGTAATAATCAGACCAAATCTCAATGTTTATCTCGATTGGCATGATGTACATAAAAGAATTATGTTTTGTAAGAAACGTATATGGGACTACTAGAGAAAGTCATGTGAATGGAACACATCAGATATTTACTTTCTCTACACGTACTATGTACATGGTGTATAGAGAAGGTGTTGTAATGCACCCAAAAATTCCATACCGAGATTTCACCGAAAATACATGTTTTGGGTCCACCTGAATAAAAAAAAAAAGCATTTCTGGAAAAAGGTCCGAGTGTGTGCGTGCGTGTGTGTCTGTGGACAGCATAGCTCAAAAACGAAAAGACCCTTAAATACCAAATTTGGTATCAAAGTTTGGTATTTTTTAAGGATGCGACACGAAGATTTTCAAGAAAATCCCCCACCCCCAGCTACCCTATACATGGAACTTTTTTCAAAAATTTTGATTTTTTCAAAAATGGCTCCAACCATTATGATTAAAATATCGTATATTAAAGATATTTACCTGACAAATAATATGTATATCTTGAATTTTCAGCGAATAGCCTCTGAAGACTACTTTATTCTGGATGATTTGTACGGAATTTTACACAACTGCTAAACCGTAAGAGATAGACAAAAACTTACCACACAAAAATGTACAGCACATTAAAACACACAATTTATGTTATATACATTTTTTCGTGGAGTAAACAATTTTTGTTGTTTGTTTCAGTTATAAAATACTTAAAATTTTTGCAAACTCCTGGCCATGCATAGAAACGGATTTCAACCACATGACAGCCAGCTTTTGCCTAGTGTATTCCCCTATTTCCCTTACTAGAAAGCAAGTAATAGTACCATTTCTGCAAATGTTTATCTCGATTAGCATAAGTAGATGGAAGAATAAGCTTTTTAACAATAATTTTTACCAAGATGTGAACGGAACACATCAGATTTGTTTGTTAAGAGGTTAAGTGTCAGCAGGTTTTGATGAAAACGATTTCAGCCTTTGTTACTTGGGGAGAGAACATTACTGCAATAGCTTGTGTTTATAATTCGTTACATGCATATTAGCAGGCAGTTATGTAGTAATTTCACGCCTTGATAATTACATGAAGCAAGCTCATGATACAACGCATACCTTATAAATTGGTTTTAGATGGGAGATGCATCGTTACACCTTTCTGTTGAAACTATACTAAGTAATTGCACTCCACCTAAAAATTCGATACCTAGATTTCGCTGGAAATACACGTTTTGGGGTCCCATGTATAAAACATGTTTAGAAATAGTCCATGTGTTTGTGCGTTTGTGTGTGTCCATGTGTTTATTAACACGGTACCTCAAAAACGAAATCGATAAAACACCAAACTTTTTTTTTGTATACCCTACTTTTATTTACCTTTTTTTTTTTTTTTACTTGTTTGCTGTATGATTACTGAATTGCTGTTTTCTTGTTACACACATATAAACAAACATATAACATCCATTCCCAAGGCGGGACTCGAACCCATGATTCCCTGCGCTACGAAGCAACAAAGCGAGACGCCTTGGCGAGCGCGGCCATGGAGACCAGCAACTTGGTATTTAAGTTTAGTATCTTCCAAGATGCGACACGAAGATTTGAGCACAATTCCTCCATCCCAAACTACGTGGACAAGATTGTCTCAGCTAGAGAAAGGTATGTTAATAGAACACATCAGATTTTTTAAGCGAATACTCTAGAGTTTTATTTATAAGAATATTAGTGTTTGTAATTTTTCTTGGTTCTGATTTGAATTAATTTACCTTATTTAAATTAACTTGTATTGCTTTTTACTTTCTCCATACGAACAATGTGCATAGTGTATAGAAAAGGTATTGCACTCCACCCAAAAATTCGATACCTGTATCCAAAAAAAAAAAGCATTTTCACAAAAAGGTCCGTGTATGTGTGTGTGTTCGTGTGTCCGCGTGTCCGTGTGACCGTGTGTCTGTGAACACGATAACTCAAAAACGAAAAGTCGGTAAAATACCAAACTTGGTATTTAAGTTTAGTATCTTCAAGGGATGCGAGACGAAAGTTTTGAGAAAAATCTCCCCACTCCAAACAACCCTTTACATGGATTTTGTTTCTAACCCCAGCGTAAATTAAGATTTGTACAAAACAAAACTGTTAAATGTGGCGAAACATATGAAGATGATAACATCGGTTCCATTATGGCAATACTTTTAGACTGTCTAATAACATTTATGATTATGACTTTCAGCGTTCACCCCTTCAATTATCTTGTCCATTTTAATCGATTAAAATGTGTATTGCTTTCTACTATACCTACACAGAAATTGATAAAAAAATCTTATGTGTTTCATTCACTTGACTTTTTCTAGAGCTCTACAAACAAACTTTTCGAACAAAAGATTATTATTTTGTCTACATCATGTTAATCCAAATAAACATTAGCTGAGATCTTATTACTTGCTTCCCTGTAAGTAGGAGAGAAATGAGATAATATGGACGCTAAAGCGATCTTTTAAAACATGATAACTACGAGAAACATTGAAATTCGGTTCTGATTTGCTTGTCAAGAGGGATAAAACGAAAACTGACTTTCAGTTTGAGAAAAGTTTAAGTAGTTTAAAATTGAAATCAATAACGAAGACTACTCAGAAACAGTCTAATCTACCAAAAACAAAACAAAAAACAAACACTACATGACATAAATTTTTGGTTTAACGGAATCTACATTGTTTCTGTAGTAAGTGTTTGTCTATCTCTTATGGTTTACTAGTTATACAAAAGAGGATTCCAGCGGCTATTCCCAAGAAATTCAGGATATGCATTTCATTTTCCATCTAAAGTATTTAGTACACAGCATTTAAATAAAAATCATTAGAGCAATTTTTTCACATAATCGAACATTTCAAAAAATGTTACATGTAAAGTGTAATTTTGGAGGCTATTTTCCTTAAAAATCCCGTGTCGCATCGTTGGAAAATACTAAACTTTAAATACCAAGTTAGTATTTAATGGACTTTTGGTTATGCTGTTACGCCGGGATATGCTGTCCACAAACACACAGGCGGACCTTTTTAAAATTTTTGGATTAAAAGAATTTTAAAACATGTATTTCCGGTGAAATCTCGGTGCCTATTGAACTTTTAGGTGGAATACATTACTTTCTTATCTATTATGCACATTGTACTACGTGCTAGAGAAGGTAATGGAAGAGTAAAGATAGACTAAAATGCAAAATTACCTTAATAGGAAATATAACAAATTTTCTTCCAGGTCGCGGCAAATTAAAATGTTATATTAACCGATGTAAAATAACAGATACCCCGATGTGCACGTGTGGTGATGGAAACCAGGGTGGACCACATCTGATTTGAATGTAGACATCTAGGAAAAGAAAAAACTCTATTAAAAATAAGATCCAAAAACAGGAGGAAAAAGGACAAATTCTACAAAAAAAAATAGTTGCTCTGAAAAAAATTATTAAACATTCTTATCTATGGATAAATTCAAACAATGCATGTACTATTACTATTGTTGTAATGGAGCATGCAGTTAATGAAGTGTTACGTAAACAAATCTGATGTGCTCCATTTACATAACTTTCTCTAGCTGTTTCTAATACCTACTATTCTTACAAAAGATTATTATTATCATTATTATTATTATTATTTTATCTACAACATGTTATCGAGATAAAAATTAGCAGAATGTCTTATTACTTGACTCCTTGTAAGTAGAAGAGAAATAAGGGCATATACTAGGCAAAAGCGATAGTCAAATCTTTTACTGTCGCTATGTGAAACAATTGAGAGTCGATTCGCTTTGCATGGTCCCGTTTGAGAAAAGTTAGGTGACTTAAAAATGAAACCAATAACAAGGAATGTCTCGAAAACGGCCAAGAACAAGAAAAACATATATATATATATGTATGTGTGTGTGTGTGTGTGTGTGTGTGTGTGTGTGTGTGTGTGAATACACAAGAAACGTGTTTTGAGGTAGCAATCTTATACTGTCCCCAAGCATAAACAATAATATAATTTACAAGTAGATGTTAATGAAGTCTGTGTGTGTCTCTTTCTTTGTAATCTTCGTAGATGCCGAGGTGGTGGAAGTTGAGGTGGAATGCAGTTGAGCAGATTATTGTGGTGGTTTTCTATTCTGCGGAAAAGACGTCTATAACTGGAGCTCAGTATTGCATCAACTGTTGGTATGTTTAAATCTTTATGCAGTTGTACCATGGTGCATCCGCGATGAGTCGAAGAGCCCGATTGTGGATTGTTTGAACTCGTTTTATCTGGGAGTTTGATGCAGCGCAACCATACATCCATATAGGTCTAATCAATGACTAGTATATTATTCTTTTCAAGTTAAGCGGCAAGGGAGAAAATCCTTTGATTAAGTGTTTATGCAATCTGTAACGACGGTTTCGAATTAGTTTATTTATTTACACCTTACAGGTTAATTTTGTGTCCAAAACTGCTGTATTTTGGTTGCTGGTATTGGATAAATGCTTCTGTGAAGGATAGCAGCATCATAAGAAAAACATGTATGACATAAATCGTGTGTTTTGTCGAGACCTACACTTTTGAGCAGTGTTTTTGTCTATCTCTTACAATTTAACCGTTATGCAAATTTTGCAAGATTCCTTCAGAATAAAGAGGTCTTCAGAGGCTATTCCCAGAAAGTTCTAAATACTTATACATTTTATTTGTGATATAAATATTTATTTTTAATATACCTTATTTCACTTAACGCCGTTTATTGAGAAAAACAAAAATTTCAAAAATGTTTCCACGTAAAGGGTAGTTTGTGGTGGGGAGATTTTCATGAAAATTTTCGTGTCGCATCCTTGGAAGATACTAAACATAAGTACCAAGTTTGGTATTTGGCGGTGTTTCCGTTTTTTGTTTGTTTTTTGTTTTTATTTTTTTAACTATGCTGTTCACAAGCACACACAGACAGACATTTTCCTCAAAATTATTTTTTTCGGACTCATGGGACCTCAAAACATACATTTTCGATGAAATCTTGACATCACAGTTTTACTAGACGGTCCGGATTCGATTCCAAGCGACTGCATGTGAGATTTTTGGTGGACAAAGCGGCGCAGGGGTGGGTTTTCTCCGGGTTCTCCGGTTTCCCCCGCCATCTCATTCCACCGGGGCTCCATCTTCATGTATCATCAGTGTCATCGACTGCGGTGCCAGAGCAGTAAAAGCGGGCGTTAATTTCTACCCAAAAACATCAATTTTTGGGTGAAATACTATACCTTCTCTAACTACCATGTACACAGCACGTATATGCTGATGTAGAAGTTAAAAGAAAGAGTAAACAGTTGAACATGTAATAAGACCTTCACATTGGTGATCAAGATTATAACAGACAATATCCTTCGACATCAGGCTGGATTGTACAAAACAAAACCTTGCCACTTCACTGTTTTGTGGCAGCACTTATGTTACATTCCCTGGCCAGGAGGATGTAAAGTGGCCTTGGATAAGCTGTTCTTTGCTGTCCAGCGTTAATATCCCATATCGAGTGGAGGAATCTTCTCCGAGATCTCAAGGACATTCTAGTTTTTCTCATTCCCTCATCATGTAGTGTCTCTTATCGTGTTAGAAAGACATTATAAGCACATTTTGGCACCATTAAAATTTTTTATCGCTGGAATTATGGCAACAGCATGGACCTGAACCATTTGTTGTTTACTTTAACACTGACAGGGTTATTTCAGAAAATGTTTTCTTACGGAAAACATCCTGCATACATTCTGAAGGATGTACTTGTAAACCTCCTGTTAATTTAATGATTCGGTTTTCAATAATAACAATATTTTATTTTATTTATCCTTATTTTCATTTGAGTAAAATTATATACCTGGATTTCATTCGATTTCATTCGAAGCATTATGTTCCGAAGCGAACCTATATACGAAAGAAGTTTTTAAAAAGTGCATTTTTTGTCTATCTGAGCTATGTAGAGCATAATCAAAAATGATGTGGCGGGCAGAAACCAAACTTCATATTTACTTTTGGCGCCACTGAGCTGCAGAATGTGCTTGCAGTATGCAATACAGCTCAGATGTGGGGGTAATCTGTCATCACACTGAAATAAGTGTAGCGCTATAAGTTACATTTTCTTCTCGAGCTGAGCACCGAATTCAATACAATAGGATCCTTATATTTTTGGTAAACAGAGAATGTTCTTTCAATGAAATCACCATCGGCTCACCCGGCTTGAAATAGTGACATAAAGTGTGAAATACGACAGAACCTCAAAGAAGCTCAAAGACTGGTACTATAACATTCGACCAGTGATTGTATTGCCTAGCACAATCCCCTTCCTGCCTGGCTCCGAGCACTGTTGCTGCGTAGGCGTGAATACTCTGATTCAGCTTTAGAGTTGGAGTAGGATCGTATAGAACATATTTTTTTGAGTATCATTCTACATTAAATTGTTATTGTAATGAACAATTGTTTGTATCGTAGAGCAATTATTATTATGTATGTTGTTAAATTAACTTGAGGTTTTGAAAATATTACTTCTGTTCTATGTTGGTGTAATTGTGCAGTTAACTCTACAAAAAGGCGTATATGACGTAAATTGTGCGTTTTAATGTGATCTACATTTTTATGTAGCAACTTTTTGTCTATCTCTTACGGTTTACCAGTTATACAAAAGTCATCCAAAATGAAAAGGTTATTCCTAAAAAATTCAGATATGCCTTTTGTTTGTCATGAAAATATCTTAAACATATGACAGTTTAATGAAAATCGTTAGAGCCATTTTTGAGTAAATCAAAATTTTCGCAAAATATTGCATGTAAAGACATGTTTCTAAAATTGCTTTTTTTTTTAGTCTGGGGGTCTCAAAACATGTAGGTATTTCCGACGAAATCTCACTATCGAAACTTTGGGTGGAATACATACCTTCTCTATCTACTATGTACAGTGTAGGTGCATACATTGCAGAGAAAGTAATAATGAGGCAAGGTGCATTTTATTTTTTGGCTCGACGAGCCAATCGAATATGATGTTACTGAAGATGAATATTTCTGTTATCAAACAACGATGAAAAATTTGAACATAATGCCAGAGAAGAGGATTATAATATTAATGAATTAGAAATCGAAACTTTGAATAATGAGCTGATATCATACTTGAACGCAGAGAACTGAATTCAACGGTTAACGAAATACGAGGAATATTCAGAGCTCCATCTGAAAAACTGTTCGAGACAGAACTGCTTTTAAAGGAGAGCGTTTGTGTCCTCTGAAAACATACCAGAAATATGTTCTGTTTATTGTCCGAAATAAATAGGGAAACTAATTGCAGCTGTGTACCGATTGCTTGCAAAGTTTACATAGAAATACGCGCATTGTTGAAATGTTTAAAACATTTAATTGAGAAAAAAACTGTTTTCTTTGATCTAAAACGGCATATTCATGTTTATTACTTATACTAGTGTTACTACACTATAATCCATATATGAAACTATTCATGTAAGTACGTATGATGTGTTTCATTCACATTACTTTCTCTACCCGTCCTACAAACTACTCGATATTGTGGGAGTAGCGTGTCTGTCTCATATTCAAAGGGTCACGAGTTCGAATCTCGCTTAGGGTAAGGCTTTTACCCGAATAAAATTTTTTCGGGGTTCCCCTTATCCTAAGAAGACGAATGTCGAGTAACTTGAAGTCCATGAATACCGAGTTCATTCGAGCATCATTTCACCAATTTTATTCATCGTCCAATATGACCAACCAAATTAAAGGACGTTAAGATTATATTAAAACACACACACACACCACGTAATCGAGATAAGCGTTGGTTCCTTATTGTAAGTAAAAGGGAACTAAGGGAATACACTATGCTAAAGCGATAGCCCAATTCGCTTCTTTGCATCACCAGGAGTTAAAAAAAAAAAGAACAAACAAATAAGCAGGGACGACTACTTATATGACAAAAGTATAAGTATCTAAAATTGAGCCCATAAAAATATCTTGGAAACGGTTCGCTCCACAGTAAAATTTGTGTTTTAAAAAATACACCTTTTCTTTGTGCAGTAAGTTTTTGGGTGGAATACAACATCAGTATATGCACACACGTGGTAGAGCAAATAACATATGTGACATAAATTGTGTATTTTAATTGTGCATTTTTCCTTTTTACTGGTCTTAGATTTTAAATACCTATACTTTTCTCTTAATGGAAATGTGTCAACACTGGCCATACAAACAAAGGAATTTCAGTCACATAGCAACCTGCTTTTAAAAGACTGTCACTTTGGCCTAGTGTACTCCCTTATTTCCCTTCTACTTATAAGGAAACAAGTAATAAGATCTGCTAATAACAAGTAATAAGATCTATATGACATAAATGAGAGATCTACATGTTTGTGTAGTACGTTTTTGTCTATCTCTTACGGTTCAGCAGTTATGCAAAATTCTGCAAAATTCATCCGGAATAAAGAGGTCTCCACATTCTATTCCCATAAAATTCAAGATATATATTTTATTTGTCATGTAAATATCTTTAATATATTTTAATCAAATTAGAGCCATTTTTGAGAAAATAAAAGTTTTCTATAAATGTTTCCATGTAAAAGATAGTTTGGGGTGGGGGGATTTTCTTGAAAATCTTTATAATGCATCCTTGAAAAATACTAAACTTAAACACCAAACTTTTCGTTTTTAAGCTATGCTGTCTAGACACACACACACCTACAGACAGACTGACAAACACGCCGATTTTTTTTTCTAAAAATGCTCTTTTCTGGATTCAGGGGGTCTCAAAATATGTACATCCGGCGAAAACTTGGTGTCGAATGTTTGGTTGGAATACAATGCCTTCTGTATACATGATGCACATAGTACGTGTAGAAAAAGTAATATTGAGTACTCATAGATGTAATAATATTCCTCCCCATTTCAGTAGTTTCGTTTTATTGTCTACGCCTGCTATTTTCCTATTACTTTCTCTACACGTACTATGTACATAGTGTATAGAGAAGCTATTGCACTCCACCCAAAAATTTGATACTGAGATTTCACCAAAATATATGTTTTAGATTCCCCTGTAGAAATGAAAAGCATTTTCATAAAAATGTCCGTGTGTGTGTCTGTCTGTCTATCTGTCTATGTGTCTGTGGGGAGCATAGCTAAAAAACGAAACGACTTGCTATTTAAGTTTGGTATCTTCCAAGGATGAGACACGAAGATTTTCAAGAAAATCCCCCACCCCCAACTACCCTTTACATGGAACAGTTTTCGAAAATGTTGATTTTCTCAAAAATGGTTCTAACGACTTTGATTAAAATCTCTTATATTTAAGATATTTGTGTGCAAAATACAATTTATATCACCAATTTTCTGCGAGTAGCCTCTGAAGACATGTTTATTCTGGATGACTTTTGTGGAATTTTGAATAACTGGTAAACCGCAAGAAATAGACGAAAACGTACCATACAAAAAATATAGAGCACGTTAAAATACACAATTTATATTATATACATTTTTTCGTGGAGTTGATTGTTTTTGAGATATTTCTTGTTATTGATTTTAGCTTTAAAAACTTATACTTTTCTCATACAGGAATTTGTCAACTCCCATAGAAACAAAGGAACTTCATCACATAGCAAGCAGCTTTTGAGTATCACTTTAACCTATGGTACTCCCTTATTTCACTTCTACTTACAAGGAAGCAAGTAATAAGACTGTTTCTGCTAATTTTTTTTTTAATTAGCATGGAGTAAATAGAAGCATATGCTTTTTAACAATAATTTGTTGTATAGGTGTAGAGAAAGCATGTGAATGGACCACATCAGATTATTTAGATCGATTAATGCTTATATACACCGAAGTTCGAAGCCAGGCTCCTCTAATCACTAAGAAGGCACTCATATAACTAATTTCGTGTTTCAAATAATTGAAGATATTGCGGAAATTAATGAAAATAAATAAGATGAAGTATCAAACTGCAGTCACATCATGAACGTTCTTTTTAAGGAATTCCCATTATGATAATGTGACCTCTCCCGAAGCAACGATGGTCCTTTGAGAGGTCCTAACTTCTTTCTCAACTCATGGCATGTTTGATGAGGATTTGACCCACTTTGGTTCCCCAGTTGGCTGTCATGAATTTCAAGTGGGCTTCATCTTATAGAATTTCTTCTAAAGGAAGACATGCTGTATAAAATATTGCGTTAAAGTGTATGGCTACACTCGCTTTCCTTACAATGTAAGAAGTTTATTTCGTAGTAATATAGCGTTTATGTTTCATTTCTAACGATTAAAGATAAACTAATACGATCGCATCAATTAGATGTCTTTGTCTTATACAAACTATCCTTTATTTCATACAAGAAAATCTTATCTTTCTGTAATTTAGAATAAATATTCACAGAAGATGGTATCATTTATTTCATATCACGGATGTACGTACTGTATGCTGAGATAATACAGAGTTGGGTGGGAGTCTTTCTACTGCACTTTCACAAGTGCTTTAGACAGGGGAAGACGGAGAAGGACTATCCACTCAGACATATTCTTGTCGACAAGGAAGCCATTTTTCACCCTAAGCTGTCACTAATCCAGCACCATATCTATACCCACCCATAACCTATCTAAAACACCAGTGAATGGATAATTTCATGTATGCTGCTTACAGCATAGAAACATTCAAGAATATAGTGGACATTTCGGAAACTGAAATGCGTCAAAAATGTATATCCTAAGTTGTATCGGCGTTTTACTGTAGTACATTTTTATCCGTCCCATAAGATTCCATAATCTATAGAATAGGATAAGAATAAAGAGGAGAAGAAAATATATCTATCTACAAAGCTCAACATACGCGGTTTTATTATTGAAAACGGTTGTTTGCATTCATGTTTTTTCCTTAAGAGTAACTGATTTAATTATGGAATTTGGCATTCATCCGAACTTTGCTTTTGGAAACATGCTTTTCACAGACATATGTACACATAGACAGCAAGACAGAGGTTTTTATCGTCGGCTTCATCTCGCGTTTTCAAACCATTCCCCGACTCTGTAATAATTTTTCTTTCCACCCAAATATCTCATAAATATTTGTGCACAAAAAAAGGTTATTCGTGCTCATGGTATTGCTATTGTTCTTGATGATTATGATGATGGCGATAGGAGTTGGTGACAGAAAATATACATAACAGGAGGAGTGCGTGCCTTTCTATGAACTACCTAATATTGCTTATTGTTGGATATGTTCATACTAGCCAACTCATTGTGTGTTAAGCTGGATTGCACGAAAAACAAACATTTCGACATTTCTTCAAGCAAAATACTGCTTCTCACGATCTACAGATAGCTAATGACATATTATATATGAATAGCAATTAGCTTTAAACAAAGCTATTTCGCTGTAACTATGGATATGTGCCAACAATTACTTTCAAGTGAAATGCAATTGTTTAATGCTGCGCGCTGTTGTGGTTGTATTTAGTCATTGGCGTTCGCGGCAAGCTGGCATCTATTATTCTCAGCCGTTGCAGAGTGAGCGGGAAAGAAAGCAACTTTCCTTATGCGCAAGATTTATTCATGTCTCACGACCTATACTACACTATCGCCCGCCAATTGCACCTACTGTTGCGGATACGTTCAGAAAAGATAGACCTTTGCATTAGCTTATTTGTTTTTGTTTATTACATGCTATCTATTTGCTGTATCTGTTCGTGGCGGGAAACAATTCGTGTGCAATTGCGGGTCAGCAGTCAGCACTCGGCGCCAGTTTTTCGTGCGCTACCGTTACTTCACAGGCAAAAAAGTAGGATAAAAAATAAACAGAATAAGTAATAAATGAACATTTCAGACAAACAAGAAAGATCCGGAACATTTCAAAATCTTAAATTTGAAAAACTCAAGTATTTCTTTTGAGTTAGTTAATTTTATTTGATTTTACGTTTTCTAGCACTTATGTAAATGTAGATATTAGATAGAGAAGGTATTGTATTCCAACCAAAATCGATATGAGATTTCACCAAAAATACATGTTTTGAAACCTCTTGATTCCGAAAAAACATTTTAGAAAAAGGTCCGTGTGTGTAAAGGAGAAATCAGATGTTTATTTATGGATGTTCTTTAACTATTGTGGTTCTCAGCGTCCCATTCTATGTTGGACGCGAGAGGCCGTTTAATTTTACTCAGACGTCTATATATATATATATATATATATATATATATATATATATATATATATATATAGCGGTATTTTAATCAAAAAGTTATAGGCATTTTTAGATGAAAATTTTCAAAAATTTTCCCGTAAAGGAAAGGGGAATTTCCTAAAATATTCCTGTCGCATCCTTGGTAGATACTAAACTTAGATACAAAGTTTGGTATCGAACTACTTTTCGTTTTTGGACTCTGCTGTTCACAGACATGTGCACACACGCACCTTTTTCTACAAATGCGTTTTTTGGATTCAAAGGTTTTCAAAGCATGCATTTCCGGTGAAATGTTGGTATTGGGTTTTTTGGGAATACAATATCTTCTCTACATATTACGTACGCAAAAGTACTTAGTAAAAAAAAAAACAACAGAATACTACGGAATGCCCGCTTTAGATACTACAAAATAAAAAAGGTAAAATGTTAAAGGATCACAGAAACTCTTGAGGTATAAAGAGAGAATATGTAAATTTGTCTCATTAAAGAGTAGAAAAGAAGAAAAATAAAAGCTATGAATAATGCAATACTGTTAACAAGGCTAAAACTGTTCCCAAAGACTTGCGAAATTCCTTTGGTTTTTAGCATACAAATGCGAAAGAAGAAGAAAACTAATGAAACAGCTGAACGCGAGTTATTTTGTGGATAGTGGTGCTGACGCTCTAAAGTAGACTTATGAAGGAGTAGCGTGTCTTTCATTAGAGAGGTCCCGATCGAAACTCGGTTAGGGCGAGTTGCCCGGACAAAGTTTCTTTTTATGGGGGAGGGGGGGAGGAGATGTTTCGCCATCCTGAGATGAATGTTAGTGTGGTGGTAGAATATCTGGCTCACATTCAAAAGGCTGTGAGTTGGAATCTCACCTAGGGTGAGTTACCTGAATAAGGTTTTTTTTCGGGGTTTTCCCTTATCCTGAGAAGACGAATGTCGATTAATTTTAAGCTCCATGGACCCCGAGATCATGTGGGCATCATTTGACCAATTTCATTCATCATCCTATTTGACCAACCAGGTTAAAGTACGTTAAACTACAAAAAAAAAAAAAAAAAAAAAAAAAGAGATGAATGATAGTATATGTTAATCTGCATGGACCCAAGCTCATTTGAGCATCATTTCATCGATTTCATCATTTGACCTAAGCAAAGGAAAGCAAAGCCATTCGTCCCGTGTCATAGAATTACCGTAAATCATTTACGGTTCGTGAAAAGAACCTCAAGCCTGATAAAGAGGCCTCTTTCACTTCTAATATAGAATGGGATGCTGAGAACTTTAGCAGTTAAACAGCATCCATAAATAAGACTCAGAGTAGAGGGAATCCGAGGGAGCTCCGCAAAATGAGTGTCGAAATGCTCACCTCTAAAATTATATTCTAAGCGATTTTATTATCAAAGGCTGTGACTTTCAGAGTACAAAACTCCATGTTTCAAGATTGACAAATTATCTAATAATTATTCATAAATAACGGAGCACAAATTTGGACCTTAACAGGCTCAGTAAGAAACACGTCAAGAAAAGGTGGAGAGAAATATTCGTGGGGTCATCTCCAAGATAGAATTCCTACTAAAGACCTAAGGAAGACCATAGGCATCAGAGACGCAACATAGCTATACCAAATGGAGCTGGGCGGGCCACGTCATGAGAATGGACTACCACAGATGAACTCATGGACTAAAGAACCGGCCATAAGGCGTCAGAAAATAAGATGGTAGACGACTTAAAACTTACTTTGGGACAAAATGGACAACAGTCAAGTACAGACGCTAATGGAGACTACTGACAGAAGCAGAACAAAAGAACGAGTATCTTTCCTGAAATGGCTACGCGGGATTGCCAGCACAACCACCTAGTCAGATAAAAGGTGCCTGCCCTTCAGGGATTCTACGCGGTAATTATAATTTTCATTCTTTTACAGAATTACTTTATTGTATTTAAATATTGCTGGTTCAAAGCTACAATTGAACTAAAGCAATATTTCCAGGTTTCATGAAGAAGAAAAAAAATCTGATGTGTTCCATTCACATGGCTTTCTCTAGCTGTTACACAAACAACTTACCTTACAAAAGATTATTCTTTTATCTACGCCATACTAATCAAGGTAAACATTAGCAGAAATTGCCTTATTACTTATAAGTACAAGGGGTATAAGGAAATACACTAAGCTACATAGATAGTCAAATGTTTTAAAAGTTGGCTTTGTGAAACAGCTGAAGTTCGGCTCACTTTGCATGGCCTGCAGTAAAATAATAATTGAGAAGAAACGAAAGGTCACTTTCCGTTTGAGAAAAACTTAAAGTACTTTAAAATTGAAACTAATAATAAGAAATATCTCAGTATTGTTCTACATAAAAGATATATGACAAAAATTATATTCAGGGAAACTCAAAGCATGTATTTGCGGTATCCAATTTTTGTATAGAATACAATACCTTCTCTATACAATATGTACATAGTACGCGTAGAAAAGTAAAAAGGTGCTGTAGAATTGCCTCTTGCGTCGTGGAGTTTAATTTTGGGAGTGGTAACCCAAGAGTTTTTCCATTTATCGCGGAGAGTTCTTTTCAAGTGAGCGTTGACGTCTTGATATGGAAATTTTGCACTTGGATTTGCACTTGGAAGATGTGCTGCATCTTTGGTTGCTTTGTCGGCTAGATCAATAATTTTCTACGTTTTTATAAGTTTTAGAATCCATTACTTACACATCTCAGGCTGGTCGCAGACCTCAATTGTTGCCATATAGTTAGGCAGCGTTCAGATAGTCGACTCTCTGCAACAGCACGCAACGGCATAGCATCGCTGCAACCTTAGAACCACAGCGTTATATGAGTGTGTTCAGGGGAAAAATTTCTGTCTGCAACTTTTGTGATGCCGAGCGCAACAGCAGAAAGCATGCAACTGATAGCAAGGATACACCAAGGAACTGAAGGACTTAACCCAGGCCTGACAGGGAAAGCGCAAGAGGTGTGAACTTACTCTCCCACTTGACCCCACTGCTCTCTTTCAACAGTCACGTAGAGCCAAAGAAACCGGTTCATTCCGGTATTAGCACCGTGTCAGCCTTATCAGTGCAGTGGTGGCTTACATGTGCAATATGAGTGAACGGCGAATGTTTAATCGAGACTGGGATGACAAATATTTTGTTGTTCTTCAAGAACAATCGCAACTGTTGCACACGTAACCTCTCCGCTTCTCTGCCAGATGGAAGGGAAAAGGAAGGGGCGATTTTAGGGGTAGAGCATTTTACACTGCGGGTGCTTATCTTACCGGTCCTGACTTAACCAATGAATGAAAGCATTCACAAGGTCAACTTAATAGCAAGAAAAGTTGGATACCGAGCGATTTATTTTATTAATTGAAAGTAAACCGGTATTATGGGATTGTCGAGAGGCAGAATATGCAAATAACGCTAGGAGGGAAGTATCCTCTGATCTGTAGCGCACTTAACTTTTTCAGGAGAAAGGCAGAGAGCAATTGATATATTATTTATTTATTTGTTTATTTAAAATACAGATGTCCTGAGAGTGAAACAGGTCTTATTCCTTGAATTGTTAATATATTTTTTTTTTCACACTAGCCGTGTGTAGGGCAGGAGTTGGATAGGTAGAGTCAGACTAGAAAATTCAATGCCCTATCCGGGATTTGAACCACAGATCTACCAGCCTCTAGCCGGTTGCTGTAGCCACTGATCTACAATGGCAACATTCCGGCATGGCATTAATTGACCTAATACTTGGCAAACTATGAAGCCTTAAGGACTTAAAAGTAAGTCGACATTGGGTTATATCATAACAAAATAATTTGGGCTTACCTTGTGTTTTACTGGGAAACATGCAAATCAGTGAAATTTAATGACGTACCACCATGTTAGCTTGGTAACTCAGTGGTTAGATCAACTGGGATATCCGTGGTTCAAATCACGGCTATGGCATAGCATTTTTCAGTCTGACTCAACCTATTCCATGTATTATATATATTCAAGTCAAATTATATGAACTTATTTTTTGTAGAATATGAAAATAAAGAATAAACAATATAAAAATAAACCCAAATTCCGATTCAAATCCCGCCTATGACATTTAATTTTTAGTCTGATTCAACCTTCCACATCCAAAATTTATTGTTAAATTCATTGTGTTTATTTATATGAATTATTATTTTCAATACTTCATTAATTTTTTCGCTGTTGATTTGGTAGTAACAAAGAATGTTATTAACTATTATTGCCACGATATACCTGTATGTTTACTTTCCCTTCCACCTACGTAGTAAGTAGATAAGATTGCAATTGATAACGAGATTTCACTGAAAATGCACGTTTTGGGGTCGCAGGAGTAAAAAGAGCATTTTCAGTAAGAGTGTAAGTGTGTGTGTGTGTGTGTGTGTGTGTGTGTGTGTGTGTGTGTGTGTGTGTGTGTGTGTGTGTGTGTCTGAACAACATAAATAAAAACGAGAACTCGGTTAAATACAGTACATGATATTTAAGTTCAGCATCTTAAGAGAATGTGATCGGATTTTCAGGAAAGCGCCCTCTCCCCAACCACCCAGTACCTGGAAAAAGTTTCCAACATTTTTTATTTTCTCAAAAATGTTTCGAACGATTTTGATTGAAATGCCATATGTTTAAGACCTTTTCTTGAGAAATAAAATATAGTCTCCTATTCATTATAAATTACTTTTTCATAACTGATTTTAACATACCATACTACACAAAAATGTAGGTCTCATTAAAACACACATTTTATTTCCTATACATTTTTACTTTCTCTATACACACTATGTACATAGTGCATAGAGAATGTATTGCACTCCACCAAAAAATTCGATACCGAGATTTCACCGGAAATACATGTTTTAGGGTCCCCTGTATCCAAAAAAAGTATTTTCAGAAAAAGGTCCATGTGTGTGTCCGTGTGTCTGTGAACACGATAACTCAAAAACGAAAAGTCGGTAAAATACCAAACTTGTTATTTAAGTTTAGTATCTTCCGGGGATGCGACACGAAGATTTTGAGAAAAATCCTCCCACTCCAAACTACCCTTCAAATGGAACTTTTTCGAAAATTTTGATTTTGTAAAAATATGGCTCTAACGATTTTGATTAAAATATCTTGTATTAAAGATATTTACCTGACAAATAAAATGTATATTTTGAATTTTCTGGGAATAGCCTCTGAAGACTATTTTATTCTGAGTGAATTTTACGGAATTTTGCATAAGTGCTAAACCGTAAGAGAGAGACAAAAACTTACCACACAAAAAATGTAGAGCACATTAAAACACATAATTTACGTTGTATACATTTTTTTCGTGGAGATGATTGCTTTTTAGATATTCCTTGTTTTTGGTTTAAGCTATAAAAACTTATATTTTTCTCATACTGGACTTTGTGAACTTGTGTCCATACAAACAAAGGAACTTCAGTCACATAGTAACCAGCTTTTGACTATCACTTTAACCTATGGTACTTCCTTATTTCGCTTCTACTTACAAGGAAGCAAGAAATAAGACTATTTCTGCTAATTTTTTCTCGATTAGCAGGAAGTAAACAGAAACAAAAGCTTTTAAAAATGATTTATTGCAGAACTATAGAGAAAGTCACGTGAATGGTACACAACAGATTTTTTTTGTAGTGCTAACCATTTTCGAGATATTCACTGTTATTTGTTGCAATGTTAAAATACTTATTCTTTTTCTCAGCCATCCGTATTTCTTTTGTATTACTTCTGGCCTTGCAAAGAGAAGCGACTTGCAATCCTGTTTGCAGAACAGGAAGAGAAATCCGTGTGAGTGTAACATATCATTTTTTATGATTAGAGAATGTTCATATCAGTTTTAAATGAACTGGACTATGCTTAAAAATAATTTTATAAAATATTAAGTGATGAAAAGAAAATTAATGTAATTTGCAATGGCGAAAAAACCTAATGTACGTCGAATAACAAAGGAGTGAGATTTGCTTTTTGTTTTCGGCATTTTTTTCCAATTCTGCTTATCGTTGTTTCGCAATGTGCTTTTCTCCAGGTGAATTCGTGTTAGTGGATGTATCGTGTAAATAGCTCTAAATAGGGAGGTAAATCTAAACTCTTATCTCGATTCGGTTACGAAAGACATGCCATATTAGATCCAGGGAAAGAAACGACTTGCAGTAAATGGGTTTCCGGCTTATGAACGTGCCCAAATGGAGCGGGCCGCTAGTATCACGTAGCGAGGTGCTTCCTGGAACACTGGCTGCAAGAGCGTGGTTAGAATTTAATGACCGCGCTATTACAGGGATGTACGTATAGAGGCATTGTCACGTCTGGCCTCTTGTGACCCCTGCTCTCGTTTTAGCTACTTATGCAACTGCTACAGAAAGTGATGCCTTAACTTCTGGGTGAGATCAGAACTCAGATAGGACTGAGCAATTGTCACGTTCTTAGCATTTACATTATTTGCTTTGCTCCTCACTCTGTCGAAATAGCTCGTGTATTCTTATTCTTAAATATCCGACAGTAGAGTTGTCAGCGCTCTGGATTCTCAGCGCGGATTTGATTCCCGGCTGGGGCAGGTACTTTTACTTTAATCAAAATTATTATGTGTCCCTATTGAAAGAATGAATGGAATCTATAATCCACCCTCAAGTTCTACACACTTAAGCTAGTGCTGGTTAAGCTTCTCAATTCCACGTGAAAAGAATTCTTGGGGGCAGATGCATAACCATTTAATAGATCTCCTCTTGATCTGTGTACCTTGAACCACTAAGAGTTTCTTTCAGCGAGTTAATAATGTGATCATCTGAAGGTGCCTAATCCGGATAATACTGGGATGAGGTAAGCAGACAAACTTCAGGTCTTTAATTGTATCTAATGTGACTCTAGCAGTGTGTGGCCTCACGTTATCATGCAGTAACAGTACTTCACTGGACATCAGTCCATATCGCTTCCTAAAAATTGTTGGTATCAAATTTTGACACATAAGGTTTGCGCATGTCTCGGCTTGTAATGTTCAAGAATTACTCCCTTATGGTCCCAACGCGACCTTACCGGGACTTCTTTCAGTTCGCACCAACTTTGGTTTTGGAACTCCTCTGCTTACTCATACACTTGCGTTCGACTCAAACAACTTTCACCATTCTCCACTACCATTCCACGGTGAATTTCTATTGGTTTCAACCCTTCTGCTGACAAAATCTAATGACACTCCGCTGCTCCAGCTGGTGCAAACCTGTAACTTGTTTTCACTGAATACCAGCTTCCCGTTCTCGAGGAAGGGGTGTCAAGACATCTGGTAATAATAGCTCAGGAGACCACCAAAATATACCTAAGACGTACAAGCTTTGTCGAAGTTTCATAATTTTTATATAAATTTTCAGTTATTTATTTGATCAACCCTGTATTTTACAGTGTACTGTGTCTTCATAACATGCCACCTCTCTCAGTACGCCAGAATTTGATGTTCCCTGTGAAACTCCAAGAACACATTTCCAAAATGCTAATTGCGTTTTATTGACATGCTGTGCTCTTTCCTATCCTCAGTTTCAATATATGGCTAAGAAAGTTTTTCATTAATACTAATACAACACGTGTCTTTGAGACAACTGTTTAGAAGACAGATATTTAGCCATGCCATTACAATTTCTTTGCATTCATTACTTCAAATGAAACATAGCTTAAGTTGTACAATTTTTGTGGCACTAAATGCTTCAAAATATATACTGTTTTGTGTTTAACCTTGGTTTCGGGTTGAAGTTTACATCTGTGTGAACTATGTGACGTGTTTGTTAAAGCATGATTCTTGTTCTTTTTCGTGGGCTCATTGCAAATAAAAATTGACCTGCAGTGTAACCAGTTGATTACAGCTAAAAAGTAACTAAACATTCCCCTCTTCCATGGAAGTAGTCCTCAAAATTAAATCCAACATAACATAAATGAATTAAGACACCAGAGGAGCAGCGCAAGGATGCTGCTTCTGAAAAAGATACCAAGGCGTATACTGAAAAAGAAAGGAGTCTACAGTTCGGCACCAGTTCTTGACGAATGACATTTTTAAATACGAGATTAGATGCGAGTCACTTATTTACCTTTACTGTGTATTCTCGAAACGTTATCACAACGACTCGCATCTGTTTGTTATTTTAACATAAACTATTTGCCAAACTGTCTATCCAGGGTGGACTAGCTCACTATGTCTTCACTAAAGGTCATTCGCCTAGAAGGAACGAACAGCCTATATTTGTAGCGCTATGTCCTTAAAATCATCAACCTAAACTCCACCTAACCAAATCTCAACCCATCTTAAGACATAAGGGTAGGTACACAGCAACTATAGCTAGGCTCACCACAAGTCTATTATATTTCACACGCACACCAGTTGAGTGTTGTTTCCACATTCTTCATATTATAATCAAAGCCACATCACTTAATTTTAAACTATTCATTGGCAAGCAATTATTGGGACTGAATCCCTAGAAGAGCATTTTTTTTTTTTTGCGCAGAGAAAGCTTCATGACTGTTACACATATGCTTCATGTTTACATACTGTGCTAACTATTTTAAGACCGAATGTCCTAAATGTTTAAAATAACAGCTAAACAAAATTAATACTTAATTTTATCACTGTTACATAATAACCCACAATTTTTAATTTCCCTTGCATGTATGCACAATATCCTACACTAAGTAGATAGAGAAGGTTTTGTATGCCATCCAAAAATTCGATACCAAGCATTCCCCGGAAATATATATTGTAAAGACCTCTGAATCCAAGCACAGCATATCTAGGTTATCCATTCTGTAGTTATGTGTCGCCACTTCCCCGACAGAATTCTGACCCCTCTTGTAAGTACTAAGCCGATAAAATAATATTTCTCTTTGTCGATAAAATAAATGCAATATTAATTTGTTCAAGATTTTTTTTCGTAGTCGGCTTACCCTCGCCAACTGACTAGTACTTGGAGCCAGAATTCTGTCGGGAAGGTAGCTACACCTATCTACATCATGGAGAACCTGGAACGAGTGGTCGGCCCGTAGTCAAACATGAGTATGAGGAAGTGGATGATATAAAATGCAAGTGAAATGGATGATAGGAAATGTGATATGGAGCAATTGGTGGAATGATTGGCGGAGCAACCCGGAAGGGAAGGGAAGCCGTTGGTCCCATGTAGATTTACGGCACGTAAAAGAACCTCAAGCCTGATAGAGAGGCCTCTGAGCTAAATTAAGTGGTATTTCACGCCCAATTTAGAATGGGACGCTGAGAACCACAACAGTTAAAGAGCGTCCATAAATAACACGCCATTTATATATATGAAACGACAATAGGACTGCTCTTTGTCGATAAAATAAACGCAATATTACCACATTAGAAAGTGAAGTACATTCTAGCCGTCTATGAAAGGAAGACGTACTGGGCAGACTGTCAAATCAGCAAATGCATCGTTGCATTTCCTGCATAGGCGTCATCACAGATTGAACAGCAATGATCCCGACAAACATTTCATAAAACAGCTATTATGCAACAAATTAGAAAACATATCAGCAACTTTCGCTTAGTCAGGACTATTCTATAACATTTGTAACCCAAACAGGATGTCGGTTAGTTGAAAACGCCATCCCTGAAAGCGCACACATATAAAGTAATCTCGAAATTCACTCATCATTTTTGATGATAACATCACAACTGGAAAGTGTCATTCTTCCGTAAATGGGCTAATAAGAGCACATCAACATATAAAATAACTAAATTAATAAAAAGCTGATGTTTTCCATCTACATGACTTTCTTTACAGCTCTGTAAGAAATTGTTGTTAAAAAGCTTATTCTTTTATCTACTTTATGCTATCTTCTTCATCGAGATAAACATTAGCAGAAATGGTCTAATTACTCACTTTCTTATAAATAGACGGGAAATACGGGATCCCCTAGCCTAAATCAATAGTAGTAATATCTTTTAAAAGCTTGTTGCTATGCGATAGAAATTCGGTTTTCTAAGCATGGCTAAGAATAAAACTAAAGAAAAATGAATGACAAATTCTCGTTTGAGAAAAGCTTAAGTATTTTAAAATTGAAATCAATTATTAGGAATATCTTGTAATGGTTAACTCCACAAAGAATGTATATGACATAAATTGTGTTCTAACGGGATGCACTTTTTTTTGTGCAGTAGGTTTTTATTCATCACTTTACAAGCTATGCAAAAGTCATCCAGAATGAAGAGGTTTTCAGAGACAATCCTCAGAAAATTTGAGACATACATTTCATTTGTCATGAAAATATCTTTGACGTATGTTATTTTATTTATAATCGTTAGAACCATCTTTGAGCAAACAAAAATTGTCGAAAAATGTTTAATGTAAAGGGTAGTCAGGGGTGGGGGATTGTCCTGAAAATCTCCGTGTACCATCCTTGGAAGATGCTGAACTTAAATTTCAAATTTGGTATATTTCCGGTGAAATATCATCAGTATCAAATTTTGACTGGAATACATCTTCACTATTTACCACGTGCGCACGGTTCCTTGAGAACTCGGCTCCCTAGTCATCATTCGGTAGCTTTCGTGTAATTTCAGCAGAAGAGCAAGGGGATAACGTTGAGACATAAAGTACGCTATACACATTAGTGGTTTGAATGCTAAGGTTTCATTATGTCTGTTCAGAGTTCACGCTCACGCACGTGTGCTGTATCTCGTCGAATAATTCAGCATAATCTATTTAACATAATATCTGAGGGTCTCAAAGAAATAAACTTTCTTGTTTGATAACACTGCGGAAAGACAGGCGGGTGACTCTCTCTTCTTCCCCTGGTCCTCGCCGCCCTTTAAACTAGTGCCCAAGAAAAGTGTACGCATAGTACATTAGACAATCGCTGTAGAGAAAGTAAAAGCAATATTGCAGCCCCGAATATTAGAATGCATACATGTTCTATATGATGTATTTACTCTTCTCTTTTATATCACATCGAATGCGTGTAGCAACACATCAAATTACATTTTATTTCAAGCACTTAACACGATGTTAAAATCTAAGCAATGGGGGGATGCTAAGCAAATAGAAGTCAAAGCAAACAAGTGATGCTCAGATATTGCTTTATAACTGGGGCAATATAAGTTGTACGAAGTTTGGGTAACCCCATGGGTTTTCTTCTCTTTTTCATTCCTAACCCTACACTCATCTACTTGATAGTAAAAGCCCTGTGTCTCCTCGTACCCTTAGTGTATTTATTTATAGCTCCTCATCTCTCCTCAAACCCCCCTGCACCTTAAATCCTTAGGCTACTTTTTCCCCTCTTGCAGCCGCGAGTACCAGCTATACTTCTGCTGCTACGACCCCCTAGAGATACACAGTGAAGGGATAGCTTTTAACCTGCACTGGGTAGCCTACAATATTTAGGGCCGAAGTGAATTTCTCTGCCCTAGCTACTCTAGTGTATGCCAGAATCATACGAAGCATAGGACACATACCGATTAATTATTTGAATCATTATTTAAACAAATGCGCATTTATGCCATTCACATATTCTGGATGCTCACAGTCACTTCACCGCGCTCCACGGTAATATAGGAGATTCGCATTCAGGGCCGCACCTCTAACCATGGGTTTAAAGGTTTGTTTTACCGAGTCTATAGGCGAATACTGGGCTAGTTCCTCTTTTATCACAAATTTCTTGTCTCCATTATTTCTTCAGAGTGGAGGTTGTACATTTTGGAAAGGTTTCTTCCTAACATCTGTTGCACTGCTGGCAGACCCGCCTTTGGGAGCGGCATCCTTGCCCTCTAATAATTCCTGGGTGGGTCGGATCTTGTGGGCAGAGTCGAAAGTGTTCGATCGAGATTCATTAGGGACTCCGTTCATACCTTGCGTATATCGTCGCCTTCGGGTTTCCCCCAGGGGTAACGTTTCGCGTACGTGTGGTGCTCTGCCCTCCGTTACATGTACTGAAATAAATGTACTTGTGCTATATAAATTGGTCTCATATTTATTAGAGTTGTAATAAAGTTAACAGCTTCTATAATTACTACATTTATTTCTTATTAAAGATAAAATTACACATATTATTACATTTACAAATTAGTGTCTCTCTTTCCTTAAATTTGCAGTATTCTTCCCAGGATTTACTGGGAGACAACCAACTTATTTTAAAGTACATATACTTCTCTGCATTCTGCAATTAATTTGTACAGCTTTTATAGACTATAAAGGTAATGATGTTCTCCCAAAACTTTTCCCTCGTTTACACAGTCCATTATTTTGGATTATAATTTAAAATCTTGACTCAGTTGTGTGGATGCAGCAGACGAATTCAAAGGCAACTCTTGCCAGGTACTGACTTCAGAACGCCTCAATCAATGTGGGGCAATGTTGGTGTTTTGTTGTTGTTGTTGTTTTTTTTTTTTAGTGTTTAACGCCCGCAGGCGATGACACTGGTGATACATGGAATGAAGATGGGAGTACTGGTGCAATGCGATTGCGGGGAAAACCGGAGTACCCATAGAAAACCCGCCCCTTCGCAGCTTTGTCCACAATAAATCTCACTTGCGGTCGCTTGGGATCGAACTCGGACCGTCTAGGTGAGAGCTGACCACTCGGCCAAGGCACGGCCGCAATGTTGGTGTGTCACACTTGCTGTCATATATGGGTGTATGTATGTATGTATGTATGTATGTATGTATGTATGTATGTATGTATGTATGTATGTATGTATGTATGTATGTATGTATGTATGTACGTACGTACGTATGTATGTACGTATGTACGTATGTATGTATGTATGTATGTATGTATGTATGTATCTATGTATGTATGTATGTATGTATGTATGTACGTACGTATGTATGTACGTATGTACGTATGTATGTATGTATGTATGTATGTATGTATGTATGTATGTATGTATGTATGTATGTATCTATGTATGTATGTATGTACGTACGTATGTACGTATGTATGTACGTATGTATGTACGTATGTATGTACGTATGCATGTACGTATGTATGTATGTATGTATGTATGTATGTAGGTATGTATGTATGTATGTACGTGTGTGTGTGTGTAAATTGTTCTGAAACGAATGAGTTGTTTTTAAGAAAACATGAACAGAATGTCAGCTTCAAAACGCAAGGAGTATCATTTCAACGTTTTCAGAGACTCCGCACAAACTGCAAATCAAATTGCTTGCTCTAAAAAATTGTACGAACATGAAATGTTCGAAAGAAAGAGATTGGGAAATATTTAAGTCATCACAGGACGGAGGGGACTCGGCATCGAACTTTGTCTCGGTTTTGTATCTATCACGAGGAGAGCGCCCATGAGAGGAAGACTGAGGTGAAAAGATACATCGGGCGGCCGGAACCAGCAGCGATGGCACAGCATTGACAGGGTTTCTACTGTTTCCGGTTAGAACCACCCCGACTGCCGGCGAGGCAAACCAGGACCCCACCCCCACCAGGTGCGGTATTCATCCCGGCAACCAGACGGAAAGTAGTCACTACTCTAATCTTCATACGGTTGCTTTCGTGCAATTTCGGAAGCGGAGCAGAGCAACAACATTGAGGCATGAAGTACAGTATACAACCTAATATGTATTGGCTTTAATAGTAAGATTTCATTGTGTCTGTAGATCCCAGAGTTCACGCATAAGCACGTTCGCTGTGCTTCGTTTAATAATTCAGCTAGTTCGTGGTAAATCAGATGACCTATTCACCACAATGGCTGAGGACCTGAGAGAAAGGAACTTCCTTTAATTGACAACACTGCGCAAAGAGGGCTTTCTCTTCTCCCCCTGAGACTGCGCCATGGCCGAGTGTTTAGACCACTCGACTCTCACCAAAGCGGCTCGGGTTCGACCGCTGGACAAAGCGGCGCAAGGGCGGGTTTTCTCCGGGCTCTCTAGTTTCTCCCGCCATCGCATTGCCCCGGTGTTCCATTTTCATTAATCAGTGCCCTCGCTTGCGGTGCCCATGTAGTAAAAGCGAGCGTTAAATACTATACACAAAAGAATTCCCCGGAGCCCCGCTTCCTCGTAAGACTCCCTTACAAAAATAAAGAGTGCAAGCCAAGCACTAAGATTTGATGAAGGGGACGAGGTATGGGAGTCACATAACTACTGGAAATACGCCTTTGAAGGATTTCAGCATATTGCAGTCTCCGACTTATACGGAAGGATGCATATATCATGACTGTTAGGAAACGTCTGAATAAAACCAAAACCTTTTCTTTATCGAAAAAGGAAACAACTAATAAAACCACACAAATGGCAAAATAGGTCTATTAGACTCTAAAACCTTAAAATAAGTGTCAGTGGTCAAAGTAGGCGTTTAGTCTCCACAAACACATTACATACATTTACATCTTATATGTATGTATAAAACTTTATTACTTATAGTTCATTCTTACACATAAAAAATCTGATGTGCTCCATTCACCCCTTTCTCAAGCTGTTTCACAAGCAAATTATTACAATAAACGATTATTCTTTCATCTACATAATGCTAATCCAGATAAGCACTATCCGAATTGATCTTATTACCTGCTTATTACCTGCAGGAAGGAAATAAGGGATACACTAAGCTAAAGCGATTGTCAAATCTTTTAAAACCTATCGCTATGTGAAGCAATTGAAATTCAGTTTTTTGCATTCCCGGGAGTAAATCAAAAGAGATGAAACGAAAGTTGACTTCCCGCTTGAGGAAAGTTTAAGTAGCTTAACATTGAAACTAATAACAAAGAATATCTCGGACACGGCTAACTCTACGTAAAATTTATGTGGACATAAATTGTTCCAAAATATGGAGAGAAGCTCATATGAATGTAATATATAAGACTAAAGTGCGTATCTCGCATCGAATTTCTGGAGGGAATGCAATGCTGGGGTAGTAGAGAAAGTGAAAACTTCGAAGTACCTCAATTTTACTTTGTGTACATGTACTGCACACATAGTGTATAGGGAAGTATTGTATTCCACCCAAAAAATCGATACCGAGATTTCACCGGAAATACATGTTTTGACACCTTCAGAATCCAGAAAATAATTTTTAGAAAATGGTCAGTGTGTGTGTCTTTCTCTATCTGTGTGTGTGTGTGTGTGTGTGTGACTTAAATCGTAAGAGATAGACAAAATATATTATTTTTATATTTATAGAAAGAGAGAGAGAGAGATCTTTAAACAAAGAATTTATAGCTACTTAAACTTTTCTCAAATGGTAGGTTATTCTTTCTTTCATCTGTATTTTGTTTACTCCTGGAAAGTGAACAGTACATAATTTCAATTGTTTCACATAGCGACCAGCTATGACCAGGAATTGACATCACTTTAGCCTAGTGTATTCCCTCATTCCCCTTCTGCTTACAAGGCCAATTCTGCTAATCTTTATCTCGATTAGCATGTTGTATATAAAAGAATATAAAATTTGTTTGCGTAACAGCTAGAGAAAGTCATATGAATGGAACACACAGATTTTATTTGGAGCTATGTGTAAGAACCCCACAGTAAATCATAAATTTATTGTTTTGTTAGCATAGATACTGTATTTCGGTGACCAAAGACATTTATTCGTCTTCTGCCATGTTGTTTATATCCCAAATGATAAGAAGCAGATCTATTTCTATTTAACCCTTTGTTGCCTGTCGGTATCCATAAGTTCCGCTTGTTTTAAGCATAACTATACAAATAGGGTTGTACTCTAGGATTAATTTCATATTATACTAACCTTCAACCATAAACGACAAGTAATCAAGACTGTTTTATATTGTAAAAGTGCATACAATTTTGCCCTAAAATTGCAGTGATTAGTTTTAAATAAATAAAAGAGAAAACCGACATAACTACAGGCAAATGTAGCTCCATTAACTTCCAAGTATCACACCTATTATTTTACTTGGACTCTCCCCGTCCTTTACCACAATCACTGGTATTTGAACTTGCAACATATGGCTTTGAATGGATGGTCAGTCCATTACCTATCACATAACACTCATGGCTATTTGAACTACTTTTTTGGTAATACAGCCAAATGCAGTATTATGAAAACTGGTTTAGAAGAATTTAAGCTTTTAATTGGGAAGAAAAATATTAATAAATGGTCTACATTTATTTTCATTTCTATTTACTGTATTATTTCATATATTAATTTTATAGGTTTATTCCCAAATATTTTTACTAGAACTCCAGATTTAAACTTGCTAAGGTTTAAGAGGATTTGATCTTCACTGTTCAACTGGAATGAATGCAGAGTGAAACTGGTAGAGATTGCAGATGTTCTGGCTGTTGTTTGACATATCTAATGAAGAGCAATCGACGAACACTTGAAGCCTGATTGATGACAATGAGGTCTTATTGAGAATTCTCTCCGTAGCTTCATGTCACAATCATGTGTAGTAAAGACAAACTGCATCTTGACCTTTGGTAATGTCTCCTCCATTTTCATGAGTCACACGAAACATCAGGAAGAAACGCAGACATTTAAAAGTAAGCAAATGTTGCTGAAAGACGCTGATCGAGCTTTCCAGTTGGTGCAGTCTTGACTCAGCAAGTGTTAAAACAACATGCATCTAAGTGCTGAATAGCGTCTGATGGATATCCATGTCTTTGCTAGGTTTGCAACGGTATCTTGTCACTTTCGATATTTTTACGCGAGTGACGCAATATTTAACAGATAAAACTAGCTTAACCTGATGATGGATGCTATTGAATCTTTTGGACAGTGGAATGTAATACGTTAGTGAGAAATGAGTATTGAATGATTCGGTTTTTCATTCGGATTTAAATCTGTTCATTATTATAAAATGCGTGAAATAGTAGTATATTACTAAAATACCTTTAAATTTACTCGGATTTAAAAGATTGTGTAGTATTAAATTTGGCCAAATATTGTGAAAAATTAAAAAATTAAAATAACAAAAGGATATAAATTCTAAACTTTAAGAAAATATATAGTTTTCGTACTTGACGCACGTTAACTATCAATCAACTGAAGTTATAAATGGACAGGCGCATGATTATTTATAGGCATTCCCAACCTTAAACTTAATTTTTTCGCAAACATTTTCCCAACACTTTCCCATATTCAAAATGCTCCAAAAGATGCGATTTTTACTTTCTCTACTTAGTACATCGTTAGAGAAGGTATTGCATTCTACTCAAAACTTCGATACTGAGATTTAACCGAATATACACGTTTAGGCTCCCTTAACCCTAAAAAAAGCATTTTCAGAAAAAGGTCCGCATGTGTGTGTGTATGCGTGCACGCGCGCGCAGGTGGTCCGTGTGTCTGTGAACACAACTAAAAAAAAACGAAGAGTCGGTAAAATACCATACTGGGTATTTAAGTGTAATATCTTCTAAGGATGCGACACAAAGATTTTGGGGGGAATCCCCCCACCCCAGACTACCTTTTACATGCAAATTTTTTTGAAAATTTTGTTTTTCTTAAAAATAGCTCTAACGATTTTGATTAAAATACCGTAAATTAAATACATTTACATGAGAAATACCTATCTTAAATTTTCTGGGAAGACCTCTCAAGAACTCTTTACTTTGATTAATTTTGCTGAACTTTGTACAACTGGTAAACTTTAAGAGATAGACAAAAACGTACTGCACAAACAATGTAGATTTCGTTAAAACACATAATTTTGTCATATACATTTTTTCGTGGAGTTGATGAATATTGAGATATTCTTTATTATTTGTTTGAGTTTTAAAATACTTTCAACTTTTGTGATACGGGAATTTATAAACTACTGGGCATGCAAAGAAACGGATTTGGTTCTCATGGCAACCAGGTTTTAAAAGATTTGAGTTTCGATTTAACCTAGTGCATTCCCTTATTTCCCTTCTACTTACTAGGAAGCAAGTAATAAGACAATTTCTGTTGTTTATTTCGATTAGCATGAAGTTGATAGATCAATAAGCGTTTTAACAAGAATGTTTTACAGAGATGTAGAAAAGATCATGTAAATGGAAAACATAATATTTTTATCCACGTGACGCAATATTTAACAGATAAAACTAGCTAACTCTGGCGATGGAACTACTGAAAGTTTTGGACAATCGAATGTAATACGTTAGTGAGAAATTACTATTGAATGATTCGGTTTTTCATTCGGATTTAAATCTGTTTATTTTTGCAAAATGCGTGAAATAGTAGTATAGATAAGTTACTAAAATACCTTTAACGTTAGTCGGATTTAAAAGATGATGTAGGAGGCGTTCTAGCTCTCGAGCAGAACAAAACACTTAGATTGGATTGTTTTGCAATAACTTTAAAAAAAATATACAGTTTTCGCACTTTAACTACCAATTTATTGAATATATGATTATTAATTGTTATAATAATTAATTAATAACATTAATTAATAATTAATTTATTACAATACACCATTATAATTCATAACAATTAATAATATTAATGCCCAACATTAAACATTATTTTCTCGCAAACTTTTTCCCAAAACTTTGCCATATTCAAAATCTTCATACGATGGAATGTTTTACTAATTTGACTCAAATATTTTTATTGCCTTTCTAAAGTATATTAAGAAAAAATAGACATAGGTATACATTTTAAAAGAATGCTATACTTTTGAGAAATAAATTATTAACTTTTGAAAATCTATGGTTATGGGGAGAACGAAAATAAAACTTTATGTTCAATAACTAGTGTTAATATAAAAAATGTAATATGAAAAACCTACTTCTAAACTCATTTAATATAAAACTTCAGTTTTTTGTTTGAATATATTTAAATTGTATCACTGGCTCATTACAGCAATGATTTTAGAGAGTAAAATCTATTATTCAATCAGTCATGCAAGCTACAATGACAAAAATACCACTAATAACAAGTACCAATTTCAATAGAATATCTTATATACTGAGGAGTTTCCAAATCTCACAGATGTATCATCTTAAACCCATAATTGCTTGCAGTTATTCTCCAATAATTAAAGGGGAAAAATATCGGATTGTGAAAGCATGCCATCTCTCAGACTAGCAAATATTATTCAGAAACGAAACTCTGTGTATTTTTTCTAGCACGTATAAACAATGCACATAGTAGTTAGAGAAGGATGCGACACGAAGATTTTCAAGAAAATCCCCTCACTCCCAACTACCCTTTACATGGAAAATTTTTCGAAAATTTTGATTTTCTCAAAAATGGATCTAACGCTTTTGATTAAAATATCGTATATTAAAGACATTTACTTGACAAATAATATGTATATCTTGAATTTTCTGTGATTAGCCTCTGATGACTACTTTATTCAGGATGAATTTTACAGAATTTTGTATAACTGCTAAACCGTAAGAGATAGACAAAAATATACGTTACAAAAAATGTAGATCACATTAAAACACACAATTTAAATTATGTCCATTTTTTTCGCGGAGTGATCGCTTTTGAGATACTCATTGTTTTTGTTTCAGCTTTGAAAAACATACGTTTCTCATACAGGAATTTGTCAACTCCTGCCCATACAAACAAAGGAACTTCAGTCACATAGCAACCAACTTTTGACTATCACTTTAACGTATGGTACTCCCTTATTTCGCTTCTACTTACTAGGAAGCAAGTAATAAGACTATTTCTGTAATTTTTTCTCGGTTAGCACGAAGTAAATAGAAGCATAAGCTTTTTAACAATAATTTGTTTCAGAGATGTAGAGAAAGTCATGTGAATGTAACACATAAGATATTTTTTAATAGAATTAACCATTTACAAAATATTCCTTGCTATTGGTTTCAGTTTTAAACTGCTTAACATTTTCTCAAACCGGAAGTCAGCTTTTGTTTCGTCTTATATTTTAATCCTAAGAATGCAAAAGAGAACCGAATATCAATTGTTTGTAAAAATGACCTAGTGTATTCCCTCATTTCCTTTATACTTACAAGGAAGCAAGTAATAAGATTATTTCTGCTAATGTTTAACTCAATTACGAGGGCTGTCCAGAAGTAACCGACCTGACTTATAGATAGCAGTTGTTTCGACAGCAATAATAGTGCAAAGTACCAACTTTAGAAAGTTTAAGTTAGAAGTTTGACAGTTTTACATTGTTTAGCATTTGTTTTGCAGCCATCATCAGTGAATGCTCTCAGCGAATTTGCAAACATGAATAAAACTGGTAATATGTGATACAATACTTTCATTTGAAAGGTCTTAGTTCAACTAATACTAAAGCTAAGCTAGATTCTACTTTGGGGAAGTCTGCTCCTTCGTTTACAATAGTGAAATATTCGGTGGCAGAGTTTAAGCAAGGTCGTGGGAGCTGCCAAGACGATCATCGACCAAATGAGGCTACCCGTCCAGGAATTGTAAAGAAAGTCCACAAAATGGTATTGGATGACCGTCGACTGAAAGTTCGCGATTGCAGGCATTTCAACAAGTTCTGTACATCGCATACTGACTGAAAATTTGGATGTGAGAAAGTTGTGTCCAAGGTGGGTGCCGCGTTTGCTTATAATAGAACAAAAGCAACGTCATGAGGATGTCAGTCAAGTGTTTGGCAATAAAGCTGAGTTTTTGAGTCGATTCATGAGAATGTATGAAACTTGGGTCCATCATTTCACAATCAACCCAGTGGATTGAAAGGGGAGAACCGGCTCCAAAGAAGGCGAAGACAGTTCCATGACGTCAATTTTCTGGGATACACGTGAGAGGAGACCTTTTAGAGAAATAAAGATGTTTTTCCCCAAAATTATTGTTCTTTCTTTGCTAGGCTAGGTCGGGTACTTTGTGATACCTCGTAGCATGATGTAGATAAAAGAATAATCTTTTGTAATAATAATTTGTTTGCAGAAGAGGTAGAGAAGGTTATGTGACACAAACATATAACACCCATGCCCAAGGCGGGACTCGAACCCACGATCCCCAGCACTACGAAGAACCAAAGCGTTACGCCTTGGCGATCGCGGCCATGGGGACCGGCTAGAGTTGGGAAAATGTTCACTCGCGCTCTAAGAAGTTGTATAAACATTTAGAGTTCATAATATAACTTTTCTCGTTTGAAATTTGCTGCTCACAATGCTCTAAACACTGTTTAATACCCTTAACCATTATACCATTGCTTCATAATGCTGTTAAAAAGGGATGAACCGCATGCTCCAATGATCCATTTTACCTGAGCCGGAAATCAGGATCCGCTAATTATTGAGAAAGCGGACGTCGCCTCACTTCCTGCTCATAATACAAATGTTGACCAACAGGAAATTAATGAAATCTGCCGGCGATTAGCTTTCAATAATGAGCACCAAACAAACTACACTTTACGCATGTGGTTATTCCCGATATGTGTGTTCTGGAGATATGGTTGTTTACTAAGTAAACTGAAAATTCGAAAAATTGGGATTTTGTACGCTAATGTATTTTAATGTTAATTAAATGTGCTTTCACGTATAGTGTGTATAAGCCAGGATTGGAAAGGTAGAATCGAATTATATCCTGGATTTGAATCACGAATCTTCAGCTACCGTCCTTCAGCTCTAACCACTTAGCCACCATAGCAACATGCCAGCAGGGCACTAATAGTGTTAATTATGAAACCCGCGACGAAATTGTAAGTCACCATTGTGAGTTTGAGAACGTCTTGTGGTTTACTGAAAAAAAATCGTATGTGTTGCATTCACATGACTTTCTCTCGCTGTTCCACATATAAACCATTATTACAAAACATTATATATATATATATATATATATATATATATATTATATATACATACAGGGTTACTACAAAAGAAATAGACAACTTCAACTGCCTGTAAAACAAGACTATTTACGGTAATTTGACGCCGTTTTCACTGGTTGTAGAGGAGTCTTTGAAGTTTACATTGTGAACTCACAAATGTTCAATATGGACTCCTCCAGTCACACGACACACATCCATGCGATAATCAAGTTCATCCCAAACCTTTTGTAACATGTCTGCATCAACACCTGCCACGGCTTGTCTGATACGTTGTTTCAAGTCGTCTAAATTAGGAGGAAGTGGAGGGACAAAAACACGGTGTTTCACGAATCCCTATAGAAAAAAGTCACATGGTGTGAGATCAGGGCTCCTTGGTGGCCAAAATGCAAGAGCATTATTGTCGGTTGCAGCACGGCCAATCCAACGATGTGGTAGGACTTCATCTAGGTAATCTCTAACATCTGTGTGCCAATGAGGCGGTGCTCCGTCTTGTTGGAATTCAAAGTCATCCTGTTGCTCATTCAGTTGGGGCATCAACCAGATCTGTAACATGTCAGGATACCTAGCACCGTTGACTGTTTGCTCTGCAAAGAAAAAGGGGCCATACACCGTCGTGTGAGATACCGCACAAAACACATCGATTTTAGGAGAGTCCCGCACATGTTGCAATACAGCCCTCGGAGGTTCAGTTCCCCATATTCGGACATTTCGTGTATTCACTTTTCCACTCAGGTGGAAAGTTGACTCATCGCTGAAAATGATGCGCTCACAAAAACCAACATCGTCTTCATCATGTTGCAACATGTCGATGCAAAAGTCACGACCTTATCTTCTTCACTCAAAAACTGCAACATCTGTAATCTGTAAGGCATCATGTGTAGTCGCTTCCGCAAGATTTTCCATACAGTTTGCTGTGGAATTTGTAATTGCATGCTTGTCCTAGATGTCGATTTCTGTGGGCTTCTTATGTAGGCAGCACGAACACGTTCAACGTTTTCTTCCGAAACTCTTGGTCTTCCCGAGCTCTTCCCTTTGCACAACCATCCCGTTGTCTCGAGTTTTCTATACCAGTCGTAGATTAACTGTCTAGTCGGTGGCGTTTTGTGGTAACGTGTTCTAAAATGTCGCTGGACAACAGTTGCTGACTGCGTTCTAGCAAATTCCAACACGTAATATGCCTTTTCCACAGGATTTTCCGCCATTTCAGCTTCTGCAACAACAGACAAAACACTACAGCGTTACCAATAGTAACAAACGAAACTTTGAGAGTTTCTCAACAAACCTCCAAAATAATTAGGTTGCTATCTCTAATAGTTTTGTTTTACAGGCAGTTGAAGTTGTCTATTTCTTTTGTAGTAACCCTGTATATACATAATGCTAATCGAGATAAACAGCAGAATTGGTCATATTGCTTAGTTCCTTGTAAGTAGAAAGGAAATAAAGGAACACACTAGGCTAAAGCGACAGTCAAATCTTTTAAAAGCTGAACGCTATGTAAAATAATAGAAGTCCGGTTCGGTTTGCATGGCCTGCAATAAAACAAGATAGACGGAACGAAGGGGGCTTCTTGTTTGAGAACAGTTAACGTAGTTTAAAATTGAAACCAGTAATAAGAAATACCTCGAAAACGGTCAACTCTACAAGAAAAACGCATTTGACATCAAGTATGTATTTTAAAGAGATATATATTTCTGTGCAGCAAGTTTTTGACTATATCTTCCAGTTAACCAGTTATGAAAAATTCAGCAAAACTCATCCAGAATAAGGAGGTCTCTAGGTCTGTTCCCAGAAAATTCTAGTTATGCGTTATATTTGCGCGTAAATATCTTTTAATCAAAAGTCGTTAGAACCATTTTTGAGAAAAACAATATTTTCAAACATTTTTCCATATAAAGAGTAGTTTGGGTTGTCTCCTTAATGCTGCTTGCCAAGCGGGCGTGGGGAATTTTCTCCAGCTGGGAGACCTGGTCCAGGATGCACTCAGGCTCGTGAGGTCTCTGGGGGTCCAATTGAGGAGCTATTTGATTGAGAAGTAGTGACTCCAGATCAAGAAGACCGCACCAACCGGCTGGGAGGGACTCGAGACACGGCACCCCATTCATGACGCCTTCGGGCCGAGATGGGGGATGCAGTGGCCGGGCGGTAGGCCATGGTTCCTTGTGGACTGTCGTGCCATGGAGTTACGTTTAAAGGGTAGTTGGGATGGGGGGGATTTTCTTGAAAATCTTCTTCCCACATCCTTGGAAGGCACTAAATAAAAATACCAAATTTGGTATTTAATGGTATTTTTATTTTGAGCAATGCTGTCTACAGACACGCGCGCGAGGGCACACATACACGCGGACCGTGCCGAGCTGTGGCCGAGTGGTTAGACCCCTCACCTCTCACCCAGACGGTCCGGAATCGATCCCAGGCGACCAGATTTTGGAATTTGTGGTGGATAAAGCGGCGCAAGGGCAGGTTTACTCCAGGTTCTCCGGTTTCCGCCGCCATCATATTCCATGTATCATCCGTGTCATTGTCTTCGGTGGGCGTTAAAAACCTCAAAAAACCCCACGAACCTCTTTCTAAAAGTGTATTTTTTTATTCAGGGGAACTTAAAACACATATTTCCGGTGAAATCTCGACATCGAATTTTTTAGTGGAATACGATACCTCCTCTAGCTATTATATAGATTAGTATGTACATATGTACTAGAGAAAGTAAAAAGTGAGTCATTTGTAGAATGTTGTATTATTAGTTATTACTGAAAAAGTATATCGAGCGCCTTGGCGCAATGGCCTGGAGCGTGTAGGTCTGGTTCCCGACTACGGAATGCGTCCGGGTTCGATCCTCTCATTTAAGTTCCAGGTATACAACCGGTGCTCTCTCAGGATCGTAAGGAAATTGAAGAGCCACGATAGGCAGCTATCTCATCATCCCAACATTCAACTGGGGAATGCGTTATGCCAGTCACATCACCTACCCGCATCGGTTGGATGATAACCATCCATAATTAGACGTGAGACTGGCAGTGGGGTGGGTGGCATATGAGCTATCGCAATTAGATACCTTCGGATGCTTAAAGAACTGGTAGGACTACGTGACGGTAACAAGAACCTTCGGAACGTGAGATTCTTCTCGGCCTTGGTTACACATCTGGAAGCTTCGGTTTCCACAAGTTCCCACAAAGTTTGATGATATTATTTTCTAGCTATAAAAGGGGGAAGAAATGCAGTAAGTTGTATTGTGAATTTTACTGAGTCGTGAATGACTGTAGTGTTAGCACGTCACGTGTGCAGTCGTCAACTGTGTACGCGTTGAAACGTCGAGTGATTTATTTGCCGCAGTGAATTTAAAAATGTATTTGTAAACAATTTTAAGTCAATAAAGAAATTTGTTGCAACATTTATCAGAATATCATAGGTTTAAGGCTTCCCTAGTGCTGCAAAATTTAAAGGACAGTAGCAACTGAAATAAAAAAAAGCTGATGTGTTCCATTCACATGACTTTCACTACCTGTTACATAAACAACTTTAATTCCAAAACATTATTTTTTATTTACGACATACTAATCAAGATAAACGTTAATACAAATTATCCTAATTCTTACTACCTTGTAAATAGAAGGGACAAAGGGAATACACTAGGTAAACCGATAGTCAAATTCTTTAAAAACTGGTCCTATGTGAAATAATTTAAGTTCGGTTCGCTTTACTTAACCTGCATAAAACAAAACAGATTAAACAAAACGTAACTTCCTATTTGAGAAAAGTTTAAATAGTTTCAAATTGAAACCAATAACGAATAATATCAGAAACGGTTTACTCGACATAAAACGTGTATGATATAAATCACGTGTTTTAACAAGATCAACATTTTTTTGTGTAATATGTTTTGTCTTTCAAGGTTTAACCGGCATGCAACATTTTGTAAAGCCCATCAAGAATAAAGAAGCCTTCAGAGCCTATTCCAAGAAAATTCAAAATATACATTTTATTTATGATGTAAATATCTTTAATGTACGATATTTTAATCAAAATCGTTAGAGCCATTTATTAGATAAACAAAATTTTCAAAATAAATCCATGTAAAGGATTTTCTTGAAAATCTTCGTGTCGCATCCTTGGAAGAAACTAAATTTAAATACCAAATTAGGTATTTAACGGTCTTTTCGTTTTTGAGCTATGCTGACCACAGAGACACACTCACAGACCTTTTTCTAACAGTTTTTTCGGACTCAGGGACCTCAAAACATATTCCGGTGACATCTCGACATCGAATTTTTGGATAGAAATACAGGACCTATCCACTATGTTGTATATTATACTTATTGGTCTAGGGAAAGTAAAATCAGGATAAAACAGTTGTATGACATATCACAAGGCCGTTCTTGAGCATTATTAATGGCATTTCTTGTGTGACGCTGTCGAAGTGTGATGACATTTATAACTGTCGGACCTACCACGTCCCAGCATAATGATGATGGACACCGCTGGAGAAAATCAGAAAATGATGTAATTGTGGTGGATGCGTGAATTAAGGACCACCTGCTTGAATTTACACGTGAGAAGAGTTGCCTCAAGCGATATCTCTCAGAAATAATACGTTATCAATCACGTGCGATTCATCAGCTATAAGTAGACAGCGGATTTTAGGTAAATACCTATTCTTTTCCTTAACACGCACTTGTCTCACCTTTTGTATTTATAAGTTTTATGCATTTTTAAATGTAAAATAAAGACATGAACTACTATTCACTAAACTTTCTCTATACGTACTGTATATACAGAGTATAGAGAAGGTATTGCATTCCACCCAACATTTTAATACCGAGATTTCACTGGAAATATATGTTTTAGGGTCCCCTGTATAAAAAAGAAAAGCATTTTTAGAAAAAGGTCAAAAACGAAGAGTTGGTAAAATACCGAACTTGGTACTTAAGTTTAATATCTTCCAGGGATGCGACACGAAGATTTTGAGAAAATGCCCTCACCCCAAAGTACCCTTTACATGGAAAAAATTTCGAAAATTTTGTTTTTCTCAAAATGGCTCTAACAATTTTGATTAAAATATCGTGCATTAAAGCTATTTACCTGAAAAATAAAATATATATCTTGAATTTCTGGGAATATCCTCTGAAGATTACTTTATTCTGGATGAATATTGTATAATTACTTCACCGTAAGAGATGGACAAAAACTTACCACACAAAATATGCAGAGCACGTTAAAACACACAATTTATGTTATATACATTTTTGTCGTGGTGTTGCTCGTTTTTGAGTTATTCCTTGTTTTTTATTTCATTTTTAAAAGACATACTTTTCTCATACAGGAATTTGTCAGCTCCTGTTCATACAAACAAAGGAACTTTAATCACATAGTAACTAGCTTTTGACTATCACTTGAACCTATGGTACTCCCTTATTTTACTTCTATTTACAAGGAAGCGAGTAATAAGACTATTTCTGCGAATTTTTTTCTCGATTAGCATGAAGTAAATAGAAGTTTTTTAACAATAATTTACAACAGGTATAGAGAAAGTCTTGTGAATGGAACACATCAGATTTTTGCTTTCTGCAGCCCGCATGTACAATGTACAAAATGGATAGAGAAGGTATTGTATTCCACCCAAAAATTCGATGTCGAGATTTCATCGGAAATATATATGTTGGGGTCCCCTTAGTCCGAAAAAAACATTTTAGAAAAAGATCCGCGTGTGTTTGTATGTCTGTCTATCTGTCTATCTGTTTATGTGTGTGAACGAAATACATGTTTTGGGGTCCCCTTAGTCCGAAAAAACCAGTTTTAGAAAAAGGTCCGCGTGTGTTTGTCTATCTGTCTGTCTGGTCATGTGTGTGTGTGTGAACAGCAGAGCTAAAAAACGAAAAGACCATTAAGTACAAAACTTGGCATTTAAGTTTGGTATCTTCCAAGGATGTGACACGAAGATTTTCAAGAAAATCCCCCCCCCACTACAAACTACCCTTTACATGTAAGACTTTTGGAAATTTGGTTTTTCTCAAAAATGGATCAAACGATTTTGATTAAAATCCCGTATATTAAAGATATTTTCATCCCAAATAAAATGTATGTCTTGAATTTTCTGGGAATAGCCTCTGAAGACCTTTTTATTCTGGATGAATTTTGCTTAACTGCTAAACGGCAAGAGATTCACAAATCTTTACGGCGCAAAAAAAAAAAAAAAAAAAAAAAATGTTGATCTCGTCAAAACACACAATTTGTGTCCTTTACGTTTTTGTAGTGGAGGCAACCGTTTCCGAGATATTCGTGTTATTGGTTTCAATTGTGAAGTACTCATACTTTTCTCAGACAAAAAGTGTGCGCTTTTTTTTTTTTTTTTTTCTACTCCTGCCCAAGCAAAGAAGCGATTTCCAGTGACAATCGCATAACGACAGATTTAAAACTTTTTACTCTCACTTTAGCATAGCGCATTCCGTTTGTTGCTTTCCTTATAAGGAACTAAGTAATAAGTACATTCTACTAATGCTTATCTCGATTAGTATGCTGTGGAAAGAATAATAATCTTTTGTAAGTAAAGCAGTTAGAGACAGACATGTGAATGTACCACACCAGATTTTTTATACAAAAAATCGTTCTTTTATCATAATCTACAAACATATTAGCAGAATTGGCCTTGTTACTTACTTTCTTGTAAGAGAAGAGAAATAAGAGAATTCATAAGGCAAAAGTGATAGTCAAATCTTTTAAAAGCTTGTCGCTATGCAAAACAATTGAGGTTCAGTTCGCTTTGCATGCTCTCATTTGGGAAAGGTTAATTATTTTAAAATTGAAATCAATAAACGAATATCTCGAAAACGGTTAACTCTACAACAAATAATACCGGACTCAGGGGACCTCAAAGCATACATTTCTGGTGAAATCTCGATATCGAATTTTTGGGTGCAATACAATACCTTCGCTATCTACTATGTATATTGTAAAAGGCTAGAGAAAGTAAAATCTGATGTGTTCCACTCACATAACTTTCTGTAGCTCCTCCACAAACAAAGTTTTCTTACAAAAGGTAATTCTTTTATCGTCATGCTAATCTACATAAATAATAGCAGAAATTGTCTTCTTACTTACCTTCTGAAGTAGAAGGGAAATGTTGGAATGCACTACGCTAAAGAGATAGGCAAATCTTTAAAAGCTTGTCGCTATGTAAAACAATTGAAGTTGGATTCGCTTTGCGTGCTCCCGTTTAAGAAAGGTTAATTAGTTTAAAGTTGAAAACAATAATAACGAATATCTCGAAAACAGTCAACTCTACAACAAAAACGTATATGAAATAAATTATGTTGTTTTTTTTTTAACAGATCTGCATGTTTTGTTTAGTAAGATTTTGTCTATCTCTTACGGTTAAAGCGTTATGAAAAATTCTGAAAAACGATCATAATAAAGAGTTCATCAGAGGCTATTCCCTTAAAATCCAAAATATACATTTTATTTCTGTTGTGAATATCTTTAATACAAGGTATTTTAATCAAAATTGTTAGATCCATTTTAAGAAAATCAACATTTTCGAAATATATTCCAAGTAAAGGGTAGTTGAGAGCGGGATATACATTTTATTTGTCATGTAAATATCATTAATATATGTCATTTTAATCAAAATCGGTCGATCTGGCATTTATAAAATCGAACATTTCGAAAAAAGTTCAATATAAGGGGTTGTTTGGGGTGCGAGGGTTTTCTTGAATATCTTCGTATCGCATTCTTGGAAGATACTGAACTTAAATATCAAGTTAGGTATCTAACACAGTTTTAGTTTTTGTGTTATGCTGTTCACAGACACACACACACACACACACACACATGCACAAGGACCATTTTCTAAATTTTATTTTAATTCAGGGGTCCTCAAAATATACATTTCTTGTGAATTCTCGGTATCGAAGTTTTGGGCGGAATATAATACCTCTCTACCTACTAAGAACATTGTGCATACATACGTGCCTTAGAAAGCAAAATAGTTGGTAATTGTGATTACTCTACCATCTATTCTCAGATAGTGAAAGCAGTAGATTGTACGGAACCCAACGCCATCTGCTTGTCGCGGAACAAACTGATATTGTATAAATTGTATGAGATCTCTAAGCATTGTTGCACTCCGTCTGAATACATGCCGGTCCCCATGGCCGCGTTCGCTAAAGCGTCTCGCTTTGGTGCTTCGTGGGCAGGGGATCGTGGGTTCGAGTCCCGCCTTGGGCATGGGTGTTATATGTTTGTGCAATGTGTATATGTTTGTAAAAGAACCAGTAATCAGTAAAAACCTACGGGGGGAAATGTAAATAGGGATACAGTGCCGGAGTCCTGATCAGACTCCGTACTGTTTTTAAAAAAAAAAAAAATACAGATAGCGAGCGTTAAGTACAGATGGTGTAAGCGGCTAGTCTAAATAGCACTCTAACGCCATCTGATTGGAACGAGACTAAACTGCATACCACATACCGATAAACTAGTATCTCCTCCAACAAATCCGTTGCGATATGACCAAGTATTTATACGATGGAAAGTACATACCCATAATAAAATAAAAAGTCACTATTTTGATATGAGTGTCTATTTTCCACTCTAAGCGTGTTTTAAGTGCCTATTTACCAGTTAAACCTATTTTACTTTCTCTGTACGCACTATGTAAGCACATAACAGGTAGAAAAGGTATTGTATTCCTCCCAAAAATTCAATGTAGAGATTTCACCGGTAATATACGTTTTGAGGTCCCCTTCTACAAAAAATATAAAAGAGTCCTGTGTGTCTTTATTTATTTGTATGTGTATATGTGTATGACTGTGGGCATAACTAAAAAATGAAAAGTCGGTTAAATACTAAACTTAGGATTAGCATCTTCCAAGGATGCGACACGAAGATTTTTAGGAAAATCCCTCCACCAGAAAGTACCCTTTATATGGAAGATTATCAAAGTCTTTATTTTCTCAAAAATGGCTCTAACGATTTGGATTCAAATATCGTGTATTAAAGGTATTTATTTGTATAGCAAATAAAAGGCATATGTTGAATTTGCTGGGAATAGCCTCTGAACTTATCTTCATTCTGGATAACTTTTTTGCATAAGTAGTAAATCATAGGAGATAGAAAAAAAAAAAACCTGCTGCACTTAAAATTTACTTAAATCTTGCCCAAATACACAGTTTGTGTTTTATGCATTTTTGTTGTGAAGTTAACCGTTCCCGAGACATTCTTTGTTAATGGTTTCAATTTTAAAACACTTACATCTTTCTGAAACAGATGTCATCTGTGTTTCTTTCGTTTTAGCCCTGGCCACGCAAAGAACGGAATTTCAATGACAATCTCATAGCGATAGCTTCAAAACATTTGACTATACTTTAGCCAAGTGTATTCCCTTATTTCCCTTCTACTTATAAGGCATTAAGAAATTGTGCTAATGTTTATATCGATTAGCATTAAGTGGATAAAAGAAGATCTTTTGTAAGAAGTTTGTTTGGAGGGTCAAGTGAATGGAACACATCAGTATTTTTATTCCTATCTTACATTCGCATCTCTATTTTATTTGTATTATTTTACACTATTCATAGAACCATAATTTAATAATAAGGATATGCTAGTAATTTCCATACAAGTCTATCAAATATATACATGGACGACATTCTTAGAGAATGGAAAAAACACAGTTTTGGTAAACTCACAATGTATAATATATAGTATACCTCTACTCTTTTGTTCCCGGATGACGAGATAATTTTCCAAGTAAGTGTAGACAGTTTACTAAACGCTACACATAAACTGATTATAATATATAAAAACTTTGAAGTCCGTGGCGCAACTGACCGCTGCGTCTCCCATTTCTACTCCTATGCTGATGGGGTGCAGCACTGGAGGGTGGGACGTAGTTAGCATTCTGACTCCCTCCCGACCGGTTAATGCGGTCTACGTAAACTGGAGCCGCTATTTTTCCTCGAGTAACTCCTCAATTGGTCACCCCCCCTAGGACCCCCACAAGGCTGAATGAACCTCGGACTCAGTCTCCAAGGGGGATAAAATCGCCGCGCCGGGGATCAAACCCGGGCCTCCCCTTGGTAAGTTGTCACGCTCCCATCGCGCTAAGTAAACGAATATAATATAAGAAGAATATAAATTAGTGAGCTCTCTACAGAAGACAAGATTATGGCTTTCATAAGGAAGCATCTAGTCAGAAGCATAATAATAATAATAATAATAATAATAATAATAATAATAATAATAATATAATCATTATTAGTATTATCGTAGTCGGTTTACCCTCTCCGAATGTAGGAATGATAGCCCCCTAGAATTTACAAGCGGATGCCATGGTGTGAGAAGGCTGTCGGGGACCCAACGGCTTGTAACCACAGAAAGAAAAACCTGGAACGAGCGGTCGGCCCATAGCCAGGCATGAGCGTGAGAAGTTTACATGAAATGAAAGCGAAATGGATTATAGGATAGGTTATGATGAAGCAATTGGTGGGAATGAGTGGCGGGGGAAACCAGAGGACCCGGAGAAAACCCTCCGAGGCGCCGTTTCGTCCACCACAATTCCCACATGCGGGCGCTTGGGATTGAACCCAGGCCGCCTAAGTAGGATGCGAGCGATCTAACCACTCCGCCACGGCGCCGCCCACAATAATAATAATAATAATAATAATAATAATAATAATAATAATAATAATAATAATAATAATAATAATAATAATAATAATAATAATAATAATAATAATAATAATTATAAAGTAATACATTTTAAAACAAGGGATATATTCCAGATATTTAGGACGCTACATTACTAAAAATATGATATACCTAGATATTAACATTAAAATACCACGTTTTTACAGTGCGTGCACAATTCCAGGAGCCTAAAAAGGAAACAAGAAAAAGAAACATAAATAAACGCTATAAGACAATGGCTGTACCAATTTTCCTTTAGGTATGAAGTGAAACGGGAACCTAAAGAAAACCAATGATAGGAGAATACGGTCAGCTGAAATGGAGTTTCATAGAAGGGTAAAAGGATGCACGTAGAATCTAGAATCAAAAGCGACAAAAGAATACAGGACTCGTTGGTCAAATCACCCGAGTAGAATGAGCAAGAAACGACTTCCCAAACCGGCACTCATCTATAAACCAGGAGGGAGATGAGATTTGGTCGACTTGAAAACGCAACAGGAGATTCCCCTCCTCCATGAAGAAGAATAGCTATTATGATTCTCAAAAACCTGTACCGTTAGAGATAGCAAGCTCTAAGGACTGACTATCCACTACAAAACATGCAGAAGCCGTTTTGGTATCAGATCTCAACGTACAAAAGAATACTTTTTGAGAAACCCATAATTTTTCCATTGATACTTTCAAGAAAAGCTTATTATTTACCATGAAGTCAACTATGGCAATGGTATTTTATCTTAATCTGTATTTGTAGATATCTGTGTCAATTGTGGACTGTATTTGATTTATTTTAAAAGCAAAATTGCACATTAAATAATGATACGATCATTAATTTATTTACATCAAGATTTTAGTGTTCTTATATCTGCCTATTATGTTCTCTAGCACGTATGTACAAAGCACATAGTAATGTATATATTGAGGACCCTGAATATAAACAGTCCGCGCGTGCGTGTGTCTGTGGATAGCACAACTCAAACCTGAAAAGTGAGTTAAATACCAAACTTGGGTTCAGCACCTTCCAAGGTTGCGACAAGATGATTTTCAGGAAAATTCATCGATCACAAACTACCCTTTTTATGGAACATTATTCGAAATTAATTGTTTTTTCACACAAGCCATGTGTAGTACACTGAGCTACATGCTGGCATGTTAGCTCAGTGGAAGAGCAACCAGCTATAGACCAGGAGATCCGTAGTTCAAATCCCGGTCATGGCAATGAATTTTTCAGTCTAACTCTACCTATCCAATTATTCAACATGTTTTAATTTCTCAAAAATAGTTCTAACGACTTTAATTAAAATGCCGTGTATTAATGGCAATTACATGGTAAATGAAATGCAAATCCTGAATTTCTTAGGAAGAAGTTCTCTTCATTCTGAATGACTTCTGCATAACTAATAAACCATAAGAGATAGACAAAACACACTACAAAGAAATGTAAATCTCATTATAAATCACAACATTTTCCAAGATATTTCCTGCAATTGGTTTCAATTTTAAATTAGTGAAAGTTTTTTTCAAAGGATCATCTGTTTCATATCTTTTTTTGTTTTAATTCGATTATGGAGAGAACCGATCTTTAATTATTCACATAGTGACCTCTTTTAAAATATATGACTGTAGCTTTAAATTAGGTCAGCTGATTTTCCTTCTACTTAAAAGGAAGCAAGGAATAAGACAATTTCTGCTGTTTATCTCGATTAGCACGGTGTAGATAAAAAAAAATAATATTTCTAAAAACAGTTGTTTGCAGAACAGGTAGAAAAAGCATGTGAATGGAATATATAAGATTTATTTTATTTTAAATGCTTACTTAATTTATTAATACTACTCTAGTCTTTTCTTCTGCTATCAGAAACGTTGGAACCACACCAATGTTATGATATAAAACTTAATTGAAACAGTGGTAGAGCTGCCGGCTAGAGACCGGAAGATCTGTGGTTCAAATTCAGGCTATAGCATTGACTTTTTCAGTTTGACTCTACCTATTCAACGCCTGTCCTACACCATAATAGTTGGCCGGGACTTAAAGTACTTACGACATTGTAAGTCGCCATTGGGGTTACCATCTCAACATAATTTGAGATCACCTTGTGGTTTACCTGAAAACATGCTAGTCAGTTGAGAAATTTAATGCCATGGTAGCTCAGAGGTAGTGCAATCGGCTAGAGACCGGGGGATTCGTAGTTCTAATTCCGACTATGGCATTGAATTTTTCAGCCTGGCTCTACCTATCCAACTCCTGTCCTACACACGGATTATATGAAAAAACAATTAAATCAAAATTAACTAAAAGTGTTCAAAACATATAATAGCGCATTTTCTGAGGGGCTCTGGGGAGTTTTAACCTCCGAACTCCATCCTTTAGCTGCGTGTTTATGTCCTTTTCTGACTCTTCTCCCCCCCCCCCACATATTTGGTCATCACGCTTAATCTAATTGGGCAACATGGAAGAGAGAATGATATACATAGTACGTAAACAGCAACACACAACATTAAACATCCATACCCATAGCAGGATTCGAACCCGCGGCCTTTTTGCGGCAGAGCGTCAACGCGCCAACGATCACGACTACTAAGCTTGTTAGTCATTTAAGCCTGAAAAATAACCCTACACGTTATTCATCAGGGAGAAATCCAAATACTTTCATTGCAGTTTTCGCTAAACAATTTTAATTGCTACAATTAAATTTAATGTGGTTAGTCAAATGAAAAATATCGGTATTTAACTCCTTCTCCTAGATTTTCTTTTAGAAGTAGCACAATCTTTGATTACTTATAGGAAGACTGGAAACTTTAATGTGGGTGATCTTTCATAAATAGTTATAAAAAGTACATTTCCTGAAGTTTTATTACAGATATCCTGTCTACCACTAATAGAAATGTTTTCACCGCGAAGGATCAGAAAGTTCCGATTAGGCTGAAAACCGCTGTCGTTGGCAACTCTGGCTGAAGAAGATACAGTATTCTGACAACTGTTGCTGAAAGGACCGATCAGAGTTCTCACACACAGAAGAGAGCTAAATATAAACAAATTATTCCTGAACTATGTTTCAACTGGTACTTACAGTGATGCTTTGTATTTTTAAAAAGCGAGATATCCTTGATCGTATAGACTGCAATACTCTACTTACCTGAAACATACAGAAAAGGAAAATAGACTTAGACATGGTGCAAATAGTAACAAACATAATAATACACAAAAACCGATATGTTTCATTCATATAACTTTATCTAGCTGTTCCACAAACACATTTTAATTACTACTTCATGCTAATCTAGATGAACATTACGATATTTTTCTTTTTTATTGTTTTATTTATATATAAGATAATATCGGGAGCTTTGCATTAGAAACAACTCTTTTTTTTTTTTGGTTAGTGTTTAACGCCCTCTTTAACTACTTGTGGCACCGCAGGCGATGACACTGATGATACATGAATGAAGATGGAGCACCGGTGGAATGTGATGGCGGGAGAAACCGGGGAACCTGCAGAAAACCCGCCGCTGTGCCACTTTGACCACCACAAATCTTATTTGCGGTCGCTTGGAATCAAACCCGGGCCGTCTGGATGAGAGGACACAACTCGTCTGTAGGTTCTTTAGCTGGGTTAAAATCATTTTCTTCAAATACACACACTTACTTACATACTTCCAGACTCTGTGGGGGATAAGAAATAATTCTGTTTAAAGAAAAATTCCCCGCCCCAGCCGGGAATCAAATCCGGTACCTACAGAGGGGGGGAGTCAGCACGCTGACCACTCGACCATGGAGGCAGTCTAGAGTTGGTTTTATTACTTGCTTCCTTGTAAGCAGAAGGGAAATAAGGGAATACATTAGGTTAAAGCGATAGTCAAATTTTTAAAAGGTAGTTTCCATGTGAAAAAATTGAGGTTCGGTTCGCTTTGCATGGTCCCGTTTGAGAAAAGTTAATTAGTTTAAAATTGAAACCAATAAGAAGGAATATCTCAGAAACGGTGAACTGAACTCTACAAGTATGCTTTAAATAATGTGTTTTCACGAGATCTACAATTTTTTGTGTAGTAAGTTTTTGTCCATCTCTTATGTTTTAATCGTTATGCAAAATTCTGCAAAAATCAACCAGAACAAACACCTCTTCAGATGCTATTTCCAGAAAATTCAAAATATACATTTTATTTGTGATGTAAACATATTTAATATACGGTATTTTAATCAAAATAAAATTTTTAACCAGCATTTTCGGAAAATGTTCCATATAAAGGCTAGTTGGGGGTTGGGGGAGTTTTTTTTAAAATCTTCCTGTCGCATCCTTTGAAGATACTGAACTTAAATACCATTTTATAATACATGCTTTTTCCATACTTAGGGAACCTCAAAACATATTTCTGGTGAAATCTCGGTATCGATTTTTGGGGTGGTGTACAATACCTTCTCTATCCACTATGCTCATAGTACATATAGTCTAGAGAAAGTAATATTTGTGAGAACTTAAATGCAGTGGTAAGCCTCATACAGTGTGTGCTGACTACAATCTCAAATTTGCTATTGCACATTTCAAGCGTCAAGACCAAGTTATCACCAGACTGCCATTGGACATGCAAGGCTGACTCACTCCCATCTTCTATTGCTTTCCTCTAAGCCACCCCATTGTCTCCCCTGCTATAACTCTGCAAACTATCCTCATTCCCTGGAAACAGCCTGACCAAGCAGTTAAACACCAAGTGCTCGCAGTCGTTTCACCTGGCATTATCACGTAAACTCTAAAATAAACCTCAGTTATTCCAGATTGCGTAGCCTCTACCCTAACCTCAACCGGCAGTCGTTTTTACGCACACAATGCAACTCTCTTACTCACCAACGCATGCCCAGTTTGGGGAGGCAATCACAAGTCTGTTTTACGTTCTCTACGCGTACTATGCACAGTGTATAGAGAAGGTATTGCAAAAATTCGATACCGAGATGTTTTGGGTTCCCCTGAATAAAAAAAAAACATTTTTGGAAAAAGGCCCGTGTGTGTCAGTGTGTTCGTCTGTGTGTGTGTCCGTGGACAGCTTAGCTCAAAAACGAAACAAACTTGGTATTTAAGTTTGGTATATTCCAAGGATGCGACAAAGATTTTCAAGAAAATCCCCCACCTCAAACTACCCTTTACATGGAACTTTTTCAGAAAATTTTTATTTTGTTAAAAATGGCTCTAACGATTTTGATTAAAAATGTATATCTTGAATTTTCTGGGAATAGCCTTTGAGACTACTTTATTCTGGATGAATTTTACGGAATTTTGCATAACTGCTGAACCGTAAGAGATGGATAAAAACTTACCATACAAAAAATGTTGAGTACATTACAACACACAATTTATATCATATACTTTTTTTTCGTGGAGTTGATTGCTTTTGAGATATCCCTTGCTTTTGTTTTCAGCTTTGAAAAACTTATACTTTTCTCATACAGAAATGTGTCAACTCCTATCCATACAAACAAAGGAACTTCTGTTGCTGTCACATAGCAACCAGCTTATGACTATCACTTTAACCTAAGGTATTCCCTTATTTCTCTTCTACTTACAAGGAAGCAAGTAATAAGGCTATTTCTGCTATTTTTTTCTCGTTTAGAATGAAGTAAATAGAAGCATAAGCTTTTTAACAATAATTTGTTGCAGCGATGTAGAGAAAGTCATGTGAATGGAACACATCATATTTTTCCTTACCTTGCTCCACATGTTATAGTCCTCTCTTATTGACTGCACTGCCATGGGAACTAGTACCCTGGTTAAAGTAATAATGCATTCTCTGTATTCAGAGTATTTCTGTAAAATTGCTTGTTTAAGCAAAGTTCCAACTTAGATTATTGTTCTACGATATAACAGAGCTTAACTCTCTCGTTTATACTATTAACTATTCACTCTTAGGGCCGCGCCGTAGTCGCGCGGTTAGACCACTCGCCTCTCACCTAGACGGTTCGATCCCAAGCGACTGCATGTGAGATTGTGGTGGACAAAGCGGCGCAGGGGCGAGCTTTCTTCGGGTTCTCCGCTTTCCCCCGGCATCGAATTCCACCGCTGCTCCATCTTCATTCCATTTATCATTGGTGTCATCGCCTGCGGTGCCACAAGTGATAAAAGAGGGTTGATCCGCGCCAAAACGGATCCACGTGGCCAGTACACAGTGGTTCAACACAATAGTAGTGCGCGTAAGACTGTAATCTAATGCTATTAATCTAAATTACAGAACGAATTGATTCTTAAATGGTATAAAGCTCTAAAATACCTAAGAGTTAAATTGATGCCGACTTGTACTGTTAAACAGAGCTAAAAGTTCCAATATTCTATTCATGTGAGTCACCTGATTTCCGCCATATTGTTTACATATTAACGCTTGCTGGTTGTGGCTGTTTAGAATCATGGAGGACGGTCGGATTACAAAAAGCATAAGGCTGGTATTTCGGCTACAAGTATAAACGGTGCTCGCAAAGAAACATCTGAAACAGGAAAATTGGTTGCACCAGGGAAAATAAGGAAGCGTGTGAAATACGGGATGAAAGAAAGTGACGATTTTATGAAGAATGTAATTCGTATAAGAGTACAATTTCTGTTTTAATCATAAGCCTCCAACAGTTGATGTAGTGCTAGATGTAACGAAAGAAGAAGCGTTGTTTTGGGGGATTAACAGCGTTGTTGATAATCTGGTTACCAACCTTGGAGTGGAAAGCAGTAGTTCAGACGACGATTCTGATCTGGATGGGATAGAGCCGCTTCCAGAGAGCGAATAAATGTAACTTATCGCATACTGTTATTTTTTTCACTCGTGATTTTAGAATTAATTATTACATGTGCACCCATTAATTTTGTAATGACTGTCAATATCATTACCATATACCTAATAGAATATTTTAGTCACCGTTTAAGTTGTCGGAATATGCCGCGTGTGCATGCTACGTGGTCATGATGTGACAGCAATTCTGACGCGAATGGCGGAAGGCTACATTATAACGGCGCACTGGTCATCTGGTGTTTGTTTTGGCGAGGAACAACTTAAGGCTGAAGAGATAATAAAATGTTTATAACATGGGTGCGTGCAACTTCATTGCCGCAACTTCAGTGACCAAGCTGAGTTGAAGCTTCAATTTATTAATGGCGTTGCTATTCAGAGCCGATGAAAGGAGCGTGTTTCTTTTTGCATGAGAAAATCTTGTATAATTTCAAAAAAGGGGGGAAAATCATGTCGTGATTAAGTGATGTAATGAGCTTGTGAAAACTGCTTCGTTGCAAGCAATAACACAACATTCAAACTGCTGGTGGTTAGGGAGCTGATTTGTCGCAGGTTAACGATATCAATTAGAAAGGGGCAATTACACGTGGTCAGATGTTTCCAACAATTAATTCGCATGAATCATGCATGGTTGTTTTTTTTTTTTTCGATTTAATTTATGTCGACTATTCACTCCACGTGCTATATAAGCTATATTTACGGGGGGAACATTTTCAGCCAACCAACGAGAAGCTTTTTGATTTTTGTTTTTTGTCCCGAGTAAGCTTATAAAAAAAATATAGAGGGGAGGTGATGGGAGGAAAAGCTGAGACCAAGACTCACGAACCACACGTTTAAATTTCTAGAATTATATTGAATGCACCATGGTCCATACTGAACACACAACTTCATCGCGAACTAGGACTCAGTACCATCTTTGAACACACCAATTCTCAGACACGTTCCTTCTTCCATAGAATACGCTACGTGTCCGGTGCAATATATTTCATGCTAGGAAGACGTTCTGTAGAGTTCGGTGTAACAGATATCCTTCTCAACAATTATGAATTATCTTTCTTGAATAAGAAAACTTTCCACATTGTAAAGAATGATGAATTAATGAACAATTCAAGTTTAATAAAATTCACTTCTAAAATGTTAAATTGACTTAGTAACAGTATAGAGAAGCTTTGTAGGGCAAGAAATAATTTATAGATAGTGCACACTTTGTCAATTTTTTTTATCAAACATGTAATGCACGTTCAATTCACTTTTTACTTTCTCCATACGCACTATGTACATAGTGTATAGAGAAAGTATTGCACTCCACCAAAAAATTCGATACCGAGATTTCACCGGAAATATATGTTTTAGGGTCCCCAATATCCAAAAAAAGCATTTTCACAAAAAGGTCCGTGTGTATGTGTGTGTGTGTGTGTGTTTGTGTCCTTGTGTCCGTGTGTCCGTGTGTCTATGAACACGATAACTCAAAAACGAAAAGTCGGTAAAATACCAAACTTGGTATTTAAGTTTAGTATCTTCCAGGAATGCGACACGAAGATTTTTATAAAAATCCCCCCACTCCCAACTACCACTTAACATGGAACTTTTTTCGAAAATTTTGAATTTCTCAAAAATGGCTCTAACGATTTTGATTAAAATTTCGGACATTAAACATATTTACCTGACAAAAAAAAATTTATATCTTGAATTTTCTGGGAATAGCCTCTGAAGAGTAGTTTAATCTGAATGAATTTTACTAAATTTTAAATAGCTGCTAAACCGTAAGAGATGGACAAAAACTTACTACACAAAAAATGTAGAGCACGCTAAAACACACAATTTATGTTATATACATTTTTTTCGTGAAGTTCATCGTTTTTGTGACATTCCTTATATTTGGTTTCTGCTATGAAAAACGTATACTTTTCTCATACAGGAACTTGTCAACTCCTATCCATATAGACAAAGGAACTTCATTGTCATATCAACCAGCTTTTGACTATCACTTTAACCTACAGTTGTCCCTTATTTCGCTTCTACTTACAAGGAAGCGAGTAATTAGACTCTTTCTGCTATTTTTTTCTTATTAGCATAAAGTAAATAAAAGTATAAGCTTTTTAAGAAAAATTTGTTACAGGGATATGGTATGGAGAAAGTCATGTGAATGGTACACATCAGATTTTTATTTTCTTCACTTAGTATACCTATAGTTCATAGATACAGAAGACATTGCATTTTACCCAAAAATTCGATACCGGGATTTCATTGCAAATACACATTGGAGGGTCCCCAGTATCCAAATAAGAGTCTTTAGAAAAAAGGTCCGCGCGCGGTGCTTGTGTTTGTGTGACCGAGAGTAAACAACATAACTAGAAAACCAAAATTCGATTAAATACTAAACTCGATAGTTAAGTTCACCTTAATTATATCTTTCAAGGATGCAGTACGAAAGAAAATACCCCACCCAAACTACCCTTTACATGGAAAATTGTAAAAAAAAAAAAACTCAAAATTGGCTCTAACGATTGTTTTAGATATTTTTATGACAAGCGAAATATATATGTATATATACATATATACACACACATATATATGGATTTTCTGGGAATAGCCTCTGAAGAACTCATTCTGAATGACTTTTGTAAAACTGGCATTGATTTCAATTTTAAAACATTTAAACTTTTCTCAAATGGAAATCCGTCGTTGCATTTTCTTTTGTTTTATTCCTGGCAATGCGAATTTCAACCACTAGCTTTCAAAATATTTTACTATCGCTTTAGCCTAATGTATTCCCTTGTTTCCCATCTACTTATAAGGAATTGATGAATAAGAGCATTTTACTAATCTTATCTTGATTAGCATGACGTAGATGGAAGAATAAGCTTTTGTAATAATAGTTTGTTACATAAAGTCATGTGAATGGACACATCATATTTTTTCTTATTTATTCCTTATTTAAGGTCAAATTGATTAAAAAATTCTAGTGCTTGAGGTGTATTAGTTAAATTCCTGTATCTCCTAAGTGAAACATAGGGCTTCGTTACGACATTTCCTTGATCGTGAGTTCGCCGCTATGCGCCATGGCGATGAGGGATCTGCTCATTGCCCACAGATGGCACTGTAGGTCAAAATCACGATTTGCGGACGCAAATGCTGGAATTTTACTCTGAAACCTTTTTTTAAGGTATTGAGTCCTTTTACTTGCAAAAAAACATACACTGATCCTGATGCTTTACTTCCCTTCCGAAGGAAGTCATGGAAAGAATTTTTGCGTCCGAAAAAATCCATCACTTTCCGCTAAGTTTGAACCTGCAGTCTTGGGTCTTAGAGGTTAGCATGGTAACCACTACACCATGGAGGACGGCGAGGTGCATTGGAGTGTAATTATTTTTACAGTACATTATTACTTTCTCTACTCGTACTATGTACATAGTGTACAGAGAAGGTATTGTATTGCACCCAAAATCGATACCAAGATTTCACACTGGAAATATGTTTTGAGACACCCTGAATCCATAAAGACCATTTTTAGAAAAATGTCCGTGTGTGTGTATGTGTGTGTGTGCGCGCGCATATGTGGGCAGTATAGCTCAAAACGGAAAATCCGTTAAATACCAAACTTGCTATTAAGTTCAGTATCTTCCAAGGATGCGACACGAAGTTTTTGAAGAAAATCCCCCTCAAACCCAACTACGCTTTACATGGAAAAATGTTCGAAAATTTTTATTTTCTCAAAAATGGCTCTTAACATTTTGATTAAAATTCCATATATTAAAGATATTTACATCTCAAATAAAATGTATATCTTAAATTTTCAGGGAATAGCCTCTGAAAACCTCTTTATTCTGTGTGAATTTGTCCGAATTTTGCTTAACTGCTAAATCGTAAGAGTTAGGCAAAAACTTACCACACAAAAATTATAGATATCGCCAAAACACACAATTCATGTCTTTGTTGTGGAGGTAACCATTTCCGAGATACTCCTTTGGCTTCAATTGTAAAGTACATATATTTTTCTCAGGCTGGAAGTGTCTGTTTTTCTTTTGTTCTACTCCTGGTCAAGCAAAGAAACGATTTGCAATGACAATGCATAACGACAGCTTTTAAAACATTTGACTATCACTTTAGCATAGCGCATTCCTTTAGTTGCCTTCTACTTATGAAGAATTATCTTTTGTAAGAAGTTTGTTTGTAGGGCAGCTAGAGAAAGTCATGTGAATGTAACACATCAGCGTTTTTACATATGCATTTCAGTTAGCCTATATTTGTTACTTATTTTAAAGTAAAATAAAATCAGGAGCGGTTATGCTCACATTTAAATTTATTTCTCATACTGTTGAATTAAAACTCCAAAACTTCATTTTGTATAACCCTTTCTAACAGTATTTTGTTAATAACAATTAATGTTTGTGGGTATATAAGATTAAATACTTAAAAAGAAAGAGTATGCGCGGAAGAGTTTACCCCAAGTTGTGACGTTACAGAAGTGATCTAATGACCGTTACGAGCAGGAGGAGCATGTGACCTTCCAGAGGGGGACCTGTATCGCTCCAAAAATAACCGTGCCCAAATGGAGAACCGAAGCTGAATTAGGCAGGACAACTTAAAAGTAGAGACGTTATGAATACTTGAGTGCACTGTGACTGTGTTGCTAAAAGTAGCCAAATGTGAACTACGCCATTTGCGACATGACCTCACTGGCGCCATCAAGACCACATCGTCAATTGATTCTCTCTGGGATTGGCAATAATATCGAGCAGTGCGCAGATACGTGCTTCGTATGAGATATTTATGTAATGCATGCTCCTATGTGTTTCAAATGCCACAAGTGATGGGTATTCCGATTGATTACCAAAAATTTCCAAAGGGAAGCAAACATGCGCTAATTGTGGAAGCATACACATAACACGATGTTTATAAAAAATCTGACGTGTTCCATTCACATGACTTTCTCTACATCTCTGTAACAAATTATTGTTAATAAGCTATTCTTTTATTTCATGCTAATCGAGAGAAACATAAGCAGAAACGGTTTTATTATTTAGTTTCTTATAGGTAGAAGGGAAATAAGGGGATACACTAAGCTAAACCAACAGTCAAATGCCTTAAAATGTGTTTGCTATGGTACAGAAATCCGATTCTCTGTGTGACAAGCTCCCGTATGAGAAAGGTGTAAGCATTTTAAAACTGAAATCAATAACAAGGAATATCTTAAAAACGGTAATCTCCAGGAGAAAATGCATATAACATAAACTGTGTTTTAACGAGCTCTACATATTTACTTTCTCTACACGTACTATGTACATAGTGTATAGAGAAGGTATTGCACTCCACCCAAAAATTCGATACCAAGATTTCACCGGAAATATATGTTTTAAGGTCTCCTATATCCAAAAAAAAGCATTTTCACAAAAAGGTCAGTGTGTGTGTGTCCGTGTCTCCGTGTGTCAGTGTGTCCGTGTGTCTGTGAACTCGATAACTCAAAAACGAAAAGTCAGTAAAATACCAAACTTGGTATCGAATTTTTGGTGGAGTGCAATACTTTCTCTATACACTATGTACATAGTGCGTATGGAGAAAGTAAAAATGCATATGACATACACTGTGTGTTTCATCATGATCTACTTTCTTGAGTAGTAAGTTTTTGTCTATCTCTTACGGTTATGCAAAACTCAATAAAAATCATCCAGAATAAAGGTGTCTTAAGAGGCTATTTCCAGAAAATTCAAGATATACATATTATTTGCCATATAAATATCTTAAATACAAGAGCTTATAATCAAAGTCGTTAGAGCCTTTTTTTGAGAAGATCAACATTTTCGAAATTTTATTCCGCTGATGGGGCATTTTCTTAAAAATCTTCGTGTGGCATCCTTGAAAGATACTGAACTTTAATATCAAGTTTGGTATTTAATGGACTTTTCGTTTTTGAGCTATGCTACCCACAGCCACACACATACACACGCGCACACACACAGGGACACACACGGACCTTTTTCTAAAAGTGTTTTTTTCAGGTTCAGGGGCCGCAAGACATATTTTCGGTGAAATCTCGGTATGAATGTTTGGGTGGAGTACAATACCTCCTCTATCCACTATTGTACATATGGGATAGAAAAAGTATTAAAACGTATAAAAAGCATATTTTTCTAAAATAGTTTTTTTTTGTTATGATTCAGGGAACCTCAAAATATATATCCAGTGAAATGACATCGTATTTTGGGTAAAAAAACAATAGCTTCTCTACCTGCTATTTGGATAGTACGTTTAGACGATATAAAAATTGGCTTTTATAAGAATAGCTTTTAAAAATGGGAAGATAATGTCATATGACTGTAAAACATCAAACTTTTTGTATATTTGTCGAGGAAGAAAGTTATTCACAACTGCAACAAGTTGTAATGCAAAAGGAGGCATTCTTTTGTTCCTCTTTGTAGGAAGGCCTGAGTATAGTAACGATGTCGCTCCATCGATCGACCCTTTGACCTGTAACAAGGGACATCTTCTGTTCGTTGAGCAGAAACTTCATCAAGACTTCTTTTTTTGTCATCCCGTTTATGCTGCTTCAGATTTTCCCTGGTACTGAATATTAAGTCTCTTCATGCTGACGACCAAGTCATGATAAGCGAAGTGGAAATTTATATGCAGAGTAACAATCTTGGGAAGGTACATGATAATAAACAGCTTGGGCCAAAAGATGAGGCATCAAACTCACACAGAAAGTAAACTTTACAAACAGAAATGTAAAACATCTGATGTAACTATTCTTACAAAACACTATTTTTCTATCTACATCATGCTAAACGAGAAAAACATTAAAACAATTGATCTTACTACTTAGTTCCTTATAAGCTGAAAGAAAATAAGGGAATATACCAGGCTAAAGCGATAGTTAAATGTTTTAAAAGTCGATGGATATGTGAAACATTGAAGTTCGATTCATTTTGAATTTCCGAGAAAAACAAAAGAAATATGAAACGAAAATTGACCACGTTTGGGAAGATGTAATTTAAAAGTGAAACCAATAACAAGGAATATCTTGGGATAGTCAACTCTGTAACAAAAATGTATGACATAAATAATTGTGTGTTTTAACGAGATCTGCATTTTATAAGTTATGATTTTTTTGTATATCTCTTACGGTTTACCAGTTAAGAATCAAAATTCAGCAAAATCCATCCGGAATGAATAGGTCTTCAAAAGCTATTCCTAGAAAATTCAAGTATACATTTTATTTGTGATGTAAATAGCTTTAATAACATTTTAATAAAAATCGTTTTTGAGAAAAACATTTTCAAAAATTTTTCCCTGTAAAGGGACGTTTAGTTGGAGTCATTTTTTTTTTTTTTTTGAAAATCTTCGTATCACATTCTTGGAAGATGCCAAACTTACATATCAAGTTTGGTATATAACGATCTTTTCGTTTTTCAGCTATGCTGTCCACAGACACACACGGACCTTTTTCTAAAAATGCTTTTTTCTTTTGCACTCAGTGAACCTCAAAAGATATTTCCGGTGAAATCTCGGTATCGAATTTTTGGGTGGAACATAATACTTCCTCTAGACACTATGTACATAGTAGTGTAGAGAAAGTAAACCGCCTACCTGTATTTATTAATAAACAAAGATACTATATGCAAATTAGTTCAAGGACTTGGGCATGGTATTAAGATAAAGTGGAAGGCTCCTCTTAGGAAAAAGAATCTGATGCCTTCCAATCACATGACTTTCTATTCCTATTCTGCAATAAACTTTACTTATGAAAGATTATTCGTATATCTGCATCATGATTATTGAATTAAACATTAACAGAAATTATCTAATTAGTTATTTCCTTATAGGAAGAAATGAAATAAGGGAATACAGAGTAATAGCTGGTCACTGAGACATGGCCAAGAATAAAACAAAAGAAAAACCAATGACGACTTCCCGTTTGAGAAAAGTTTTAGTATTTGAATGTGTATACCGACAGCTAGGAATATCTTGGAAATGGTTAATACTACAAAAGTATATATTTGACACAAATCGTGTGCTCTAAGGAGATCTACACGCATACACAAAAAACACACTCACATACACATTGGTATTTATGGTCAGTACCTTTCAAAGATGTGACACAAAGGTTGTCAACAGACTCTTCCACAATAAACTGTTCTTTAAGTGGGACTTTTTCGAAAACTTCGAATTTCTCAAAAATAGCTCTATTATTTTGATTAAATATCAGGCGTTTAAGATATTTTCATAATAAATCAACTGCACATCTTAAATTTTCTAGGAATACCCTCTGAAGTTATCTTCATTCTGGATAACTTATATAACTGGTAAACCTCAAGATATACACAGAAAGTACTACAGAAAAGGTAGACGACATTAAAGCACACAGTTCATGTGAAATACTCTTTTCTGTGGAGCTAACCATTACCGATATATTCCTTGTTTTTGGTTTTAATTTCAAAATGCTACAGAAGCAAAATGAACGGAATTTCAACGTCATCAAATAGTGACCTGTTCTTAAAAATAATACTATCACTTCAACACAATGTATTGCCCACATTATATTTATAATGAATAATGCAATAACAGCATTCATGCAAACATTAATCTAGATTAACGTGAAGTTGTGAGAAAAATGCGCGGTTTGAAGAATAGTTTGTTGAAGAATGTGTAGGGAAAGTCATGTGAATGTAATACAGCAATACGGTTTTCTTGCAATAATCACCTCTGAGATATTCATTTTTATTGTTTGAAATTTTATATTCTGATTTGAAGTGTTTGCATTCGTTGTTTCTCATGATGTTATGCAAATAATAATAGTTGTTATACCCACAAGGGAATGAGTAATGAAACAATTCCTTCATACCCTTTTATAATAACATGCAGTAACTATATACAACCTTTTATAAAAAAAAATCTTTTATGTTCCATTCACATGAGTTTCTCTACATCTCTGTAACAAATTATTGTTAAAAAGCTTATTCTTCTATCTACTTCATGCTATTCGAGATAAATATTAGCAGAATTAGTCTTATTACTTCTTTCTTGTAAATAGAAGGGAAGTAAGGGAATACCATAAGCTAAAGTGACAGTCAAATATGTATCTTAAGAGCTGCTTACTATGTGATTGAAATTCCTTTGTTTGTATGGCTAGGAGTTGACAAATCCCCGTATGAGAAAAGTATAAGTATTTTAAAGCTGAAACCAAAAACAAAGAATATCTAAAAAAAAAAGACAGCTCTACAAAAATTAAAAAAACAAAAATTTGATGTGTTCCATTCACAAGAGATTCTCGACATCTCTGCAATAAATTATTGTTAAACAGCTTATTCTTCCATTTACTTAATTCTAATCGAAAAAAAAAATGGCTGAAAGGGCCTTCCTTGCTTCCTTGTAAGTAGAAGGAAATAAGGGAATTCATTAGGCTAATCGATAGTCAAATCTTTTAAAAGCTGGTCGCTATGTGATTGAAGTTCCTTTGTTTGTATGGACAGGAATTGAAAAGCTTCTGTATCAGAAAAGTATACATTTTTCAAAGCTGAAACCAATAACATGGAATATCTCAAAAACTATCAACTTACGAAAGACATGTATATAACATAAATTGTGTGCCTTAACGTGCTCTACAATTTTTGTACGTTAAAATTTTCTCTATCTCTTACGGTTTAACAGTTATGCAAAATTCCGTAAAATTCATTCAGAATAAAGTACTCATCAGAGGCTATTCTCGGAAAATTCAAGATATACATTTTATTTGCCATGTAAATATCTTTAATATACGACATTTTAATCAAAATGTTTAGAGACATTTATGAGAAAATCAAAATTTTCAAAAAAGGTTCCATGTAAGGATAGTTGGGGGTGGGGGGATTTTCTTGAAAATCTTCGTGTCGCATCCTTGGAAGATATCAAACCTAAATACCAAGTTTGGTTTTTAACGGACTTTCCGTTTTTGAGCTATGCTGCCCACAGACACACACGCACACCCACACACAGGCACACATACAGACAGACAGACACACACGGACATTATTCTTAAAATGTTTTTTTTTTTTTTTTGACTCACGGAGTCTAAAACATATATTTCCAGCGAAATCTCGGTTTCGAATTTTTGGGTGCATTACAATATCTTCTCTATACTCTATGTACAGAGTACGTGTAGTGAAAGTAGAAAGTATATGACATATGTGAGATCTACATTTTTTTTTTTTTGTGTAATAGGTTTTTGTCTATTAAGTTTTACCAGTAATGCAAAAGTCATCCGCAAAGAAGAGGTACTCAGAGGCTATCCCCAGCAAATTCAAGATATACAATTTATTTGCCTAAAATAAATATATACGATATTTTATTCAAACTCTTTAGAGCCCTTTTTGATAAAATCAAAATTTTCGAAATTTTTTCCATGTAAATTGCAGTTGGCAGTTGCAGTTCTTGAAAATCTTCTTGTCTTATCCTTGGGCGATATTAATCTTAAATACTAAATTTGGTATTTAACGGACTTCTCGTTTTTGAGCTGTACTGTCCACAGACACACAGACCCCCCCCACACACACATTCGCGCGTGCCCGTGTGCGCACATTAACCTTTTTCTAATTTTTTTTATTCAGAGGGTCTCAAAACATGTATTTCCGGTGAAATCCCAATAGCGCATTTTTGGGTGGAATACAATACTTTGTCTATACACTATGTACTCTGTACGTACAGAGAAAGTAATACATTGTAGAAGAATGTTTAGAAATATCATAGGAATGTAACATATTAGATTTTTGCTTTCTCTACCACATACCATGTGCATATTAGGTAGAGAAGGTATTGGATTTTACCAAAAATTCAATTCGGACATTTCATCAGAAATACGTGTTTTCGGAGTTTCTGAACCCAAAGCAGAAGCATTTTTATACAAAAGTCCGTTTATGTCTATCTGTGTGTGTGTGTGTGTGTGTGTGTGTGTGTGTGTGTGTGTGTGTACGCGCGCGCGTGAGTATGTGTGTGTGTAATCAGCATAACTCAAAAACAAAAAGTCGGTTGACATATTTGATATTTAAGTCCTGTATCTTCCAAAGGATGTGACATGAAGATTTTCAAGAAAATTCCGCATCAAAATCCTTTTACATGGAACTTCTTTCGAAAATGTTCATTTTTTCAAAAATGGCTGTAACGATTCTGTTTAAAATACTGTATATTTAAGACACATTAGTGGCAAATGAAATGTATAATTTGCATTTTATAGGAATAGCCTCTGAAGTCCTCTTCATTCTGAATGACTAGCAATCTATAAGAAATAGACAAAATCTTAGCATACAAAAAATGTAAATCTCGTTTTGTGGAGTTAACCATTTCCAAGATATTATTGGTTTAAATTTTCTAATAATTATACTTTTATCAAAGTCTTTAATTCGTTTCTCTGCACTTTTGCTCCTGGCCTTGCAAAAAGAAAAAAAAAAATGGAATTTCAAAGTTATCACATTGCCACCATTAGGCAAAAAAAATGTCTAATTCTTTAGCTTAGCGCGTTCCCTTATTTCTTTTGTAACTACAAAGAAACAAAGAAAGAGGCTATGCTTGCAAATGTTTATTTGGATCAGCATGAAATAAAATGAAGAAAATATTTTTAAAAATAATTTGTTTCAGACTCGGTAGTGAAATATATGTTAATGTAATATAGTAAATGTTTTAGTTATAGTGCTCACATAGCCGCTGGATATTTTTACTTTCTCCATACGCACTATGTACATAGTGTATAGAGAAAGTATTGCACTTCACCAAAAAATTCGATACCGAGATTTCACCGGGAATATATATTTTAGGGTCCCCAATATCCAAAAAAAGCATTTTCACAAAAGGGTCCGTGTGTGTGTGTGTTTTTTCTCAAAAATGGCTCTAACGATTTTGATTAAAATTTCGTATATTAAAGATATTTACCTGACAAATAAAATGTATATCTTGAATTTTCTGGGAATAGCCTCTGAAGAGTAGTTTATTCTGGATGAATTTTACTAAATTTTGAATAACTGCTAAACCGTAAGAGATGGACAAAAACTTACTACACAAAAAATGTAGAGCACATTAAAACACACAATTTATGTTATATACATTTTTTTCGTGGAGTTCGTAGTTTTTGTGACATTCCTTATTTTTGGTTTCTGCTATGAAAAACGTATACTTTTCTCATACAGGAACTTGTCAACTCCTATCCATATAGACAAAGGAGCTTCATTGACATAGCAACCAGCTTTTGACTATCACTTTAACCTACAGTTGTCCCTTATTTCGCTTCTACTTACAAGGAAGCGGGTAATTAGACTATTTCTGCTATTTTTTTCTGATTAGCATAAAGTAAATAGAAGTATAAGCTTTTTAAGAATAATTTGTTGCAGGGATATGGAGAAAGTCATGTGAATGATACACATCAGATTTTTCTAAAATTGCATTCGGAGGATCTCAAAACGCATATTTCCTTTAAATACCAACATCGAATTTTTGGGTGGAACACAATACCTTCCTCTGCTTACCTAAGGTAGGTGCGAGAGAAAATAAAATATTCAGTTATTGCACATCCAGATATTTTGATGCCGTGATTATGATAAAATCTTGGACCAAGATTGTTATTGCGACTGGAGACTTATGTGTTATTCGCTTAATTTTAAACGCTTTGGTACGAATATATTTTATTTTAATCCCTCAAAAGTAACGCAAATATTTTTAGCCGAAACTACAATAAATAAATTAAACTCAAAATGCAGATGGAGTCGAAACCGCGACCTTTGTACAAACTCTATAAGCTGATACTTTATATGTGACATGAACATATCCAAATAATCAAATACAGCCTGAACGTGAGAAGAAACGTTGCGTAAGAAAATGTTTTAATCAAAGTATAGCATAAGCGCTGAAGATTCTTTGTATAAATTTCTAGAGTTTAGTGTTAGATCTCCCTTTTAAGAGGTAATAAAAAAAGTAACGCCCGAACAGGGACTCGAACCCTGGACCCTTAGGTTAAAAGCCTAATGCTCTACCGACTGAGCTATCCGGGCTACAAGGAATGGGGGCCTTAACTGTATATATACCAAACAGCTATCCCTTTAATTGTGAAAAAACAAAGATAAGTTTTTATATTTACAAGATAATATGTGGTTTCTTTACCCTTATTCTGCGCCCTGCGTCTCTTTTTGACACTCCTAGTTATACATTTGTCCTGAAAGAAACTTATGCGTTGTCGGGTTCTTTCTCCCTTTACACGGTTTTGTTCATTAATGCATGTGAGAGACAATCTTGTTGTTGTAAAAGTTGTACTTCTGATTAATGTTCAGAGATTAGCTTTTTTTTTTTTTTATGTAATATTATAGGATAGGATCATGCCGCCAGGACGTGAAGATATGCTATTTCTTTCAGTTGTCTATTCATGTATTGCACTGCATTTTACACTTGTCCCGAGACCAGAAAAGTGTGCAAAAAAAATTGTACCCTGTCTTTAGGAGTATTTCTTCCATCTATTAGGTTAACCTGGCGTACTACTATTTTGGAATTCTCGGACGGAAAAGAAATCGATCTTATATCGATCACCTTAGAGAGTTATTCAAACAAGTTGGCAATATCTGTACGATAGTTAGCATCTTCACTTTTTTTCTGGCCTTAATGCAAGATTAGCAATCGGTCGGTCTGTGTTTGTGTTGCGGGACTGTCACGTTATGTTGAATATTGCAAGAAATAGGCGTGCATATTTTACGTTTTCTGATCAATTCGATCCTATTTTGTATCACAAGCGTTATTTATTTGTGTTCATTTAACATATCAAGTTTCGGGACTACTGCAAACAAGACAAAAAGTAAACATTCAAAAGCCATTAAGGACAACCTTGTGAAGAAATTGTAAGTAAAATTGCGAGCAAGTAGATTTAGTGTTGCTATAATATTATTTATGTAGAATACGGTGTTATTAAGGGGTTGGGAGATACAGGATTGCTTTCTAATGTGTTTTACCTGGTATACCCAGAAGGTATTTTAATGCGTAAAAAAGTAAGTATATTGAAATACATACATACCTAGAAAGTATCGCATACAAATAGTGTACATCAGGAAGGTCTAATTCTTACGCTATGTGAAAACAATAGAGACGCAGGTGCAGACACAAAATGAGATATACCATTTAACCTTGAACATAAAGCCTTGATCTTGGGCTTGAAGACAAGCCTACAAATGCCCTAGAAAATCTACGGTGTATACCTTCAAATTATTGTTTAGAGAGCTTAAAAATAAGCTGTTTATATTTTGGTAATATTATGAACATATTTAAAGAGTTATTTGTTATTATATGATAAAAAATGCTCCAAAAAGTTTGCAGTTACTATGATAGTCTTGAGACCGCATTTTATCTGCTGCCAGTGACCCATAGCCCCCTTTGTGATTTCTATGTATTGATGGTTTGAGGTACAGCTATTTTGAAGCCAACTGCATGAGAGTTCCTTAACCTGTTGATATTCTAAACGTAATCAAACATTACTCTAAATTAGCTATTTGCTGTCTTATTATAATGTGGTATGTAAAAATTAAACCTATGTTTATTCACATTTGTTTGGGATGAAAAGCCAAACTTCCATTAGTTCACATTTTTATTACTTTCATAGATACATTTGCAACCTTAATAAGGAAAGATCGCTGTAAAAAAAAAAACCCGTTATTTTAGATCTTTGGGGAATGATTTTTCTATTAGTGTGTTTCTTGTTTCAAGTTAAAATCCCAGAAAGCATTAATTAATAGTAGAAATGATGATTATCTTTATAATATTTGATGTTTATAATAATTTTGATATTTTCAGTTTTTGTAATAAGCATGTTACATAAAGTAGAACAACTAAGTACTATGTCATTTTATTTCATGTTGCAAATGTAAGTATATTTTCATACCTACGTATTTGACTGTTTATATTGCGTAACTCCCGGCAGAAAACTTGTTTTCATGTAATGTGCAATGTTTCCAAATGCATACATATGTTTACTTTACACTCGTCTCAAAATGAAATTAGATCTGATATCGCGTCTTAATAGACGAGTAATGCACCGATACTCATTGAAAAATTATAGAAGATAGACGGTTGATAACTTAATAGTGTTGGCATAATATGTTCCGAGAAAAAAATATTCTCTGTGGTGCGGGTGTAGAATGTTTGCCAACTATCCAAGAGGTCCCGCATTCTAATCTGGGAAGGTTGAGATAAGCTTGTTTTTTGCTGGCGGGGGGCGGGGGGGGGGCTGAATCCTGGAAAGATGAATGTCGCCCTGTCGGACAACTTTAAGCTCTGTAGATCAGGGCTCATTCGACTGTTTCATTAATTCATCGATTGATAGGTCCTAACCGGAATAATAGAAGAAGAAAAAAAAAAAAACCAACAGGAACATCAACAAACAAAAATAAAAACAATCTAACATTGTCCTTCAACAAATAAGTAAAGGTAGTAGGTAGTAAGTTTTTTTGGGATGATTTCTCCTAAACATGTATTTTCGATGATATTTCGGTATTAAAATTTTAGGTGGAATACAATAATTTTATATACCGGCTATATATACTCTGACTTGCCTACTGTTGAAAAAATGACTGTTTTTACTTCTTCAGTTTCTATTTATTTTTCTTGGCGCCACCCATCATTGGGAGAAAAACAATTCATGTGTTAAATTCACATGACTTTCTCTACCTGTTGGGCAAATGAACTATTCTTATAAAAGACTATTCTTTAATTTAAATTATGCCAATAGAGATAAACATTATCAGTAATGGTTTTATTATTATTCCTTATAAACAGAAGGGAGATAAAGGAATATACTGACAGTGAAATTTTTCAAAAGCTAGTTGCAGTGTGGTTGAAATTCGGTTCTCTTTGTATAACCAGGAGTAAAATAAAAGAAAGAAAAATTACAAATTCTCTTTTGAGAAAGAATTAAGTAATTAAAAACTGAAACCCACAACAATGCATATCTCGTAAGTGCTTAACTCCACAAAAAAAAAAAAAAACATTCTTACAAAAAATTATACTTTTATCTACATCATGCAATTCGAAATAAATATTAGTAGAATTGGTCTTATTACTTGCTTCCTTGTAACTAGAAGAGAAATGAGGGAATAAATTAGACTAAAGCGATAACTAAATCTTTTAAAAACTGGACGCTATCTGAATCAATTGAAATTCCGTTCTCTTTGCAATGCTAGCATTAACAAAAGAGAGCTGAAAGCAAAGATGACTTTGCGTTTGAGAAAAATATAAGTAGTTTTAAATTGAAACCAATAGCACAAACTATCTAGGAAACGGTTAATTCTCAAAAAAGAGAGGAAAAAAAAAACATAAATTGCATATTTTAACAGATCTACGGCTTTTGTGGAGTAAGTTTTCGTCTATTTCTTACGTTTTACCAGTTACACAAAAGTCATCCATAAAGAAGAGATCCTCAGAGACTATTCAGAAAATTCAAGATACACTTGTTTTGCGACACGAATATCTTAAACATACTATTTTTATCAATTTAGAGCTATTTTTGAGAAAAAATCACGGACATTTTTTATAAAAATGTTTTTTTTAATTCAGGGGGTCTCAAAACATATTTTCGGTGAAATCTCGATATAGAATTTTTAGATGTAATACAATGCCTTCTCTATACATTATGTGCACAGTACGTGTAGAGAAAGTAAAAATCTGATGTGTTCCATGATTACCTCGATCTGTTCTGAAAACAAACTATTTTTACGAACGATAATGCTTTTATCAACATGATGCTAATCGAGATAAAGTTATAGAAATGATTTTATTACTTACTTCCTTGTAAGTAGAAGGGAAAAAAGGGAACACACAAGGCTAAAGCGACATTCAAATGTTTTAAGAACTGCTGCTATGCGATGGACATTGAAATTCGAATCTCTTTCCATAGCCAGGAGTAAAACGAAAGATATGCGAAACGGACGAGGACTTCTCTTTTGAGAAACTTTTATGTATTTTACCAAAAGTTGATACCAATAACGAGTATGTCGTAAATGGTTAGCTCCAAAAAACTGTATTATACATAAATTATGTGTTTTAACTAGTCTACATGTTTTTTTGCAGTTTTTGTCTATCTCATACGGTTTACCAGCTATGCGAACATTATTCAAATGAAGAGTACTTCTGGGGCTACTCCTATGAAATTCAGGATATATATTTTATTTGCCATTGTAAATACCTTTAATATGCGGAATTTCGATGAAATCGTTAGAGCCATTTTTAGAAAGTCGAACATTTCTAAAAATGTTCCATGTAGAGGTAGTTTGGGATGTGGAGATTTTTCTAAACATCTTCGTATCGCATGCTTAGAAGATACTGCACTTAAATACCAAGTATGTTATTTAACTGAGTTTTCGTTTCTGAATTATGCTCTTCACATACATACATACATACATACATACATACATACATACATACATACATACATACATACATACATACATACATACATACATACATACATACATACATACATACATACATACATACATACATACATACATACATACATACATACATACATACATACATACATACATACATACATACATACATACATACATACATACATACATACATACATACATACATACATACATACATACATACATACATACATACATACATACATACATACATACATACATACATACATACATACATACATACATACATACATACATACATACATACATACATACATACATACATACATACATACATACATACATACATACATACATACATACATACATACATACATACATACATACATACATACATACATACATACATACATACATAATACATACATGCGCACATACATACATGCGCACATACGCACATACATACGCACATACATACATACATACATACGCACATACATACATACATACATACATACATACATACATACATACATACATACATACATACATACATACATACGCACATACATACATACATACATACATGCATACATACATACATACATACATACATACATACATACATACATACATACATCCGTGGTGTAATGTTACCATGTTATCACCTACCCGGGTTCGATCCCAAGCGACCGCATGTGAGATTTGTGGTGGACAAAGCGGCGCAGGGACGGGTTTTCTCCGGGTTCTCCGGTTTCCCCCGCCATCTCATTCCACCGGGGCTCCATCTTCATGTATCATCAGTGTCATCGCTTGCGGTGCCAGAGCAGTAAAAGGGGCGTTAAACACTACAAAAAAAATTAACATGCTAAATTCATATATCCAAGGTCGCGGGTTCAAACCCGGCGGAGGATGATGGATTTTTTTCGGACGGAAGTAAAGCCGTTGGTCCCGTGTTGAAGATTTAAAAGAACGTAAAAGAACCCCAAGCCTCATAAAAGAGGCCTCTGAGCAAAATTAAGCGGTCTTTCACGCCAGCTTAAAATGGGACGCTGAGAACCACAGCAGTTAAAGAACGTCCATAAATAAAGCGCCATTTCATTTTATATCTTCATTCTAAATGACATTTGCATAACTGTTAAACTGTAAGAGATAGACAAAAACTTATTGACAAAATATACATTTGTAGGTACGATATTTTATTTTTTAATTTTTGTTGTAGAGCTAACCATTTTCGAAATTTTTTCTGTTATTGGTTTCAATTTTAAAATACTTAAACCTTTCTCAAACCGGAAGTCCTTATCCGTTTCATTACTCCTTTGTTTTATTCCTGGCAATTGAAAGAGACTCGTTTCAATGTGAATCCAATAGGATAGCTGTTAAAACATTCGACTGTCGCTTTAGTCATTTCTCTCCTACTTAGAAGCAAGTAAGTAATGAGAACATTTCTGCTATTGTTTATCTTGACGAGTGTGATGCAGATAAAAGAATAATCTTTTGTAAGAATAGTTTGTTTGCAGATCACATCAGATTTTTATTTTGGTGATATTATTAAAGGGCGTTCTGTTTTATTGTTGGAACCAGTAGAAAAATTCAGTGCTACAGCCGGGATTTGAATTTTACGGTTGGTTCTAACCATAAAAGGCGCATTTTTATTTGCAATGCATTTTCACTATAAAATTGCGACGCAATCTGCGACAGAAATGTGACAATTAACGCTTGTTAGTGGTGCGCTTCTACTAGGAGTCTTGCCTTATATTCACGAAGAGTAGTGAGTGTAGACAGAAAGTATAGTTCACAGTTTAATATTCTTGTTCCATACGCTGTTGAGTGAGAGCTCATATGAACTACCGCAGGAAATATATGGCAAGGAATGCCACGAGCGAGCCTGGTGGTCTTTTATAGCTAACTGCCTATTGTCTCTTAATGTATCCTTCGTATTCAATGTGTATTGTAGTCATATGTCAAGGAGAGACTCACTCACTTGATAGCACTGCTTCCATGTTACTTATTGTTCAGGAGCACTGAGAGTGAAATTTCAAAATTCTATATTTTGATACAACTTTTACTTTCTCTAGCCCGTATATATATTGTGGATAGAGATAGTATTGTATTTCACCCAAAAATTCGACTTCGAGATTTCAGCGGAAATATATGTTTTGGGGTCTCCGGAGTCCAATTTTTTACTTTCTCTATACGTACTATACATAGTTATAGAGAAGGTATTGTAATGCACCCAAAAATTCGATACCGAGATTTCACTGAAAATACATGCTTTAAGACACCATGTATACAAAAAAAGCATTTTTAGAAAAATGCCCGTGTGTGTGTGTCTGTGTGTATGTGTGTGTGTGCGTCTGTGGGCAGCATAGCTCAAAAACGAATGGACCGTTAAATACCAAACTTGGTATTTAAGTTCAGTATCTTCCAAAGATGCGACACGAAGGTTTTCAAGAAAATTCTCCCACCCCAAACTACCCTTCACATGGAAAATTTTTCAAAAATTTTGATTTTCTAAAAAATGGCTCTAACGATTTTGATTAAAATATCGTATATTAAAGATATATACCTGACAAAAAATATGTATATCTTGGATTTTCTGGGAATAGCCTCTAAAGACTACTTTATTCTGGATGAATTTTACTGAATTTTGCATAACTAGCAAACCGTAAGAGATAGACAAAAACTTACTACACAAAAATGTAGATCAGGATAAAACACACAATTTATGTCATACATTTTTTTCGTGGAGTTGATCGCTTTTGAGATATTCGTTGTTTTTGGTTTCAGCTTTGAAAAACTTATGCTTTTCTCATACAGGAATTTGTCAACTCCCGTCCATACAAACAAAGGAACTTCAGTCACATAGCAACCAGCTTTTGACCATCTGTTTAATCTATGGTACTCTCTTTTTTCGCGTCTACTTTCAAGGAAGCAAGTAATACGACAATTTCTGGTAATTGTTTCTCGATTAGCATGATAAATAGAACCATAAGCTTTTTAACAATAATTTGTTGCAGAGATGTAAAGAAAGTCATGTGAATGGAACACATCAGAATTTTTTTTTAGAAAAAGCAACCGCGCACGCGTGTTTGTGGACATCATAGCTCAAAAACGAAAAAAAAAACTTGGTATTTAAGTTCAGTATCTTCCAAGGATACGACACAAATATTTTCAAGAAAATCCCCCATCCCTAACTACCCTTTACATGAAAACATGTTCGAACATTTTGATGTTCTCAAAAATGGTTCTAACGATTTTGATTAAGATATCCTATATTAAGGATATTTACCTAACAAATAAAATGTATATCTTGAATATTCTGGGAATAACCACTGAAGACCTCTCTATTCTGGAGTAATTTTACTGAATTTTGCATAACTGGTAAACGGTAAGAGATAAACAAAAACTTACCACACAAAATATATAGATCTTGTTAAAGCACACAATTTATGTCATATACGCTTATTTTGTAGAACTGATCGTTTCTGAGATATTACTTGTTATTGGTTTCAGCTTTAAAATGCCTATACTTTTCTCAAACGGGACCATAGAAGGCGTACTGAATACAAGTAACGAGCTTTTAAAGGATTGGACTAATGTATTCCCTTATTTTCCTTCTATTTACTAGAAAGTAAGTAATAAGACCAATTCTGGTAATGTTTATATTGATTAGTATGATGTAGTTAAAAGAATAATCTTTTGTAAGAAAAGTTTGTTTGTGGAACAGCTAGAGAAAGTCATGTGAATGGAACACATCAGATTTTATGGAAGTATTACTGTGATTGCATTATTATGTTAACACGAATACCACATTTCATTCAAATTGGATTAATACTTTGGAAGTTCAAAATTATTTCATAAATTTCATTATGTAAATATGTTACATAATCAAAATGTCTCACGCGCCTCAAAATTTGACAAAATTGGTTGGCATTTTCTGAATCGAAGCCTTGAGTCATACACACAACTTTAAAGAGGGTTCTTTTGATAACTCTAATTACTGCATTAATATAACATTTAAAATGGCTAGAAATTTTAATCTCTAAAATTAATCATTTTTACAGCACGTATGTACATCGTATACAGTAGATAAAGAAGGTATTCTACCTATTTCACTAAAAAATTCGATACGGCGGTTTCACCGAAAGTACATGTTTGAGACCTTCTGAACCCTTCCCTCAAAAGAAGTATTTTAAGAAAAATATTCATGTGTGTGTGTATGTGTGTGTGTGTGTCTTTGAGCAGTATAGTTAAAAAAATCTTATGTGTTTCATTCAGATGACTTTCTCTACATCTCTGCAACAAATTATTCTATTTACTTCATCTAATCGAGAAAAAATTAGCAGAAATAGTCTTATTACTTGCTTCCTTGTTAGTAGAAGCGAAATAAGGGAGCACCATAGGTTAAAGGATAGTCAAAACCTGGTTGGTATGTGACTGACGTTCCTTTGTTTGTATTACAGTGGTTGACAAATTCCAGTATGAGTAAAATATGTTTTTCAAAGCTGAAACCAAAAACAAGGAATATCTAAAAAACTACGAACTCCACGAAAAAAAATTATATAACATAAATTGTGTGTTTTAACATGCTCTACATTTTTTGTGCTTTAAGTTTTCGTCCATCTCTTACGGCTTAGCAGTTACAGAAAATTCCGTAAAATTTATCCAAAATAAAGTAGGCTTCAGAGCTATTCCAAGAAAAATCAAGATATCATTTTATTTGGCAAGTTAATAACTTACATAGAACATTTTTTCGAAAATTTTGTTTTGCTCAAAAATGATTCTAATGATTTTGATTAAAGTGTTTAAAATATTTTCATGACAAGCGAAATATATATATATATATATATATATATATATATATATATATATATATCTTTAATTTTCTGCGAATAGCCTTTGAAGAGCTCTTCATTCTGGATGACTTTTATGTACTCGTAAACCGTGAGAGATAGACAAAAATTCCCAGATGTCAGTCCTATTAATAACAGAAAATTCTGTCACTCAGTGTTATAAAATTATAACATTCCAATGTAGTCAACTTTGGTTTATGCGTCCACGGCCTCATTCAAGTAGGCTATGACTCTGAAAGCTCGTATCGATCCATAAAATCGCGGATGATTTGAATGTCATGAACATGGAATCTGCTGAACCAAACGAAATTATGTAAGCAGCGGAGAGAGCAAAACTACAACTGTTAAAGTGTCTTCGATTTGTGCGAGTAAGTCATCATGTTGTCAGCACTGATACTATGCAAGGCAGCAACTGAGTATCGCAAACAACTAAGCATGAACTCCCTGAAATAGGTAAAACAATCTATTTATACTTATGTCTATAAATATTGAGAATTGTGTAAAAATAGTGCATGGCACACGTGTTAAAATTGTTTTATGTTGTGCCTACGGCCTCTTTTCGTAAGCTTTCCACTCACAATGTAAAACAAAATGTTTACCACTTGTATCATAAATAACTATTGTCACATCCCTATCATGCATACTGTACATCAGTGATTCCCAAACTGTGGGTCGCGGGATTCTGTCTGGGGGGTCGCGGTGGATGTTTGTATTTATTAATAAATAATAATGATACATAATATATAATAATGCTTATTATTATAATTATCATTATTATTATTAACAATAGTATAATACTGTTTTATAACAATGGGAAAAGTAGAATTCAATCACTTATTACATATTACATTTAAACAGGATTATATTTTATATTTTAAGAAAAAAATGTTGATTCTACAATTTCACAGTAAATGAACATGTACACATTTTATGTAAACTATTAATTACTACACTGCGTATCAGAATGATTAGTGAGAAGAATGAGCCTGTTTGCTATTAATCGTTCAATGCCTGGCTGTATGCTAGTTGCACACATTATTAAGTCACTTTCTAGCTGCAGTCTATTCCTAGATTTAGTCTTGATGTTCACCATCGACGAAAGTCCAACTACGCAGAGATATGAGGAGCAGAACGGAATTAGCATTTTAGCGCAACAGACACCAGATCAGGGTATTCTGTTCTTCTTGCTAGCCAGTATGTATTCGCATCTTCCTTCTGAAAAGTATGCTTTAAACTTTGGTCTGAAGAAAGTTCAATTAATTTATCCTGTAACTTCGCACGTATGTCTGAAAATTCAACAGCTGTTTCATTAAATGGATCAACTATCCATTGTAGGCCTAAATTATTAGTTGATGGAGTTTAATCTTATAGTTGATTCATAAGTTCTTGCAAGTGCATTACAATTAAGTCTGATGATAATTTTAAATTGACACCGAATTCTAACATTGAATCAGTAAACTCAGATACTGATGGAAAAGTAACAATTTTTTTTTATTTTCAGTACGTTTAATCCATACTTTTATTTTTCTAAATGAAGGCATTGCCTTTATCTTCTGCTTATAGAATGTTCCTCCCTTGCAAATCAGTATTCAGCTCATTAAGATGACTAAATAATGTCGGCCAAGTAGGCAAGTTGCGATAACCTAAATGGATTTCTGATAAGTTCGGCACACTCATTATTGTCTGATTGAAAAAAACAAGAGTGCTTCAGATCTCAGTTCAAACAATTGGTCAACACTACCGCGCGAAAGCCAGAGGACTTCGGTATCCAAGAGCGGTGATTTGTGTAATGCTCTCCCATTATGTGAAACACATAATCGAGTTTGTAGTGGCCGACTTTTAATGAAGTTAACCATTTTAATAGCAGTGGTGAGAACTTCTTGTGATTGATGTGGTATTTTTTACGACCAAAGCATGTCGATGAAGGAAACAATGTATCCATTTAGTGTTTGGCACAGTTAGATTGGAATTGTTTAATAAGACCAAGACCAACTGTGTTTACCTTAAGGATTTTGCCCTATTACTACATATAGTGATGCATTTTTTCGAGCCAATTTCAGAATTTTGTGTAGCATCAATAAAAGTAGCATATAAACACTGTGTGACCAGTTAGATATTTTTAAAACAGAATATCCTCTTTTATTGACCCTTCTGATTCATATCTTACAAAACATAAAAACTGTGCACAGTACGCCACATCATTAGATTCGTCAAATTGAATTGATATAAATTGACTCTTTCTTATTTTTTCTATTAACGGTTCACGTACATTTCCAACCATTTCTTCAATCCTTCTGGAGACTGTATTATGTGTTAATGGTATTGATTTTAATTTATTTGCATCCTCAACGCTCAATACTGTTGACACCATATCGATTGCAGAGGGAAGTAGTAAAGTTTCAACAATAGTGTGTGGCTTACATGTTTTAGCTACTCTTAATGAAGCATTTTCTAGTTAACATTACTGACCTGTGTAATTGTAGTCTTCTGACTGTTGAGAATGTCCCGCTTCCTCCGAAAGACCCAAGGTCGCGGGTTCAAACCCGGCGGAGGACGATGGATTTTTTCGGGTGTAAAAATCCTGAGCATGGCCTCCTTCGGAAGGGAAGTAAAGCCGTGGGTCCCGCGTCGTAGATTTACGGCACGTAAAAGAACCTCAAGCCTGATAGGAGAGGCCTCTGAGCAAAATTAAGCGGTCTTTCACGCCCAATTTAGAATGGGACGCTGAGAACCACAGCAGTTAAAGAGCGTCATAAATAACACGCCATTTCCATTTCCTCCGAAAGAAGTCTACAGGTTTGTCCTTCAGAGATGGACGTTTTGTAGCAAGATGTCTGATGAGCTTAGAAGGTTTCTTACTCTCTGCTGATAATACTTCACAATATACAACGCATTGTAGTCGATCACCCAACACCGAGAAACCAAATTGTAAATAGGTTTCAAAATACGATATCGTATTTACGGCTTGCGCTTTCTTTGCATCTTGATAGGAACTGCTACAGCAACACCAGCCTTTTATTTTTTAGGGGACACGGACGTGAAATATTTCTAAAAGTCGATTTTTTAATTTATATGGCATTAAAAAGCCTTCTTTGCATCTTGATAGGAACTGCTACAGCAACACCAGCCTTTTATTTTTTAGGGGACACGGACGTGAAATATTTCTAAAAGTCGATTTTTTAATTTATATGGCATTAAAAAGCCCGATTGTTCCAGATTATAAATATATATGATTTATGTGTGTTTTTTTAACCTTTAGAGACATTTAAATTTGGATTTTAAAGATGGCGGTGCAATGACCATGTGCTTTTAAATCCTATGTCTGGAAGTTGAAATGTCTACCTTTACCACTGCTCCATATTATCATAAAATACTTTTCTTAAACATTTGACAGGCAGTAACTAAGGCTAACACTTACATTGTCAGTCTTCGGGCATGATAGGCTATTAATTGTTTTCTGTAAACAAAGTGTTTTGCTGAGTTAGTTTTCGCATTGTTTTAATTTTTTCCGTTTTAAAGATATTTTACGTCTTCTAAATTGATTGTAAAGATCGGTATTATGGTCTTGCTATCAGAAGAAACTCAGGAATTCTAGAAGACATGAAGAAGGCAGTATGGGCCACTTTGTTTCATAGGATCTCCACTGATGAAAATCCACAGCATGGGCTATGTCCAATGGGAAAAAGTTCTTGGTGCAAATACCAAGTGAAGCTAGAGAGAAACAGCACCTTCATAAAGCCACTCTTTCTTTGGCAATAAGGGAAGTAATTAAACGAATCTACAGAGACCTTGGTAATCCTCAAATTCTCTCCAAGAGTTTGCATGGTCGTACTCAGAAACCCAACGAGTCCTTCAATATCTATTTTTGGGAACGGCTTCCAAAAACTGAGTGTATTGGCCTGACTTCTCTAAAAAAAATCTAATGTGTACCAATCACATAACTTTCTCTACATCTCTGCAACAAATTATTCTTAAAAAGCTCATACTTCTATTTACTTCATTCTAATCAGAAAAAATAGCAGAAATAGTTTTATTACTTACTTCCTTGTAAGTAGAAGCGAAATAAGGGAGTACCATAGGTTAAAGTGATAATCAAAAGCTGGTTGCTATGTCACTGAAGTTCCTTTGTTTGTATGGACATCAGTTGACAAATTCCTGTATCAGAAAAGTATATGTATGTTTTTCATAGCAGAAACCAAAAACAAGGAATGTCTCAAAAACGATGAACTCCACGAAAAATATGTATGTAGCATAAATTGTGTGTTATAACGTGCTCTACATTGTTTGTGTAGTAAGTTTTTGTCCATCTCTTACGGTTTAGCAGTTATTCAAAATTCCGTCAAATTCATCCAGAATAAACTACTCTTAAGAGGCTATTCCCTGAAAATTCAAGATATACATTTTATTTGTAAGGTAAATGTCCTTAATATGTGATATTTTAATCAAAATCGTTAGAGCCATTTTTCAGAAAATCGAAATTTTCGAAAAAATTCCATGTAACGGGTAGTTTGGGGTGTCGCATCCCTGGAAGGTACTAAACTTAAATATCAAGTTTGGTATTTTACCGACTTTTCGTTTTTGAGTTATCGTGTTCACAGATACACGTACACACGGACACACACACACGCGCGCGCGCGCGCGGACCTTTTTGTGAAAATGTTTTTTTTTTATATAGGGGACCCTAAAACATATTTCCGGTGAAATATCGGTATGGAATTTTTGGGTGGAGAGCAACACCTTCTGTATACACTATGTACATAGTAAGTGTAGAGAAAGTAATAAGTGCAATGGATACCGTGATATGTTTCAATGATGGAGCCATAAACAGAGTGAAAGTCCTAGAAAAATTAGGTATTCGTCCTGGTTTCATCACTATTGCAGTCCTCACCATCATTAACAGGTTTCTTCTTAGCAATACATTATTCAGCTCATATTGATTTAGCATTCATCGACAGTGAATTGACGAAGCAGAAAAAGTCAGCCAAAGAGATGACAAAGAAAGCCAGGAGCATCAGAAGAAGAGACAAAAAGAAAGCAGAGGACAGAGAAACCCAAAATGAGCAAGAATATGCACTTGAAATGTTCTAAACCACCACATTCATGAGTAATAACTGTTAGTAATGTTATTTTCTTTTTCTCCGTAAACTTGAAAGTTTCATATTTAGGTCCACTTTTCTCAAAAATCAATAACGCTAGTTATGAAACTTTGCACATCTTTTAAGTATCAATACTGTTAGATATACCTGGTAGCACTTTTACTAAATTATCTCTTAAAACTTAAGTATCAGAAATTTTACACTGATTAAATTTAATGAAATATTTGAGTAAATATTTTCATTAAGTGATAAATTCATTTTTCCTACGTTTACCTCATCATTTTAGATATAACACATACTTCTCTATATGTCTAATTGAAACATGTGCAAAACGTTATTTTTTAGCATTGTGATGATTTTTATTATCTTCTTGTAATATAGCAGCTCCTCCTTCTTTAAATTTATTACGAGAAATTGATTAATTAAATAGAATAATTGGTTGAATGTGAATAGTTATATTATTTTTAATAATAATTTCATTTTTAGAGCTGCTTATGCTTTGTATTTATATTCTTATAGCCAACATGGAATTTATTATTCTGGAATTTATAAAATATGCTTCTGCATATATGTGCACCTGAATTCAAATTTATTGTTTTTCTTTGTAATAAAAACATTTTACTGTGGCCAAATATTATTTCAGGTATACCTTATGTTTATTATAGTACACTTCCCTACCACGTATGGTTTGTATATATGAAGTGGTTACAGAGATACAAGTTCAATAACAGAGCATTAAAAACCTGGCAGTTCACGTCCGGGTCGCCGAACTTATCCATGTACGTTCTTATTAAGTATGCATTATAATTATTTTGACCAGTTATCTAGCAATACAACAATGGGTAATGTGACTAACTAAATACATTATTGTATGACATGTCACATTGTTGAACTGTGCGCGCGAACTTGCAAATTGATCATTATTCATTATTAAGCAGTGAATTGAATGGAGAGGGTCGCCAATAATTTAATTATGAAAAGGGGGTCGTGTGTGCAAAAAGTTTGGGAACAGCTGCTGTACATGCTACCTGCTCTTAAACATTTCCGCTACAGGCACAGGGTGGTACATAGTACTGCTTTACTGCTTTGTAAGAGAGGGCGTTTAGTTGTTGTGGTTATTTAGTTCTTGTGATGTTTTCTCGGCTTTATGTGAGCATCATGCAGGAAGGAGGCTTTTAACAACCTCAACGCCCTTGAAGCGTGCCGCAAGTTCTTCCTTGCAGCCCTTTCATTTTCTAAAAGGGGCCACGCATCCGGTGACTCAATCTATTGCGTTACTCGGTTCCGTTCTTATAAGGTACACCATTTAATTGCAAAGCGATTATCGCCCACTTGAACACTGATCAAGTGAAAGCAAGCAGTGATCGCTCTTTGTCGTGATGGGAATGTGCTGTACCAGGTCCATTATTGTGCCTCGGAAAGCAACGCGTTGATATTCTCAATTTGGTGGACGTGAAAAGAGATTTTTATGGGGAAAGAACCTACAGAAAAAGATTTCTGACTTGTTATATTCACATGATTTTCGCTACCTTTTTACAACTACTCTTACCAAAGATTATTCTCCTATCTACTTCTTGCTAATCGAGATAAACATTAGTAAAAATGGTCTTAGCTCCCGCGGTGCCATATATTCACAGATGTTAAAGCAGTTTGGCTAAAATGGCACCCTAACTCATCTGCTTGTCGCGAATGGATGGAAAGAGGTATTTAGGGTTTACCCAAGGCTGTGTTGAACCTCTTCAGCCACGTTAATTTTTACTTTCTCTACACGTACTATGTACATAGTGTATAGAGAAGCTGTTGCATTCCACCCAAAAACTCGATACCGACATTTCAGGCTCCCCCTGAATCCAAAAAAAAAGCATTTTCAGAAAAAGGTCCGTGTGTGCATCTCTTTGTGTGTGTGTGTGTGTGTGTTTGTGTGGTGAGCATAGCTCAGAAACGAAAACACGTTGAATACCAAACTTGGTATTTAAGTTTGGTATGTTCCAAGTATGCGACACGAAGATTTTCAAGGAAATCCCCCACCTCCAACTACTCTTTACATGGAACTTTTTTCGAAAGTTTTGATTTTCTTAAAAATGATTAACGATTTTGAGTAAAATATCGTACATTAAAGATATTTACCTGGCAAATAATATGTATAACTAAAATTTTCTGGGAATAGCCTTTGAAGACCACTTAATCCTGGATCAATTTTACGGAAATTTGTATAACTGCTAAACCATAAGAGATGGACAAAAACTTGTCACACAAAAAATATAGAGCAGCTTAAAACACACAATTTATGTGATATACGTTTTTTTTCGAAGAGAGTTGATCGTTTTTGAGACATTCTTTATTTTTATCTTCAACTTTGAAAAACTTATACAGGAATGTGTCAACTCCTGTCCATACAAACAAAGGAACTTCAGTCACACAGCAACCAGCTTTTGACTGTCACTTTAACCTAAGGTACTCTCTTATTTCGCTTCTACTTACAAGGAAGCAAGTAATATGACTATTTCTGCTATTTTTTTCTCGATTAGCATGAAGTAAATAGAATCCTAAGCTGTTTAACAATAAGTTGTTACAGAGATGTAGAGAAAGTCATGTGAATGGAACACATCAGCTTTTTCTGTTAGCTATTTGTAGTGACTGAATTTCGTGGACGACTCATTCGTTCTGTCCGGCAGGCATTTTTGTTTTGTTTTATTTATTTCAAAATTACTACAACTCCATACTTTGTTTTGGAGGGTTTGGGACATCTATTTTGTTTGGTTTTTGCTATTTCTAGGAGTTGTTCGTATGTTGTGTCTGTTTCTTCGGTGAGGGTTTCTGTTTGGTGTTCTGTGAGCCAATTGAGTTTCTTGATGGTAGTCGTAAGGTCTTTAATGCTGGTTTGTATTTCTATGATGTGTTTGTATATATGCAGTGCTGTTTGTAAATCTTCTCTATGGTTGTCGAAATCTTGCGTAATTTGGCCGTTTTGGATGTTTCCGTGATGGATGTTTGCTGATTGGTTGTGGTTCTGGCGGAGTCAGCGGTGATTGGTTCCGATGTGTAGATGTCCTTCTTGCTGTTGTGCTGGGTTGTTGTGTGTGCCAACAGCTACTACGGCTAAGCTCCTATACAGTCCTTCAAAGAATTGTTTGGGCATCAAAATTTCATCCCCAAAACAAATAAAAATGTTTTGTAAACAAATTACACCAGCGGTGCACCACGACTGGCAACAGTTGAGCAATATTGCTACCTCCTTTCACTCCCCAACCTCATTTACACCCGCCATTCTTCAAACCTCACATCTCATCAGAACGTAGTTAAATTCTAGCAAGAATGGCTACACGTCTAAGACACCTTCGGGCTACCCTCAGCCTGCCAACTGCTCGTGTCGTGCTGTGTCGTCATCATCATCATCATCATCATCATCATCAAGATTGAGCCTCGAAAGGGATATTCCGATCTCATGAACGAAATTATTACTATGTCCATCTTTTCTTCGGTCTGCCAATGTTTCTCCTGCCCATGGGTTTATAATTTAATAGCAATTTTGGGATGCGGTAATCTTTCATTCTTTGAACATATTCCTTCAGTTTGTTCTATATTGGTGCATATTCTGCCAGTCTAAGCATGCCGAGAATTTTTCGATCTTATCATCTTTTTTTTTTATCTATAAAGTCTAATCCGTGATACTTCCTAGGTAACATTCAATACCTGTATGGAATTTTACTCAAAACTGTTAGAGCCATTTTTGAGAAAATATAATTTTTCGAAAATCTTCTTATTACATCCTTTAAAGATGCTGAATATAATTATAAAGTTCGGTATTTAAACTTTGTTTTTGAATTATGCTGTTCATAGACAGACAGACAGACAGACAGACAGACAGACGCATACACAAGAATAATCATCCCCCCCAATACATACATTTCTTTAAAAGTACTAATTGTATCAGACGTTAGCATATCCCATTTTGTTTGGCCTTGTGGTATATATGCCACGAAAGAAACGTTCAACGTCTTGTTCAATGCATGTGCCCATCTCCATGCTTTTGAGTTGGCAAATTTGCCTCGGGTTCATAAGGTTCCGAATTTGCATCTCGGTTGGCGTGAACGATCTTCTTCTTTTTTTTTTTTTACTATGAATTGTAGAACAGCTAACTTGATTGGCTTTGTAACACTATTTGCTTGGCGTGAAGCGAAGATAATATGGTTTGGGGATAAGAACTTAGCTGCACCTACCTCTGACTACGGTGGTCTACACCGCTTGACGCGAGGCGAAGGTGGTTCGGGGATGAGACCTAAAGGCTACTGACATTCACATAATGCCAACAAGGTATTTTAATTTACAGTTCTGTCGTGATTGGCCAAATTGTTAAAATAGATTTTTAAAAAATCGTATTATCGCATGTTATTAATTCTTTTACGGTTATGTATGTGGCAAATACATTTAGGTACCCATTTCGTCCACTATCTCTAACATCTGCAGAAACGTGCGTAGGAGGGAAAAGAAAGGAAAATCTGGGAGGGGGAGCACTAAGCCTGAGACATTGTGATTATCAATTTACTTTGTCCTTTTTGTCCTCGGATTTTACATTTTAATCTTTCGGGAATCATCTACATACAGCTTCACAGTATTGTAATCATCATGATGTTGAAAATGCACGTTCTTTTCGGTTTAATTATATTTAATTGTTTACTATTCCTTTAAAATTAAAGTTCAAACAATTTCAAGAATACGCCTCCGCGGAAATATTGAGCATTTTGGTAAAAACACGTTTATAACTAAAGAGACTACTTCTCGTATTTTATTTCTCTATTGCTTATGTATATTAAATTGTATATTATTGCATTTATTCAATGCATTCTCTTTCCAGACGTTTCTAAAATTTACGTTTGGATATTTAGGAAATGTGTGTATTTTTTTTATTGCTTCATTTTTAACATCATATCGGGGGCTTTCACTTGTGAAACTGTAGGTTCAGAACATTAGGTTAAATTTTATATTACTAAACACACGCACATTCACTCTCACATTTATACTTCCAGACTCTATGGGGGATAGGGAATAATTCCGGTTAAAGAAACATTCCCGCCCCAGCCGGGAATCGAACCCGGGACCTCCGGGTGAAAAGTAGCTCGCTGACTACTCGACCACGGAGGCAGTCTATGTGGTATTGTGTGTAGTGGACTAGAGCACAACGGGAAACCCTTTAAATACAACATATACTTGAGAGACATCCACTCAATCTTTATTTAACTATACATATGTATATATGTAAAACTATCAATGACATATTTTCTCAGTGAATGAGATTATCTTGATTGTTTATTTTTACTTTTTTTATTTATTTATTTATTTATTTTGTAGATATCCTGTGAACTCCCGGCTAAGATATAGACGGGAAAATAATAAATTAGAGAAAACTACAAAATAATTTAAATATATTATTTGTGATAAATAATTATTCCATAGCATAAAAAATTTCCTAAATATTCATCATAATATTTATATTGTGCCAACTTAAAGTTCTTCATCTAATGGTTTTAACGTTAAGGGGGGTTTATACGCAAAAGGGTTTTCCCACCTCAGAATTCATTGACTTGTTTTCGAGATTACATACGCACGCGAACGAACACATACACACCGATAGTGTATTAGAGGGCGTTAAGGTGCAATTGTGAGCGGGAGGAAGGGGTTCAAATCCTGCCAGGAACGTACTGTACTCTCTGTCCGAGGTTTTATCGGCAGTTCCTCACTGGTAAATACCTAAACAAGACAAAAAATTTCTTCTCCCCACCTCCTTTTCCAATTTTTATAGTTTAATTTCATGTAATAGCAATGTGCTGCCGCATGTGGAAAGAATGGTTCTTAAAACTGCAAGTGACATTCTGTACCTATTCTGAAACAAACCTTTCCTCCAAAAGCTTATTATTCTATTTCATGCTAATCTAGATAAACGTTAGCATAAATTGTTTTTCTACATATTTTCTTGAATATGCAAGAGAAACAAGGGAAAAAAAACAACCTAAAACGAAGGTAAAATCTTTTAAGAGCTGGCGGATATGCGATTACGTTGCAATTTCATTCTCCTTAATGGCCAGGATGAAAAGAAAGAAAGGAGCGAAGAAAACAAAGAATGAGGACCTCTCATTTGAAAGAATTGGGAATTTAAGCCAAAACAAGAAATACCTTGACAATGATTCAACTCAAAAAAGCTAATATAAATCGTGTTTTTTGACGAGCTCCAATTTTTTTTGTGTTACAATATTTTATCTGTAAAATCAAGATATGCTTTTTATTTGTAATGTACATTTGTTTAATTAATGCCGTTTTAATCGAACTTGTAAGAACCATTTTTGAAAAAATCCAAAATGCTGAAAAATCTTCCATATATAGAGTAGTATGGGGTGGGGAATCTTCCTGAAAACGCTCTCATCATGTCCTTACAAGGTGCTGAACTCAAGTTTGTTATTAACGGACTTTGTTTTTTGAGGTATTGCGTCCACAGACACACACGGGTATTTTTATAAAACAGCTTTCTTTGGATTCAGATGTCCTCAAAATACCAAATCTCGATCGAAAATTTTAGTGAAATGCCTTTCGCTGCCTGCTGTGTAAATTGTACTTACATGGTAGAGAAAGTAAAAAACGATCCTCCTTGTCTCTATTTTATAAGAGTGGTACAGATAATTTGCCTCACATATAACTTTTAAACATAGTGAGCTCCTAAGAGCAATGAAATGGTAATTAAAACAATCTGATGTGTTCTATTACAGACTTTCTCTATCTGTCCCATAAACAAGCTATTTTTAGAAAAGATTATTCTTTTAGCTACATCGTGCTATTCGAGATAAACATACCACAACTGGTCTTATTACTTACTTGTAAATAGAAGGGAAATAAGGGTATATACTAGGCCAGAGCCATAGTCAAATCTTTTAAAAGCTGAGTGTTATGTGAATCATTTTAAATTCGGTTCGCTTTGTATTATCAGGAGTAAAACAAAATATATACGTAACGAGAAATGACTTCCGTTTGAGAAAAACTTAAACAGTGTAAAACTAAAACCAACCACAACGAATATCTTGGAAAGGTTAATTCTAAAACAAAAATTTATATTACATAAATTGTGTGTTTTAACGAGCTTAACGTGTGTTTTATATTTTTTGTAGAGTATTATTTTGTCTATTTATTACGGTTTATCAGTAATACAATAGTCAACCAGAATGAAGAAGTCTTCATAGGTTATTCCCAGAAAACAAAACAAAACAGGATATGCATTTGGTTTGTCATAAAGCTATCTTAAACATACATATGGGTTTTTAATAGTATTCCTTAGAGCCCTTTTTGAGATGAATAAAACTTTTCAAGAAATCTTCAATGTAAAGGGTAGTTCAGGCAGGGTTAAGTTTTCCTGAAAATTTTCATATCGCATCCTTGGAAGATATTGAACTAAAATACCGTATTTGGCATTTTAAGACGACAAATTCGACTTTTGGTTTTTGAGTTATGCAGTCCACAGTCTCTCTCTCTCTCTCTCTCTCTCTCTCTCTCTCTCTCTATCTATCTCTATCTCTCTCACGTGGACCTTTTTCTAAAAATGATTTATCTTTATTTTAAGGAATAAAACATATATTTTCGGTGAAATCTCGGTTTCGAATTTTTGGGTGGAATACAATACCTTCTCTAGCTACTATGTACATTGTATATAGTGCTAGAGAAAGTTATATATTATATTTTTATTTTAAGTTGAGCTGCTGATAGTAGGTAAATAGTTCGCTCGCCATTCATTAAAAGCATTAGTAAGTCTAGGGTCTAAAGATATGAGAGTTACCTTTCGACTTAATAGAAAACTACAGACATTGACCCAACCGAGAATCGAACTGACACCCTTGGGATATAGATGTAGACAGCACGGATTTGCTTATCTCTTTGCTTTATTTTATTTATTTTTTTTAACTTTTTTTAATACAGTTCCGGAGCTTGTCGTGATTACAGCGCTGTGTCGCTTTTTCCTTTTTTTTTTTCCCATCATTTCTTTTTTGTTTTTCGATTTTATTACCGTTTTGGCTTCTAATACACGCATATGCACATTTACTAGCACACAAACACCCATGCCCAAGGTGAGACTCGAACCCTAGACACAATTAAACGAAGCACTGATAAACCCAGAGTGGAGAGAAGAGAAAGAGCTCCAAGAAGGGAAATAAATACCCTGTGCCACGAAGCGCCAAAGCGAGGCACTTTAGCGAGCGCGGCCATGAGGACCGGCTAGCATTTAAACTATTTATAACTCTTTGCAAACTTGACCGTTGTTTAATTGCCCTTTAAGATCCCAAGAAATGGTCCAAAGGTACTAATAAAGTTAGATGAATCTCCTTCCAAAATGTTACCTGCGATGTTCATTACCGAATTAAAACGTCCTATGGGCTTTAATTTCAGGACATTGATCAACCGAGAGAATTAGTGACTGTCAGCATTGCTGCCGGAGGCTATTGTCTTATAATACACCAAAGAAAAATAAACCTGTAAACTCGTTTGTTCTTTTATTGTGAAGCATTTATTATTCAGGCGAGACAGTATTTCATGTTATATACCTACAGCTATTTCGCTTAACGTAACTGTGGCAGCCAGTAATTTTCTCTGGTGACGCGGGAATGCCTTATGGGCATAGGCGTGGCAAGTGGTGGGCAATATAACAGGGATGCGCTAGTATGTGACGCCAAATTCTATACCTGTCCATTTACTGGTTAGTAGGAGATTAATAAGTATTATCTTCTCCAATAAATTTACATGCCTCGTACCTCAATAGGTAGAGCACTACCTGTTGTGCGAAGGGTCCTGGATTTGATTTTCAGCTGGGAGTGGATATATTTCTCTATCCAAGATTATTTCCTAACCTTTCCAGAGTCTGGATGTGTAAATGAGAGTGTGAATATACCTGTGATTTAGTGTATGTAAACACAATTTCCAACTGTATCTTGGAAAGTAAATACCGGCGTGTAAAAAAAATGTTTTCACAACCATTATTTGCACACGAAAGAGAATTTCTAGCTGCCGCCAGTGAAGACAGCCACTGCTGAACATTTTTTTTTTTTTAATTTGTGGAATAATATCACAAAGCATTCTTAATGTGAACATCTGTTTTCACGAATTGCCTCATTCAGTTGTTCAGCCAAACCAATAGTGACAACTGAAGGCCACCTACTCCGTGCTTCGTCACGAACATTGGATCGTCCATCATTGAATTGCCTAACCCACTTTCTCACCATTCCACGTGTAATTACATTTTCACCATTAATCTCTACAAATTGATGATTAATTTTAGCTAGCTTAACGTTCCTTGCGTTCAAAAACCGTATTATGGTATGCATTTCACAGTCCGGCGGGATCAGAAATTGTCTTAAACGTTTTAAACGATTACTAACAGCAGTAAATAGAACACGATCCGGCCGTAATGGCGTCAGAGAGACGAGTGCGCATGCGTGGGATTGCGACAGTAGTGTTGCGGTGGCGGTAGAAAGAAATGACACTTTCTTTTCGGACACACCTTATAAAAGGCTGCCGAATTGATTATTGAAATTAAAAGCGGGTGTAAATGGAACAATTAAGACACGTTACAAATTGTGAGGGGGCCTACACACACACACATACACACGCACATTGCAGAACATATATTTCTGTTGAAATCTCGACGTTGGATTTTTGGGTGGAATACAATGTAAAAAGTGTCCAGAATTAATGTCACTACTGTATTACACGAGATTTTATATGAATAGTGTAACACAGCAGCGTGGGTTAATTGAGCATGCCTATTTAGTCGTTGGATATAAAGGGAATGCTGGTCTGAATAGGCCAAAATGAGGTACGAACACCGCATAGAAAATGTGTAGCTTTATGAGTAATGCTCACATTATGCAGCACATAATTTCCTCTACAAAATGATATGATGGTTACTTGCATCGGTGGAATTAATGACTGACGTGATTCAGTAACCTCACAGTTTATAGTTGTTTTACATGCAGATTACAAAATGCATGCAATCAGGAACAAAACAATCTCTAAAACACGTTGAAAAAGGGATTAGTTGTCAGCAGCATGCTGGAATACATCAATATGGAAATGGAACGTACAAATATGACAGCCCAAAAATCACCAATCATCGTTGTTATTCATTATTCTATCGGAACATTCAGTTTTGAATTCAGTCATTCGGAAAAACGACTAAATACTTTTATGTGAATGTGAATAATGCGATTTCATTTTTTTTAGGTTATGTTGGAATCTCTTTGTGGTTTACCGAAAAAAAAAAGAGTCAGTTGGAGAATTTAGTGATGTGCCGGCACGTTACCATGGTAACTCAATGGTCAAAGCAACCGGATGGAAACCAGATGATCCGTGGTTCAAATCCCGGCCATGGCCTTGAATTTTTCAGTCTGACTCTACTCTTCGACTAAATGCTTGTCAAACTGTACTCCTTTTTCATCAAAAGTAATACCAACCTTATACTATTCCTCCAAATATTCAGTGTATCTTAAGGAATTATGGTGTTCTTTTTTACTTTCTCTACACGTAATATGTACATAGTATATTGCACTCCACCCAAAAATTCGATACGGAAATTTTACCGGAAATATATGTTTTAGGGTCCCCTGTATAAAAAAAACAGCATTTGCAGAAAAAGGTCCGTGTGAGTGTTTTTGTCTATGTCTGTGAACACAATAACTCAAAAAAGTCGGTAAAATAACAAACTTGGTATTTAAGTTAAGTATCTTCCAAGAATGCGACACGAAGACTTTTCAAGAAAAATCCACCCACCCCAAACTACCCTTCCATGGAACTTTTTCGAAAATGTTGATTTTCTCAAAAATGGCTGTAACGATTTTGATTATACGTAATATCGTATATTAAAGATATACACCAGACAAATAAATTTATGTCTTGAATTTTCTGGGAATAACCTCTGAAGACCACTTATTCTGGATCAATTTTATGGAATTTTGCATAACTGCTAAGCCGTAATAGATTAACAAAAACTTACCACACAAATAATTTAGAGCACGTTAAAACACACAATTTATGTTATATACATTTTTATTGTGAAGTTGATCGTTTTTGAGTTATTCCTTGTTTTTGATTTCACCTTTAAAAACTTACACTTTTCTCATACAGGAATTTGTCAACTCCTGTCCATACAAACAAAGGAACTTCAGTCCATAGCAACCAGCTTTTGACTATCACTTTAACCTATGGTACTCCCTTATTTCGCTTCTACTTACAAGGAAGTAAGTAATAAGACTATTTCTGCTATTTTTTCTCAATTAGCATTAATTAAATAGAAGCATAAGCTTTATAACTATTATTTGTTGTAGAGATGTAGAGAAAGTCATATGAATGGAATACATCAGATTTTTTTTTACCACATACCTATATTGTTATGTCTAATTAATTCTGAATTTTGAGACAAATATAACAAGTAGTTTTGAGAATCAATTTTTTTTTAAATCTCTACCAAAAAAGCTTCCTACGCTTCAGTTTTATAAAAAATGCTGCAACAAAGCTTCATATTTACATTCCAAAAATATATCTCTTTTAAGTAATTATCAGATGTTTCAAATGAATTAAATATTTCTGCAGAAAAAGCTATAATAAATTATTTGTTCATAATTTTTTCATCATTTTTGTGATTTAATTAATTTTGTTAATTACAATTTGTTAATTAATTTTACTTACTTAGAAAATCAATTCGATATTTTTTATTTAATGGTATTTTCTGGTAGAAAAATAAATCTGATTAGTTGAAATATTTACCGCAAGGAGCATTTTAAACATTTACATTAGTTGGAAATTCATTTAGGGAAACACTGGTTTTAATATTTGGAGTGTAATTGTTACGATTAAAACTTCAATCCAAAAGATCACGCAACAAGTGCTGAAATTGCAAATGGCTGAAAATTATTTTGGCATATTAATATACTAGAAACATGGTATATTAATGTGCTAAAAGTAAAAAATAAAAATGTTCAAGAGTTTTGGTCAACTTACACAGGTTGGTCCGCATAAGGCTTAAAATACTATTGTGACTTCATGTAATTATTAATCATTTTATTTTTCACATAGTTCAGTTTCACTGTCATCCCACTTCTCTTTCCGCATAGAGGTGAAACGAATCATACGCGAAAATCCTCTTTTCCGTCACTTCACTCTCAGGAATATCTACTCTAAGTCCCCTGTAATCTCTCGCATAGTGGTTTCCACCGTACAAATCTGATACAAAGTACACTCATCACAAATGTTATCACAGCCTCACTTGGAAATCACCGCGTTATGCGGCCTTACAACATGAACGCACTCACTCGCGATCAAACTGCTTACGTATAGTGTTGGAGAATTCCAGAACGTGCGTGAGAGACGGGGATAAAGAAGTACCCAGAATTATATGGTCGCGTCTCGAAGGCGTTCCCAGTATTTGCCATGGGGAGAGGGTACTGACCCCTCTCGCTCTCAAACTAATCTCTGGCGAACATTGAAGGGCACGTGAAAATGAAATCTGTATAAGATGAAAATATTCTAGAAGTATTGTTAGCCAAATATGTTTTGAATGATGTTTAGAAATAGAATGTTGGGCTATTTTGATCTTTTTATGAGTTAAGGCATTTGTTCCGTCTTATTTAATACACCTCTCACAAATCGATCCAATACACATCTCACAAAGCGATCCAATACAAACCTCACCCGCGGTTGGGCGGAGCTCGATCCGATGCAATACATACATATGTTGTGAACAAGGCGGGTGTATCTTAACATTTTAAATTGAGTATTATTTATGGACGCTTTTAACTGCGCTAACTTTTGCTGAGATGCCTCTTTATCGGGCTTGAGGTTCTTTTGCGTGCTGTAAATCTATGACGGGACCAGTGGTTTTACTTCTCTTCCGAGGAAAGCCATGCTAAGGGTTTTACCCCCTAAAATGTTATCACCCTCCACCGTGTTTGTACCCGCGATATTGAGAACCAGAGGCTAGCATAGACCTGAGGAGCCTGCTCACATTTGTGCATAAACATTCCTTAACTACATCACGTCGCCCTCCGTGGTGTAATGGTTACCATGCTAACTACATATACCCAAGGTTGCGGGTTCAAACCCGGCGGAGGACGAGGGATTTTTTCGGACGTAAAAATCCTTAGCATGGCTTCCTTCGGAAAGGAAGTAAAGCCGTGGGTCCCCTGTCGTAGATTTGCGGCACGTAAAAGAACCTCAAGCCTGATAAGAGAGGCCTCTGAGCAAAATTAAGCGATCTTTCACGCCCAATATAGAATGGGACGCTGAGAACCAAAGCAGTTAAAGAGCGTCCATAAATAACACCCATTTTTTTTAACTACACTGTCCCTGCTGTGCACATGGCGAATAACAACATACTGGCGTATGAGAAAAGCTTGAAGTATTTTAAAACTGAACCAATAACAGGCATGTCTCAGAACTAGTCAACTCCACAAAATTAATGTAAATATAAGACATAAATTGTGTGTTTTAACGAGATCTACATTTTTATTTTCTCTACAAGTATAATGTACATCGTGTATAGAGAAGGTATTATATTGCACCCAAAACTTCAATACCGAGATTTCACCGGAAATACATGTTTTAGGACCCCTTAAACCCCAAAAAAGTATTTTTAGAAAAATGTCCTTGTGTATATCTGTGCGTGTGTGTGTGTGTGTGTGTGTGTGTGTGTGTGTGTGTGTCTGTGGGCAGCATAGCTCAAAAACAAAAAGTCCTTTAAACTGCTAACTTAATATTTAAGTTCAGTATCTTCCAAGGATGCGACAAAAAATTTTTCAAGAAAATCCCTCCACCCCTAACTACCCTTTACATAGAAAAAATTCGAAAATTTTGGTTTTCTCAAAAATGGCTCTAACGATTTTGATTAAAATCCCTTATATCTAAGATATTTGCATGACAGTTAAAATGTATATCTTGAATTTTCTGGGAATGACCTGAAGATCTTATTATTCTGTATTAATTTTTCTGAATCTTTTATAACTGGTAAACTGTAGGAGATAGACAATAACTTACTACATAAATAATGTAGATCTCATTAAAACACACAGTTTATACATATATATTTTTTGTGGAGCTGGCCATTTTCGAGATATTCTTTGTTGTTAGTTTCAGTTTTAAAATACCGTTTCTCATACAGGAACTTGTCAATGCCTGCCTACACAAAGAATCGGATTTCATTCACATGGCAACGGGCTTTTAAAAGATTTGACTATCGTTTTAGCCTAGTTTGTTCTCCTGTTTATCTTTTATCTACAAGAAATCATTTCTGATAACGCTTACTATCTCGATTAGCATGAAGTAGAGAGAAGCATAAGTTTTCTTAACAATAAATTGTTACAGAGATGTAGAGAAAGTTATGTGAATGGAACACATAAGATTTTTAGTAAAAATGTTCGTGTGTGTGTGTGTGTGTGTGGACAAAATAGCACAAAAAACGAAAAGACAGTTAACAACCAAACTTGATATTTATGTTTTGTATCTTCCAAGGTTACGACGCGAAGATTTTTAAAAAACATTCCACCCCTAACTACCGTTTACATGCAACATTTTTTGAAAATGTTGATTTTCTCAGAGACGGCGCTAACGATTTTGATTAAAATACCGCCTATTAAAGCTATTTATATTAAAAAGAAAATGTATATCTTAAATTTTCTGGGAACAGCCACTGAAGACCACTTTATTGTGGATGAATTTTGCATAACTGGTAAACTGTAAGAGATAGACAAAAACTTAGCATGCAAAACATGTAGATCTCGTTAAAAACAATTTATGTGATTACATTTTTCATGAATATGACAATTTTCTTGATATTTCTTTTTATTAGTTTCAACTTTAAAATGCTTAAAACATTTCTCATGCTGAGCTTGTCAACTGCTGGCCATATAAAGAAACGGATTCCAATCCCATAACAACAACATTAAAACTATTTGACTGTCGGTTTAGCCTCATGTAGTCCCTTATTTCCCTTATAGTTACCAGGAACTAATAAAAATACGACCGTTTCTGCTGACGTTTATCTGATTAGAATGAATTAGATAGAATAATAGGCTTATTAACAATAATTTGTTACAAAAATACGGATTTCAACCACTTGGAACCAGCTTTTAAAAATTCTCATAGGCTTCCGCGGCCAGTGTCGTGCTACACAGCTATAGAGCTGTATAGTTCTGAAGAAGATCTCACCAAAAAGTCGAAACATTACGATGATACGGCAGCAACCAGAAGCCAGGCATATTATGCACAGATTTTAAAACAAGTGTTTAGCCAAGTGTATTACCTTATTGCCTTTCTTACAAAGAAGCGATAAGAAGAATAAGACAATTTTTGCTAATGTTTATCTCGATTTTGTGGCGGTACTGGTTCGGATCTTGGGGTGCGGGTTATGGTTATAAGAATGGCGTGGATATGTGGTTGGCTTAGCTCAGGGTTTTTATTAGCATGGAAACTCTCTTTCAGGTAGTGGTGAGACACAAGTGCTTTATTAATTGAGTCCGGCCTTTTCCCGCCGTAGAACACACGCGTATATTTGTTAATTTTCTACTGGGATGTTACACGCACGCGACTATTACTATTTATTCATTTGATGTAGTGCTATGTCTCGTACTATAATCGGTCTTAAAATCACTTACTTCCGTCACAACTAAGGGTTACACCATGCACTCAAATATCACATCTTGGTCGTGCGGGGGTTCTTCATCAAGTGCCTTACAATTAAAAAGTAGCCTGTTCGGCTCCATCACGAATTCTAAATTTCACATCTTGCCTTACACTGTCGCCTGAACAGCGGAGAGCATTGTTTTGCTGTGTCCGTTAGTCACCTCGGGCAGGGTATTCTCGCCCCTTTCCCTCGGGTCAATGCACGGCAGGTAACGGATCTTGTACCCCGAGCTCGTGACTTTTACATGTTAAAAGTCTTTCTACCCTTCCCATTTTCACTCTACATTTATATTTTATCTTCGTGATATAATTTATATTCTTGGCTATGATTTATATTTCTCTTCTTAAAAATTCTTTCCCCCGGGACAAGACATAGTACTGTCTCGATTTGCATAACTTAGATAGAATAATATGTTTTTTAACAATAATGTGTTGCAGAGATGTAGAGATAGTCATGTGAATGGAACACTTAAGATTTGTTTTTCTAAAAATGCTTTTTGGGGTTCAGGGGATCCCAAATATATTTCCGTTGAAATTTCGACATGGACTTTTTTTGCGGAAATACATATCCCTACTTACTATACATAGGAGTCAGCAAAAACACAATCGTGACAATATAGCACGTCAGATGTTCAGACTAAGTGCTGAACGGAGAGAGGAACACGGTGCATGTCTACATACTATAGGTAGAGAAAGTAAACATAAAGCAGATCATAAAGGCTAGTCAGCAGTGTCATAAAACGTCCTCAGCAAACAACGGAAACACGTGTCCTGACGAAGGTCGCGTGCATGAACCGTGCGTTAATGAAACCTGTATGAACGGCATTATCTCATCGTTTCTAACACAACAGTGTTTCTCGGGACGTGCACAAAATTTATGTAAACTTAAGAGATAAGAAACATGCAAGAGAAAACGTTCTACTGCGGCTCATAAAATCCCGACAGCAATGTACATCATTGTTTGTGGGGCCTTAGTTCCAGTAAATAACCAGCGTTATCGTGGTCTGAGAGAAATTCTGAAGAAACTATGCAGCGCTTTGCTTTCATTGCTGCTATCGTTTGCTTCCAAGCGTGAGGAGTTTCCAGAAACTCATTGTGGACTCGTCGTTATCGTTTCTCAAGAGTTTCAGGTCCGTATTCTTTCCTGCTCTCATTACTTGAGATATCCTTACAAAAGTCTTCAAGTTGTCGTCATTCTTCCGTGATACTGCGTATAGCAACAAAGCGTCCCTCCACTGTAGCACATCTGTTTCTTCTTGTGCATTTTCTTTACCACACAAAAGATATATCAGCTGATGTTCAAATGAAAACAATTCTGCCTCCGAGGTCGAGTGGTCGGCGAGCTGACTTCCCACCCGGAGGTCACGGGTTCGATTCCCGGCTGGGGCGGGGACTTTTTCTTTAACCAGAATTATTCCCTATTCCCCACAGAGTCTGGAAGTATGTATGTGAGGGCGTAAGTGTTTGAGGAAAATAAAAACGATTTAAAAACTGAACGTAAAGATCCTAAAGACGAGTTGTTTTTAATGCAAAGCCCCCGATACGACCTTAGATGTTAAAGGTGGCTATATAAATGAAAAAATAAAAAATAAAAAAATCTATGTATTACATTCCATGACCTTCTCAACACCTTCTTGAAGAATTATTCTTTAAAACTGACGTGTTCCACTCATGCCTTTCTCTACTCATTGTGTAACACACTGGTGTTAAAAAAAAAGATTATTCTTCTATTTGTTATCTGATAATCAGGATAAACATTATCAAAAATGATATATCGAGCTTCGTCTGCGACTGGCATTCGGGTAGATCTCTCTCTTTCCCCGAATACCCTGTCCCTCCGCACAGTTTTCATTGTCATTTCATTCATTTTTCATCCCGTGGGCTTCTTTCAGGGTGGAAGAGTCGGCGGGGGTACTCGGTGCGGCGTGACAGGAAAAATGATGCTTCTAAGTGCCTATCTCCATTCCCTGAATTTGGGCGATTATTGGGATGAGGACCACCCCTTGGGGGAGTTGGACACTATCTACCTTACCGACAGTCAAGGTGCTTCAGTCTGGAAACAGTTGGAACCTTGTAATTGCTGAGTCGACGCTCTTGGTTCCGGCCGCCCGGTGTATCCTCGCACCTCATTCCTCCTTCCCTCTTGGGACGTAGGTACAATAACCTCAATTCCGGTGCCGAGCCCGCTCCGAGCGCATCCTTTCCTACTTCTTCTTCTCAAACTCTTCTTCAGAAACATATTAATAATCTGATGTGTTCCATTCAAAACATTTCCTCTTCCAATCGGTAACAAACTATTCTTACGAAGGCTTATTCTTCTATCTACATCATGCTAATCAAGATAATCATTGACAGAAATGGTATTATTAGTTTATTACAAGTAGAAGAGAAATAAGGGAGTGCATTAGGCTAAAGTGATGATCAATCTTATGCGATTGTCATTGAAATTGATTGTCTTTTCATGGCCAGGAGTAACACAAAAGAGATACCAAACGGATGAGGGCTTTCTGTTTGAGAAAAGTGTAAGTATTTTAAAACTGAAACCAGTAACAAGGAATATCTCGTAAATGATTGCTCCATTAAAAAAAGGCATATGAAAAATTGTGTTTTTTAATGAGATCTACATTTTTGTATAAGTTTTTGTCCATCTCTTGCAAAAGTCACCCAGAATGAAGACATCTTCAGAGAATTCAATATATACCTACATTTTATTTGTTTTGTAAAAAATATCTTTAATAGACGGCATTTTAATCGTTAGTCATTTATGAAAAAAATAACATTATCGAAATATTGTCCATCTAAAGAATAGTTTGGGCGGATTTTGTTGAAAATCTTTGCGTCCCATCCTTGTAAGATGCTGATAGTAATTCACAAGTTTGATATTTAACCGAAGGTTCGTTCTAATTTTTATATGTTTTTTGTTTGGAATACAGGGGACCCTATTACATACATTTCCAGTGAAATACTGATATCAAATTTTAGGGCGGAATACAATACCGAGAAAATAAGGCCGCTTATTAGTTTCTCTACTATACCTATAGTAAGTAGAGTAAGTGTTGTATATTTTCCACGAAAATTCTATATCGACTTATGACCGGAAATACACGTTTAGGGATCCCTGAATAAAAATCACGTTTAGAAAACGGTGTGTACGTTTGTATGTGTTTTATGTCTGAGTGAACAGTATAACTCGAAAACGAAGCTCTGCATCTTCTAAAATGCGACACGAATATTTTCAAGAAAATCTTTCCACGCTAGACTACCCTTTACATGGAATGTTTTTGGGAAATTTGTATTTTTTCGGATATGGTTCTAAATGTTTCGATTAAAATACCAGGCTTAAGCAGTTTTAATGACAAATACAATGCATATCTTAATTTTTGTAGGAATATCCTGTCCTCTTCGTTCTGAATGCTTTTTACATAGCTGATAAACAGTGATATAAACAAAATCTTATTACGTACATAAAAATTTAAATCTTGTTTTGGCACAGATTTTGTGTAGTTAATTATTTCCGAGATATGTCTTGTTATTAGTTTAAATTATTCAGCATATATTTCTCAAATAAGAAGCCATTATTAGTTTTTCCTTCTCCTAGTCATACAAAGAGAAAGAATTTCAACACCACTACATAGGGACCAGCTATTCAAATATTTGAATACCCTCATATTCCCACTGGCTCCAAAGGAAATATGTAATAACGGTTTTAGTAAATGTTTATCTGGATTAACATGAAGTAGATAGAATAATATGTTCTTGTAAGAATCATTTTCTGAGGAATGGGCAGAGAAAGTAACGTTAATGTATCACATCGTTTTCTTTTTCCATTTATTCTCTCATTAAGCTGAAGTAAGTTATCGGGAAAGTAAGAACACTTGTTAATAATGCAGCAATAGAAAACGTAATCACATTTTCTCATGCAATTTCACAATCAGGATACGAACCAAAATGGAGCTTTCGTAGTAATTCAAAGAAATCTATACGATTAAATGTAATTTGTCCATTAGTATCAGCTTCGTGCCCTTAGATCAGAAGCTTAATCTCGTTAAAGTCGAATTTGGCCCGTAATAACGGTGAGCAGTAAGTTAGTTAGGGAGCAAGTTTGCTGCAAATTGGGCCAAGGGTAAAGTCGAACGGGAAGTTGTAGAGCCCTTACTGCTCTAGAGATCGCTTCATGTCAGGCTACCGGATATTGACGTAGAGGGAGTCAAAATCGCAAGCTAGATGTCTTCTGATGGACTGAATATGTATCACAATGTGGCCCAACTATGTATTTCTCAATGTAAAACTTTAATATTGTTTCATTCACACAATTCTGTAACAAACTATTCTTACAGCGCATTGAATGAGTGGTTACACCGCTCGCCTCCCATCTAGGCAGCTCGGGTTCCATCCCAAGCGTCGTGGTGGACGTAGCGGCGTCCGGTTTCCCCCGCAACTCATTCCACCAATTGCTCCATCGTCACTTTTCCAATCATCAATTTCATATCATCCACTTCCTCGTGTTCATGCCTAGCTATGGGCCGACCCCTCGCGATAGGTTCTCCATTCTGTGGTTTCAGCCGTTGGCTCCCCGACAGGATTCCGACCCCTAGGCATTAGCTTGCGAGTCCTAGTGGGTTTAAGAGAAATATTGGGAGAGTAAGCCGATTACGAAACGAAAATATTCTTACAAAAACTTAAAAGTAAAAGGGAATACACTAGGCTAAAGCGATAGTCAAATCTTTTAAAAACTTTCGCTTTTAGATTGTCATTGAAATTTCTTTCTTATTCCAAAACCAGGATTAAATCAAAATAGGTATGAAGCGGATGAGGACTTTCCGTTTGAGAAACGTTTAAATATTTTAAAATTGAAACCAATAATAGACTATAACTCTGAAATCATTAACCGTACAAAAAAGTGTAACGGAACTCCATGGGACGACAGAACACAATGGTCCTTGGCCTACCGCCGACCGCTGCATCCCCCACCTCGGCCCGAAGGCGTCATAAATGGGGTGCAGAGTAGAGAATGCTCGAGTCCCTCCCGGCTGATTGATACGGTCTTCTCCATCTGCAGCTGCTACTTCGCAATCAATTAGCTCCTCAATTGGCACTCAGGCTGACTGCACCCCGGACTAGACCACCCAGTGGGGGAAAATTCCCCCACGCCATACCGGGAAACGAACCCCGGTCTCCCGCTTGGCATACAGCCTACTACCACCGTGCTAAGGAGACATAAACTATATTTAATGACATCTACATTTTGTGTGGAGTAACTTTTTGTCTATCTCTTAACTTTACCAGTTTTGCGAAAATTATTATGAATGAAGAGGAGTTTAGAGCCTATTTCCATAAAATTCAAGATATGTATTATATTTACCATGTGCTTATCATTAATATAGGTTATTTTATTCAAAATCGTTAGAGCCATTTTTGAGAAAATCAAAATGTTCGAAATTTTGTGCATTTGGTGGTGGGGGATTTTCTTGAATATATTGGTGTGACATCCTTGGAAGATGCTGAACTTGAATATCAAGTTTGCCATAAGGTCGTGAGTTCTAATCTCGCTTAGGGTGAGTTACTCGAATAAGGTTTTCTTTCGGGATTTTCCCTTTATCTGAGAAGACGAATGTCGAGTAACTTTAAGCTCCATGGATCTCGAGATCATTTGAGCATCATTTCATCAATTTCATTCATCGTCCGATATGATCAACCAGGCTAAAGGACGTTAAGCTAAAAAATAAGTAAATAAATAAAATCAATAAAATAATAAAACTAATAATATAACTATAATTGAAAGTATCATTCCCAAGGGGGTTACACACTGCAGCCACCATGGCCTTTTTGCGTGTCAGCCCCTGGAGGATAGGATGATGGGCTGCCGAAACCTGACCCCAGGGAAAGAGCCACCATGGTGGGTCCCTAATATAGCTCAGGCAGCTCTTCATGTCGAAGCGGGGAACACTAGAATCCCGGCCCCTAGATCTGACCAAACCCCCTGGGTCCTACAAACAATTCCAATGCCATCCCGCCGCCGAGAGCTGCATTTCCAAAGCGCATTCACCACCACGGAAGGGCGCCACCACCGCAGGCCTCGCCAACACTTAAAACCTTGAAAGAGACCGGTTAGATGAAATGGAGATAGAATGAAGGAACAGGAAGTTCGGGGGAATGAAATAACCTTCCCCAGCATTCGCCTAGAGACCCAGGAAAACCCCCTTAAAAACCCATGGGTAAGAGATCCTGGCCGCAACCTTCCGAATGCCAGTACCAAACGAAATGCTTGAGCCATCATCTGGTTCGGTAATGTAAGCACTTTTAGTCCCGGGTTCATTGTTTAACCAACTATTAGTCAAAATACGTAAAATGTTTTCACCATAGCTCTGCGCATAATTTCATTAAGCACAACCTAAAATACACAAGTTTATTTATAACAATTAAATCAGGAAAAATAACAACCGAAGTTCATACTTCTGTTTGCAAGTGCTTCTCCCTTGGAAATAAATTTATATTAATGTAATTTAATATGTTTGAATATTTAATAATAGTCTTCCAACAATTCAACAAAGTCATTCCCTACCCAGTTGTATTCTAAATGTCATAAATAGGCATATGATACATTCGCCCACCGTGTTGTCACCTACAAGAAAGCAAGTAATTAAGATTATCTCGATTATCATACAGTAGATAGAAGAATATGCTTTTTAACAATAATTTGTTACAGAGATGTAGAGAAAGTTATGTGAATGGAACACATAAGATTTTAAGTTAAGTTTTTCACATACACACTCACATGGGCAGCATTTCCAAAAATGAATTTTTTGGTTTCAGATGTCCTCAAAACATATATTTCATCTAAAATTTTAGGGTGGAACACAATACTTTCTTTATCTATTATGTACACTGGAAAAAATAAGGAAATTGCTAGAGAAAGTAAAAATATTATAACGCAATTTAAAATCATAAATTGTTTAAATAAGACAAATTATGTAAAGTAATCTCAAAATGCAAAATAGAATTTTCATAAAAGAGAAGGTCAGTTTATCCTAACATGGCTTACCTCATAAGCCTTGAGTCCAAATCAGATGGAAAAACATATAAGTAATATTAAAGGAATCTCTGTGCTGAAACAGCAATGCAAAGACAAAGTTGCCGAATAAAGGAGAAATTTATCTTTCTAAGTTTATCTTTCTCGACTTGTCGTTACTCTGGAGATTGTCTCGCCACATCCGGGAAAGCGGAGATTTCAAAACAAATTACATCGTTTCTTGGGAGTTCATAGCTGCCCATGACTTTCTTGAGAGTTACCCCACTTTTTCTTTTTTACGAGAAAAGCAGAGCTGTACGAGATGATGTGATTTCCTTTCCTTGGCAAAAAAGACGGGCTGGCCCTTGAAAATACAGCTTCCTTTTTGTCCCTACAATATTTCAGAAATAAGAAAATCTTGAGGTGCTCCTAGCCTTCCCGGTTTACTAGACAGGTTGAGAGGAGAGGAAATGAAAAAAAAAAAGAAGAAAAAAAAAAGAAGGATCAAAGAATTTATGTGATACAAGGAGATGTAACAGAGTTCGTTTCTTCAGTCTGAATAATTTCGGATTTAACTTATAATAATATGTGTTGCATTGATATGGCTTTCTTTACTCAGTCTAACTGTTCCTCGCATTCCTATTCTTTTATTACTTGTTAATTGCGGTAAGATTTCGTTATACATTTCATTCTAGTTATTAGAACCAGTTGAAAAATGCAATGCCACACACGAGATTTGAACATGGTTTTCCGGCTCTTCTTGCGGTTGCTTTAACGATTGAGCTACTGTGACAACATGTCGGTATGTCATTCAATCTTTCAACTGATTATATGTTGTTTTGCCCGGTTCAACCAACCAGTATACCTCCCTTCGGAGAATTACTTTAATGGCGGCTTACCTTTATAAGTATTTAGTAATATCCGGATAATATTAACATGTTATCGACCAACTAACCAGCTATTTTGTTATAATGATAATGCTCCTCTGTTATATATTTATAACATCTAATTATAAACACTCATACAAAGGCCATTCACAATAAAGCGCACTGCACAAGACATTCGCAGAGAACAATATACATCCTCAGTACTTTAAACAAATTCTTCAGAGACATTTTTACATTCTCTAGCTGTGTGTACCCAAAAAGTTCATGCCAAGATTTTGTAAATATATGTTTGAAACCCTAATATAAAAATTCTTTTTTAGTGAATGGTCCGCGCTCGCGCGCGCGCGCGTGCTATGCATCTGTGAACAGCATAAATAAAAAACGATAAGTGCGCTAAATTCGTAACTTGGTATTTAAACTCAGCATATTCTATTTTCAGGAAAATTCGGCCACCCCTAACTACCTATAATGTAGAACATTTTACAAAATTTTCCCCCAAAAATGGTTCTAATGATTTTTATTAAAATACAACTCATATATTTAAGCTATTTTCGTGACAAATAATATTTTGAGTTTTCTGGGAATAGATTCTGAAGCTCTCTTCACTCTGGAAGACTTTTGCATAACTCAAAAACCGTAAGACGGGTGCAGGTGTCCTTTGTACGTTAAAAGCATTGCGGTACTAAAGTGGACTATTTCAAGTTAAAACCGGTCAGTGGGGAACTGGCGTAAACGACCTTCGTTTCTGTCTTTGCTTCTAGTGGGCGTGTCGGGCTCATAGAGAGAGATCCAGCCACATATCGGTTTGGCCTAGTGTAATTCCGTATTTCCTTTTGCTTACAATGTATTAAGTAATAAGACAGTTTCTGCTCGATCAGGATATGGCAGATAGAAAAAGATATGATGTGTTCCATTCACATTACTTTCTCTATATCTCTGCAACAAATTATTGTTAAAAAGTTTATGCTTCTATTTACTTCATACTAATCGAGAAAAAATCAGCATAAATAGTCCTATTACTTGCTTCCTTGTAAGTAGAGGTGAAACAAGGAAGTATTATTGGTTAAAGTGATAGTCAAAAGTTGGTTGCTATGTGACTGAACTTCCTTTGTTTGTATGGACTGGAATTGCTAAATTCCTGTATGAGAAAAGTATGCTTTTTAAAGCTGAAATAAAAAAAAAACAGTATCTCAAAAACGATCAACTCCAGGATATATATGATAAATTGTGCGTTTTAAGGGGCTCTAAATTTTTTGTGTTGTACGTTTTTCTCCATCTCTTACGTTTTGGCAGTTATGCAAAAATCCATAAAATTCATCCAGAATAAAGTAGTCTTCAGAGGCTATTCCCAGAAAATTCAAGATATACATTTTATTTGTCGTGTAAATATCTTTAATATACGACATTTTAATCAAAATTGTTAGAGCCATTTTTGAGAAAATCGAAATTTTCGATGTAAAGGGTAAAGGGTAGTTGGTGATGGGAGGATTTTTCTCAAAATCTTCGTGTCGCATCCCTGGAAGATACTAAACTTAAATACCAAGTTATGCATTTTACCGACATTTCGTTTTTGAGTTATCGTGTTCACAGGCACACGGACACACGGACACACACACGGACCTTTTTCCGAAAATGCTTTTTTTAGATAAAGGGGACCCTAAAACATATATTTCTGGTGAAATCTCTGAATCGAATTTTTGGGTAGAGTGCAATACCTTCTCCATATACTATGTACATAGTGCGTATAGAGAAAGTAAAAATATACTTTTTCAAAGAGTAGTTTTGTTACAGAATAGGTAGATAAAGTCATGTAAACGGAACACAAAGATTTTTAAAATGTATTTCCTTTAAGACCGATTTAACATCTAGGCCTAGTGGCGACCAATACTATAATGTTTAACATGCACAGTGATCTTACAGCTCTTCATCATCATATATGTTGTAAATAAATGTTGCATATTTAGTAAGCTACAATGGATAAGCACAATGGTAGTTATTTTTTAAAACACTTTATCGAATCCCATCAGAATTCAAGTATGAAAAACTTTGTGTCGAATTCAAAAGTTGCTGCTTAACGTTATCGAGATGCTATCTGGAATTCTGTATAGTTTTCTGTTGTTGTCATACTGTTTACATTCTATGGAAATATAGTAGATGGAGAGGCTTTTTTGGCAGATGAGACACATTGGTTTGGAAAGATCAGAGTCATTTATGTAGAAATAAAAAATGAGGAAAAATTATCCATTTAAAGGGTAGTTTTGAGTAGAGGAATTGGCTTGAAGATCTTCGCATTGTATCCTTAGAAAATACTGAACTCAATTACCAAGATTGGTATTTAACTGGCTTTTCGTTTTTGTATTATACTGTTAGCAGATATCGACACGCAATTAGACACACAAAGATTTATCTTTTTGGATTCCTTTACTTCTAGGTCTGTAGCAGAGAACGAACACTAGTTAGATGGATTCAATGACGTTAAAACCATAATATATCTCTTACCTATTTTCCCTAATTGAAACATATTTATTTCAGCAATAATAGTTGTTTATTTATTCGTAGCAAGAACCTGCCACTGTTGACATGGTGCTTGTCCAACACAGCGACGGAGTTGAATAGCTCTGTTGTTTGCCGCAGCCCCTTTCACTCGACAGTTGTGTGGGTTGCCTACAAGGAAAGGGATTAAAGTCAGACGCACTCTGGGAGTATGCATCTCATCCCACTCCAGAAGCCAATGATTCCGTTCGTTAGCGGCACTTTTCTCCCTCCATCAGTCGCCTCTTGTTGGTCTGATAAAAAGAAAATCACGTTCAGTTTTCCTTCTACAGCAATTAACCCCCTTGTAGCTTTCCACCCTTCCACTCTTGTTGTGTGTAACTTGCCTTCAGATAATCTAATATAGCAGGCGGTGTGCTCGAGCGTATAGCACCGCCTAGTAACCAGTTTACATCCTCATTGTATTCCCCTCGAAGCTAAGTACCTGTATGTTGTTATTTTCATTACACACGCGCTGCATTCTACGTCACTAAGGTTAAACTTAACAACAAGCCCTATAAGGAAAGTGGAAATAGATTTAAAACAGTCTTTGGAGGCCTAACTTACTAACGGAATTGCTTGCCAGTTAAACATGATCATTTATTTAAATTTGTTCGTTCCTAATACCGTTATACTTTTTTACCACGTGAGTGTACAAAGTGGACATAAATGTATTGAGTTCCACCAAAAATGCAATACTGAGATGAAATCAGAAATCTAAGTTTTCAGGGCCACTGAATAAAAAAATCTGACGTGTTCCAGTCACATGTCTTTCGGTACAACTCTATAACACATTGTTGTTAAAAAACTTATTTTTCATCTACTTCCTGCTAATCGAGATAAAATTAGCAGAAATAGTCTATTACTTGCTTCCTTTTAAGTAGAAGGGAAATAATATAAGGGAATACACTCGGTAAATCGATTAGTAAATATTTCAAAAACTCGTTGCTATGTGATTGAAATTCGTTTCTTTGTATGGGCAGGAGTTGAGAACATCACTCATGAGAAAAATATAAGTATCTCAGAAATGGTAGGCTCAAAAAATAAATAAATAAAAATAAAACAATATATATAACATGAATTATGTATTTAATGAGACCAAAATGTTTTGTGTTGTAAGTTTTCGTCTATCTCTTACGGCTTATCAGTTTTGCAAAATTAAACTAAATTTATCCAGAATAAAGAATTCTTTAGAGGCTATTTCCAGAAAATTCAAGATATGCATTTTATTTAGCATGTAAATATTTTTAGGGTATGATGTTTTAATAAAAATGGTTAGATCCATTTTTGAGAAAGTTGGAGAAAAAATCCATGTAAATGTTAGTTTGGAGTAGGGGGATTGTCTTGAAAATCTTCGTGTTGCATACATGGGAAATACTACACTTAAATAAAGTTTAGTATTTAACGGACTTTTCGTTTAAGCTATTCTGTGCGCAGACATACGCACTCACTGACCTATTTCTAATTTTTTTATTCAGGGGACTCAAAACATGTATTTTGGTGCAATCTCGGAATCTAATTTTGAGCGCAATACAATACCTCCTATATACACTATGTACATAGATAGTGTATGTAGGGAAAGTAAAAAAAACAACATTTTTTAAACAAAGTTCCGGCGTGTCTATGTGTCCTAAGAGCAAAAGCTATATTAAATACCAAGCTTGATATTTACCTTCTGCTTTTCCAAAGATGCGATGCAAATATTTACAAGAATATCTCTTATCCCATACTAAATTTTACATGGAAGATTTTCTAATACTCGATTTTCTCAAGCATGGCTCTAACGATATTCACTAAAATATCACATAATTAAGATATTTACATCACAAATAAAATGTATATGTTGAATTTTCCGGGAATAATCTATGAATTCCTGTTCATGAAGAATGGCTTTTTGCATAACTGGAAAACCTTAAGAGACAGACGAAATTTCAAAGCCGTCACATAGCGACTACTTTTAAAACAATTGACCTCGCTTTAGCTTTTATTTCCCTTAAACCTACTAGGATATAACTAATAAAATAATTTCTGTATACGTTTGTTTCGATTATCATGATGAAAGAACAATAGTTTTCTGTAGAACAAGTAGTTAAAGGAATGTGAATGGAACACATCAGATTTTTATGAATTAAGTTATATCGTATAGGGTACCCGTTTTCGAAAATCTGTATTTTAAAGCAACAATTACTAGCAAGTTTTCAGATGTTGAATGTGAACTTAACTTGTATTTTCTTTACCACGTACTTAGATATGGCATTGTATTCCAGCCAAAAAAATTATATTGAGATTTCACTGGAAATACATATTTTGAGTTTCCTGGATCCAAATCCAAAATTCCGCGTGTGAGTTTGTGTGTGTGTGTGTGTGTGTGTGTATGTGTGTCTGTCTGTCTCTCTCTCTGTGTATATGTGTGTATACCTCCATGTCTGTGAACAGTATAAATATAAAACGAAAGATCCATTAATACCAAACTTCATATTTAGTTCTGAATCTTCCAGGGATGCGACACTAACTTTTTCTAGAAAATATCTGACCCCAAACTACACATTACATGGTAACTTTTTGCAAAATTATTATTTTATCAAAAATGGCTCTAAAGATGTTGATTAAAATATCATAGGTTCAATATATTTTCATGACAAATTAAATGCATTGAGTTTTCTGGGAAAAACCGCTAAAGTCAACTTCATTCTAGATAGATTTTGCATAACTGTAAACAGTAAGAGGAAAAATCTTACTCCACCAAAAATGTGGTGCTCGTTTAATCAATTCTATATTAGATAACTCTTTTTGTGGAGCTAACAATTTTCGATTTATTGTTATTTGTTTAAATTTATAATACATATTGATTTTCTCATTGCGTTAAAATACCATATTTTTAAGATATTTTCATTATAAACGAAATGTATATCTTTAATTTTCTGGGAATAGCCTCTGCATATCTCTTTATTCTGAATGAAATTTGCATAACTGCATAACACAAAAACTTATTCTACAAAAAATGTAGGTCTCGTTAAAACACACAGCTGATGTCTGCACATTTTTTTAGTTTATCGTTTCCGAGATATTCTCGGAATGTTTCTCAAACGGGAGGTCATCTTTCATTTCATGTTTCTTTGGGTTACTCCTAGCCGTGCAAAGTGAACCGAATTCGAATTGTTTCACACATTCACCGGCTTTTTATAAGATTTTACTATCGCTTTAGCATATGTATTGTCTTATTTCCTTTCTAGGCACAAAAAGGAACTAATACAACCATTTCTGCTGATGTTTATCTCGATTATCACTTTGTAGCAACAGTTTGTAGAGAAAGCCATGTGAATGCAACAACTTTTTTTTTTTTTTTATTCAGGATGCCTCAGAGCCAAAATTCTGGTGTTATCTCGATATGACATTTTCGTATCGACTACAGAAGTTCTCTAATTTGGGGAACAGTGGTGAAATTAAAACAGCAAGTTTCTGTTTTGTGCATGCATTTAAGGCAGAGCAGTCGTGACGTGGTGGAACATCCCAGCAAAGGAATTGAGATGACATGCACGTGTGAGATATCGATTCAAACGACCTTGACGCAGGCTCCAGAGTTCTGCCCAGAAGCCAGTGAAACTAGAGTGGGTGATGATGGATCGCAAAGTGTCCTTATTCTGAGTACGCCGATAGAATATATTGCATCCAAATTTCCTTCTTTAGCTCTGAAAACAGCACGGCAGTGAAATACTGCAGCTTCTACTCGCGTGACCCTGGGTTTGGCTTATAAGCCTCCAAGGCTGCCCAATTTAGGTAACGCCTCATGGCGGGTCGTATATAAGTTGTGGAAAGGAATATTCTTATTAAAATGTCAGCGTTTGTACTTTCTATACTGCCTGTTGTAAGAAGACGAAGAAACGTTTTGAAACTCCCTGAATAAAAAAAAGAAATCTATAAAAATGTGCATGTGTGACTGCGTGTGCGTGTTTGTGTGTCTTGGCTGTACCTATGTTTTTGTGAACGGTATAACTCAAAACGAAAAATATGGTGCGTTCCACTCACATGACTTTCTCTAGCGGTTCTATAAAAACATTCCTTATAAAATATTATTTTATTTACGTCATGCTAATCAAGATAAGCATTGCCAGAATTTATCTTATTACTTGCTTTGTAAGTAGAAGGGAAATACACTAGGATAAACCGATAATCAGATCTTTTAAAAGTCGGTCGTTAAGTGACACAATTAAAATTCGGTTGTCTTTGCTTGTAAAGGTAAACAAACGAGAAATGAAAAGTAAGGTGTCTCCCTTTTGAGTAAAGTTTAAGTACCTTAAAACTGAAACCAATAACTCGAAAACGATTAACACTACAAAAAATGTGTATGATATAAATTGTGTGTTTTAAACATTTTTTGTATAGTAAGTTTTGTTTCTTAAGAGTTTTAATTTCTCTACACGTATTGCATTCCATCCAAAATTAGATACCGAGATTTCACCGGAAATACATGTTTTGTAGAAAGGAAATAAAGGGAATACACTAAGCTGAACTGACGCCAAATGTGGTTGCTATGGGATTGTTTCTTTGCGTGGCCAAGCGTTGACTAGTTCTTGTATCAGAAAAGTTTAGGCATTTTAAAATTAATATAAGGAATATCTCGAATACGCCAACTACACGAAAAAAATGTATATCATATAAATTGTGTGTTTTATCGAGATCTAAATTGTTTGTGTAGTAAGTTATTGTCTGTCTGTCTCTCACCAGTTCTGCAAAATTCAATAAAAATCATCCAGAATAAAACTATCTTCAGAGGCTATTCCCAGAACATTCAAGATATACATTTTAGTTGTCATATAAATATCTTTAATATGATATTTTACTCAAAATCGTTAGAGACATTTTTGAGCAATACAAAAATTTCGAAAATTGTTCCATGTAAAGGGTAGTTGGGGGTGGGGAGATTTTCTTGAAAATCTTCCTGTTGCATCCGTGGAAGATACTGAATTTAAATACGAAGTATTTTTGAGCTCTGCTGCCCATACACACACTTACAGACAAGACTGTCACACACACACACACACACACACACACACACACACACATGGACATTTTTCTAATAAGCTTTTTTTGGATTCACGGAGTCAGAAAACATGTATTTCCTTTGAAATCTCTGTATGAAATTTTTGAGTGGAATACAATACCTTCTCTATACACTATGTACATAGTAGTGTAGAGAAAGTAAAAATGGAAGACAGTCCCAATCATGTTTTATGACCTGATTCAATATTTCATTTTGGCTTAGATAGACCAATTGGAGGGCGAAGTATTGTACATGAACGTGTTGAGGAGTTGTGATTCCCAGAGCCTATCAGGCAGTAGAGACAGCTGTTGAATAATGTTAACACATGACACGTGTTCACCCCAACTGACAGGAGGTGTGAAGCAGATAAGACGTCGGGACGTCTCACTTGCGGTTCACTGAGGTGTCACAATCTCCTTTCACGTTTGTCGCCTTAACCCTCTCAAACTTGCTGTTACACAGGGAACCACTAACTAATCTATATTAACATTATAAAGAAACAGCATTTGTATGTATGCGTCCAAAATTTAATATACAAATTGATTCAGAAGATGTTATAATTCAAATAATTGTTTTATTGTGACTGCTACGATTCCACCAAAGAGGAATTCAGTTTTGAAAAATCCAATGACTTTCTCTACATTTCTGTGACAAATCGTTGTTAAAAACCTTATTCTTCTATGTCATACTTATCGAGATGAAATTATCAGAAATGTTCTTATTACTTGCTTCCTTATAAGTAGGTAAGGAAATTAGAGTATTTTTAATCTGAAACCAATGATAAGGAATATCTAAAAACGGTCAGTTCTACAGAAAAAAAAGAGAAGAAAAAAAGAAAAATGTATTATGCAAAATTCAGAACATTTTTCCGGAATAAAGAATCTTCAACGGCTGTTCTCAGAAAATTCAAGATATCCATTTTATTTGTCATTAAAATATTTTCAATATACGATATTTTAATCAAAATGTTAGCATCACTTTTGAGGACATAAACATTTTCCAAAAATTTTCAACGTAAAGGGTAGCTGAGGTTGGGGGGGGGAGGAATTTACTTGAAAATCTCCGAGTCGTATCCTTGGAATATACAAAACTAAAATACCAAATTTGGTATTTAACGGACTTTTCGTTTTGGAGCTATACTGCCCCCCACAGACACACACACATTTTTTGGATTCAAGGGGTTTCAAAACATATATTTACGGTGAAATCATAGTAAGTGTAGAGAAAGTAAAAATAATATTAATATTAAAGTAACTTTTATTATACATTTAAATAATGAGTTGTTAAATAGACAAAATAAGAAATAACATAAAAATGTTTTAATAAGAGCGATCCACAAATGTTTATTTTCAAACGTTATTTATTGTAAGTGTTGCTAAGACGTTACTGTGAAAAGTCAACAACTTTCCGTAGAATTAGCATTGGTGTTCGAATTGTCTATTGTAATTCAGTTTATTAAAATCGTTCAAATGCTACTATTAAATTTTTATTACCAATAAAGCCAATATTTAATAACTCAACCAGCATTAATTTACTTATGATTTACTAATCATTTTGTATCCGGAAAAACCCATCAGTCTCCACCAGATTTGAATTCCTTGGAAGATACTGAACTTAAATGCCATGTTTGATATTTAATTGGCTTTTCGTTTTTGAGTTATACTGCCCACAGACACACACACACACGGACATGCTTCTAAATATTGTGACAGTGCCGTCTTCCTCAGAAGTGGTTCTGACGTTCGTCTTGGTACGTGAGTCATCGCAGTTGGACACCTTGTAATGTGTACACGGAAGAGCGGCGCGACGTAACAGAAAGCTTCGGAACGTGAGACTCTTCTCTCGAGAACGTGATTCTTCTCGAGTTTCGATATGCTTCTGGAAACCTCTGTTACCACAAAGTTCTGTGACGTCATTTTCTAGCTATAACTGGGGTTGAATTGTACTGAGTAGTGAGTGACTAGGGGGTTAGCGCTCAGAAAAGCGCGAGTCGTCGATGCAGCAAACCATCAACTCTCTACACGTCAAGGCGTCGAATGAATTCTTTGCAGCAGTGAAATAAATACTTTATTTGCAACTGATTTTTATGTCAATAAAGACATTTGTTACAATTTGCTTTTTTTGGATTAACATAATTTACAAACATATATTTCGGTATCGAAAATTTGGGAGGAATACAATACCTTCTTTATACGTTATGGACATTTTACATACTTGCTGAGAAAGTAATACGTTTTCGTAAGAACAGTATAGTATATGGTCACTAGAAACTATAGAGGGCAGAGTAAATCACGTTAATGGAGTACATCAGATTTTTTTTTCTTTTAGCTTTTACTGAATTGTAATATATTTTATTAAAGTATTAGTTTAATAATAACCACCAAGGCGCAAAAAAGCAACTCTAGTATGGATTAAAAAAAAAAACATTGCAGTAACATACTGTTCCAACAGAAACAGGAAAGTATCTTATCGTTTCATCAGTTAACGAGATGCATATATCATGGCAACAGTTATTGTAGCATTTAACCAAAAATTCAACCAAAATAAAGAGGTCTTCTGAGCATATTCCCAGAAAATTCAAGCAATACATTTCATTTGCCATGAAAATTTCTTAAACATGTAGTATTTTAATCAAAATCTTTAGAGCCATTTTTGAGAAATTCATTTTTTTTAAAAACGTTGCACGTAAAGGGTAGTTGAGGTGGGGATACTTTCTGAAAGTCTTTGAATCGCATCCTTGGAAAATATTTAATTTCAATACCAAGGTCGCCCTCCGTGGTGTAATGGTTACCATGCTGACTTCATATAACTTCAGTCGCGGGTTCAAACCCGGCGGAGGACGATGGATTTTTTCGGGCGTAAAAATAGTTCCTTCGGAAGGGAAGTAAAGCCGTGGGTCCCGTGTCGTAGATTTACGGCACGTAAAAGAGCCTCAAGCCTGATAGAGAGACCTCTGAGCAAAATTAAGCGGTCTTTCACGCCCAATATAGAATGGGACGCTGAGAACCACTGCAGTTCAAGAGCGTCCATAAATGAAACGCTATTTCATTTCATTTCGATGCGAAGTTTAGAATTTAATGTATTTGAGATATGATGCTCACACACATACACACAGACAGACATTCAGACGGATACACACACACACATGGAGCTTTTTCTAAAAATCTGATGACTTCCAATCAAAGGTCTTTAGCTGTTCCACAAACAAACTTTCGTTACAAAAGATTATTCTTTTGCCTACGTCATACTAATCGAGATAAACATTACCAGAAATGCTCTTATTAGTTAGTTCCTTATAAGTAGAAGGGAAATATGTGAATACACTAGGCTAAAGCGATAGTCAAATGTTTTAAAAGCTATCGCTTTGTGAAACAATTAAGTTCTATTCTATTTTGTATTCCCGGGAGAAAAAAAAAAAAAGAGATGAAACGAAAGTTGGCTTCCCGCTTGAGTAAAGTTTAAGTAGTTTAAATTTGAAACCTATAATTAGGAATATATCAGACACGGTTAACTCTACAAAAAATGTAGGTATAGGTATTACATAAATTGTGTTTTAACGAGACCTAAGTTTTTCAAGTTGGCTTGCAGTTTACTGGTTATACATAGTTATACAAAAGCCATCCAGAATACAGAAGTCTTCTGAGACTATTCCCACAAAATCAAGATTAATATATATATATTTATTTATTTATTTATTTCATTTGTCATGAAAATATCTTAAACATATGGTATTTTAATCAAAATCTTTATGGCCATTTTGTCGTTGTTGTTGAGAAATTCAACATTTTCGAAAAATTTACCATGGAGGCGCCGTGGCCGAGTGGTTAGACTACTCGCCGCCGAATAGTCGGCCCGGGTTCAATCCCAAGCTCCCGCATGTGGGATTTGTGGTGGACGAAACGGCATCTGGGCGGATTTTCTCCGGGTCCTCCGGTTTCCCCTGCCACTCATTCCACCAATTGCGCCATCATCATATTTCCTATCATCCATTTCGCTTGCATTTCATATTATCTACTTCCTCACGCTCACTCCTGGCTACGGGCCGAACACACGTTCCAGGTTCTCCATTCTGTGGTTTCGTGTCGTCGGCTCCCCGACAGGCTTCTAACCCCTAGGCATCCACTTGTAAGCCCTTGGGGAGGGTGTCATTCTAAATATGAGGAGGGTAAGCCGACTACGGTAAAGGGTAGTTGGGGGTGGGAGGTTATTTTCCTGAAAATCTTCGTGTTGCATTTAGGAAAATACTTAACTAAAATACGAAGTTTGCTGCCCACACACATTGGCATTTTTCTGGAAATGTTTTTTTTTTGGATTCGGACATCTCAACCTGCATCCGGTTTATCGAAGTTTTGAGTGGAATATAATAACTTCTCTGCCTACCTTGTACATTTTACATGCATATTAGAGAAGTAAAAAAAAAGAATTTACTACTGAAACATATTATTCTCGAAAATATGAAACAATTATGAAAATTCGCGAAAAATAAGCTTATATATAGATTGAAATTTTTGTCAACTATACAGAAAGCATTTTTGCTTTCTCTAAACGTACCATATACATAGTGTATATAGAAGGTATTGTACTCTACCCAAAAATTCAATACCCAGGCTACACCAGAAATGCAGATTTTAAGGTCCCCTGAGTCAAAAAATACAAGTTTAGGGAAAGGTGCGCGTGTGTGTATGTGTGTCCGTGTGCCTGTGAACACGATAACTCAAAAACCAAAAGGCAATAAAATACAAAATTTAGTGTTTCAGTAAGTATCTTCCAAGGATGCGACACGAAAGTTTTCAAACTACCACCACAAAATACTTTTACATGGGAAAATGTTCGAAATTTTTTATTTTCTCAAAAATGGCTCGAACGGTTTTGTTTAAAATCCCAGATATTAAAGATATCTACGTTCCAAATAATATGTATATCTTAAGTTTTTGGGAATAGCCTCTGAAGACCACTTTATTCTGTACGAATTTTACGGAATTTTGCATAACTGGTAAACCGTAAGAGATAGACAAAAACTAACTTAACAGAAAATGTAGAGCTCGTTAAAACACACAATTTACATTTTTTTTTTCGTGGAGTTGATCATTTTGTTTAGATATTATTTGCTATTGGTTTCAGTTTCAAAATACTTAAAATTTCTCTCACACGGGAACTTGTCAACTCCTGGCCACGCAAAGAAAGGAATTTTTATACCATATCAACCACATTTTAAAATATGTGACTGTCGGTTTAGCGTAGTGTATTCCCTTATTTCCCTCCTACTTATAAGGAACTAAGTAATAAGACCATTTGTATTAATGATTATCTCGATTACAATGAAGTAGATAGCAGAATAAACTTATTAATAATAATTTGTTACAGAGATGTTTGAATGGAACACATCAGAGTTTTGCCTATGACTATCCGAAAACAATAGGTTTGGCATTATATTTATTTTAAACACAGACCTGAGTGACTGTGTTACCTACTTTAGGTACCAAAGTGGAGGCTAATGGTGGTAGTTGGTCACATAGCTGAACATTGCAAAACTGCCTGTTAGACAATCGATAAATAGAGAAGGAAGGCGTTGTACATCGGAACAATGGCTGGATAGCACTCAGTCCCGCGCGGTTAAAGCAATTACAAGCGATATCCAGGCTCCTGAATAATACACCATCTGCAGTCAGTTGGAAGTGATGTTCTGCGTAATGGAAGCGTTTAGGACGTAAACATAATCTCTCTCAGGTAGACAATTGCTACCAGTGAAAATTGCATTTTACTTCCTATAGTACGTATGTACAATGTACATAGTAAATGAAGTATTGAATTCCTCCCAAAAATTGATACCGAGAAATACAGAATCTAAAAAAGAATTTTTAGGAAAAGGTTCGTCTGTGTCTGTTTCTCTGTCTGTCTCTGGACAGCATAACTCAAAACAAAAAGGCATTAAATACCAAATTTACAGGGAGAATTTTTCGATATTTTAGATGTTTTACTTTCTCTAGTAAGTATGTACAATGTACATAGTAGCTAGAGAAGGTATTGTATTCCACCAAAAAATTCGATAACTTTTTCCAGAAATATATGTTTTGATAATACCTGAATCCAGAAAAAGAATTTTTAGAAACAGGTCTGTAAGTGTGTTGTGAGTCTCTCTGTCTGTCTGTCTTTGGACAGCATAACACAAGACGAAAAGGCACTTAAATACCAAATTTGGAATTTAAATTGAGCATCTTCCAAGAATGCGACAAGAAGTTTTTAGGAAAACCCCGCTATTCCAAACTACCGTTTACAAAGTCCATAGTCCCTAGAGAAGGTATTGTATTCCATCCAAAAATTCGACACTGAGATTTTGCTGGAAGCAGATGTTTTAGGATCCCTGAATAAAAAAAGGAATTTTTAGAAAAATATTCGTGTGTGTGTGCGTTTGTGTGCGTGTGTGTGTGTGTGTGTGTGTGAGATAAGCATAAATAAGGATGAAAAGTCAATTAAATTCGAAACTTCGTATTTCTTCCAAGGATGTGACGCGAAGATATAGACATAGAACATTTTACAAACATTTTGATTTTCTCAAAAATGGCCCTAACAATTTTGATTAAAATACCATATGTTTAAGATGGCAAACGAAATGTACATCTTGAATTTTCTAGGAATAGCCTCAGAAGACTTATGCGTTTTGTTTGATTTTTATATAACTGGTAAATCGTAAGAGATAGACAAACACTTATAACACATGTAGACCTCGTTTCAGCATACAATTTATGCCATATACATTTTTGTAGAGTTGATATTCCTAGTTTTTGGCTTCAATTTTAAATTACTTAATTTTTTCTCAAATGGGTAGCGCCTGACATATCTCTTTTGTTTTAATGCTGGTCTTGGGAAGATAACCGAATTTCAATTGCTTCACACAGTAATGAGCTTTTAAAACATTTGAATCGCTTTAGCGTTGGTGCTTTCTCTTATTTCTTCTACCTATAAGGATTTAATACGATCATTTCTGCTAATGTTTTATTTATTATCTTTTATTTATTTAAAAATACAATTTTGGGGTCTGATCGGGACTCCGGTGCTGTATATCCTTTTTCCTCATTCCTAACATTTACTTTGTTTTCTGTTGATTACCGTTTTGCTGTTTTCCTCTAATACATACATATACATACACACAAACATATACATATATAAAATATAAACACATATGTTCAAGGCGGGGCTTGAACCCACGATACCCTGCGCCACGAAGCACCGAAGCGAACGCGGCCTTGGGGATCGGCTATCTTGATAAGCATGATGTGCATAAAGGAATAATCTTTTGTAAGACGTTTGTTTACAAAACAGAAACACAAGGTCGTGTGAATGCAACAATCTGATTTTTTTACCTTTTCTATCTTTTTCTTTAGTAAGTAGAGGAAGTATTTTGTTAGACCCTAAATTGTATATCGGGATTTCATGTTTTGAAGTTCTCTGAATAAAAAACGGAATACGGGAATACACAGCGTTAAAGCGATAGTCACATCATTTAAAAGCTTGACGCTATGTGATGCAATTAGGATTCCCTTCTCTTTACATGACCAGGGCGCACAAGGCGAATAACGACTTCTCAGTGAGAAAAGTGTAAAGTACTGAACATTTTAAAACCAATAAATCATATCTCGGTAAAAATGGTTAGCACATAAGACAAATAATGTAACTAGTTTTTTTTTTAAACTTTTTTATGTATATTTTACGACTGAGTAATCATTAAAAGTAATTCAAAATGAAGAGGACTTCAGAGGCTATTCCCAAGAAATACAGGATATGTACAGATTTTATTTATTTTTATTTATTATGTAAATATATATTTTAATCTTGTTGGTCATATCTGAGGAATGAAATCGGTAAAATTCTGCTCAAATGATTCCGGGGTCCATAGAGCTGAAAGTTATTTGATATTCGTCTTCTCAGGTTAAGGGTAAACCCCTTAAAACCTTATCCAGGTAACTCACATTCAGTGAGATTCAACTCACGATCCTTTGGATGTGAGGCAGACACGTTACCCCCACAGTACGGAGGCGGGTTCTGTAAATATATTTAATATACGGTAATTTAATAAATTGTTAGGGCAATTTTGAGGGAAATAGAACATTTCTACAAACCTTCCATACAAAGGATAATTTTTGTTGGGGGATTTTCCAAGTTTGGCATTTAACCGCCTTTTGTTTTGAGTTATACTACTCTGTATTTCCGGTGTAATCTCGGTATCAAGATTTTGGGTGGATTACAAAAATTCCTTCTCTGCCTACTATGTACTATATAGTATTCTGTAGAGAAAGTAAAGATATCCAATGTTCTCTATTCTGTCCTAATATGCTGCGTTCAAATTACTTTCTCTACCCTGTAGTGTGTATACAAAATTTGTTCAAAAGTTTACTATATGCTTGTTTTTAATCGAGACAACTTTAACCGAAATACCTCCATTACTTATTTCATTTTATATAACAAGAAATAACAATTGTCAAAAGTTTAACAAAAGGACGCTATTTATACAGTTCTTAAAGTTGCTATCGCAAGAAATAACCGCACATCCAGAGTACTGCAAGAATGACCAAGTGGTGAACAATTCGAACCATTAATAACAAATATCTCGGATATGCTTTATGGCACAGAAAATTGTTCAAAGTAAACGTTAAAAAAAAAAAAAAAAAAAAAAAAAAACAAACAAACAAACAGGTGAAAGACATGGCGGAGTCAGCGAAAAGACCTCGTCCTACGATAAGTAATTCCAGGGGTATTTTTAATGTATTTGAGTGTACAGAGTGAGTTCTGTGGAATTAAGATTTACCGCTTGTCTCCTTCTATTTACTTCATGCTAATCATGAACAATTAACAAAAATGGTCTTAATTCAAGATCTTCTCGGGCTTCTAGCCAGGTAAAAACTTGGCTTGACACCAACGTTTCGAAGAAGTGCATCTTCCTCGTCTTCAGGGTGAACTGCTTCCTTGTAAGTAGAAGCGAAATAAGGGAGTACCATAGGTTAAAGTGATAGTCAAAAACTAGTTGCTATGTGGCTGAAGTTCCTTTGTTTGTATGGACAGGAGTTGGCAAATTCCTGTATGAAAAAAAAGTGTAAATTTTTCACAGCTGAAACCAATATCTCAAAAACGATCAACTCCACGAAAAAAATATCTATATAACATAAATTGTGTGTTTTAACTGCTCTACATCTTTTGTGTGGTAAATGTTTGTCCATCTCTTATGGTTTAGCAGTTATGCAAAATTCCGAAAATTTATCCAGAATAAAGTAGTCTTCAGAGGCTATTCCCAGAAAATTCAAGGAATACATTTTATTTGTCAGGTTAATATCTTTAATATATGGTATTTTAATCAAAATCGTTAGAGCTATTTTTTAAAAAATCAAAATTTTCGAAAAATATTCCATGTAAAGGATAGTTTGGGGTGCAGGGACTTTTCTCAAAATCTTCGTGTCGCATCCCTGGAAGATACTTAACCTAAATACCAAGTTTAGTATTTTACTGACTTCTGTCTGTTACTTCTCTAAAAGAAAGGGGACGAAATTGTATTCACGTATGTACAGGCGTCAACTGTTGACTCGAAAAAACAATTGACCCCATAACTCTTTCTCCGCAATGTTTCTGCAAATCGGACTTTCACTTGGTGTTCTTGAGCTGACACATGCGGTTTATAAACAAATACATGCTGTGCATTAGAAAACATACTCAGCCATAATACACTTTGTGACTGTACAGGACAAAATCATAAATCACTTGTAATACCTGAACTACACCATTTCACTCTCAACTCAATACTGTTTTTCCAGAGTCGCCCTCCGTGGTGTAGTGGATACTATGCTAACTTTATAGACCGAATGTCGCGGGTTCAAACTCGACGGAGGGCAATGGATTTTTTTTTGGAGGGGGATCGTTAGCATGGCTTCCCTCGGAAGGAAAGTAAAGCCATTGGTCCCATGTCGTTAGATTTACGGCACGTAAAAGAATCCCACGCCTGACGAAAGAGGCCTCTGAGCAAAATTAAACGGTCCTTAACGCCCAATATAGAATGGAGCGCTGACATCGACAATAGTTTAGGAGCGTCCATGAATAAAACTCCAATTCATTTTTTCTTTTTTACTTTCTCTATACGCACTATGTACATAGTGTATAGAGAATGTATTGCACTCAACCAAAAAATTCGATACCGAGATTTCCCCTGTATCCAAAAAAAATATTTTCAGAAAAAGGTCCGTGTGTGTGTGTCCGTGTGTCTGTGAAAACGATAACTCAAAAATGAAAAGTCGGTAAAATACCAAACTTGGTATTTAAATTTAGTATTTTCCGGGGATGCGACACGAAGATTTTGAGAAAAATCCCCCCACTACAAACTATCCTTTACATGGAAGTTTCTTCGAAATCTTTTATTTTCTAAAAAATGGCTCTACGATTTTGATTAAAATATCGTACATTAAAGATATTTACCTGACAAATAAAATATATATTTTGAATTTACTGGGAATAGCCTCTGAAGACTACTTTATTCTGAGTGAATTTTACGGAATTTTGCATAAGTTCTAAACCGTAAGAGAGAGACAAAAACTTACCACACAAAAAATGTAGAGCACTTTAAAACACACAATTTATGTTGTATACATTTTTTTCGTGGAGTTGATTGTTTTTTTTTTTTTTTTTTTAGATATTCCTTGTTTTTGGTTTAAGCTGTAAAAACTTATATTTTTCTCATACAGGACTTTGTGAACTCTGTCCATACAAACAAAGGAACTTCAGTCACATAGCAACCAGCCTTTGACTATCCCTTTAACCTATGGTACTCCCTTATTTCGCTTCTACTTACAAGGAAGCAAGACATAAGCCTATTTCTGCTAATTTTTTCTCGATTAGCAGGAAGTAAATAGAAGCATAAGCTTTTAAAAAATAATTTATTGCAGAGGTATAGAGAAAGTCATGTGAATGGAACACATCGGATTTTTGTTTTTTGTTTGTTTTTGTTTTTTGTTCTTCCAGGGTGGAGATAATTGCATCAGAAGCGTGATCTTGTTTACATCAGCAGTGTGGAATCATATGTCCACACGCTCAATGAAAAAACACCGCACAGGCGGTCCACATGAGCTTTTGAGCAATGCGCTCTTGATTAGCAATCAAGCCAGTTAATCAGTAAAAATCCGCTGATCATATCGGATCGGAGAATGATGTCGGTTGGCCTTACTGCAACCGATATTTTACAGATAGGCCATCAAAGCAAAACCGTCTTAATCGCCGCCTTAATCCTGCAACCAGAGTATTGGAGCAGATCCGTAGATAATCTCGCTCGATTTCTGTGCGTGTAAGCCTGCTTCCGCTATTAGATAGCTAAGTCATTTGCTTACCGTCGATTATTCTCAAGTCGTAAACTATAAGGGTTATAGCTTACGACTTCTAATAGCTTGAAAGGGAAAACTATCAGTCTGTTTTAACCTTTGGGAGAAAGAAATCGTGGTTAAGTCGGATCATAAAAGCACAGCGACGACGTCTGTTCTGCGAAGGCGCACCCTTGTAATACTTTCCTCGTAAAAGGAGACTCAAATACAGTACGTACCGGAATTATCGTGCAGTAAACTTCTCCAACGGGAACAGGAGACATTAAACTCTGAGCGTATGTAATCGCATTAGCCGAGGAGCCAGAAGCTGAAAATAATTTCCCCTTCAGCGAATCAGGTTTAACACCTTCTTGGGAAATATCTAGCGTTGATTAGAACATAAATTCTCTTACCAACTACTGCGTAGGTCCACAGTTCCTACCTATCAAAATCTTAGGAGTCTTTAGACGGTTAAAATAAATAGAATAAAATAATATTGTCTGACTCCGTGGTTGAGTGGTGAGCGAGGTGCTTCTCATTCGGAAGTCTGGGGTTCAATTCCCGGCGGGAGCGGACAGTTTTTTATAACCAGAATTATTCCCTATCCCCCAAGGAGTCTGGAAGTATGAATGTGAGAATAAATGTGCGTGTGTTTAGTAATACAAAGTTTATTAACCTAATGTTCTGAACCTACAGTTTGACAAGTCAAAACCCCCAATATGACTATTGATACTAAAGGGGGCTATATAAATAATACTAAAAAAAAATCTATATACTGTACATTGGCGTCTACTTCTTACACCTGGGCTAATATCTGTTTATTTCAAGTTTTATATATTTATTCTTAAGAGAATACACTACAACTACTAGCCAAAATAGTAGTTGTAGTTGAAAAGTTCCATCTGTGATCGAAATACTCAAAATGTTGAAATCTACCATCAAATTCTAAAATGAGATCAATGCAGGAAGTTAAAAAAGGAATAAATCATATATATATATATTCGCGGGCCGGATGAAACATACTCGCGAGCCACCATTTGGCCATTACTGCCCTACATTATCAAGAATAACAGAGATTAAGGTTCTATTTAAAAAAAAACTGGAAAAAGGCGGGAAGGAAATTAAACTGTTATGGCCATTTCACATTGGATTAAAAAGAAATAAAGGAGCTGATAGTTTCGAAAAAAAGAAACAAAGATATAAAATAAAAAAACTATCTGTTCTTTCGCCAAAACTAAAAATTAGATCCTCCTTCAGAACTGAAAGAACTAGATTCATCACTAGACCAAGCAGTGAAAAGAAATGGGCCAGCATCCTCAGCAATAAAATCTCTATACCAGGATTACCTCGAAGTGAAACTGTTGCAACATTCCGAAAAATAACACAACATGATTGTCTAGTTCACCATCTACATCGGCTGAAAATTCTTAACTCACCGAACTGCATGCTGTGTCAAGAAGAGACCATTCAAAACTGGGAACATCTTAATACATGCTCTTCAGCAATTTTGGGACAAATCAAATGGATAACTGTATCGAGAAGCAGGGATAATTGTTCAACAGCCTGAGCATTAGATTAAATAAATAAATAAATAAATAAATAAATGTACTTCCTTGTTATCTATTTCAGGGCTGAAGAAGCAGACGCTCGAATTTCGATGGTGGCTTACTTGCTATAGATGTTTATCCAGGCGTTCTGTCGGGAGATGCCTTCGGGTGCTTTCGGGCTAAGGCTCCTTCGGGAAATCTGCACACTCCGGACTAGTAGGCTGGGCCCGGGCGGCGTTCAGTTTGGAAACGTTAGGACCTCCTCATGGTTTTCGTCCGTCGTCATTCGGATCTGGATACCCTTCGAATATCTCTATCCCTGAGGTTCTGTAAATTGCAAAGGGCCACAAAGATCTATGTGGGGTGCTCTGCACCAGTGGTTGTGGGCCCTCGCTGTGCAATTCTAATTCTTTGCCTAATTCCTCTCATTTAATTTACCTTTTGGCGGAGCTGCAGTGTCAGTGACGGACAGATAACGCGAAGCCTTGCGATTTTTAACTTATACTCGGCCGTGACAGAGGGAAATCTGTTGAGCCTTTACTACTATGCGCGCACCTTTTCTTGTACGCTAGTTTTATGGGGTAGCGTGGCCGAGGGGGTGGGGGAAGAGAGAGTCTATCTGTCTTTCCTCAGTGTTACTTCTTTCTATGAGACCCTCAGTCATTATGATGAATTGACCGCGAATTATTCAACAAAACACAGCGCAAGTGTATATGCATGAACTCTGTGATCTATAGACAGAATGAAACCTTAGCATTGAACCCACTCTATGTCAGATGTATAGCGTATTAGAGGACATCTACGTCTCTGTTGTGTCTTATAGTAATCATTGTAATTCTTATAGCCCAGCTTAATTCAGTTTCCAATAGTAGTATATTGTGATACAAGTGTGGGGAGTGTACTATTGCAGAATGAAAGAAAAGTTTTCTGTTTACGAAATTCTGCAATACACTTAACGTACTTGTATCCCATTCTAATTTTTGGATGATGAGTATTAATATTAATTAAAATATAATAATAAATGAAATAAAATATTGGTTGAATGCAAATGACTTCTAAGTGAAAGAACATTTGGTAGTCGTTTCGTAGTTTGCATTTGTTTTTTAATAAACAAGATTTGTTGCTGTGGATACATTTTTATTGGTATTACCTAATTAGAATTGATTTGGCAACTTTATTATGCAGAAAATTAAGGTAGAGAACAGAGAAATAGAAGACGCCTGAAGAGTGGGATGTTCTGCATTAATTCCCGAGAACTTTAAACAAAGGTAGAAGTTGAAACTGCTTTACTTACCGAACGTGTGTTTTTGAGTCCATATCAGTATTGCGATTTCTTTTGTTTCTATAGCAACCAGGTTAGATATGGGATTGTTAATTTCGTCCAATAACAGCAATATTGGTAAGCAGTAGAAATTAGTCTCATCGTGCAAAAAAGGACAAATAACTTGCGGAAGAGCGGGTTTGGACCAACACTTTTTAGAACCTGAATTATTAAGTTATTTCGCAAGTGATTTCACTCTAAGTAATGGGTGTGTGATTAGCCCTACACACTGATAAGTTTATGGATAAGCTGAAGGTGGCTGGAATTCCAAACTCGCGGTCTGGTTCAAGTACTACAAGCTTCTGCTAACCCTGTACTAGATTACTGACAGCTGAGGTCATGGAAATCTCTGTAAACTGATTTATATATTATTACGAATGTATCTGCTAAGACGCCAAATTAATTAATTCGCTCGTCTGTTTGTGCAAAAGGAACAAGATGGCCGTGGAACCGGGTCATTGCCAAATGAAGCTGGTGAGAGAGCAGGCAGTCCACATTACAATTTCATGACTAGTAATTGGTTGGGCAGTTGTGACGTGTCCCTTGGAAATACCTAAACATGGTGGGAGGGGGAGGTGCCTTGTACATACTACATCGTGCTTCAAATATGCAAATATCTCGTTTTGCTTCGATTGCTGCGAAAACACACATTTGTTATTTCACTGCTAATTTATTATGCGCTTCCTTTCAGAGGCAGTTTTCACTGATACCGGTACTTTTAAAAAATAATACATTTAGGCATCACCTTCATAATAAACATAATAATCTGTTGTGTACATGAGAGAATAGACGAATTTGTTTCAATAATGTTTTGGATATCAACTAATTGAAGCTTTAATACGAATTAACTACAATCGACATTCGTTAATTATGCCTCATTCGTCATTTGTTTCCAATTTAGAAGATTCAACACAAATGACACCTATTCAGTCTACTGAAGATGAAGTATTTTACAATGTGTAAGCTTATTTTGATTTCGAAGTGTGTAATATTGCTCACCAATGAATCCAATAGAGTGAGATACCCAATCAAAATAACTCAGTACAAATTCTGGAATTTTCAAATGTTCCATTATATTGATAACAGAACAAGTGCTACATATCAGTGAAATGAGCGTGCGGTTCACATATATCATGTACACGATTCTCTTGTCGAGAATTGCGGCAAACTCACAAACTAGAAACTCAAATCTGATCAAGGAAACATCCTAACATGTCCTATGCTCCACTTAGGAGCTACAGGAAATTACTTATTAATTAAAAAAGAACCTCTTTATTTACTACGAAAATAATCTGTGTAAATGATTGTCTGTACTTCAATTCTGCAGTACAAATAGTCTTTAGGTACTCGCAATTCTTTTCTCGTCGCTTCGACGTATAGATAGTTAACTGCTCTCTTAAATTTATTTTTATTTATGGACGTTTTTTTAACTGCTGCGGTTCTTAGCGTTCCATTCTATATTGGGCGTGAAAGACCGCTTAATTTTGTTCAGATACCTCTTTATTAAGCTTGAAGTTCTTTTACGTGCCGTAAATCTAGACATGGGACCAACAGCTTTACTTCCCTTCCGATGGAAGCCATGTTAAGGATTTTTACGCCCGAAAAAACAACAAAAAACATCGCCCTCCGCGGTTTTGAATCTGTCGATCTTGAGAACAAGAGGCTGGCTGTCTCCTTTCTCTGTATCTCTCGCTGACGCAACCGCACGCTCAGAACTCACATTCAACCTGGCTCTCCTGGCTTGCAGCTCTTTTTTATAGCTGTCGCTGACGCGTCCAGAAATTTCCAGAAGTAGGGATCATTATAGCACGTTTCTATACACCCAGTTGAGACATTTCAAAGATTTGAAGTGCTGCTGCCGCTCTTCACGTGTTACATTTATGGTCCATGTGTCAATGAGTGCGGCTACATAAAGGAAGCTAGTCGCACAGTGCAACAATTAGCTATAAACGCTCAAAAGGAAGCTGCTCACACACGAGCGGAAATTACGGACCGGCAAGGTGTGGTCACCATATGAATATCTTAATTTAAGATTGCATGTCTCAACCAGTAAAAAAGTACAAATTTCATAGCGAAATGCCAAGCTACCCGGGCCCCTAGGCGGGATCCATCAGGTACTACGTCTGGCTCCCAGCATTCAGGGGAAAACGTTTCTGAGGCCCACACTTTCCTAGAAAGAATTGCCATATATACTTAATTATACTGTATCTAGTTCTTTTAAGTCCCCTGTAGGCAATAGGACACCTCTACAGAAACACATTTAGAATCAGTAAGTATCCCTGACAGAGTAGCTTAAAACTCCACTCTTCTATTCTCCAATGCCAGCGCGCACTCACTCTTGCAACCAACCTCCTTCACAAACAAATGCAAAGAAGGAAGGTCCAACCAAGATCACAAGGGAACTGTAGATGGTCCTACTAATCTTTGTAAGGATGCTAGCGTGGTAACTATATACATCAACTCGTCTAAGTAATTGTTGAATAAAAATAAAGAGACGATTGTCGGTTGGTCATGCGGCATGCGCTCACATCGACCAGCGGCGATCTACTCTAGAAGCCCGAGAAGATCTTGAATTAACACGTCGCCAGGAAAGCTATAGTTCTTATGAATTTTTTATTTACCATGTAGATATCTTTAATATACAATATTTTAATCAAAGTATTTAGAACCATTTTTGAGAAAATACAATTTTTAGAAACTTTTTCCATGTTAAGGGTAGTTTGGGGTGGGGGATTTTCATGAAAATGTTCGTGTGGCATCCTTGGAAGATATAAACTTCAATATCAAGTTTGGTATGTGGTATTTAACGGACTTTTCGTAATAGAGTCACACTTTTTATAGACACACACAGAGATATACACTGATATTTTTTTTTAAATGCTTTTTTTATTCAGGGGATCTCAAAACATATATTTATGGTGAAATTTCGGTATCGAATTTTTGGGTGCAATACAATACCTTCTCCATACACTATGTACATAATACGTATAGAGAAAAGTATGAATATGTGGATTCGCTTTATCCGTAGCTCAACTCCCCAAACTCATTGTAATCTCAAAGAGAATGGCAAAACATTTAACTAATTTTGTCAGCCTTATTGAACTACTAGCTCACCTTGAAAATTCGTTAGTAAACCTTTCTTTTCCGATATTCATAGGCTTACTCATTTTCAAACAGAGAACAATGCATTTAAGTCGCTTCAAACTAAGCGGGATGCCCGGCGTTTCTTCTTAGGCCCGTATGCGGGATATCCGTGGATTTTTTCGGGGGATTCCCCGGATCGCTAGGGAAATGCTGGGTAGGTTTCTTTCATCCCGAATTCTCTGTCCCTCAACGTCGTTTCCGTTGCCGTTTCATTCATCCTTCATTCCGTTGGTTTCTTTCAGGGTTGGAAGTGTCGGCGATGGCAGCGTGGCAGGGGAAAAGGATACTCATTGTGGATCTCTGTCCCCCGTCTTCGGCTATATGTCAGAATGAGGATTGCCCCCTGCTATGGATGGAGCTCTCGATCTGCCTGTTCGACTGTTGAATTGCTTCTATCTGGGAACCTAGGAGCCGTGTCATTGGGATAGAATGGGACGCTGTTAACCACAGCAGTTAAAGAGCGTCCATAAATAGCACGCCATTTCATTTCATACCTCTTAGAGGGTACGGAATACTTGCACTTGAATACATATGCCCTCGGTGATGCACTCAATCTTCCTTCAGTCCCGGGCAGAAACATGGTTGTATTCCTAACTGTTGTGTCTCAACTCAGAAAAATCTGATGTGTTCCATTCACATGACTTTCTCTACAACTCTGCAATAAATTATTGTTAAAAAGCTTATGCTTCTATTTACTTCCTGCTAATCGAGAAATAAATAGCAGAAATAGTCCTATTACTTGCTTCCTTGTAAGTAGAAGCGAAATAAAGGAGTACCATAGGTTAAAGTGATGGTCAAAAGCTGGTTGCTATGTGACTGAAGTTCCTTTGTTTGTATGGACAAGAGTTCACAAAGTCCTGTATGAGAAAAATATGTTTTTTATAGCTGAAACCAAAAACAAGGAATATCTCAAAAACAATCAACTCCACAAAAAAATGTATATAACATAAATCGTGTGTTTTTATGTGCTCTACATTTCTGTGTGGTAAGTTTTTGTCCATCTCTTACGGTTTAGAAGTTATGCAAAATTCCGTAAAATTGACCCAGAATAAAGTAGTCTTCAGAGGCTATTTCCAGAAAATTCAAAATATGCATTTTTTTGTGAGGTAAATATCTTTAATATACGACATTTTAATCAAAATCGTTAGAGCCATCTCTTAGAAAATCAAAATTTTCGAAAAAAGTTCCATGTAAAGGGTAGTTGGGAGTGGGGGGATTTTTCTTAAAATCTTCATGTCGCATCCCTGGAAGATACTAAACTTAAATACCAAGTTTGTATTTTAGCGACTTTTCGTTTTTGAGTTATCGTGTTCACAGACACACGGACACACTGACACACGGACACACACACACACACACACACACACACACACACATGGACCTTTTTCTGAAAATACTTTTTTTGGATACAGGAGACCCTAAAACACACATTTCCGGTGAAATCTCGGTATAGAATTTTTTGGTGGAGTGCAATACCTTCTCTATACACTATGTACATGTTGCGTATAGAGAAAGTAAAAGTGGATGTTTATTCAATCATCCTTATGAATAATCCTGAACATCCGGCTAACACATGGAATGCCCTGTTCAATCCCAGGCGAAAACATACGTGTTATACTGTACTGACATTGTTGTGCTCAACTCAGAGAAATGAATTCAAGCATCCTTATTAATCATCCTGAACACATACTTGAACGTATTATTGTGTTAGGTTAGCTCTAATTAAGCTCCAACGTCAAGAAATAATGGATTCCAGAACTGAATTCCTGAGTGCAAATGTCATAAAATTGTACCGGAGTGCACCTGCCACGGGGTGCAACTGTCACAGACTCCCTCGTAGGCATAGGTACAGTGCTATCATATCCTATCCTAAATCACTTCAAGTTCTCGTGTGATTTTACGACTACACGTCAGCTTTTACTGTTGCGTTTTACTGGTTCCCTAGGCAACGGGTGTTAGTGTTTTGATATCCGAACCTTTCCGATGAAAGCTGTACAATAAAAACGTAGGAGGTGGAGTTTTCAATTAAGTTACACGCCATATTATGTCGCTCCTGCCATGAGGCATGTTATCCATCAAGCAGGCTTCCAGAAGTCAGCCTCAAAGGAGATTATATATAACATGTTTCTCCTGCTTAGCGTCAACTTCTTTCCTTCTTAGGCAGGGATTAGCTGTTACACTTGGTTTGATTTCCCTCGTCTAGCCGTAATTTTGTGTCCCCTCGCTCTCTAATGCTTGTTTTGTTTGACATGATATTTCTTCTTTCTACTCCAAGGATGTATTCCTTTATCTGTTTTCCGCGGATAATAGTTGGCAAATATTATTTTTACAGCTGATAATGAAGTATTAGGTATGGTGATCTGTTGCATGGCAGATGGTAGTCATAGCAATAGATTTGGTACTCAACTTACTAACAATTACTTATGAATTTTTCTACCTGTTCTGCAAACAAATTTTCTTAGATTATCATTTTGTCTGCATCATGCTATTCGACATAAGCAGTAGTAGAAATTATATATCCTATTACTTACTTCCTTCTAAGCATAATAAAAATAAGGAAACACACCAGGCTAAAGCAATCGTCAAATCTTTTAAAATCTTTATCGCTTTGAGAAACAATTGAAATGCGGTCTCTTTACGTGACCAGGAGTAAAACAATAGGGGTATGGAACGAAAAGATGACTTCCCGTTTGATAAAAGTTTAATACTTTAAAATTAAAACCAAATAACAAGGAATATCTCAGAAATGGTTAACTCTATAAGAAAGGTACGAGACATAAATAGCGTGTTTTAACGAGATCTAAACTTTTTGTGTAGTAAGTTTTAGTCTATCTCTTGCGGTCAATACCATTAGAGCAATTTTTGAGAAAATCAAAAATTTTGAAAACTGTTGCATGTAAAGGTAGTTTGGGGTGGGGGATTTTTTTTTTTTTTTTTTTGATAACCATCGCTTCGCATCCTTGAAAAATACCCACTGAACTTTAATAACAAGTTTTGTCTTGGAGCTATGCTGCCCCTTTACTCCATATACACACATGGTCACATTTCTATAAATGCTTTCCTTTTTTGGATTCAGAAGTTCTTAAAACACGTATTTTCATTGGATTCGCGGTATCGCTTTTTTGGGTGGATTACAATACCTTCTCTATCTACTATGCTCGTTGTACACATTGCTAGAGGAAGTAAAAATACAGATACATAAAGAAAGAATCAAGGTGGCTAGTACTTTATTGAATTCAATACCTGGTTTCACAGAGCGCAACTACTTTTCCAGTACAGATTACAATGTTTAATCTTCTCATCACTTTTTTCCATTCTGCCTATAGTACCACTTATCTTTCTCAATTTCCCAATCCATCATTTCCCCTCTAATTTCTTGAATCCACGTGTTATGTGATCTTCCTTTTCTCCTCTTTCCTGATGGCATTCACTCCATTATTCTTTTGGGTAATCTTTTATTTTCCATTCTTTTAGTATGCCATTACCGTTCTAAATGTTTCTGTTGAATAACATTTAAAATTGAATTTCTTTTATAGTCTCCTAACTAATTTTTTCTGTTTTAGATATCCTAGTAGACCTCCTACATTTCTGTTGTCATTAAAATTGAACTTCTTTTATAGTCTCCTGTCTAATTTGTTCTGTTTTAGATATTCTAGCAGATCACGTACAATACTTCATTTATTTTGATATTCAAATTGAATTTCTTTTAAAGTCTCCTGTATACTTTTTTCTGTTTTAGATATTTTAGCAGACCTCCCACAATACTCCATATTTGTTGTCAACAATTTATTTGTTATTTTATACTTCAGAATCCACATGTCAGAGCCATAGGTATAATGCTTCTAACTATTATTTTAGTGCTCTTCGTGGAGCAGTGTTTACCATTTCTCTAAAACCCAAGATTGCAGGTTCAAACCTGACGAGGGGGGGGGGGGTTAAGGATTTTTTTCGGACGCAAAAATACTTAACGTGGCTTTTTTCGGGAGGGAAGTAAAGCTGGTAGTCCCGCGTAATGTTTATTTGGACGAAAAAGAACCACATACCTTGTAAGAAGAAAGTTTCTGGGCAAAATGTCACCAAATATCGTAACGATACCCTATGCTCCACTTAGGAGCTACAGGAAATTAACTTTTGTTTTAGAACTTGTTATTTTAGTTTCTTTTTGTACTTTCATTTCATATTCTGAGTTTAAGGAATTTACTAAATACACCGTTAAATAAAACTATAGCTTTCAGTAATAAATCCGGAATTTATCACATGGAATGCAGTAATTCCAATGGTATATACAATGGTGAAACAAAAAGTAACTTAAAAACACGTTTCAAAGAAAAAAATCTGATGTGTTCCATTCACATGACTTTCTCTACTTCTCTCCAACAATTATTGTTAAAAAGCATATGCTTCCATTTACTTCATGCTAATCGAGAAAAAATTAGCAGAAATAGTCTTATTACTTGCTTCCTTGTAAGTAGAAGCGAAATAAGGGAGTACCATAGATTAAAGTGATAGTCAAAAGCTGGTTGCCATGTGACTGAAGTTCCTTTGTTTGTATGGACACGAGTTGACACATTTCTCTATGAGAAAAGTATGTTTTTAAAGCTGAAACCGAAAACAAGAAATACCTCAAAAACGATCAACACCACGAAAAAAAAGTATTTAACATAAATCGTGTGTTTTTATGTGCTCTACATTTTTGTGTGGTAAGTTTTTGTCCATCTTTTACGGTTTAGCAGTTATGCAAAATTCCGTAAAATTCATCCAGAATAAACTAGTCTTTAAGGGATAGTTCCAGAAAATTCAAGATATATATTTTGTTTGTCAAATAAATATCTTTAATATACGATATTTTAATGAAAACCGTTAGAGCCGTTTTTGAGAAAATAAAAATTTTCGCAAAAAATTCCATACAAAGGGTAGTTGGGGGTGGGGGGATTTTCTTGATAATCTTCGTGTCGCATCCTTGCAAGATACCAAACTGAAATACCAAGTTTGGTATTTAACAGTGTTTTGGTTTTTGAGCTATGCTGTCCGCCACACACACACATACACACACACGCGCGCGCAGCTACACGCACACAGAACTTTCTTCCAGAAATGCTTTTTTTGGATTCAGGGGGGCCCAAAACATATATTTCCGGTGAAATCTCGGTATCGGATTTTGGGTGCATTACAATACCTTCTCTATACACTATGTACATAGTACGTGTAGAGAAAGTAATAATAAATTTAAACAAATTGATAAATGTGCTGTCGCAAATCACTTTACTTTAATCATGCAATCTTGAGATAGGTCAAGAATATAAACATTACTTATATTTTCATCACATCTATTAAGGAAAAGAATAGGTGCTTGCCTGAAAAACTTCTATGTCTGTAACATGAATAGCTTTCTGCAATATACTCTTCGAGAAAAGGAAATGCTGAAGTGCTGAAACGGAGTGAAGGATGTCTCTAAGGATAAGTGCTTTTCGATCAACGGGACCCCTTCCATTTGCTACTGCAATTTTCCTATTCTTCATGTTATACCTTTTTAGAGAAACAGGTCAAGTGGTTTTACGTGAAAAACAGCCCTCCTGAGGAATATTCTATGTAATGGTCTGCTGAGACAGAAATAATGGCTCTTGTTTCTTGTGAGAGTGGGTATTCAGTGCACAAATTGAAACGTGCTTCACTGGCTATGGATCATGCATAACTTGCCAGTAGAGAGAGAGATTTTTGTTTAATAAGAAATAAACAAAATGTCTCGGTGTTCGTCTGCAAACATACGCAGAGCTTTACTTACTGCACCATTTATACGTTATAGGTAGATGAACCACTCTATTGGCACAAAAAATCTGATGTTCCTTTCACATGACTTTCTCTACTCATCGGTAACAAATGACTGTTAAAAAGCTTATTCTTCTATCTATTCCATGCTAATCGAGATCAACATTAGCAGAAATGGCCTTATTACTTGCTTTCTTATAGTGATAGTCAAATCTTATAAAAGCTGGTTGTATTGTGGTTGAAATCCGTTTCTTTGTATTCCCAAAAGTAAAATTTCAATATGTGATACGTTTAAGTATTTTAAAACTGAAAGCAATAACAAAGAATATCTAAAAAAAAAAATGGTCAACTCCACGAAAAAATTGTATATGATATAACAAAATTTACATTTTTTAGGTAGTAAATTTTTGTTTATCTCTTATGGTTTATAAGTTATGAAAAATTCAGTAAAGTTCATCCAGAATAAAGAGGTCTTCAGAATCTATTCCCAGAAAATTCAAATTATACGTATTATTTGTTGTGTAAATATCTTTAATATATGATATCTTAATCAAAATCTTAAGAGCCATTTCTGAGAAAAGTAAATTTTTTGAAAATTTTTCCATGTAAATGGTAGTTTGGGGTGGGGGTATTGTGTTGTTCAAAATCTTCGTGTCACATTATTGGAAGACACTTAAATATCAGTTTGGTATTTTACCGACACACGGTGACATACACACACAAACCTTTTTCTAAAAACGCTTCTATTGGATACAGGAGACCCTAAAACGTGGACTTACGGTGAAATTTCAGTATTGAATTTTTGGGTGAAGTGCAATATCTTCTCTACCTAGGTATTATGTAGAGATATTAAAAATGTAATATAAAAATCTCACTGATATACACGTTTTAAGGTCCACTTAACGTAAGCACATTTCTTTTGGAAGGACTGTCATGTCTACATACCTGTGAGCAGTATAACTAAAGAGCAGTCTAATGTGTTATATTCACTTGACTTTTTCTACCTTTTCGGCTACAAACTGTTCTTTCAAAAGCTTATTTTCTTAAACTATTTCGGAAAAAAATTATGTCTCCACTTTTTTTGGGAGTAGCCTCTGAAGTCCTCTTCACTCTGGATGGCTGTTGCATAACACATAAGCAGTGAGAGATAGACAAAATCTTACCATAGAAATATGGAGAGCTCGTTAAAACACAATTTCTGTCAAATACAATTTTTTTTCTTTTTTTCTTTTCTTTCTGTTTTCTTTGAGTTAATCGTTTCGGAGATTTTTTTTATTGGCTTGAACCTTAAAATACTTTATTTTTCTCAAATTGATTTTTTGTGCATCTTGGTTACGCAAGGTGAACGGAATTTCAACCCACTCTTAAAACGATTTTACTATCGTTTAAGCCTACCAAGTGGGATGGCTCAGCGGTTTCGTCTGTGACTCACATTTGGAAGGTGGCTGGTTCGATCCTCGTGGCCTGCCTATCTGATCCATAGGTTTTTTTTTCGTGGTTTCTCTGGATCGCCAGGCGAATGCTGGGTAGGTTTCTGTCATCCCCCGAATTTCCTGTCCCTCTTTGTGATTTCCATTTTCATTTCATCCATCCTTCATCCATTGGTTTCTTTCAGGATTGGTGCGAGTGACAGGGAAAATTGATGCGCATTATGACTCCTTCTGCGACATCGGCTGGTTGGCTGGTTGGCGGGGGCGTTTACCCTGTGTGGCACGGAGTCTCTCTGCCGTCCAACAGTCGAAGTTCTTCAGTCTTGAAGCTGTATGAACTATATAATTGTTGAGCTGTCGCTCCTGGCTGCGACCATTCAGTTGACCTCTCATCTCACCCCTTCCTCCCTGGCTCCCGGGGCGCCCAATCGTGGACATAGGTACAAAAAGATGCAATAGGTCGGTGCCTAGTCCCCTCCATCCATATCCTAATACTAATCGTAACCACTTTAGTATGTGTATTCCCAAATTTCCCTTCTGCTTACAAGGAGGCATGTAATAAAACAATTTCTGTTAAAGGTTATGTCTATTGATATGATAGATGAAAGAAAGGGTTTTGTAATAATAATTTGTGACATGGATAGGTAGAGAAAGTAATGTGATGGAACACATCAGAATTACTTTCTTTCGTGTGGCCATTTAAAGAGCATGGATTATTATTAGAGCCGTCACATAGCGTCCTGTTTAAAAATAAAATATACTTTAGCCTACTGTATGTTCTTTATACTCGTACAATAAAATGTGTTACTGAAAGTTTATCTCCATCAACAAGTAGTGGACAAGAGAATAAGCTGTTTATTGTTTTCCGCAGTTTATATGCCGTCTTTAATATGTGGGTCATATCGGCGGCTTCTCGTTTAGAATAATTGTTCAATATAATGTTCGTGTTCAAACCCGTCGGAGGGTGATGAATTTCTTAGAACGTTGAAATCCTTAGCATCGATTCCTTAGCCTTTGGTGCCGTCTAATGTTTATTTGCACGTAAAAGAACCGCATACCTTTAAAGAAAAGAGATCTTTAGCAAACTCACCATTTTCCGTCCTCAAGACGTGATTTCGTCCTGTAGTGCCATCTATTGGCGATGAGGTAATCTCTCATCACTGTATGCACAGTGGCGAACTCACAAACTAGAAATTCTCTGATCAAGGGATATAAATTAAATTGAGTGTTATTTATGGACGCTCTTTAACTGCTGCGGTTCTAAGCGACCCATTTTATATTGCGTTGAAAGACCGTTGCTCAGATTTATCAGGTCTGTGATTCCTTTATGTGCCGCAAATGTAAAACACTGGACCAACGACTCTACTTCTCTTCCGAAGGAAGCCATTCTAAAAATCTTTACGCCCGAAAAAATTTGATGTGTTCCATTCACATGACTTTCTCTACATCTCGGTAACACATTATTGTTAAAAAGCTTATTCTTCCATGTACTTCATGCTAATCGAGATAAATTTAACAGAAACAGTCTTATTACGTGGTTCCTTGTAACTAGAATACACTAGGCTAAAGCCATAAACAAATCGTTTAAAAGCCAGTAGCCATGTGCTTGAAATCGCTTTCTTGGCATTGCCAGGAGTTGATAACTTCCCGTACGAGAAAAGTTTATGTATTTTATAACTGAAACCATAAACAAGGAAAATTAAAAAACGGTAAACTTTACGGGAATAATGAGCATAACATAAATTGTCTGTTTTAACGAGATCTACATTTATTTTTTCCATCAAAATTCAGCAAAATTCATCAAGAATAAAGAGGTCTTCAGAGGCTATTCCCATAAAATTCAAGATATAAAATTTATTTTTTATGTACATATTTTTAATACACGGTATTTCAATCAAACTCGCTAGTTATTTTTGAGAAAATCAGAATTTTCTACTTTTTTCCATGTAATAATGAAAAGGATAGTTTGGGGTGGGCGGTTGTCTCAAAATCTTCGTGTCGAATCCTTGGAAGATACTAAGCTTAAATACAAAGTTTGGTATTTTACCGACTTTTCGTTTTTGAATTATCGTATTCACAGACACACGGACACACACATATTCCCACACGTTGGGACCCTAAAATGTCTATTTCCGGTGAAATCTCGGTATTGAATATTTGGGTGCAATAAAATTTCTTCTCTATACACGAGTACATAGTACGTGTAGAGAAAGTAAAATTCCATCGTTCTCCGTCGGGTACTAGAGGCTAATTTTTTATCTCTATAAAGGTGGCTTAATATACGACGAAATGCGTAATGGAACTTGAATTAAGTTGAAGGATTTACTCGTTTACTGTAGGATTTTATCTTTAAAATTACATGCACACATTCATACTATGCACTCACCTTTTTTGGGCGCTAGGAAGCTAGAATCGGGGAAGAAGAGAATGCGCGCCCCTGACTTTCCGCAGTGTTGTCAACCAAAGAAAGTGTTTTCCTTTAAGACCCTCAACTATTATGTTGAATAGGTTATCTAATTTACCTCCAACAGCTCAATCATTAAATGAAACACAGCGCACGAGCATGTGCGTGAACTCTGGGATCTATAGACAGAATGAAACCTTAGAATTGATGCCACTAGATATCTGTTGTATAGCGTACTTCAGGTCTCAATATGTTACTCTGCTTCCGATAGTGCGCGAAACCTACCGAATAAACACTAGGGAGTTAGGAGTTGAGTCTTATTCATACCTTTAGACTCTAGGGAGGATGGTGAATAATTTTGGTTAGAGAAAATTTCGCACCACCCTGCCGGGAACCGAACCCAGAACCCCTCACACAGTAGAGAGATATGCTAGTGACAGAGCTACGTAGCCAGCCAGAGATTTTGTAAGAATAATTACGAAGAAGAATAATACAGTGTGATATTGGCTATTACAAACTCGAATAACTATCATTAGAAGACATTTAGTAACATAATATTGGTATCAGTGGAAAGAGAAACTCAAATATTCTTGTTATATTGGTGAACCATTTGTATATTTATTATTGATTTCGTTGGTAGGAGACGATGTGACAGAAAAATGGCTGTAAAAGAAGACAGAAGAGCATTTTTTGTACCATATTTTCACATATCTCAGTCGGTTATTACTATATACTAGTAGTTTTCTCCAAAACGTGATGGCCTGGGCAATAACCATAGAAAACAAAAGACACCCTGTACTAGGGGCGAGAGGCAAAATCTGTTTCCTGGAGACTCTGCTTGCAAGCCGAGAATCGCGCTTCAGTTAACGGACCAGTACGTGGAAGATCTGGCAAAAGCGAGGGTTAGTTTCCAGCAACACACAATCTAATTCCAAACTTTAAAGTCAGGCTGCATTTGGCAGGGTTATCACGTTCTGAAAAATACTGAACAACACAATTTTATAAGAAAATGTTATGTTGATCCACCTAGTGGATACAGTATCTGCAAGTGGTACACTGACTTCAAAACAAGGGGATGCATCTGTAAGCCGAAGTCAATTCAATTTCCATTGATACAAATACGTGTTTCTAAGTTTTTCCTAACGATAGTTATTCAAGCTCGGAAAGATCATTTATAATAACGTTGTATAATGTGAAAGTAATACAGTTTCCTCCGTTACTGCGAGGTCCAGCAAGCTCTTTAACGACACGTGTAAAGCAATGGTTGACATTCCACTTACGGTTTTCTAGAAATATTGCTCAAATTCCTGTGAGAGAAAAACCTATCTCGTTAACTGTGGCATTTTATCTTTGTCATCATTTTACGTTTCACGATGTATAAAAAATGAAACGATTAATTATACTGCCAATCATGGCCTCGGGCAATTCTCTTCATGGGAGAGGGAGAGAGATGGCGGGGGAGTAGACATTTAAGGCAGTCCCTGTTTTTAATGGCAGTGCTTAGAGCACCCATCCCCTTAAAAGCCTCCCCTTCTGTTAACTAACGGACCGCTACATACCACCGCTAATGGAATGGATGTCCTTTTTTCCGTCTTTTTCTACCAAAATGACCAAGGAATCATCAAACAAGAACTGAGCTTATCGCCTTTCCTTTTGAATATTTTTGTGTGTCATGTAACAAACAAATGAAAGAGCGAAGTTTGGGCGCTAATGTCGTTTTCAGTAGGATTTTCGTCGATTACTAATGTAGTGAATATATTTCGCAGAAAACGAACTCATATTTAAAAATCTGATGTGTTCCATTCGCATGATTTTCTTTACATGTTTAAAGCAAATTCTTTTTAAAAAGCTTATTCTTCTATCTACTTCATGTTAATCGAGATAAACATTAGCAGAAATGGCCTTATTACTTGCTTTCTTGTAAGCAGGAGGGAAATAGGGGAACACACTATGTGGTTGGAATCCGTTTTTTATGCATTGCCAGGAGTTAGCAAATTCCCGTATGAAAAAAGGTTTTAAGTACTTTAAAAGTGAAGCTAATAACAAGGAATATATAAGAAATCATTAACTCTACGAAAAATGTATATACCTAAATTATGTATTTTAACGAGATCTAAATTTTTTTCTATAGTAAGTTTTTGTCTATCTCTTACGGTTTACCACTTATGAAAAATGTTGCAAAACTCATCCAGAATCCATAGGCTATTTCAAGAAAATGCAAGATATATGTTTTATTTGTCATGCAAATATCTTTAATTTACAGTATTTTAATCAAAATCGTTTGAGCTGTTTTTGAGAAAATCAAACTGTTCGAAACATTTTCCAGCTGAAGGATAGTTTGTGGTGGTTCTAACGATTTTGATTAAAATGCCTATATTCACACGAAAAAATGTACATCCTGAATTTCCTAGAAATAATCCCTGAAATCCTGTTCATTCTGAATTAGTTTTGCGTAACTGATAAACGTAAGAAATAGACAAAAGCTTACTACACAATAAATGTAGATCTCGTTACAACACACTTTTTTATATTTTTACTTTTTTCAAACGGAAAGTCTTAATCCGTTTCATATCTCTTTTGTTTTACTCCTGGCCACGGAAAGAGCTCCAAATTTCAAAGACAATCGCACAGCGATAGTTTTTAAAATATTTACTAATGCATGGCAATGTATTCCTTTATTTACCTTCTAGTTATAATGTAACAAGTAATAAGACCATTTCTACTAATTTTACCTCGATTAGCATGATACAATAAAATAATAATACTTTAAAAGATAGTTGGTTTGCCGAAAAAGTCATGTGAATGGAATACATCAAATTTTCAATATTTTTGTGTGTCGTGTAGTAAACAAATGAGAATGCGTAGTTTAATAGAGTTTTAAGTATGTTTTTTGTCGATTAACTACTAATATAATGATAAAAATATTTCGCAGAAAACTTACTTAGATTTAAATATCCATGTAAAATCCATTATTAAGTACTCAGGCTAACAATCCAGAGGTCTCGCCTTCAATTCCTAACCAGGATCTTTCCCTGGTCTTTATGAGTTGGGTTATTACTACCATGAATTTTCCTGTCCCTCATTTCTTCTCGTTTCGTTTTATCTTGCAGAGTAAAAGGGTGACGCGCGTTAGACGGCGGTGTGCGACTTGCAGAAATATACCTTCTTTAGAGAAATTAGATGTTTTATGTGTATGTTAATTAGTTTATTTACTTATTTATATTACAGTAAAGTCATCCCTTGTGAATAGGGACAGCACATAACTCCATGGCACGACAGCTCACGGGGAACCTTGGCCTACCGCCCGGCCGCTGCGTCCCCCATCTCGGTCCACTACAGATGTCATGGATGGGGTGCAGTATTGTAGGGTGAGACGTGGTCAGCGCCTCGAATCCCCCCGGCCGGTTAATGCGGCCCTCATGACCTGGAGCCGCTACTTCTCCATCAAGTAGCTCCTCAATTGGCCCCCCCAGGGACCTTACGAGGCTGAGTGCACCCCGGGCCAGGTCTCCCGCTTGGTAAGTAGCAACGCTACCACCGCGCTAAGGAGACAACCAGGGACAGCACATATGTAATTGAGTAACGGCGGGGATACACATAAAATATTATCTGTACCATTCACTCACCTTTTTATATCTTTTCTGCAACCAATTATTCATATGATTGCTTATTCTTCTCCTTACTTCGCGCTAATTGAGATAAACGTTAGCAGAACTGGCTGTATTACTTCCTTCCTTCTACGCATAGTGGACATAATGGAATGCACTAAGCTAAATCCGTTGTCAAATTTTTTTTTTAAAATCCAGTCGCTATATGGTGCAATTGAAATTCCCTTTTCTTTGAATGACCACGAAACAAAAAGCTAATGACTCCTATTTTAGAATATCAGTTAGTATTGGAAATCACATGGAATATCACGGATGTGTCTAAAAATATCTTATGCGTACCATTCACATAACTTTCTCTACATCTCTTCAGCAAATTATTCTTAAAAAGCTTATACTTCTATTTACTTCATGCTAATCAGAAAAAATAGCACAAATAGTGTTATTACTTTCTTCCTTGTAAGTAGAAACGAAATAAGGGTGTACCATAGGTTAAAGTGATAGTCAAAAGCTGATTGCTATGTGACTGAAATTACTTTGTTTGTATGAACAGGAGTTCACAAATTCCCCTATGAGAAAAGTATGTTTTTCAAAGCAGAAACCAAAAACAAAGAATGTCTTAAAAGCGATGATCACCACGAAAAAAATGTATATAACATAAAATGTGTGCCTTAAGATGCTCTACATTTTTCGTGTAGTAAGTTTTTATCCATCTGTTACGGTTTAGCAGTTGTTCAAAATTCCGTAAAATTCATCCAGTATAAAGTACTCTTCAGAGGCTATTCCCAGAAAATTCAAGATATACATTTTCTATTTGTCAGGTAAATAGCTTTAATATACGGCATTTTAATCAAAATCGTTAGTGCCATTTTTGAGAAAATCAACATTTTCGACAAAAATTCCATGTAAGGGGTAGTTGAGGGTTGGGGGATTTTTCTCAAAATCTTCGTGTCTCATCCCTGGAAGATACTAAACTTAAATACCAAGTTTGGTATTTTACCGACTTTTCGTTTTTGAGTTATCGTGTTCACAGACACATGGACACACCGACACACACATACACGGACCTTTTTCCGAAATGCTTTTTTTTTTTTTTAGATAAAGGGGGACCCTAAAACATATATTTCCGGTGAAATCTCGGTATCGAATTTTCGGGTGGAGTGCAATACCTTCTCTATACCTATGTACATAGTACGTATAGAGAAAGTAAAAAAGAATATGACACAAATAGTATGATTTAACGAGATCTACATTCTTAGCAGTAAGTTTTTATCTATATATCACAGTTTACCAGTTATGCAAAAAAATATTCAGAGTGAAGAAGTCTTCAGAGGCAATTTCCAGCAAATTCAGGTATATCAGACTCCAGGACTCCTTGTCGCCTTATTCGCCACCACAGTCATGCCGACACTTACAACCCTAAAAGAGACCGAAATGAGGGACAGGACGTTCGAGGGAACGAAGAAACCTCCAGCATTATTGTGGTGACCCGGGAAACCCACGATAAAACATATGAGTCAGAAGTGCCGCCGCGGTAATCGAACCCACGACCTCCCGAATGACAGTTCCAGACGAAACGCTTAACTAATCTGGCTCGGTTAGAACACCGCAACGGAAAACCAAGATATATGTGGTCAAATTCTCTGTCGTGACAGTGCATGCTTAGTTTTTTTTTTTGTATTAATAGTGTTTAACTCCCGCTTTTACTACTTGTGGCACCGCAGACGATATCACTGATGATGCATAGAATGAAGATGGAGCAACAATGGAATGCGATAGGGGGGACAGGAGATCGCAGATAAAACCCGCCCCTGTACTTTGTCTATCACAAAACCCACATGCGGTCGCCTGGGATCGAACCCGCACTCCTGAGTGAGAGGCAAGTGGTCTAACCATTCGGCCACGGCGCGGTCCATAGTTAAATATGATTGTAACTGCAAAGAGTAGCTAACATTGCTGTAATGAGTGTCTTCCAATTAGCTAGAGGTGTAACGTTCAACAAAATACATGAATCAAGATTGGTGAACTTCCTTTTTGAGTAGTTATCAGGTGATGTGGTCGAGCTTGGAAACACGACTCGGAACCTTAATCAATCATAGCCCCTGACACTTCCCAGCTCAGCAGATCATATTTCATTATTTTCGCAAACAATACTTCATCTAAATGTAATAGAAGCTTCTCCAAGCATCAGAGCCTAAATCAACAAAACTTCGTTGCAGAAACGTACCTGTGTAATCAATTCCAAAGTAATTAATTCATATCGGAAAACATTTGACCGAATGATTCGGTGGAAATTGAGATATTAGGAATTCTGCAATAATAGCATAGAGCTGCTTCAGCTTATATAAGAATTTTAATTTGATCAATTCACATGAATTTCTCTGCATATCTTCAACAAATTATTGTTAAAAAGCTTAAGCTTTTATTTACTTCATGCTAATCGAGAAAAAATAGCAGAAATAGTCTTATTATTTGCTTCATTGTAAGTAGAAACGAAATAAGGGAGTACCATAGGTTAAGTGAATAGTCAAAAGCTGGTTTCTAAGTGACTGAAGTTCCTTTGTTTGTATGGAGAGCAGTTGACAAATTCATGTATGACATGAGTATGTTTTTTAAAGCTGAAACCAACAAAAAGAAACATCACAAAAACGATCAACTCCATGAAAATAATGCATATAAAATAAATTGTGTGTTTTATCGTGATCTACGTTTTTTGTTTAGTAGGTACGTTTTAGTCTATCTCTTACGGTTTACTAGTTATGCAAAATTCAATAAAAACCATCTAGAATAGAGAGGTCTTTAGAGGCTAATCCCAGAAAATTCAAGATGTACATTTTATTTGTCATGTAAATGTCTTTGATATATGATATTTTAATCAAAATCGTTAGAGCCATTTTTGAGAAAATCGAAATTTTCTAAAAAAGTTCCATGTAAAGTTGGGAGTGGGGGGATTTTTCTCAAAATTTTCGTGTCGCATCCCTGGAAGATACTAAACTTAAATACCAAGTTTGGTATTTTACCGACTTTTCGTTTTTGAGCTATCGTGTTCACAGGCACACGGACACAGACACACACACACACACACACGGACCTTTTTGCGAAAATGCTTTTTTTTGAATACAGGCAAACCTAAAACATACATTTCCGGTGAAATCTCGATATCGAATTTTTGGGTTGAATACAATACTTCTCTATCCCTATGTACATTATACATACGGGGCTAGAGAAAGTAAAAAGGTCCGTGTGTCTTTGAACAGCATAACTCAAAAACGAAAGTGGGTGAAATTATAAATTGAATTTTCTGGGAATAACCTTTGAAGCACTCTTCATTCAGCATGACTTTTGCATAGCCAGTAAACGTGAGAGATAGAACAAAATCTTACTACATAAAAATGTACTTTTTATTAAAGTTCACAATTTATGTTAAATACATTTTCCGAGAAAACCCTTGTTATTCTTTAAATACCTTTGTTAAATCAAAGTCTTTATTCTTTTTTATTTCTCCTGGGCAAGCAAGAAGAACGGAATTTCAAAAATGTTACACATCTCTTAAAAATACTATCATTTTTTCCTATGCATCTTTCTTTGTATTTATAAGGAAATAACCGATAAAACGTTTATGCAAATGTTTATCTGGATTAACATAAAGTAAATAGAAGAATAAGCTTCTGTAAGAATAGTTTGTTATAGAATAGATAAAGAAAGCTATGTGAATGAAACACATTAACATTTTTAGATATGTTGCTCACAGACATACCATGCTGACACGAAACTTCCTTTTTTTCTTTTTTTTTTTTTTTCCAGGGAACATAGAAGCGTGCGTGCCCGGCGAAATTTCTGAGTAACGAATTTTTATGTGAAATGCACAACTTCATGTATTTATGTATTAGAAGCACAGAAATTTAAAGAGGACTAAACATTTCAATTTATAGTACTACAAACTGCTCAGCTCTTAAACCCCACTTCGGTCATGTGTTGGTAGTACATCTGCCTGACATTCACGAAGTCCTTATTTTGAATCTCGCTTGTGTTATCTGGAAAAGTTCAACCCCCTCCCAGCCCGGGATTTTCCGTTTTCCTGGATAGCTTCTGGGAAAAGAAAGTGATACACGTTTTTCATTTCTCTCAATGTATATGTAAACTGCTTTCCTTATGCTAATATGTTCAAAGTGAGCTAGATAGAATACATACCAGGGTACATTGCGTGCCTAATTTACCACTAAACATGCTATCTTGAAGATAAATGTGACACAGAGTACACAATAACATGGAGACATTAATTACTTCGCTGCGTTACTACCTTACTACTTGCTCCCCCACACCCGTCTTATTCTTGCAGGCTAAGTGACGTTGTTTATGGCGTGTATTTCTCATGTTGCTCTCCTAGTATTGGAGAAACAGCCATTCAGGAGCATAGTCCGACAACTACATCACCTCTTCATTAATAGTTAGAATAACTTAATTTTAATGTAAAAATTCTGATTTCTAACATTCAAATAACTTTCTTTACATATGCTGGTACAGACTATTCTTATAAAATATATTTCTTCTATCTATTTAATGCCAATCTACGTAAACATTAGAAAAGTTTAACAACTGGAAAATTTAAACTAATAACAAGGAATATATCGGATGTGATTAAATAAAACTAAAATTAAAAAGAAGTATCATGTGTTCAATTCGCATGACTTTCTCTAGCTGTTTCACAAGCAACTTCCTTTACAGAAGATTATTCTTTAAATACGACATGCTAATCAAGTATGCATTAGCAGAAATTAGCTTATTACTTACTTCGTTGAAAGTGAACGGGACATATAAAAACACTAGGCTAAAGAGATAGTCAAATCTTTTAAAAGCTGATCATATGATGTTCAGCTCGCTTTGCATGCCCTGCAGTAAAACAAGAGATATGAAACGAAACGTCACTTCCCGTTTGGGGTAAATTAAAATAGTTCAAAATTGAAACCAATAACAAGGACTATCTCAAAAAATTTGATGTGTTCCATTCACGTGACTTGCTCTATATCTCTGCAACAAATTGTTGTTAGAAAGCTTGTGCTTTTATTTACCTCATGCTAATCGAGAAAACATTAGCAGAAATAGTCTTATAAATTGCTTCCTTAAAAATAACATAGATTAAAGTGATAGTCAAAATCTGTTGCTATGTGACTGAAGTTCCTTTGTTTGTGTCGACAAGAGTTGACAAATTCCTGTATGAGAAAAATTTGTTTTTTAAAGCTGAAACAAAAAACAAGGAATATCTAAAAAACGATCAACTCCATGACAAAATGTATATAACATAAATTGTGTTTTACCATGCCCTACATTTTTTGTAGTAAGTTTTTATCTATCTCTTATGGTTTAGGAGCTCTGCAAAATTTCGTAAATTTCATCCAGAAGAAAATAAGCTTCAGAGGCTATTCCCAGAAAATTGAAGATATACAGTTTATTTGTCAGGTAAATATCCTTAATATATGATATTTTAATCAAAATAGTTAGAGCCATTTTTAGGAAAATTAAAAATTTTGAAAACAGTTACATGTAAAGGGTAGTTTGATGTGGGGGGGATTTTTCTCAAAAAATTCGGGTCGCATCCCTGGAAGATACTAAACTTAATTACCAAATTTGGTATTTTACCGACTTTTCGTTTTTGAGTTATCGTGTTCACAGACACACGGACACACGGACATACACACTCATGGACCTTATTTTTTAAAATGCTTTTTTGGATACAGGGGACCCTAAAACATATATTTCCGGTGAAATCTCGGTAGGTATCGACTTTTTGGGTGGAGCGCAATACCTTCTCTATACACTATGTACATAGTAGTATAGAGAAAGTAAAAACGGTAAACTCCACGCCAAAAAAAAAAAAAATGCATATAATATAAATTGTGTGTTTTAACAATCTCTACATTGTTTTGTTGAGTAAGGCTTTGTCTATCTTTTACGGTTTACCAATTATGCAAAATTATGCATAAAGATCCGAAATAAAGATATCTTCAGAAGCTATTCCCAGAAAATTCAAGATATTCAGTTTATTTTTCATGTAAATATCTTTAATATACGATATTTTAATCAAAATCGTTACAGCCATTTTTGAGAAAATCAACATTTTCTAAAAATTTTCCATATAAAGAGTAGTTGGAGGTAGGGGAATTTTCTTGAAAATCTTCGAGTGGCATGTTTGGAATATATTAAACTTAAATACCGGGTTTGGTATTTAACGGACTTTTCGTTTTTGAACTATGTTGCCCCCCCCCACACACACACACACACACACACAGATTCAACTTTAAACTACGCGACTTTTCTCTAACAGGAAGTCTTCTTTCGCGTCATAGTTCTTTTGTTTTGCTCCTTGCCACACAAAAAGTACCGAATTTCAATTATCTTCCTTCTGCTGGCATGTAAGCAAGTAATAAGAACATTTCTGCCTATGTTTATCATGATGTAAGTAGATAAAAAATCCTTTGTAAGAATAGTTTGTTTGCAGAACAGGTAGAGAAAGTATGTGGATGGAACACATCCGAGTTTTACTTTCTCTACACGTACTATGTACATAGTGTATAGAGAAGGTATTGTAATGCACCCAAAAATTCGATACCGAGATTTCAGCGGAAATACATGTTTTGACACCCCACTGATACCAAAAAACATTTTTAGAAAAATATCCGTGTGCGTGTCTGTGTGTGCGTGGGCAGCATAGCTCAAAAACCGTTAAATACCAAAATTGGTATTTGTTCGGTATGTTTCAAGGATGCAACACTAAGATTTACAAGAAAATCCCTCCATCTCTAACTATCCTTTACACGGAAAAAAGTTCGAAAATTTTGATTTTCTCAAAAATGGCTCTAACGATTTTGATTAAAATCTCTTATATTTAAGATGCATGACAATTAAAATGCATATCTTCAATTTTCTGGAAATATCCTCTGAAGACATGTTTATTCTGGATGAATTTTGCGGCATTTTGCATAATTGGTAAACCGTAAGAGATAGACAAAAATGTACAACTCAAAAAGTTTAGATCTCATTAAAACACACAATTTATGTTACATAGATTTTGTTTTTCGTGGAGTTGGCCGTTTTTGAGCTATTTCTTATTATTGGTTTCAGCTTTAAAATGCTTATACTTTTCTCATATGGGAATTTGTCACTCCTGCACATGCAAACAAAGGAACTACAATCACATAGCAACCAGCTATGTGGTAACTGTCACTATCGATTTAGCCCGTATTACCATCTTATTTGCATTCTACTACAAGGGCGCAAGTAGTAAGACATTTCTGCTAACTTTTTCTCGATTAGCATTTAGTAAATAGGAAAATAAGCTTGCTAACAATAATTTATTGTAGAGATGTAGAGAAAGTCATGTGAATGGAACACATAAGATGTTTTTAAAAACGCATCACGTGACTGATTTTATTAGACCAACGAGTTAAGGCAATACAATAATTACTTAAATAAACGTGTAAGATAGAATTTTGATACATGGCAAAAATTATCACTAGGCATTTATTGTGTATAATCACTGATGTGTATTACAACAAGTTTCCTCATCTAAACCACTGCTTAAGAAGTTAGCTGTTTTCCTATCCAACTGGAAATACTGCGCTGATTCACAAGAGTGTATAATTTGTTTGACTTGCTGCCAATCGCTATATACCAGACCACGAACTGTTCATACATAAACATGACGCTTTCATAGATCTTCTTCTCTATTGGCAGCTAATTAAAAAGTACATGATTCAGCGGCTTGTTTCCTTCAGAATTCATATTGTTATGCCTGGTTCCAAACAAGAGCATGACGACGATATCTAGGATCTTCATCATGCCGTATTGTCAGAGCAGTGCCTTCTGCTAAGATGCACATGTCTGTTATCTGGTTTTGTTAACTGCATGTCATGCAGACATGTCACAGACTAAATAGGATTTCTTCATCGCCTTGATCTGTTTGAGCACGGACGTCAGATAAGTGGTAGGTTTTTGCTCTGCTTTATAGCGTGGGATGTTTGGTGCTAGTGCTCAAAGTCAAGAACGATTTATCTGCAAGAAAGGCATAGCAAGCTGGTGAAGTAAAAATTTAGGGAGGGCGGTTCAATAAATATCCGTTAGAAATGAAAATGCCATTTTATCAAATACAAATTATAGCGGACATTTCTCCCTACATTCCAGATACTTTAACCCCTCCAAAAATATGAATAGTCAAACTTTACAAAACACGCCTCTCCTTCGAGAAAGATCTCATTTTACTCTCGCGAGCATTTGGGAACAAGAAGTAACTGTAGGGAGCCAGGTCGCACGAATATTAGGATTTGCGGCTGCAGCTCAAAACTAATTTCATGTAGTTTTGTGGTGGCAACTCCGGATGAATGTACTAGTACGTTGTAGTGGTGAAATAGCACCTCCTTCTTCACCAAATGGAATCGAGCCAATAACTCACTGCTATAAAAAAAATACTCCTATATTACACAATTCCTTTCTAAGGCCTGACCTAAGTTTGAGACAATGGTTCGGAGCCTTTGGCATTCTCTTGGTCTAACTGGTAGCAGAGCATGGTACATTCTAATCCGCTACCTCTTCCAATTTACCCAGGACTCTCTTTTCCAATCATGCCTTCGCCTGAAGTTGAAGTCATGACGTCATGCTAATGGAAGCGGTCACAACTACCTCTTCAATTTGCCCTTCTCTGGTTCAAAAACATAGAAATAGTAAATATATTCATACATCACTAAACACACCCACTCTTACACACACACACACACACACACACACACACACACACACACACACACATTTTGATGGTCAGTAGTTGAGGATCTTGTTTCATTATGTTAATACTACAATAATTTTCATTCATTTGTGCAATTATTTATTCTAAGCCTACCACTTAGCATCAAACCTATAAAAATGTATGTTTGTTTATATCGGAGATATACATCCTAATGCAAGAGACACAACAGAGCAAAATTTCTAACCAATCATGAACCTATACTAGGTCATAGCTAAAGTTCAGTTTTGGGTTCCAAAGTGCACTTAGAGCGCCGCGTCATGGTCGAGTGGTTAAGCCACTTACCTCTCAACAAAGCGGCGCAGGGGTGGGTTTTCTCTGGGTTCTCTGATTTCACCCGCCATTGCATTCCACTGGTGCTCCATCTTCGTAACATGTGTCATCAATGCCATCGTCTGCGGTGCCAAAATAGTAAAAGCGGATATTAAAACATAAACACACACACAAAGCTCCTCCACTTTACCCTTACTCCGGTTAAAACATAGATATGAGAGAGACATCTATACTTCACAAAACACACCAGCCAGAATGAGGAGCTTGTTAATAATATTATAATTGTTATTATCTAATTTATCTAATTCTAAGCCTACCAGTTAGTACCAAACCTATAAAAATGTGTATTTGTTTATATCCGAAGTATAAATACTAATGCAAGAGACATAATAGAGCAATTGTTCTACCAATCATGAACCTATTTCAAACCCAAAATATTGCATACTACCGCATTTATTCTGAAACCTGAGAGAATTAAAATACACTTAGGAGTGACCAAAAGAAAAAAAAAGTATATGTTGATAAAAAATTGGATCTCCACCTCCATTATAATGATTAACCCCTTCACGAAGAACAGTTTTATGAAAATTAATTACCAATAAACTCCGAGAAGCATTTAAAATATACACGCACTGAAGAAATTAGTTGAGGTACCAAGTCATAAGAGAATAGAAGAAAATGAAAAAAACTGATGAACTTAACAAGGAGCAGCTTTACAATTTATTGGACCAGGAAGATCTAGAAGTTTAATTAGAGAATATATTAAGAACTAGTCCAAAAGAGAACATTTTAAATGCTGGCTTAAAAAACCCAGGAATCATGTAAGAAAAGAACTGAAATCCTATTAAAATGTAATAGAATTCAGCTGAGAACAATTATTGCTTACTCCTCAGAAAAAGCGTCTCAACACAATAGGGGTGTATCAAGATAACTTAGACTGCAGATACGTAAGAGACCGAAACAGCTAGTTTCACACAAGGTGTGTGCAGCACAGAGTTTAGATAGGTAGGGTTGACTAAAAAATGCAATGTCATTACCATGATTTGAATCGCGGATCTCCGGTCTCTAGCCGGTTGCTCTAACCACTGAGCTACCATGGCAAAATGCCGGCACAGCATTACATTTCTCAACTGAATCACATGTTTCCCGGTAAACCACAAGGTGATCTCAAATCATTTTGAGATATCATACCCAATGGCGATTTAAAATGTTGTAAGTACTCTAAGTTACGGGTCATTTAGTGTCTAAAGTCTATTAGGTCATTTAGTGTTAATTTAATTGTTTTTTTCACACAAGCCGTGTGTAAGACAGGAGTTGGATAGATAGCGTCAGACTGAAACATGCAATGTAATTGCCAGAATTTGAACCACAGATCTACTACTCTCTAGTCGGTTGCTCTAACCGCTGAGCGCAATGGCAACATACATGCGGATAAGTTGAGAAATTAATGCTGTGCCGTCAGTGGTTATAGAATCGGCTAGAAAGTGGGAGATCCGTGGCTGAAATCCCGAGTAAGGCATTGAATTTCTCAGTCTGACTCTACCTATCCGTATTCTATGTATGCTCTTTAGACCTTGGCTCACAGGAAATACAATGCTTTTGGGAAAATATTTATAGGACGAAAAGAAATATCAACCATACCCTCTAAAATATTGTATTTATTTTACTTTCTCTGTACATATTATGTACATAGTGTATAGAGAAGGTATTGCATTCCACCCAAAAATTCGATATCAAGATTTCACCGGAAATATACGTTTTAGGGTCCCCTGTATCCAAAAAAAGTATTTTCAGAAAAAATTCCGTGAGTGTCCGTGTGTCCCTGTGTCTATGAACACGATAACTCAAAAACGAAAAGTCGATAAAATACCAAACTTGGTATTTAAGTTTAGTGTCTTCCAGGGATGTGACACGAAGCTTTTGAGAAAAATCCCCTATTGCCCTTTACATGGAAAAAAATCGAACATTTTTATTTTCTCAAAAATGGCTCTAACGATTTTGATTAAAATCTCTTATATTTAAGATACCTATTAATGTGACAAATAACATTTATATCTTCATTTTTCTGGGAACAGCCTCTGAAGACATATTTATTCTGGATGAATTTTGCGGAAGTTTGCATAACTGGTAAACCGTAAGAGATAGACAAAAACTTACCAGACATAAAATGTAGAGCTCATTAAAACACACAATTTATGTTATATACGTTTTTATGGAGATGGCTGTTTTTTAGATATTCCGTATTATTAATTTCAGCTTAAAAATACTTATACTTTTCTCATACGGGAATTTGTCCATACAAACAAAGGCATTTCAATCACATAGCAACCAGCTTTTAAAAGATTTGACTATCGATTTAATATAGTGCATGCCTTTATTTCCCTACTACTTATGAGTAAGCAGGCAATAAGATTCTTGTTGCCAATTTTTTCTCGATTAGCATTAAGCAAATAGAACAATAACCTTTTTAATAATAATTTGTTGCACAGATGTAGAGAAAATCATGTGAATGGAATACATCTTAAGATGTAGAGGTTGGTCTTAAAGTATACAGTTAGCACAATACGCCTTGGGCTGAAGTGCGCCGGAAAAATGATGGGAATCTGCAATGAAACAGAAGAAAGAATTATCTGTTCTTGCTTTCCGCGCAGCTGGTTTCGCGGTGCACAGTAGGCGATTCGTAGTAGCATCAAACAAATATCTCTCTCTCTCTCTCTCTGCTTTACTCCAAGAGCAGCTTTTGATACCTGCCTTAGTGTATTCTTCTTATACCTATAACGAAATATGCAAATGCTTAGTGAAAATTTATATCGATTAACAAAAAGTAGAGAGAAAAATGAGCATCTATAAATAGAAAAGAGTATATATAAAACAGAAAGCAATGTGAATGTAACGCATCAGCATCATGTTTCCTTTATTTATCATTCTTATGTTACCAACGAATGAAATGGACGCTTTTTAACTGCTGTGATTCTCAGCGTTCCATTCTATACTGGGAGTAAAAAAAATGTAAATGGCGTGTTATTTATGGACGCTCTTTAACTACTCTGGTTCTCAGCGTCCCATTCTAAATTGACAAATAAAATATTTACTTGACAAATAAAATGTATATTTTGAATTTTCTGAGAATAGCATCTGAAGACTACTTTATTCTGAGTGAATTTTATGGAATTTTGCATAACTGCTAAACCTTAAGAGATAGACATAAACTTACCACACAAAAAATGTAGAGCACCTTAAAACACACAATTTATGTTATATACATTTTTTTCTTGGAGTTGATTGTTTTTTAGAAATTCCTTGTTTTTGGTTTCAGCCTTGAAAAACATTTCTCATACAGGAATTTGTCAATTTGTGTCCATACAAACAAATAATCTTAGTTCACATAGCAACCAGCTTTTCACTATCACTTTAACCTATGGTACTCCCTAATTCGCTTCTACTAAGAAGGAAGCAAGTGATAAGACTATTTCTGTTAATGTTTTCCCGATTAGATGAAGTAAATAGAATAATTTGTTGCAGAGATATAGAGAAAGGCATGTGAATGGAACACATCAGATTTTTAAAAATTCATATCTGAGAATTTAAAATGAAATAATTGATATTATTCGTACATTTGCTTACGTCAACTTCGTCACTAATGGAAATGTCGCCACTTTTGACCTTTTGCGTTTTCTGCGCTCTTTTGTCAGCTTGACCGATAATAATGTAAAAAGAATTATTCAACAAAAAGCGCATGGGCTATTGTCCTGTTTCAAAATGTACGACGTAAACAAAAGAGAGTAGTGAATAGAGCACTCTGTATGATTAATGTTACCTATGCTGCTTACTTGCCTCAATTTATTTTAAATCAACTGTGGCAGCAATGCAGGAGGTTTTTATTTAATCCAATTTTTCCAGTAATTTTACCTTTGTTTACTTTAATTAAAAGCCAAAATCCAATTAAGGTAACATAAAATATTTACAGCGGGACTCATTACTTCCAGCAAGTCTGACTTGCTTACTGCTGAGATGAAGAGCTTTTGTTCCTTTTCCACAGTTCTTATGAAAGAAATTCATTGAAAATAAAACATATTTAATAGAACGCAAACAGCATGAATAAATTAATGAGTTATTTTCCATTACGCCATAATGAGTCGTAAATACACTCTCGTGAAGTCAAAATAAGATGCCCGTTATAGTCCTAGTACCCACTATGGAAACGGATGTTAAATTCGTTTGACGGACGATTCATCTCACCCATTTTTTTCAAACACAATTTATTTATTTCTCCCTTTTTAGTAATATACACTTCTCTCTGTTTCTGTCATTTTTAACGCTTCCAAAAATCGGAATTGTCAAACTCTGCAAAATATTTATCTGTCTTCTCGGTTACTTCTTCATTTGATTTAAATTTTATTCCCGCGAGTCATTTCTTCATGTTTGTGAACAAGAAAATGCGGCGTTCCCCTCTACTCCTCGTTAATCTCTGATTATTTTTACTTTCTCTATAGTACTATTACATAGTTTATAGGGAAGGTATTCTACTGCACCCAAAATTTTGATACCGAAATTTCACCAGAAATACATGTCTCGAGACCCCCTGAATAAAAAAAAAATGTTTTTCCACACAAAGCTAATACCAATTGACCATAATATTTGGCTATACTATGAACCCTAGGTCTTAAAATACTTGCAACATTGCAAGTCACCATTGGGGTTGTCATCTCAAAATAATTTCAGATCCCCTTTTGGTTTACTGGGAAACATGCGAGTCAGTTCAGAAATCAATGCCATAGTAGCTCAGGTAGAGCAACTGGCTAGAGACCGGGAGGTGGTTCTAATCCCGGCTTTGGCATTGAATTTTTCAGTCTGATTCTACCTATCCAGCTCCGGTCCTACACACGGCTTCTGTGGAAAAAACAATTGAACTAATAAGAAAAATCTGATATGTTCCATTCACGTGTCTTTTTCTACATCTCTGCAACCACTTATTGTTAAAAATCTTATGCTTATTTTTATCATGCTAATAGAGAAAAAATAAGCAGAAATTGTCTTATTACTTCCTTCCATGCTAATAAAAGGGAAATAAGGGAGTAGCATAGGCTAAAGTATTAGTCAAAAGCTGGTTGCTATGCGACTGAAGTTCCTTTGTTTATATGGACAAGTGTTGACAAATTCCCGTATGAGAAAAATATGTTTTTCAAAGCTGAAATCAATAACAAGGAATATCTAAAAAACGATCCACTCCACGAAAAACGTTATTTAACATAAATTGTGTGTTTTAATGATCTCTACATTTCATGTTGTGTAAGTTTTTGTCTATTTGTTACGGTTTGCCAGTTATGCAAAATACCGTGAAATTCATCCAGAATAAAGTACTCTTTAGAGGCTGTTCCCAGAATATTCAAGATATTCATTTTAAATGTCAGGTAAATATCTTTAATATACGATATTTTAATCAAAATCGTTAGTCATTTTTGAAAAATCAAAAATTTCGAAAATGTTTTGATATAAAGGGTAGTTGGGGGTGGGGGATTTTCTTGAAACTCTTCGTGTCGCATCTGAACTTAAATACCAAGTTTGGTTTGGTATTTAACGGACTTTTTGAGCTGAGCTGTCCACACACACACACACACACATACACACACACATTTTTGGGTGCATTACAATACCTTCTGTATAAACTATGTACATAGTACGTGTAGAGAAAGTAAAAATAGGAATTTTGTAAATAATTTGTAGAATGAACAGTTATTTATGTCACAAGAATTAAAAGCGAGATTTTATTCTGGAGTGGGAATGATAGCGAAACGAGCATAGCAAATTGAATAATCCTGCGATCGGAATAAAACAGTTTTGAACCTGCCTGTTATGCAATATTTTATGGGTATCCTTCAATATTCATAGACAATTTTTACTTTCTCTATACGCACTATGTACATAGTGTATAGAGAAGGTATTGCATTCCACCCGAAAATTTGATACCGAGATTTCACCGGAAATATATGTTTTAGGGTCCCCTTTATCTAAATAAAAGCATTTTCGGAAAAAGATCCGTGTGTCTGTGAACACGATAACTCAAAAAGGATTCCAGTTTTTAGCGCTAGATACCACCTTGAGATCGCGATTTGTTTGTCTGTCAATGTTGACTCTATTGTATTTGCTAATGTTTCACTGGCAGAGAAGCTTTCACTTTGGGACCATGTGCTTGTTTAAACTTTATTGACAGAAAACTGAATATTTCGTAGCGAATTGTGTAACGTCAGCCTTCGGTTTTTCTCATTGCAAGTCATGCTGTGGTCCTTGTGACGTATTCTGTTAGTTTGTTTCTCTGAACAAGCTAACAACTCTCACAAGACCGATTATCAAGTTGTATTAAAAAGGAGAACAGGTTGCACGGAGCTTCTAGTAATTTATCTATGCCCGTTTAGTAAAGGAACTATTTCTCACGGCTATGGGAACTGGTAGCCAATTCATCACGGCTTTGTGACTACTAAATTAGGCCAGTTAAGCAGACAGTATTACCACTCATTCCGAGAAAATTATTTTATGTCCTACATTCGATGTTGAAATAATTTTGTAACTCTATGGTGGTCCTCCGAAAAGGGCTCGCAAGAGCTTTAGGAGGCATGGTGCCGCTAATAGTCTATTTATTAACTTATAAAGCTTTCAAACTGCAAGTTTTTAAATATATTTTTCCTTGGAGAAATGGATATAAGAGATGTAACATTTCAATCCATTCGTACTTGAGCTAGTTAATGTGCAGGTAACACACATTTAGAAAAAATCTGACGTGTTCCATTCACATGGCTTTTTCTACATCTCTGTAACAAATTATTCTTAAACGTACTTATTCTTGTATCTATTCATTCTAATGGAGATAAACATTTAAGAAGTGATCTTATTACTTAATTCATATTAAGTAGAAGGAAATACACTAGGCCAAAGCGATAGTCAAATCTTTTAAAAACTAGTTGCTATGTGTTTGAAATTTCTTCTTTGCATGGCCAGGGGTTGACAAATTCCCGTATGAGAAAAGTTAAAACATTTTAAAATTGAAACCAATAACAAGGAATATCTCCGAAACAGTTAATTCTACCCCAAAAATGTGAACTGTGTATTTGAACGAGTTCTACATGTTTTATGTAGTAACTTTTTGGCTATCCCTGATGATTTACAGCTAAGCAAAATTCATTCAGAATAAAGAGGATTTCAGAGGCTATTCCCAAAAAATTCAAGATATACGTTTTATTTGTATAAAAAACGTTAATATTAATAAAACATTTGAGAATTATTTTTGAGAAAATAAAAAAAAAATCGAATAGTTTTCCATATAGAGGGTAATTTGAGATGGGGGATTTTCCTGAAATCTTAGTGAAGATGCTGAAATTAATTCTCAAGTTTCGTATTTAATCAATTCATGTATACAGACAGCTATTTACAAGATTCAATTTCTCACTAGGATTTTATAGCGCATTCCTTTCTTTCTTTTTACTTCCGCTACATCATACATAGTATGCAGGTGGAGAAGGTATTGTACTGAACCCAAACATTCTTTATCGAGATTTCAACGGAAATACACGCTTTAGGGTTCCCTGTATAAAAAAGATTGTTTTTAGAAAAAGGTCTGAGTATGTGTGTGTTTCTGTGTGCCCATGTGTCTGTGAACACACAGCTCAAAAACAAAAGTCGTTAAAAAACCAAACTTGGTATTTAAGTTTAATAATATTTTTCAAGGATGCGACAAGACGATGTTGAAAATTTCCTTACCCCCAACTGCCCTTTACGTGAAAAAAATTTAGAAAACGTTAATTTTCACAAAAATGGCTACAATGATTTTGTTTAAAATACTGTATTAAATATATTTATATGACAAATAACATACATATTTTGAATTTTCTGGGAATATCCTCTGAAGAGCTTTTTATTCTAGATGAATTTTATGAATTTTGCATAGCTGGTAAACCGCAAGAGATAGACTAAAATTTATCGCACAAAAATTTAGTTCACGTTAAAGCACACAATTTATGTCATTTTCATTTTTTTGCAGAGCTGACCATTTTTTTGAGATACTCTTTGTTAGTGGTTTCAGTTTTAGAATACTTAAAAAAGTTTTTTTTTTTTTTTTTTCATACGGGAGTTTGCCAACTGCTGGCAATGCAGAGAAAAGAAGCGGATTTCAACCACATAGCAACCATGTGGTTTAGACTATCGGTTTAGCCTAGTGCAATCCCTTATTTCTCACTTAGAAGAAAGCAAGTAACAACACCATTTCTGCTAATTATCTCGATTGGCATGACGCGGATAGAAGTAAAAGCTTTTTAACAATAATTTGTTGCAGGAAAGTCATGTGAATGGAACACATCAGATTTTTTTCCTGCATGGCATAATCAGCTCCAAGCATCATACATTACTCTAGATTTCAAGCCGGCTTTTGACTCACTAATTCAGAGTAGCTAATTTTAGTTCAAACTAAACGAGTCAGGAATACTTTTCGGAAAATGACACTTAGTTTCAACCAATTGATGATGTTAAACCGGTTTGGTTTATACGGGATTTAAATCATTTCTGAGAAAATTACTTTAAGACAAGGTAAAAGAACGTATACCTCTTATGAGCTGTAAATTCTGCCCTGAAATAAATATACTGGTATTTCGATGTCGCATTGGAATGTAATGGGAATTTCGAAATTTCGCTTGGGTAATTATGGGAGTGCTAACTATTCAAAACTAGCTCTGGAAAGTTAAGTAAAATGCTGTTGACCATGTGGAGCGAATACGACTTGCCTCATTGCTCATTTGCGCAACTCAAATACTCTTGAGATTTTGACTTCTAGAGGACGAACTGTATCAGCAGATCTGAGCTTTTCCTTTTTAATTACGGCATTACACGGCAACAGCCGTAAAGTTCAAGATCAGCAAGACATTCCCTCCCTCCTCAAGAAGTAATGTATTACCTACCTGTTCGGTCACAGCACCAAGGACGTTGATCATCATAGTGATAGTGATTACCTGACGTAATACCTTCAGGAGGTATCAACCTACTGCTGCATATACTTTTGTTACTCTTATAAGCAATAACCAGACCTGTCAAGATTCTCTATACGCACTATGTACATAGTGAATAGAGAATGTATTGCACTCCACCAAAAATTTCGATACCGAGATTTCACCGGAAATATATGTTTTAGGGTCCCCTGTATCCAAAAGAAGTATTTTCAAAAAAAGGTCCGTGTGTGTGTGTGTGTGTCCGTGTGTCTGTGAACACGATAACCCAAAAACGAAAAGTCGGTAAAATACCAAACTTGGTATTTAAGTTAGGTATCTTCCAGGGATGCGACACGAAGATTTTGAGAAAAATCCCCCCACCCCAAAATACCCTTTACACGGAACTTTTTTCGAAAATTTTGATTTTCTAAAAAATGGCTCCAACGATTTTGATTAAAATATCGTATATTAAAGTTATTTACCTGACAAATAAAATGTATATTTTGAAATTTCTGGGAATAGCCTCTGAAGACTACTTTATTCTGGATGAATTTTTCATAACTACTAAACCGTAAGAGACAAAAACTTAACTCATAAAAAATGTAGAGCACGTTAAAACACACAATTTATGTTACATACATTTTTTTCGTGGAATTGATCGTTTTTGAGACATTCCTTTTTATTGGTTTCAGCTTTGAAAAACTTGTACTTTTCTCATACAGGAATTTGTCAACTCCTGTCAATACAAACAAAGGAACATCAGTCACATAGCAACCAGTTTTTGGCTTTCACTTTAACCTATGGTACTCCCTTATTTCGGTTCTACTTACTATAAAGCAAGAAATAAGATTATTTCTGCTAATTTTTCTCGATTAGCATGAAATAAATAAAAGATAAGCTTATTAACAATAATAATTTACAGAGATATAGAGAAAGTCATGTGAGTGTAACACATCAGATTTTTTATGTTCACTCTTCCTCAGTAGTACTGCTAAATAATTATTGCAGAATAAACTGTCCATAAATTAGAAATCTGATGTGTAAATCAATATGAATGCTCCTCACAAACTCAATTTGGATGCTTAATGCTTACATGGTTTCAAAATTGTCTCTCTCATTTTATTTTCTCTAGCACGTATGTGTAATACAGGGTTACTACAAAAGAAATAGACAACTTCAACTGCCTGTAAAACAAAAACTATTAGAGATAGCAACCTAATTATTTTGGAGGTATGTTGAGAAACTCTCAAAGTTTCGTTTGTTACTATTAGTAACGCTGTAGTGTTTTGTTTGTTGTTGCAGAAGCTGAAATGGCAGAAAATCCTGTGGAAAAGGCATATTGCGGTTGGAATTTGCTAGAACGGAATCAGCAACTGTTGTCCAACGACATTTTAGAACACGTTACCACAAAACGCCACCGACTAGACAGTCAATCTACGACTGGTATAGAAAATTCGAGACAACGGGATGTTTGTGCAAAGGGAAGAGCTCGGCAAGACCCAAGAGTTTCGGAAGAAAACGTTGAACGTGTTCGTTCTGCCTACATAACGTGTTCTAAAAAATGAAATGATGCGCTCACAAGAACCAGCATCGTCTTCATCATGTCGCAACATGTCGATGCAAAAGTCACGCCGTATGACCTTATCTTCTTCACTCAGAAACTGCAACATCTGTAATCTGTAAGGCATCATGTGCAGTCGCTTCCGCAAGATTTTCCATACAGTTTGTTGTGGAATTTGTAATTGCATGTTTGCCCTAGATGTCGATTTCTGTGGGCTTCTTATGTAGGCAGAACGAACACGTTCAACGTTTTCTTCCGAAACTCTTGGGTCTTGCCGAGCTCTTCCCTTTGCACAAACATCCCGTTGTCTCGAATTTTCTATACCAGTCGTAGATTGACTGTCTAGTCGGTGGCGTTTTGTGGTAACGTGTTCTAAAATGTCGTTGGACAACAGTTGCTGATTGCGTTCTAGCAAATTCCAACACGCAATATGCCTTTTCCACAGGATTTTCCGCCATTTTAGCTTCTGCAACAACAAACAAAACACTACAGCGTTACCAATAGTAACAAACAAAACTTTGAGAGTTTCTCAACATACCTCCAAAATAATTAGATTGCTATTTCTAATAGTTTTTGTTTTACAGGCAGTTGAAGTTGTCTATTTCTTTTGTAGTAACCCTGTACATTCACTCTTACATTCAAACTTCCAGACTCTGTGGGGAATAGGAAATGATTTGGCTAAAGAAAAATTCCCCGTCCCAGTCAGAAATCGAACACGGGATATCTGGGTGACAAACCAGACCTTAGGGGCAGTCAAGATATCTATTTTATTTTTAATTTAAATATGCATAATGTAGGACATTTTAATCAAAATCGTTAGTCCTTTTTGAGAAAATTATGAAAAATGTTCCATGTGAAGGATAATTTGGAGTAGTGGGATTTGCTGAAAATCTTGTCGCATTCTTGGTACATGCAAAACTTAAATATCAAACTTGGTATTATGGACCTATCGTTTCACACACACACACACACACACACACACACACACACACACACACACACACACACAGATACGTTTTATAAAAGTTTTTTGTGTAGTGCATTTCGCGTGAAATCTTGGTATTAAATTTTTCAGTAGAATGCAATAGTTTCTTACTACGCACGTGCTAGGGAAATAGCTGCAGAGTTTTGAATGAATCCACAATTTACTATGTGGATTGTAAATAACCACACATGTCCTGGGGCATATCGGCGTAAACTACACAAAGTGTTTAAGGTGCGCCCTCATAAATTAGGTACCTCACGAGCACATATCGTTAATTAGGGCCATGGTTAGGAAGGCAGGGTCAGGGCTATCTCTCTTACCATCTGTAGCACAGCTGTGGAGGAATGTATCCTTGCTTCCGTACAACTTACGTCCAATAGTTACAGGCGATAAAGTGATGGGAGTACCGACGCGATGTGCGTAAAAGAATGTTTCGGTCTAAATACGAATGGCTTGACTGGTCACAATCTTTTGACTCTCTTTAGCACGTATGTACAAAACAAAATAAAATCTGCAATACCACATCCTGGCATTTCAAAATGTATAGTTTATTTACCACATTACATTTTCACTTTCTTTACACGCACTGTGTACATAGTGTATAAAGAAGGTTTTGTAATGCACCCAAAAATTCGATACCGAGATTTCACCGGAAATATATGTTTTGAGACCCCCTGAGTCCGATTTTTTTTAGAAAAAGGTTCGTGTGTGTCTGTGGACAGCATAATTCAAAAACGAAAAGCCCGTTAGACACCTTCCAAGAATGCGACACGAAGCTTTTGAGAAAAATCACCCCACCCCCAACTACTCTTTACATGGAAAATATTTCGAAAATTTTGATTTCCTCAAAAATGGCTCTAAAGATTTTGATTAAAATATCGCATATTAAAGATATTTTCATGACAAATAAAATGTAAGTGTTGACTGGGAATAACCTCTGATGAAATATCTTATGTGTTACACTCACATGGCTTTCTCTAGCTCTTCTACAAACTTCTTACAAAATACTATTCTTCTTTCACGCAGAGACAAACATTAGCAGAATGTTCTTAACACTTAGTTCCTTATAAGTAGAAGGGAATTAAAGGAATGCGCTATGCTAAAGTGATAGTCAAATGCTTTAAAAGCTGTCGATATGCGATCGTCATTGCAAATTGCTTCTTTGTTCGTCCAGGAGTAGAAACAAAAGAAAATAGGACACTTCTTGTCTGAGAAAAGTATAAGTATTTAACAATTAAAATCAATAACAAATAATATCTTGGAAACGGTTACCTCCACAACAAAACTGTAAAGGACAAGTTGTGTGTTTTGGCGACATCTACATTTTTTGTGCAGTAAGTTTTTGCCTATCTTTTACGGTTTGTCAGTTAAACAAAATTCGACAAAATTCATCCAGAATAAAGAGGTCTTCACAGGCTCTTCCCAGAAGATTCAAGATATAAAGCATATTTTGGATGTAAATATATTTAATACACGGGATTTTAATCAAAATCGTTAGAGCCATTGTTCAGAAAGTCAAAATTTCGAAAATTTTTCCATGTTAGGAGTAGTTTTTTTGTGGGGAGATTTTTTTGAAAATCTTCGTGTCGCATCCTTGGAAGATACCAAATTTGGTTTGGTATTTAACAGTCTTTTCGTTTTTGAGTCATGCTGTCCACAGACATACATGGACCCCTTTCTAAAAAAAAAAATTCAGACTCAGAGGTCCCCAAAACATATACTTTCAGTGAAATCTCGAGCTTGAATTTTTGGGTGGAATACAATACCTTCTCTATCCACTATGTACATTTTACATGCGAGATAGAGTAGTAAACATGTAGACATCATTAAAACACTCAATTTACGTTATAAATTTTTTCCGTGTAGCTGACCGTTTTTGCGATATTCCTTATTATTGGTTTCAGTTTTAAGATGCTTTTCTTTTCTCATAGGGAATTTGTCAACTCCTGGCCACTGAAACAAAGAAACTTCAATCTCAAAGCTACTAGCTTTTAAAAGATTTGACTATCACTTTAGCCCAGTGAATTCCCTTATTTTCCTTCTACTTACAAAAGAGCAAGTAATAAGACAATTTCTGCTAATGTTTATCTCGATTAGCATGAAGTGAATAGAAGAATAGGCTTTTTAATATTAATTTATTGCAGATATGTAGAGAAAGTTATGTGAATGGAACACTTCAGAGTTTTTCTTTCATTATTATTTTACAGATATAATTGTATACTAACAACTAAATACAATGATACAAAAATAAAGAGAATTACATATAGTAAAAGTAAACGTATAATGTTCCCCTAAAGAAGTGCATATAGGTATAAACGTAAAACAGTTTTCACTTACACCAAATTAATTATTATTATTATTATTATTATTACTGGAATCCAATAACACAAATAACTGGTAACCAACTATTGCCTATCAAACTACGCATGTGCAATGTATATAGTAGGCAGAGAAGGGACTATGTTCCAGCCAAAAATTGGATACCGAGATTTCTCCGGAAATACATGTTTTAGGAACACTTGAATCTCAAAAAAACATTTTTAGAAAAAGGCCCTCTGTGTCTTTCGTGTGAACAGCATAATCCATAAACGAAAAGTCAATTAAATACCAAACTTGATACTTAAACTTAACATCTTCCAAGAAAATCACCCTATCCCAATCTACCCATTACATAGAATTTTTTTTTGAAAATCCAAATTTTCTCAAACGATTAACGATTTTAATAGGCCGCGCTGTGGTCGAGTGGTTAGACCGTTCGCCTCTCAGCTAGGCGGCTGCGGTTCGATCCTAAGCAACCATATGTGAGATTTGTGGTGGACAAAGCGGCGCAGGGGCGGGCGGAAACGGAGAACACGGAGAAAACCCACCCATGCGCCGCTTTCTCCACTACAAACCCCACATGCGGTCACTTGGGATCGAACCCGGACCGTTTAGTGGTCTAACCACTCGGCCACGGCGCGGCTATCCTGGAGTCTGCTTGCTGCCAGGCATTGTCTTATATACTTTGAGACAGTGGAAGGAAGATATAAGGACGACTCGTGAATGCACTGATGGCTATCACAAAGTACCTACACACGTAACCACTTGGACAAAAGCAACCTTTGTCTTACCTTTCCCTTCCCACTGTCTCAAAATTCTCTGCCCAAAGAAAAAGTCCTTGGGGGTAACTCCCACAACGAGGGGGATAATCAGATAAAGGAGAAGAAGAATAAGAGGTTATATAGAGACAAGTAGGACCAACTGGCCAATTTGAATACTCTCAATGTTATTCACTGCCTTACTCTGCAACAAACTATAACTTAGTCTAATAGTTATCAGTATAGCTATTAAACGCAATTTTCTGAAGTGCTGTTTTCACAGCATTTATCTTATACGAAGGTGAAATGTGCCAATGGTGAACAGTTATGGTAAACAATTCTGAAACATATTTCATACTAAATGTTACAGTGACCTCCGACACGAATTTTTCGGAACGGCTCTAATTTTGAGATATTAGACAAATTAGTAGTGCTCCAGTATTATCTTATGACAATTTTTCGATGATTTTAAGTTGAACCTTCTGTGAAATTTGGAAAAGCCACATGTAAGATATTTTATTGAATTTATAGTGGATATGGTACAAAATAATTGTGATATTTTTGCCAGGTATCAAAATTCTAGCTACATGGCTATTTACATTATAATTTGTTATTGTCTAACTTCATTGTTATAATAAAAATGAGCCGTTGCGAAAAATATTCGCCTAAAATTGCAGTTTTATAGTAAATGCGTTTACAAATAGATCTGTCAATTGCCTTTTTATATTATTCTTAGTGTTGAAAAGTTATTCTCCAAAAAATCTTGATTTTTCAAAATTTAATAATTTATAGCTCAAAATTGTAGCTTTAGTTTGAAAAAAATATATAACTGTATGCTTTAACGTGCCTTTGTGAGGTAACATGAACATACTGTAACATATTTTGTAAAGAATTGCATTGTTTGGAGTATTCTGAGTATGGGAAAGTGTTGGGAGAAAATAAGGTTTTTAAGTTTGAAATACCTGTTAATAAGAATGAGCCTATCCATTTATAGCTTCAGCTAATTGGTACTTAACTTGCGGCAAGTGGTAAAACCATATATTTTGTTAATATTTAGAATTTAAAAAGAATTTGATGTGTTCTATTCACATGACTCTCTATATCTCCGCAATAAATTATTATTAAAACGCTTCTGCTTCTATTTACTTCATGCTAATTGAGAAAAATTAGCGGAAATAGTCTTATTACTTGTTTCCTTGTAAATAGAAACAAAATAAGGGAGTACCATAGGTTAAAGAGATAGTCAAAAGCTGGTTGTTCTGTGACTGAAGTTCCTTTGCTTGTATGGACAGGAGTTGATAAATTCCTGTATGAGAAAAGTATAAGTTCTTTAAAGCTGAAACCAACAACAAGGAATATCTCAAAAACGATCAACTCCACGAAACAAATGTGAATGGTATAAATTGTGAGTTTTATCGTGATCTACATTTTTTGAATAGTAAGTTGTTGTCTATCTCTTAAGGTTTAACAGTTATGCAAAATTCAATAAAAATCATCCAGAGTAAACAGGTCTTTAGAGGCTATTACCATAAAATGCAACATATAACTTTTATTTGGCATGTAATTATCTTAATTATAAGAGATTTTAATCAAAATCGTTAGAGCCATTTTTGAGAAAATCAAAATTTTCGAAATATTTTCCATGTAAAAGGTAGTTGGGGTGGTGGAATTTTCTTGAAAATCTTCGTATCACATCCTTGGAAGATACCAAACTTAAATGCCAAGTTTGGTATTTAACGGTCTTTTCGTTTTTTAGCTATACTGTCCACAGACACACACACACAAACACACACATACGGACTTCTTCCGAAAATGCTTTTCCTGGATTAAGGGGGACCCAAAACATGTATTTCCTGTGTAATTTCGGCATCGATATTTTTGGGTGGAATACAATACTTTCTCTATATAATATGCACATAGTACACGTATTGACATTTTTATTTTCTCTACACGTACTATAGTGAATAGAGAAGGTATTAACATTCCACCTAAAATTTCGATACCGAGATTTCACCGATATACGTTTTAGCGTCCCCTGAATCTAAAAAAAGGGAATTTCTAGAAAAAAAAGTCCGTGTGTGTGTGTGTGTCCGTGTGTTTGTGAACAGACAACTCAAAAACGAAAAGTGGTAAAATACCAAACTTGGTATATAAGTTTATCTTCCGAGTGTGCGACACCAAGATTTTGAAGTAAATCCCCCACCTCAAACCACCCTTTCTATGGAAAATTTTTCAAACATTTGGATTTTCTCAAAAATGCCTGTAACGATTTTGATTAAAATACCGTATATTAAAGATCTTTACGCAACAAATAAAATGTACATCTTGAATTTTCTGGGAATAGCCTCAGAAGACCGTTTTATTCTGGATGAATTTTACTGAATTTTGCGTAGCTAGTAAACTATAAGGAAAAGACAAAAACTTACTGCACAAAACGTGAGCATCCCGTTAAAACACACAATTTATGTCATACACATTTTTCATAGAGTTGACATTTTTAAGATATTTCTTGTTATTGGTTTCAGTTTTAAAATAATTAAACTTTTAACATGAGCGAATTTATCAATTCCTGGCATTGCAAAGAAACGGATTTCATCCATATGGCGTCCTATTTTAAAAGATTTGACTATCGTTTTAACCTAATGTTCTATTTACAAGAAAGCATTTCTGCTAATGTTTATCTCCATTAGTATGAAATAATAGATGAATAGCTTTTAACAATAATTTGTTACAGATTTGTAGAGAAAGTCACGTGAATGGATCACATCAGTGATTTCACGGATGCATCACTTTAGTAGTCCAAAATATTGCATTGTCTAAGTTATAGTAATTCGTTGTCTGACCTTTCTATAATGGATCGGTGTAAGTCAAGTGAGTGCCATGTGACGCTAGAGAATATGTCTGACTAGCTCTCTAACACACAGAAAAACAAAAAGGTGTAGTCAGTGATAGAAATTGAACTAACAAGACAAAAATAAGGGATGTTTAAGTAGTTATGAAACAGCCTGTCTTTCCCTTCCCTCTATAACCCTTACCAATGTTATTAAGCAATAGATAAAGGTAAATGTAAACATGAAAGGAGCGGAGCAACCGCAAGTAGCTCCCGGCTCTTTGTGCTTCCACCCCTGGGAGGGAGAAATGAGGAATTGATCTGAAGGCACTGGTCAGAATGACGATCTCTTGGACCGGGCCCCTTTACATTTTCCTACAGAGCTTATCCGATGTTATTTGACTCATATCCTAAGCCTGTACCTCCCGTGAGGTGCCCAAAAGGGCTCACGTATAAGAGCACCCGGTGGTAGATCTAGGTTGGCGACACCAGCAACGATGCCAGGGAAATAACCTCTACAGAGTGCTCAGTCGCACCTGCCGAACACTGTCGCCTGGTCCTTCAACTCTGAAACAGTGTACAAAGAGGTAATGGGTCAAGAAAATGATAGACAGCAAAGTCCCTGCTGTTCCAGGAAACCACGAGAAACCTAACCGTAAGAGATGGATGTCACCGCCTCAGCATCCCACTTGAAGGTCAACCAGATCCGGAGCGGGATCCCTAACAATTCCAGAATCCTTGTAGCCGAGATGAGCTCACCTGTGCTATCGTTAATTGAGAGTGCCGAAATTAAGTGAGTCCTTCCCAAGAAGCGGCCACGCCCGACGAAAATGCATACTTAATTCAAACCACAACACTAAATCACTGGAAAACTTTTTTTCTTGTGGCGGGGGGGGGGGGATAATTTCTTTAACCTATGTTCGTCATATCGGACGATGAAAGAAATCGATTAGTTCATAGAACCTAAAGTTACTCGACTTTCGTCTTCTCAGAATAAGAGAAAACTCCGGAAAAAAAAAAAACTACAAAAATATCTTATCTGGATAACCCACCCTAAGTGAAATCCGAACTTGCACCCTCTTGAATGTGAGACTGAATGCTACACTAACATTACAGAGGCGGGTAAAATAACATTGAGAAGGGTCGTATGATTCCATTAGCACATCTAGAGTGTTTTGTGGGGAGATGTAGAGGTTGAAAGAAATTAAAAAGATGTTTAGAAAAACGTTAAGGAATGAAATTACGTATAAATTCAACAGTTAAAATGAAAATAAGATAAAGAGGTTTATTAAAAGGTGGTTAGAATGAGAAGCTGCATTAAATATTAAATGTTAAAAGTAACAAAGAACATAATTGTTACAAATTAAGTCAAATCAGTCGTATTCGATAACTTCGGTGTCTCTTGAGATAATTTTCTTTTTAATATTAGTTGCTCGCTATGTTGTACAGAAAAACTCCTGATGCGCTAGGTTAATTTATAATAGCAAAGTTCTGAGAGAGATTTGACGTTTTGTTTGATGATCAGGATACCAAACTCTTTACATAGCATAAGGGACACTGAAAGTGAAGTTGAAAATAAAATGTATGTCTTCAATTTTCTGGGAATAGCATCTGAAGACCTCCAGGTCTCGTTAAAACACATAATTTATGTAGTATACAAGTTTTGCTGTTGTTTTTGTTTTGGTAAAGCTGGCCGTTTCTGAGATATTCCTTGTTATTGGTTTCAGCATTAAAGCACTTGGACAATTTTCTCATATGGGAATTTGTCAACTCTTGGCATTTTAATCTCATAGCAACCAGCTTTTAAAATATTTGACTATCGCTCTAGCTTACTACTCCCCTATTTCCATTCTATTTATAAGGAACTAATCAATAAGACCATTTCTGAAACTTTTATCTCGATTAGCATGAAGTAAGTAGAGAAATAAGTTATTTAACAATAATTTGTTACAGAGATGTAGAGAAAGTCATTCGGATGGAACACATTAGATTTTTTTTAAAATTTTACTATGATTGCATCGCTGCTATGTTAATATGAATACCAAATGTCATTCAAATTGAATAAATATTTTGCAAGATACAAATTATTTCATAAATGTTGTTATATTAACATGTGGCATAATCAAAATTTTCCACGCGCTTCAAAATTTGATGAAATTGATTGGCAGTCTTGAATTGGATCTTTAAACCACACCCAAAGCTGTAAGCCTGGATATTCTCATAACTTTGATTACTGATTTGTGACAACTTGTTTAAAAGTTAGAGCTTTTAACTTCTAAAGTTATTACTTTTTTATAAAAATATTATTTTAAAAATTATTATTACTATTAGGATAATTTTTCACCTGTAAAATTACATTAGACATTTCTGTATATTGTGGGAAACTTTAGTTGTATTCAAACAAAACCTGAGTTGCATAGACATTTTGAAAGTGTGCAAATGTAATTTTGAGAGTAACACTGTTTTATATAATTCTGTGCTAGGAAATATTTGTATGTTCAATTTTTAAATGTCTGCAGAGAAGCAGTTGGAGAGCTAAATGTCGATTCTGTATGGATGTCCAAATGTGCCAACAACTAATTGTTGTAAAAAAAAAAGAAGTCTATTTTTGATTTTACGACCGATTGCAGTCAAAATGTCACCCTCAGTGACACTTAATGTGCCTAAAACCCTAAAATACGTTGTATGAAGTTAAACGGACGAAAGAAAATAATGGGGATAGGAAACTCGTGGCAGAAGAGGAATCACCCGAGCATTCGCTACCGACCCGGTAAACCCCGTAAAAGTCCAACGTTAGAATGCCCGACCCGACGGGAATTAGAACTCGGACCTTCAGAATGCGAGCATCAGACATTAACGACGTTTTCCTGAGAAATAATTGGACGGCTGTGCCGTGGCCTTTCACCTAGACGGGCCCAAGCGACCGCACGTGAGATTTGTGGTGAATAAAGCGGCACAGGTTTTTCCCGTCATCGCATTCCACCGCTGCTCCATCTTCGTACCATGTATCAATGTCATAGTATAAATGCGAGCGCTAAACACTATAAGATGGGGAATTAAAATCCGTATTGAATACTGCATGGAAACGCGGATTTAAGTCATATTGAATCTTGGAACCGATCCTCTTAGAAAGTGTGATCGAAATGGATTTGGGCTGAAATTTATCGTGTTTAAATAGTATTGAATACATAAAAGATACTATATTCTGCTTTACTCTTTGCAACACGTTCATAATTTTGTTTTCTTCATTAAACTTGCTAGGAACCGGCGTAGTAATACACGCAAGAGACATTTTTTTATGTTTCGATAATCTCGCAACAGTATTCTTCCCCAAAACATTCACTAACATCAAAACCTGCTTATAATACACAATTTTCCATGTTAAGTTTCGCTGACGTAAATGCAAATCGAACGAATAAAAGCTTGCGTATTTTAAACGATCTCAATTTGTATTGGATTTAACACGTATTCATATTGAATGGGACTGAACTCGATTTCAATTCCCCGTGGAGAAGTGTCAATAATTTCGCTCGGTGCTAACCGGTATAAGTTTATCAAATCAGATTTTGATACGCAAACCCTTGTTACGTATGCAACAAATGAACAACACTGCTGATGTTTTTCATAACAGTCAATATGCTCTCAATTAAAAGAAGTTAAACTCCATTACAAGAGGAACAGGACACGTGACTTGTGTAGTAACACGCAAGGGTGTGTAACAAGAACCTTAACTAGATCTCAGAAGTACGAAGAGCAGTAATTTCATTTCGTACCCTTGATATGTTTACAGGAGGCGGTATTATTTCTCGACACGCGGTTTAAATTATTCAGGATTTAATGTGTCACGGTTGAGGGCAAAGCGCTCTTGAAAGCGATGGGCGGGGCAGCGGTGTGTCTTTTTTATTTCATAAAATGCTCACCCACTTGCCACTATTAGTACGTTTGCATGTCATTAACTTGAGAAGCGTGGGCTATAGCACAGGGTGTGCCATAAACATTCCATCTCCCAGCCCAACTTGTTGGCGAATGCTCTTCAGTGTTACGCAATTCTGTGGCAGAATTTAAAATAGAAGGCGAAGGTGCAATATAAACATTAAGTACAGGTTGACAATGGAATGATAATGACAATTATATTAATAACAACAATAATAATAGTAATAATAATAATATCCATCAAGCGAGTATGGGTCCCCGGTAACATGTGAAGTTTGTGCTCGGTTAGGTTCCCGTCTACTCCACACTCTGCATTTGGATCTTTCGTGATTTTCCCTGCTAGGTAGGTGAATACTGAATTTTTTTCTTATCTATCATATTTTGCCCCATCATTTTACCTTTTATTTCGTTTCCTTCTCATTTTTGAAGCATGCTGCTAGGTCTCGAGGCGTTAGGTGGTGCCGAACAGATGGTGCGGATGTTTGCTTAAAGGAAAGAGTATTCAAGTGGATGTTAGAGAGCTTATTGGTGATACGAGTCTTCGAGCCAGGGACTTTTACAGATTCCCGAGCGTCTCTGTGGTTTGTCTGCCTACCGTTGTAGTCTCCTGTTGTTTCTGTACTTAATTCCCTCCTCCTGAGGTTTGATAGCCACAATAGAACTCAAATAGGTCGTTGCACGCGACCATTGTATATCCTATACCCTATAACAGGCTGTTCCATTTTGACTCGTCTGAGCCAGAGTACACGAACGTACTGAGCACAAAACATAGAGAGAGTTAGAAGGGGAGCGTGCTGGCCAATACGAGAGGATCATACCATTATAATACTCGTATCGTATCAATTCGTTTCTAACTTTTGATTAAGCCAGGAACGAATCTGGGATCTCCAGTGACCACTCGACGGAGGCAGCCGTTTTTGTATTATGCTAAATCTGCGACCGTTGTTATTTTTTTGGAGAAATATCAATCGTCCCAATTTAAAATAAAAAATCTGGTGTGTTCCATTCACATGATTTTTCTACCTGTTCTGCAAACTATTCCAACAAAATATTATTCTTTTATCTACTTTATAATAATCAAAATAATAAACATGAGCAGATCTTCTTACTTAGTTCCTTCTAGATAGAGAAATATTAGGATATCCTATATTAAAGCGGAACAATAAAAATATTTATTTTACCTTTACTTATTATTACACAAATTCTTCTTTTAACTAATGCAAAGAAGCAAATTAAGTACAAAATAATAAATAAATACCAGCTTGGAAACGTTTGCCAAATTTTTTAAAAGCTGTCTTTATGTGATTGAAATTCGGTTCTCTTTGAATGGCCAGGAGCAAAACAAAAGAAAACGGAATGACAAATTCCTTTTTGAGTAAAGTTGAAGTATTTTGAAACTAAAATCAATAACAAGGAATATCTAGAAAACGGCTATCTACACAAAAATGTAGATATATGACAAATTATGTATTTTAACGAGATCTACAATTTTGTGCACTTAGCTTTTGTGTATCTCTTTCGGTTTACCAGTTACGCAAAATTCATCTAGAATGAGAAGGTCTTCAGAGACTATACCCAAAGAAATCAAGATATATATTTTATTTGTCATCTAAATATGTTTAATATATGGTATTTTAATCAACATCGTTAGAACCAATTTTATCAAAATTTACCAATTTTTTCTTGTAAAAGGTAGTTTGATACGGGAGATTTTCTTGGAAATCTCCGTGTCGCATCCATGGAAGACGCTGAACTTAAATATGAAGTTTGTTATGTAACCTATTTATTATTTTTTAAAATTTTGTTGCCCTCCCCTCCATACAGACATTATAAGGCTCAGGTAGACCTGAAAAAAAAAAAAAAACTATCAGAGAGGACGGTCCTGGCGGGATTTGAACGTAAACCTTCCATTCGCGAGTCGAGTTTTATCGATTTCGACCGTCGGCATGCAGAAAACACTGCTGCGGATAACACTTCAGCGGTAACTTTTAGTTCCTCGCAGAGTAGACATTTTTTCCTTTGCCGCTGCTCTGCATTATACAAATATTATTACCATTGCATGTGGTGTTTAATTCTCAAGATAGCTCTTTAGGGTAAACATCTGCCTTTTAACCTCCTACATAGATATATTGTAACTACAACCCCCTAGGGGAAAGAAATAAAGTAGAGGAAGGCTACAGGCCGCATGCCGACAGTCCATAGAGAAGCGCCGAAGTCCCTAACAGTTCTAATCTTGATGACTCGTCCCATGCTAGACCTGCCCACGAGAGTAGCTTTCCTTTGAGCAAAGATCTATACTATCTCTGGCACCGTCAAACGCTACGAAATCTAGAAGCACATCTAAAGGATGAGAAGGAAACCGAGTTAAAGGAAAATTATGCAAATTAAATTCTGGTAGATGAAATACCACTCCATAATTTGCCTACCGATTAGGGGAAACTACAAAAAAAAAACAAAAAAAAAACAAGGCCAATGTGGTAGTCGACGAAAATCGAACTTGCGACCTGCCAAATGCGACACTCACGCGTTCCCACGGCACATCTGTATCTCGCAACACTACTAAGTTTATGATTAGTAAACTTGCGTTACTTTAGATGTGAACCTTAAATAAACAGGTTGGGTCTCAGGAGTTGCACTTGACTGTCGTATATATTTACTTCTAAAAATATATGTAGGAAATGAGGCGTTGGAAATAATCGGAGCTTTTAGACCATAAAACTCTTCCGCTCTGATCACTGGCGACAGAATACTTGGACAGATTACTGAATGAAGCAACGGCGCCGGCCTCGAACATAAAAGTGTCTCGACCAATAGCATGTCGCCAGAAGGTGAAGTTCAGCGAAACATTCAATGACAAATTAAATTCTTTCGCAAGCTGTAATAACATTCCGAGACAAATAAACCTGAACAAAAAAGTTACACCTCAACGAATAAATGTAAATAGCAAATATGAATAAGACATAAATAGAACTAATATATCTTGAAGAGTCTTTGACTATTAAAAGTAATCGGTGGAACAGAAGTGATGAGGTGTTATCTAAGGCAGTATCATAAAGTGATATGAAATAAGAGCAGTGTTGGTGGCACTTTATTTACTATGTTATGGCAGAAAAATTAAAGAGTAAACATAGAAGTGCAGTAGAATTTATTGAAAACAATGAAGTGTGTTTTATTTTCGAGTTTGGAATAAAGTTAAATAATAGCCTCTAAATGTATTTATTTTGAATTAAGTACTACAGTAAAAAATTAGCAGAAATAGCCTTATTACTTGTTTCCTTGTAAGTAGAAGCGAAATATGGGAGTATTTAAAGAGATAGTCAAAAGCTGGTTACTAGGTGACTGATGTTCCTTTGTTTGTATTGGACACGAGTTGACAAATTCCTGTATGAGAAAAGTACAAGTTTTTCAAAGCTGAAACCAAAAATAAGGAATATCTCAAAAACGATCAACTCCTCGAAAAAAATGTATATAACATAAATTGTGTGTTTTAATGTGCTCTACATATTTTTTGTGTGGTAAGGTTTTTTCCAGCAGTTTAGCAGTTATGGAACATTTCGTAAAATTCATTCAGAATAAAGTAATCTTCAGAGGCTATTCCCAGAAAATTCAAGATAAACATATTATTTGTCAGATAAATATCTTTAATATACGATATTTTAATCAAAATCGTTAGAGCCATTTTTGAGAAAATCAAACTCTTCGGAAAAAGTTTCATGTAAAGGGTAGTTGGGGTGGGGGAAGTTTCTTGAAAATCTTCGTGTCGCATCCTTGGAAGGTACCAAACTTAAATACCAAGTGTGGTATTTAACGGTCTTTTCGTTTTTGAGCTATACTGTCCACAGACACACAGAGACTTAGACACACACAGGACCTTTTTCCAAAAATCCTTTTTTTGGATTCAGGGGGACCCAAAACATGTATTTCCGGTGAAATCTCGGTATCGAATTTTTGGGTGCAATACAATACCTTCTCTATACACTATGTACATAGTACGTGTAGAGAAAGTAAAATAGTAATACTGTGAAACTATGAAATTGTTAAGTGAATAATGATTTTATTTCTGTGAGTTGGTGAATGGGCATAACAGTGAGTTTTAAAATGTATATAAGCTTAAAATAGTATAGTAAAATTGAAGTAGTTTAAAAATGGAATTGTGAAAAAATAATTTACTCTTAATTAAGAATAATGTAAGGCAATAGCAACTGGATTCCAGTAGTTGTTTAAATCAAAAAATATCGAGCTAGGTAACTTAGCGATAACGTGTGCGACACTTATTCGGTAGGTCACGGGTTGGAACTTGGTCGACCACGCCCTCTGACTTGGGTTTGTTTGTGGTCCCCCTTGTCACTTAGGTGAATGCTGCACAACTTCCTTTCCATCATTTCACTATCGTCTTTCAGATATGCTTTTAGTGTGGCAGTGCTGGTAAATGGTGCGGATGCATGAGCACTGTAAGTACTGTTCTCAGCGAGGCACCGTTGTGGAAGCTGTGTTTGACTAGACCCAGAATCCGTGGTTTTGGCGACAGATTGCCAAACTATTTTAATATTGAGAATATATATAATTTTTGTTGATAAAAATAAAGTCTAAATTTCGCATATTACATTGTGGTACAGGCTCAAGGAGCCAGGACGGAAAGTTGCAGAATTTTTTATTTTATTTGTTTATTTACTTATTTTGCAGAATCCGTTTACAAAGAGTAGGAAATATGATTTTAAATGGCTAAATAGGCATCTCCCTCGTTTACTTCTCTCTCTTAAGTGTTTAACCTCACTTAAATTATAGTGCGGGTCTACAGAAAGGTGTATGAAATAATGTCCAAAGGAAACAGGGTCCGCTGAGGTAATAATTATCCAAATACTACCCTTCCCATCTCATGTTACCGATGGCGCACGCTCGCACTGTTACGTCATACACTGGACAGGCTGGAAAATCAGCGTGCATTAAACGAGTATTGAATATGTGATGTGTTAAACGAAAGTGCACGCTCATCGTGTACTATGTCCCATTACAGCAGTGCCGGCATTGCAGTAGGTGAGATATAATAAATTCTATAACTATTTCCTATTGTCTAATGCTAATGATATAAATGCCCACTACGTGACGGACTATGCCATGCGCTCGATCCGCGCAACTCCACGTGACCCCTCAGTGGTCTATATTTGTTAGACAACAGCAACAGTAGCGTCACCGCCATCAGCTGTAGCCGAAATGGAACAGACTATAGCTACGATTTTCTTATTAAAATGGAAAAATAATTAAAATAAATATTGATAATTTGTTTTGTTTTTTATTTTACACAAATCTACCCAGAAAAATTCAACGTTAGTACTGGCTTTGGACCACGACTTACAGTTTTCATACGGTTGCCCTAACCATCTGATCATGATAACATGCCGGCTTGACATTAAATATTATTTATTTATATTAATTTCCCAATTGAGGCGCTTCTTTTCTCTCCCGGTAAAGACAAGGAGATTTCAATTGCACTTTGAGATGACATATTACAATGGCGCCTTTTAATATTATAGTAAATAATTTTAAGTCCCGGGCTACATAAATTAGGCAACTTTTAGAAGCCAATCATTTGGGACATTTAATATCGTGTCAGCATGTTGCAATGGTAGCCTGGATGGTTAAAGCAACCCGACGTGAGCGGAAGATGCGAGATCTTATATTAATCTGTCTTGCCTACATCTGACTACCCCAACCATAGCTCCTATGTTCTACGTTGCCAAATTTTACACTACAAATTAGCATCCGAGACACACTTCTGATTTCTTTGGCTGCTCAATCTTTCACTCCACTAATTATTATAAATTGTTTACATTTGCTACATTTGTTTACATTAGTTTACTAGCCTCTGATTCCCAAAGTTCAAACCTGTGGAGGGCTAGGGATGTTTTCGAGCGGAAAAAGCGTTTGGTCCCGTGTCATAGATTTACGGAACGTAAAAGAACCTGAACCTCAAACCTGATATGGAGGCCTCTGAGAAAAATTAAGCTGTCTTTCACGCCAAATATAGAATGGGACATTAATTACTGCAGCAGTTAAAGAGCGTCCATAAATAAAACTCAATGTGATATTCTTAAGTTTATGAACACACCAATTTCGCTGGAATTGAGCCTTGAGCATAATGAAATTGCTGTTTATAGAGATTTCTAGAACCAAATTTTTTTCGTTTCTCTCACTTCGAGCTAATTGCTTCTTCGCCAGCGTTTGCCTTTATTTGCCTGTCTGGAGGCTCTATGTAGTAGAACTCTTGCGAGACGAAATTCTGACACACCGACGGAGGTGATATGATCCTGGGAATTTACAGGTCCATAATAAGCATAATATATTTTTATCGCTATACTAATATTTCTTACCTAACAAGATAATTTTAACTTGCATTTAGACATTTATTGATTTTAATATATCAAATTATATATTACAATTAGTTTCTATATTTCTCCATTGTTTCTTTGTAAAGTAATTATTAATTAGAATACAAGTTTGTGAAATGAACTTTTTGAGAAAAACTAAAGGATGCCAAGTTATATGAAATAAATAAATTTACTCTAAGAACCGAGCTTGTAGTAAATTCCATAAACGAAGAAATACAACGTTATAGTAAAAAGTGGTTCTCACATTTAAAGAAAACGAATACTCAGATACTTACAAAATTGGTATTGGATCATAAAGCTACAGGAAAACGAGATTTAGGCAGATGTAAAAACTTAATACAAAACGGAACAGAGGGATTTTTAAATAATAGAATAAATGAATGAATAAAATGATAATAATAATAATAATATTAATAATAATAAATAAATTAAATAAGACCATAATTACAATATCAGATTTAAAATATTTCGCATTAAAGGTGTGACTTTAATTTGAAGTCAAAAGTATAATAGCAATGTTAAAAAGGAAAAATAAACAATTCACATGACTTTCCAAAAAACAAACTTTCCTTACAAAAATGATTATTTTATCTACATCAAGCTAATCGAAAAAAAAATAGCAGAATTGGTCTTATTACTTGCTTCTTTGTAAGTAGGAGGGAAATAAGGGAATACGCTAGCCTAACCGTTAGTCAAATCTTTTAAAAGCAGGTTGCTATGAGAAACAATTGAAATGCGATTCTCTTTAGCATTGCCAAAAGTAAAACAAAAGAGATAAAATGAAAGTTGACTTCCCGCATGAAAAAGTTAAATAGTTTAAAATTGAAACCAATAGCAAGAAATGTCTATCTAGAGATCTGGCTTAACTCTAGAAAACTGTATACTACATAAATTATAGGTTTAAATGAGATTTGCATTTTTCTGTTTAGAGGGATTTTGTCTCTCTCTTAGGGTTTATGAGTTATATAAAAATCATCCAGAATGAAGAGGCCTTCAGATATATTCCCATAAAATTCAAGTTAAACATTTCTTATGTCATGCAAATATCTTACATATGGCATTAGTATTACAATAGTTAAAGCTTTTTTTTTTATTTTTTTTTAGAAAATCATAATTACTCAAAAATGCTCCATGTAAAGGGTAGTTTATGTTTAGGGGATTCTCTTAAATATCTTCGTGTCGCTCATTGGAATATGAACTGAAGTACCAAGGTGATGTTAGCCGACTTTCATTTTTGAGCTATGTTGCCTAAAAATTAGCGCACACACATATATTTGTTTCTAAAAAAGCTCTTATTTGAATCCAGAGGGTCTCAAAAAGTGTTTTCCGCTGAAATCTCGGCATTCATATACGTGCTAGAGAAAGTAAAAAATGCAAAGGTTTCGTCAAATTGTACGGATCATTGTTTTCTATGTGATCTTCCATATCATATCTGAGAAATATTTATCGTAGTAGCAGAATCTAAATAGAACAGTAAACTTTTATTTGAATAATTTGTGGAACAGGTGAATAAATAATAAGTGATATAGAAAATGGTGAAAATGCTATACATATGTACATTTATTTTGTCCCTATCTAGTTTTTACTTGTCTGAAAATTAATGTATTCGTTTCGCACAAAGAACGTGACATTTTAGTCAAAGAAACATCGGAAAAAAAAAAAAAAAAAAAAAAAGCGACGTAGAGCAAAAAAGTGTATTATTTTTGCGTCTGTTTATTTTTCCCAGTTCTCAATGTTTGTAGTACATTCTGATGGTTGTTCGTCATGTTATTTCAGCAGATACCAACTTCACCAGCATTATTTCTCTTTGATGTGCCATTAGAATGCAGTCGTTCTAGTTCGATTCCACAAACAGTTGCCGTCTACAGCGGGAACCGTCGCGAATCTAATTAAAGTCATCCAAGTCATTAGTATTGTGTTGATGGAATTTGCAATTGGTTGCCAGTTCAGCCGAGGAAATGAGTTCAGGCTCTTTCACGTCTTGACGAGCAACAGGAACGAATTAGCACTCACAAATCGATTTTCTCGACTACCGCTTGTGCATGTCCTGCCTATTAATGAGGTAGGTGTACTATAGGACAATTTAAAATGTTTTAACATACAAGAATAAATCTATCTACCTACTCTGTTTACTTACAAATGTAACAAGGAAGCTATTGACATTTGCAAGTGTTATTCAGGAATTAACAAGCAATGAAATTAAAACATTCTTCATTAACATATTAATGTCTGAGACAGATATTCAGGCGTTTCGTCTAGGACTGGCACTAGGAGGTCGTGGATTTGATTCCCGCCGCCGACCTCTCTGAGTTATTTATAGAGTTAATCTCTCTTTTCTAATGCCCAATAATTCAACTAAAATCCTCTTTTTAAGAATCTTAATTAGAGGTGTATTAATTTCTCTATGTGCCAATTAATGAATAGGAGCATGAATATGTCTAGAAATTAATTTACTATCCTTCATCCCATTGCTATCTTCCAACAAAAATATTTGGGGGGGGGGTTCTGACCTGGGTTACCAAGAAAACAGGGGAAGGTTTCATCACTCTCCTGACTTCCTGTCCCTACATTTCATCTCAACAGGGCCCTCCCTGTTGGTAAATGGTTTTGGAAATACAATGCAAATAAAACCCGAGTATGCTATCCCGGCACCTAGGTGAATATACAGGGGCATATATTCAAACTTTAAATTCATTTCCAAAAACAAACAATACAAATTTTATCTAGGTATTATGTAAATTTTTCAAACTAAAAATTGAAATTTTAAATTAAAATTAATAGATGAAGCTCTAAAATATAAAACGAGTCAAGGAATAAATGAATTAAAATAAAATAAAACTACTCTAAAACAAAAATATTACTGGAAACGCTACAACTTTGCAACTTTTATCCAGCTGCTTCCTGTTCTGCACTGTAACTACATCAATGGTTTCCAGCAAAAGGTGCTGGTATCCATTACTACGTTGCATATTTACTACAATAAGTTTATTCTACATATTAATAATGGAATTTGTTTATATGTCTTTAACTGTACTGCTTTTCACATTTTTATTTACATAAATTAATATGTAATGCTTTGGAAATACAGCTCTCGGTTGTAGGGTGGCGCTAGGATCATCAGCAGGACTTGGGGAATTCAGTGCGCGAGCTCCTAGCGCTCTCGCGTTGAGACTAAGAACTGCTTGAACTATATTAGAGGCCAAACACGATGGCTCTTTCCTCATGGTCGGTTTCGGCTGTCCGTCGGGTATCCTCATATCATCCTATCCTTTTGGGTCTGACGCACAATAAGCCTATGTTTTTTTTTAATAGTGTTTAACGCCAGCTTTTGCTACAAATGTACCATAGGCGATGATACATGGAATAAAAATGGAGCACCGGTGGAGTGCGATGGCGGGTGAAAGCGGAGAAAATTTGCACCTGCGCCTTTTGTCCACCACAAATCCCACATGCGGTCGCCTGGGAGCGCACCCGGGCCGCCTGAGTGAGAGACGAGTGGCCAAGCTTATGTTGGCTGCTGTGTGGAACCCCCTCCGGAATGTTCCAACCAGCATATTAAGGTGAAACAGCTGTATAATTTGTAAAATCCACACTACATAAGATATTTTTTGAAATTTATACCAATTACTATAAATAATAATAACAATACTACTACTACTAATAATTTTGCCATGCATCAAAATTTTAATTCGCATGGTTATTTAAACAATAATGTTTATTTTTTAAAATCATTATTCTATCAAAAATGACTCATGTGACGCACTTTTAAAAATATTCACATAAAATTAAATTTTACTCTAAATTAGTTTACAAATAGATCTTTAGTATTATTTTTTATATTAGCCCTATTTAGAGCAGAAAAGTTGCTACTTTTCATATTCTACAAAACACTTGATTTTTCAAAATTAATATTTTATTTCTCAAAATTGGAGCATTATTTTGAAAATTACATATATTTATATTTAATATACTTTTGAGAGGCACTAAAAAGATTTTGAGGAAAAAATAGTGAAACATTGTATCTCGTGCAGCATTTTGAATAAGGTAAAGTGTTGGTGAAAGGTTTGAGATAATATAAGGCTTAAAGTTGAGCGTGCCTATTATTTGCATGCGCCCAACTGCTTACAGCTTCAGTCAATTGGTATTTAATGTGCACCAAGTGGGGAAAATGATACATTTTTTAAAATCATTTTATTATGGATATTTTTTTCCACAATTTTTGGTCACATTTAGCAGTTGCATCATCTTGATGCGAATATATTGTACATACTGGACTGAGAGAACATGCAACAGCTGAGCAACTAGAAACTGTGCTGCTGCTTCTTCCAGTTGAGATTCAGTTATATGTTATGTCTTTATTCGTTTGCAGAAAGGAAAATTGACGAATTAATAACAGCTAAATGCAATAATCAGTGGATCAGCAATACAAAAGCAACAAAGATGTGTTTCACTTACAACCAATATTCGCTTAAACTTTCGGAGATTCACGCCAGAATTTTATATCTACACAATTTATATCAGGACACGAACAATTCAGATTATATTTTGAAAGCTTTAAATTATAGAAGCACAAACAAAAGGTATGAGGGACAAACAGTTGAACATCTTTTATTGGAAAGAAGAAGACGCCTCTTGGCTGAATAGTGCCGGTCCCCATGGCCGCGCTCGCCAAAGCGTCTCGCTTTGGTGTTTCGCAGCACAGGGGATCGTGGGTTCGAGTCCCGCCTTGGGCATGGGTGTTATATGTTTGTGTATGAGTGTGTAAAAAAGTAAAACAGAAATTCAGCAATCATACAGTAATCACAGTAAACAAATTAGGTAAATAAAATGTAGGGTATACAGCGCCGGAGTCTCGATCAGACTCCGGAACTGTATTTAAAATAAAAAAAAAAAAAAGAGCCTACCAAACTTTATGGCATGATATTCCATGAAACATTATTTTTTGTTATTAACAAAACTTGTTGCATTAACTATTTCAATTGTATTTCTTATATATTTTAGTATTTATAGTAAATGTATTAAAGAACAGTTGATATACCTTTTAGTATATCGAAAACCTAAATGTAAAAATCATATACGTAGAATGTATTTAATTTTAAAAGTTCTGTTTATAGTTTTCAGTTGTTATTAGAAATAATAATGTTTGATATCATCTATTATTATCTTTTGAATTTATGTAAACTGTAACTTAAACCGTATGATTAGCCTAATAGACTACGTTAAATACGGTTGAAGACATTTTAAATTTTCTCATGTATATACCGATAAAATAATGCCAGTATCTCTTGACGTAGAGAGTTACCGCTAATAATCCCTAGTCGGATCAAAATTCAGCTCTGAGGATTTTAATGGATAATGATTCAAATGTCTCCTATAGTAAGACGCAAGGTTATACTTAAAAAATGTTACGTGTTTCATTCACATAACTTTCTCTAGCTGTTCCATATTGAAACTATTCTTACAAAAGATTATTCATTTATCTACATATTGCTAATCGAGATCAACATTACTCGCCCTCCGTGGTGTAATGGTTACCATGCTAACTTCATATACCCAAGGTCGCGGGTTCAAACCCGGCGGAGGACCATGGGCTTTTTCGGTAGTAAAAATCCTTAGCATGGCTTCCTTCGGAAATAAAAGGTAAATAAAGCCGTTGGTCCCGTGTCGTAGATTTACAGCTTCTAAAAGAACATCAAGCCTGTTAGAGAGGCCTCTGAGCAAAATTAAGCGGTCTTTCACGCCCAGCATAAAATGGGACGCTGAGAACCACAGTAGTTAAAGAACGTCCATAAATAACACGCCATTTACATTTTGAGATAAACAGAATGGGTCTTATCACTTGCTTCCTTGTAGGTAGAAGAAAAATAGGGGAATTCATTAGGCTTAAACGATAGTCAAATTTGGTCACTATGTGAGGTTCGGTTCGCTTTGCATGGTGCCGTCTGAGAAAAGTTAGGTGACTTAAAAATGAAAGTAATAACACTCAAAAACGGTCAACTGTACAAGAAAAACATATATGACAATTATATGTTTTATCGAGATCTACATTTTTTGTGTAGTAAGTTTTTGTCTATATGTTACGGTTTAACTGTTATGCAAACTTCTGCAACACTTATTCAGAAGAGAAAGCTCTTTGGAGGCTATTCCCAGAAAATCCAAAAAATTCATTTTAATTTTTATATAAATATCTTAATATATGGTATTTTAATCAAAACCGTTACAAATATTTTTGAGAAAAAATAAAATTTTAAAAAAATTTCCATGTAAACGGTAGTTTATGGCGGGGGAGATTTTCTTGAAAATCTTCGTTTCGCATCCATGGAATATACTAAACTTAAATACCAAGGTTGGTATTTAACGTTCTTTTCGTTCTTGAGCTAGGCTGTCCACTGACACACATGGACTTTTTTTTAAAAATGCTTTTTCTGACCCTGAGGGACCTCAAATCATATATTTGCCGTGAAATCTATGTATCGAATACCTTCTCTTTCCACTATGTACATTTTACACACAAGCCAGAGGACGTAAAATGACCCTGATCACCGGATTTGTGATAAACGATTTGTATAATCATGGTGTTTTCGTGCGCTTTTGGGCGCTTTAATTCAAATCTTTTCCACTGTTATAAGGAGAGGTATTCGCCGCTTTCATGAAAGTTGGCGAAGCGAAGGAGTGAGCTCTGATTGTGTTATCACACTGTTGAAAGTGCTGGAACTAAGGTATACGCTACACGTTCTGTGAGAATATACCATTCTTCACGCGCTAAATTAAATTTTTCTGGACATGAGCGAATCCGGGTATAAGTGGATGTAAACATGCGAGCATAGTCCTCAAGTGAGAAAACGAAAACATATCTCAATACCCACACAATGCTTCGTAACGCTCCGTGTAAAATTCCTGTAGCTATTGGTTAATATCAGTGGCGAACTGTTAAATACTCATCGAACAGCTCATATTCGGCAATCAACAAATTACTCTGCATATAGTGGAAGGTATTGTATTTCACCCAAAAATTCGATATCGAAATTTGACGGGAAATATATGTTTTGAAGTCTCCTGAATAAAGAACAAAACCTTTTTTTAGAAAAAGATCCGTTGTGTGTGTATGTGTGTGTGTGCGTGTTCAGCATAGCTCAAAATACTAAACTTGGTATTTAAGTATCTTCCAAGGATGCGACACAAAGATTTTCTTCACTCCAAACTACCCTTTACATGGAACATTTTTACTTTCTGTAGTGTATAGAGAAGGTATTTTATTGCACCCAAAAATTCGATACTCAGATTTCACCGGAAATACATGTTTTGGGTCCCCCTAATCCAAATAAAGCATTTTTGGAAAATGGTCCGTCCGTGTGTGTGTGTGTGAGTGGTGTGTGTGTGTGTGTGTGTCTGTGTGACTGTGTCTGTGGACAGCATAGCTCAAAAACGAAAACACCATTGAATACCAAACTTGGCATTTAAGTTTGGTATCTTCCAAGGATGCGACACTGAGATTTTAAAAAATCCCCCCACCCCCAACTACCCTTTACAAGGAACTTGTTTCGAAAATTTTGATTTTCGCAAAAATGGCTCTAACGAATTTGATTAAAATATCGTAATTAAGGATATTTACCTGACAAATAAAATGTATATCTTGAATTTTCTGGGAATAGCCTCTGAAGAGTACTTTATTCTGGATCAAGTTTACGGAATTTTGTATAACTGCTAAACCGTAAGAGCTGGACAAAAACTTACCACACAAAAATCGTAGAGCACATTAAAACACACAATTTATGTCATATATATTTTTTTTCGTGGAGTTGATCGTTTTTTTAGATATTCCTTGTTTTTGACTTCAGCTTTGAAAAACTTGTATTTTTCTCATGCAGGAATTTGTCAATTCCTGTCCATACAAACAAAGGAACTTCAGTCACATAGCAACCAGCTTTTGACTATCACTTTAACCTATGGTACTCCTTTATTTCGCTTCTACATTCAAGGAAGCAAGTAATAAGACTATTTCTGGTAATTTTTTCTCGATTAGCATGAAGTAAATAGAAGCATAAGCTTTTTAACAATAATTTGTTACTGAGATGTAGAGAAAGTCATGTAAATGGAATACATCAGATTTTTCTATTTTGAGTTTCTCAAAAATGCTCTAATCATTTTAATTAAAATACCGCATGTTTAAGATAGTTTCATCATAAGTTAAATGTGTATCCTGTATTTTCTGGGAATGGCCTCAGAGGTTCTCTTTATTTTTGATGACTTATGTATAACTGATAAAGCGTAAAACATAGACAAAAACTTATTGTGTCAAAATTGTATATCTTGTTCAAACCACAATTTTTACCATACACATTTTTTGTAGTTTCTGTTATAGGGTTTAATTTTAAAATACGCAAGATTTTCTCAAATGGGACGTTGTATTTCATTTATGAAATGAAACGAGAACTTCCCGTTTGAGTAAAGTATAAAACAATACAAGGAATATTCTGGGAAAAAGTTAATGCTAAAAGAAAAAAAGTATATGATATAAACTGTATGTTTTAATGAGATCCACTCTTTTTGGGGCAGTAAGTTTTTGTCTATCTCTTACGTTTTACCAGTTCTGCGAAAGGCATTTAGAATGAAGAAGTCTTCAGATGCTGTTTGTAGAAACTCAAGATATACATTTTATTTGTCTTGAAAATATCTTAAATATTTTAATCAAAATCGTTATAGCCATTTTTGAGAAAATCAAAATACTCGAAAATAACTATGTAAATGCTAGTTGGGGTTGGAGGATTTTTCCTGAAAATCTTCGTGTCGCATTTTTTGGAAGATATTTATTTAATTTTAATACCAAATATGGAATTTAACCGACTTTTCGTTTTTTGAGTTATGCTGACCAGTCACACACACACGCACTCGCACAAGATCTTTTTCTAAAAATGTATTTATTTATTTTTTGGATCCAGGATTCTCAAAACAAATATTAGTAGTGAAATATCAGTGTCGGATTTTTGGGTGGAATACACTACCTTCTCTACCTACTATGTACGTACATAATGTTATTGGTAGAGAAAGTAAAAATACGAATTTATGGATTTTTTTCTGTTGTAATTCCATTATATTTAGGACATTACAGTACAGCGCTGGCGGCCGTGGTTGAGTGGTTAGACCGCTACCATGGCGGCCCGGGTTCGATCCCAGGAGCCCGCAGTGGGATTTGTGGTGGATGAAGCGACGTCTGGGCGGGTTTTCTCTGGGCCCTCCGATTTCACCCGCCACTGCTCCATCATCACCTTTCCTACCATCAATTTCGCTTATATTTCATATCATGTACTTCCTCTTGTTCATGCCTGGCTACGGGCCGATCCCTCGTATCAGGTTCTCATTCTGTGGTTTCGTGCAGTTGGCTCTCCAATAGGCTTTTGACCCCTATGCATTGGCCTGTAAGCCCTAGGGGGGTGTCAGCTCTACAAACACAGGGAGGATAAGCCGACTACGAAACGAAACAGTGCAGCGCTGATGTCCAAAAGTAACTAGACAGCTTCTTTCTCCCTTCCAAATAAACAAGTCCCTACACAAAACGTATAGTGTTATGTTTACTACATATTTTGGTCACAACTGTTTACGATGTTACCTGAGACTGCAGGGGGCCCTTAAATTATTAGTTTTAAAAATACGTATCTGTCACTGAACAGATATGTATGTGTTTAAGATATTGTGACGCGCAAGAAGGTAACTGGTTTAGAAGCACCTACGCGCAGTAATTTACCACTTTAGTTGTTTTATTATTTATTTTTGGCGAGTATCCACGTCAGGGCCTCTGCGAGTTTTCGCCCTGTCTTCCGATTTTCCACAGTAATCTTCAGCCGAAGCTACTTCTTGTATTTCCATAATTTGCATATCAATCTTCGTTTGACGCATGCGATGAGGCATTTAAATAAAACTATTCTAACATAAAGCAACATTGCATGTATGTTTCAGTAAATGAAATCTGATGCGTTGCAATCATATGATTTTCTCTGCCCACTCTGAAATAAACTATTCTTACGAAACCTTATTCTTCTGTCTAGTTCATGCTAATTAAGATAAACACAACAGAAAATGTTTTAGTTTAATTTCCTTCTAGGTACAGGGATTAGGGAAATGGTCTAGGCGAAAGTGATAGCCATATCTTTTAAGAATTTGTCGCTATGTAATGGGATTGAAATTACTTCCAGCATGACAAGCAAAAAAATAAACAATGACGACTTTAGCAAATGTAAAGGAGTAACAAACAATTTCTCCGGAATGGTATATCCCACAAAAAAAACCACAACAACAACAATAGACAAAATTTGTATTTGATAACTTGCTTTCAACGGAGACGGTGAGCCTGTCGCCTCATTGAGAGGTGTAAAACGAAGGTGGTTCATGACAGTTCCCCACTGATCAGTTTTAACGGGGCAGTTGGGCCTCCTGGTAGATGACATTTAGTAGAAGGTTCTATTTACAAATACAAATTCAAAATTATAATAGTGTTTTAGTCTATGAACTCATTTTAGTAGATAATATAGCTTTTTTTTTCTGGGGGCCTCAAAAAATGTATTTCTGGTGAAACCTCGTTATCCACTGCCTTCTAGTTACTAGGTTACACATGATAGAGACACTAACAAATGAACATATAGTGTTCTCCAATACATGATGATCCTCAAATGGGACCTCCCCCCTACCACTGGCTATAAACACTAGCAAACAAAAGACGACCCTATACTAGGGCTAGAGGCAACTAATAAAATCTGTATCCTGGAGACACTGCTTGCAGGTCTAGAATCGCGCCGCAGTTTAGGGACCAGTACGTGGAAGACTTGGCAACAGCGAGGGTTGGTTTCCAGCCGCACACACCCTAATTTCAAAGTTTAAGGTCTTAAATCCTTTGGAAGAATGGCACTTTTTGCACAAAAAAATAAAAAAAATTGTGTTTTTTACCAAAATCGTTAGACAACTGTATCCCCTTAAATTTGACGTGTTAGATATCTTATACAACTAACATTGTGTATAGAAACAATACTAATTAATAACCACTAAAGTGTAACTACGCGAAACTTTCTATCACTTTTCCTACTAGGGGCGTTCAGTAAGTCCTTAGAAACTCTAGGAAATTACACTCGTAGCATCGAAAAAGTTTGTATTTAGTAACCGTCGTCTCTTACTAGATGGTAGTTAAACTTTCAGCTATATCCATTACGTGGTTTCGTTGCCATAGGCGATTGAATCAACAATCTTGTGCTTCTTTAGAAAGATGGAACAAGAGAGTTTTCGTGCGGTGATTAAACACTTCTGTTTAAAAGGTTCAATACCCAAAGAGATAAAATCCGAGTTGGATGAGGTTCATGGCACATCTGCCCCTACTTTTACAACAATTTACAATTGGATAAATGAATTTAAACGTGGCCGTACATCCACAAATGAGGAACATTGTTCCGAACGTCCAGTAGAAATGACTTCCTCCGAAATAGTTGACAAAACCCAAGATGTGGTTTTGAGTGATCGACAAATCAAAGTTCGCCAATAGTAGAGGCCACAGGCATATCACAAGGTACATTGTTCTCAATTTTGCATCAAAACTTAGGTCTGACAAAGGTCTCGACAAGATCGGTGCCGCGTTTGCTCTCAATAGAGAATAAACGCAATCGTGTGATCGATTCGGAAGCTGGTTTGCACTTTTCTGTCGCAATAAATGATAACAATTGTGGATGAAACATGGATACAGTCTAGAGACAAAAGTACAGTCGAAACACTTTTTTTTTTAAGGTGAACCGGTTCCTAAGAAGCAAAATGTGTGAAGTCTGCAGACAAGGTGATGGCATCGGTTTTTTTGGGATGCACGTGGAATCATCTACATTGATTACTTGCAGAAAGGTAGAACGATAAATGGAGAGTATTATGAATCGTTAACGCGCCGGTTAGACGGAGAAATCAAGAAAAAAACGCCCTCATCCGGCAAAGAAAAAGATTCTCTTCCATCATGACAATGCAAGGGTGCACACCTGCACAGTTTCGATGGCGAAAATTGTAGAATTAAGGTTCGAAAGACTTCAATATCTACAGTATTCACCAGATTTGGCCCCCAGTGACTTTTTTTTATTTCCAAATTGGAAAAAGTATCTCGGCAGAAACGATTCACGTCTAACGAAAAGATCTTCTTCTAAAAAGATGTCTACTTTGAGGAGATTATGTTGAAAAATCTGATGTGTTCCATTCACAAGACTTTCTCTATATCTCTGCAATAAATTATTTTTCAAAAGCTTATGCTTCTACTTACTTCCTGCTAATCGAGAAAAAATTAGCAGAAATAGTCTTATTTCTTGCTTCCTTGTAAGTAGAAGCGAAATAAGGGAGTACCATAGGTTAAAGTGATAGTCGAAAGCTGGTTGCTATGTGACTGAAGTTCCTTTGTTTGTATGGACACGAGTTCACAAAGTCCTGTATGAGAAAAATATAAGTTTTTATAGCTTAAACAAAAAACAAGGAATACCTAAAAAACAATCAACTCCACGAAAAAAATGTATACAACATAAATTGTGTGTTTTAGTGTGCTCTACATTTTTGTGTGGTAAGTTTTTGTCTCTCTCTTACGGTTGCACTTATGCAAAATTCCGTAAAATTCACTCAGAATAAAGTAATCTTCAGAGGCTATTCCCAGAAAATTCAAAATATACATTTTATTTGTCAGGTAAATATCTTTAATATACGATATTTTAATCAAAATCGTTAGAGCCATTTTTTAGAAAATCAAAATTTTCGAAAAAGGTTCCATGTAAAGGGTAGTTTGGAGTGGGGGGACTTTTCTCAAAATATTCGTGTCGCATCCCTGGAAGATAATAAACTTAAATACCAAGTTTGGTATTTTACCGAATTTTCGTTTTTGAGTTATCGTGTTCACAGACACACGGACACACACACGGACCTTTCTTCTGAAAATACTTTTTTTTGGATACACATATATTTCCGGTGAAATCTCGGTATCGAATTTTTTGGTGGAGTGCAATACCTTCTCTATATACTATGTACATAGTTACTTTCTCAATAGAGAAAGTAAAAATAGACAAAATAATCGACCAAAAACAATTTGTTACTTTATCTTTATCTTAAGCATATTTAACGCCCCTGGTAACATGTGATTACAATTTCAAAACAATTGGTTACAAATTTCAGGTTTTTAGAAATTTCACCACGGTATCCCCTTTAAGATTGAACAGTTCCAGAGGTTTGTGGAACATTACTACATTATAATTGTGGTTATAGCGGTAAGATATTCTATTCTGCGGGAACTGTTTAAAAGCTGTAGGTTTCCTTGGCTGAAGTGGACTCCCAACTCCACTCGGCGGAACGACATAAGTGGAGCAAAAACTGCTTCACATTAAGGGAACATTACTAGTAGTTGTGCACGTACAGCCTAACACGCAAGGGAGCAAGTATACACACGACGGAAACATCAGCTCCTGCTTTTATCTTTCCCAAGTTTCGGGCGCTCTTGTGTCATTCGGGCTCTATCTGTAGAGAATCACTGTGCGGAACATTCTCCTCAGGTGCGTGCAAAATGAACTCGGAGAAGTTCCTAGAAATCCAAAACTCCAATATTCGCGATCTGATATGTCACTCCATCTCTCGCAATGCCACAATGTGCAGGATGTGACACATGCGGCCCAAATACAGGGTGGAATGGAACTTGTTACAGTTCTTCAAATATGCATTTCATAGAGGTATAAAACAAGAACATCTGATGTGTTGCATTCACATCACTTTCTCAACCTGTTCTACAAAAAAACTATTCTTACAAAAGATTATTCTTCTATCTACTTCGTGCTAACGAGAAAAACATTAATACAATTGGTCTTACTATTTAGTGTCTTACAAGCAGAAGGGAAATAAGGGAATTTGCCAGGCTAAAGCGATAATTAAATATTTTAAAAGCCGATCTATGTGTGAACATTTGAAGTTCGGGTCGCTTTGCATTTCCAGAAAAACAAAAGAGAGATGAAACGAAAGATGGCCATATTTGAGCAGATGCGTAGTTTAAATTGAAATCAATAACAAGGAATATCTCGGAAACGGTTAACTCTGCAACAAAAATGTATATGACATAAACTGTGTGTTTTAATGAAAGCTACAACATTCTGTGCAGTAAGATAATGTGTATCTATTACAGTTTACCACCTATGCATAATTCATCCAGAATGAACAGGCCTTCAGAAGCTATTCCCAGAAAATTCAAGACATACATTTTATTTGTGATGTAAATATATTTAATATACAGCGTTTTAATAAAAATTGTCAGCAATTTTTGAGAAAAATAAAAATTTCGAAAATATTTCTACGTAAAGTGTAGCTATGGGTGGGGGTTTTTTCCTAAAATCTTTATATCGTATCCTTGGAAGATACTGAACTAAATACCAAGTTTGGTACTTAAACAAGTTTTCGCTTTGAGTTATGCTGTTCAGAGACACCATAGACATTTTTTCTAAAAAAAGGGCTTTTCGTTTAGGGGCTCTCAAACTACCATTTTCGGATAAATTCTGTTTCGAATTTTTGTGCAGAGTGCGATATATTTTATACCTATTGTGTAGATTGTACGTAGTACAGAAAGCAAAAAAGTATAATGTAATTTCTCCTGCGATCAAGTTTTTTTTAATCCAATTAAATGGTTCATTTCAGGAGCATGTATAGATATAAAAAATTATAATTTTTAAGATGGATATAGCAACCTTTTTACTTTCTCTGTACGAAATATGTACATAGTGTATAGAGAAGATATTACACTCCACCGAAAATTCGAAATATATGTTTTAGGGTCCCCTTTATCTAAAAAAAGCATTTTCAGAAAAAGGTCCGCGTGTGTGTCCGTGTGTCTGTGAACACGATAACTCGAAAACGAAAAGTCGCCAAAATACTAAACTTGGTATTTAAGTTTAGAATCTTCCAGGGATGCGACACGAAGATTTTGAGAAAAATCCCCCACCCCAAACTACCCTTTACATGGAACTTTTTTCGAAAATTTTGATTTTCTAAAAAATGACTAACGATTTTGATTAAAATATCGTATATTAAAGATATTTACCTGACAAATAAAATGTATATTTTGAATTTTCTGGGAATAGCCTCTGAAGACTACTTTATTCTGAGGAATTTTCCGGAATTTTGTATAACTGCTAAACCGTAAGAGATAGACAAAAATTTACCAGACAAACAGGTAGAGCACGTTAAAACACACAATTTATGTTGTGTATATCTATATTTTTTATTGGAGTTGATCGCTTTTGAGATATTCCTTTTTTTTTTCAGGTTCGAAAATCTTAACTTTTCTCATACAGAAATTTGTCAACTCATGTCCATACAAACAAAGGAACTTCAGTCACATAGTAACCAGCTTTGGATTATCGCTTTAACCTATGCTACTCCCTTATTTCCTTTCTACTTACAAGGAAGAAAGTAATAAGACTATTTTCTGCTAATTTTTCTAGATTAGCATGAAGTAAATAGAAGCATACGCTTTTTAACTACTATTTGTTGCAGAGATGTAGAGAAAGTCATGTGAAAGGAACACATCAGATTTTTTTTTAGCTTATTTCGATAGTAACTCTGTGTCACTGGGTTTTGTAAGAATTGGTCATTTTCCGAGCACCGTTTTGCGGTAATATGGTTAAAGACCTTGGCAATGTTGCTACATCAGGGTAGGTCGGTGTGAGAGCAGGCTCCTGGAGTAAACAAAGCAGCTTATCTAAACTGGGAGAAGGGAGACGGGTTTCCCCCCCCCTCCCACACGACCCATAATCTAAGCAAACACGGCGAAAAGGTGGTGTAATATTTTGGCGAAATAAGTCTGTGAATCATGTATGCGTAATATATAAAACTTATTATATTAAACTTTTGTTAAGCCGAAACATTTTGCCATGTGGAATTATGCTGTGCACACGTTTCAACTTTATATGTCGATATTGTAAAAAAATCTCTGCGATTTTTACTTTTTATAAAAATGGTGCTAACGATTTTGATCAAAATACCGCATATTAAAGATTTTTACATGAAGAAAATCTGATGTGTTCCATTCACATGACTTTCTCTACATGTCTGCAACAAATTATTGTTAAAATCTGATGTGTTCCATTCACATGACTTTCTCTATATCTCTGTAACAAATTAGTGTCAATAAGCTTATCTTTTACTTATTTCATGCTAATCGAGAAAAATTAGCAGAAATAGTTTTATTTCTTGCTTTATTGTAAGTAGAAGCGAAATAAGGGAGTACCATAAGTTAAAGCGAAAGCAAAAAGCTGGTTGCTATGTGACTGATGTTCCTTTGTTTGTATGGACAGAAGTTGACAAATTCCTATATGAGAAAAGTATAAGTTTTTTCAAGCTGAAACCAAGAAAAAGGAATATCTCAATAACGATCAACTCCACGAAAAAAAATGTACATAACATAAATTGTGTGTTTTAACGTGCTCTACATTTTTTGTGTTTTAAGTTTTTGTCCATCTCTTACGGTTTAGTAATTTTGCAAAATTCATCCAGAATAAAGTAGTCTTCAGAGGCTATTCCCTGAAAATTCAAAATATACATTTTATTTGGCAGGTAAATATCTTTAATATAGGATATTTTTAATCAAAATCGTTAGAGCCATTTTTTAGAAAATCAAAATGTTCGAAAAAAGTTTCATGTAAAGGATAGTTTGGGGTGGGGGGATTTTTCTCAAAATCTTCGTGTGGCATCCCTGGAAGATACTAAACTTAATTACCAAGTTTGGTATTTTACCGAATTTTCGTTTTTGAGTTATCGTCTTCACAGACACATGGACACATGGACACACTGACACACGGACCTTTTTCTGAAAATACTTTTTTTGGATACAGGGGACCCTAAAACATATATTTCCGGTGAAATATCGGTATCGAAATTTTTGGTGGAGTGCAATACCTTCTCTATACACTCTGTGCATAGTACATAAAGAGAAAGTAAAAAGCTTATTCTTCTATTTACATAATATTAAAGCTGGCTATGTGAATGAAGTTCTTTGTTTGTATGGTCAAGAGTTGACAAATTCCCGTATATAAGAAAGCTGAAACCTATGACAAGATATATCTCAAAACCAATCAACTCCACGTTGTTTAGTAAGTTTTTGACTATCTCTTACGGTTTACCAGTTATGCAAAATTCAGCAAAATTCACCCATAATAAAGAGGTCTTTAGAGGCTATTACCAGAAAGTTCAAGATATATATTTTATATGGCATGTAAATATCTTAAATATAAGAGATTTTAATCAAAATTTTTGGAGCCATTTTTGAGAAAATAAAAATTTTCGAATTTTTTTCCATGTAAAGAGTAGTTGGGGCCGAGGAATTTTCTTGAAGATATTGGTGTCGCATCCTTGGAAAATACCAAGTTTGGTTATTTACCGTCGTTTTTGAGTTATTGTGTTCGCGGACACACGGACACATACACACAGACCTTTTGCTGAAAATGCTTATTTTTTTATGCAAGGTACCCTAAAACGTGTATTTCCGGTGAAATTTCGGTATAGAATTTTTGGGTGGAGTGCAATACCTTCTCTACGCACAATGTGCATAGTACATGTAGAGAAAGTAAAACTGGAAATAACATTAGCTATAAATTTCCTCAAGATATCTTACATACTCTCTTTTTCCAAATTTCACCGTTTCATTACCTTAAGATGCCCAGAATTTAATTGAATTATATTCGGTTGATTATAAATTAAAATACTTGAAAGTCTTAAGAGCAAATATTGTATTGTGCAGCAAGAAGATAAAGAAGGCGGTACCTGTAAAAGAAAGTGAATTCAAAACAGCGTGTTGCTGATGATATCAGAGCATGGGGAACGGACCGGATGCTGGGTGCAACATTCCAACAGGAATGACATTTAAAACGTGAGCTCTATATCAGAGCTTGCTGCATTTCCAAACAATTTGGCAAGCGTGTTGGACAGTATTTGGATTTACGGCATGTGAAATCCCCAGCCTGTTGACCTTCAGAGCATTTGGTTCTCAAGGTAGACCTCTGGCGGCCGTAATAATGTACTAATTCAATAATTTCTTGTCACAAGCAGTTACTTAACCGTCAGAAATTTGAATCAAAAAGGCTTTGATGTTCTTGTTAAGGGTATGTATGACCGTATTTTCATGAAAAAATCACAAAAATATGATGTTTTATTTCATTTCCATAAAATAATTTAAACATTCCTAAATACAAAAAGGTATAATTTGACACCAGGCACCATTTTAAATGCCTTATGTCACTATAGCAAAACATTGGAGGTGAAACTTTACTGAATTCGGCAAGAAAAACTTCAGTTCGACATTGTCTCATTCACATCTTGCAAAGTATAAAACGAAGTTGTGCAGATGAAAAGCAACAATGCAAGAAGAAAAGAACAGAAAAGGCAGCAGCAGAAGAGAGGAAAAGAAAAGTTGCATATACCTACCAACCTGGTGGATTTTAATGGGAACCTGCATTCAAATCTTTCCTAGTTATTTCGTTGTTTTCGTTGTTTATTTTCTGCATTTTTCTTCCGGTAAAAGGCTCCTTGCGGAGGAGTTATTCTGTTACACAAATAAAATTGCTATGCATGTTCACAGAGGTACAATGAATAAACATCGCCCAAAGATTTACTATCACATTTATTTAAACATATATTTTCAATGTTCAAACACAAAAATTATATTTTTATCACAAAACAAAAAGATAGTTATAACTTAAAACTTGTTGGAACCTAAACACAGACAAAGAGAAACTCAAGGTAATTTAAAAAAGATGATATATTGTGAACCTAGAGTTAAAATATTGGACCAAAATTTTAATTTTTTAGTCTCAGGAGACTTTTTAGTGATGTGATAAAATCATAAACAAATTTGATTACAACTTCCAAACTATTAAAGCAAGTGAATGAAACTTATTTGCGTTATATTACATGTGTGGTATATATTTCATTATTAGTTTGGAATTTCAAACTTTCACAATAAGTGTTCTTAAACTCTAAAAGAAGTATCACCAACTAGAGAGGTTTTTTTAATACACAGTTGTGCAGCGATTCTGAGAATCTTCCAAAAGGCTGCTTCCACTGCTGTACAAATGGCTTCACATACATTGAAGAACGGACACACAACGTAATGTAAAAATTGTAATGAAAAAATTATTAGTGCATTACAATCAAATTCCTTTCTCTTTCCCGCTATCGCTTATTCCTTTTTCTGCATGTCTATGTGCGTAATAGGCAGAGAATGTATTGTATTCCACCCAAAGATTCAATGCTGAGATTTCACCAGAAATATGTTTTGAGGTCCCCTGAATAAAAAAGAGCATTTTTAGAGAAAAGTCCGCGTGTGTGTCGTGTCTGTGAACACGATAACTCAAAAATGAAAAGTTTGTTTAATACCAAAGTTGATATATAACTTCAGCCTTTTCGAAGGATGCAGCACAAAGATTTTTACATAAAATCCACCCAATCCAAACTACCCTTTACATGGAAAAATGTTCGTAAAATTATTTTTATCAATAACGGTTCTTAACGATTTTGATTAAAATATCGTATATTAAAGATATTTACATGACAAATAAAATGTATATATTGAACTCTTTGAGAATAGTCTCTAAAGAACTCCTCATTTTGGATGATTTTTGTGTTAGTGTTAAACCGTGATATAGGCAAAAACTTACTGCACAAAAATGTAGGTATCGTTAAAAAACACAAATTATTTCATGATCATATTTTTATATAGTTAACCGTTTCTAGGATATTTTTTGTTATAGGTTTAAATTTTAAACCACTTAAACTTTTTTCAAACTGGAACTCATCTTTCGTTTTACATCTCTTCTCTTACTCCTGGCCAGGCAAAGAACCGATTTATTGTTATAGCGACGAGCTTTTAAAATATTTGAAACGCATTAACCTAGCGTATTCCCTTATTTCCCTTGTACTTACAATGAAGTAAGCAATAATACAGTTTCTGCTAATGTCTATTTTGATAAGCATAATGTAGAATAAACTTTTCGCTAAATGTTGTTCCCGTCACATTGCGAGAAACAATTGAACAACAACAGCACTTTAAAAATGACAAAATATTAAACATTCAAACCAATTTTAGCGGATGTCTCGTTGAATTTTTTTACTTTCTCTACACGTATTATGTACCTATATGGTGTACAGAGAAGGTATTGTAATGAACCCAAACATTTGATGCCGAGATTTCACCGAAAATACATATTTTAAGACCCCCTGAATAGAAAAAAACTATTTTGAAAAATGTCCATGTGTATGTGTATGTGTGTGTGTGTGTCTGTGGGCAGCATAGCTCAGAAACGAAAAGTCAGTTAAATACCAAACTTGATTAAAATATCGTAGGTATATTAAATATGTTTACATGACAAATAAGATGTATGTATATCTTCAATTTTCTGGGTCTAGCCTCTAGTGAAATTTTTATTCAGAATGAATTTAACTTAATACCTACTTAGCACAAAATGTAGAGCTCGTTGAAACTCACAATTTATTATATATATATATAACATAAATTGTGTGTATATATATATTCGTGGAGTTCGCCGCTTTTGAGATATTCCTTGTTATTGATTTTGGTTTTAAAATATGTCTACTTTTCTCAAACGGGAATTTGTCAACTCCTGGCCATACAAAGAGACTTCAACATAGCAACCAGTTTTCAAAAGATTTTACTATCGCATTAGTCTATGGCACTCCCTTATTTCGGTTCTACTTATAAGGAAGCATGTAACAAGACCATTTCTGCTAAATTGTTCTTGATTAGTATGAAGGAAATAAATTAATATTCTTTTAAAAAGCAATTTCTTACAGAGATGTAGAGAAAGTCATGTAAATGGGACACATCAGATTTTTTCGAAACGAATGCAGTACTTTCTCTACCGACTAATTTATTGTACGTGGTAGAGAAAGTAAAAAGGATTTGTATGTATGTCAAAAGGAAATAGATGCTAATTTAATATACGTAGGTATGGATATGTGCGTTGTCATTTCCATTTCGTTGACATAGCAAGTATTTGTTGGTCGGTGTTGTGCACAGCTCTCCAACACAATACAAAGTAAACAGTTCATTACAATGTCGTTCTGCTGGCAAGCTTTCAGCAGCCTGTCAAAGTAGTTGCCATTGTACCCACAATATACTGAAAGGTGAGTTTGCTCTGTTAGATCAAAAGTTACGAACCAAACTACATTGCTTGCAATTTCTTATACTGTCATTAACAGAGGCAAGATATTGTGTTGGAAATTGTTTTAAAAACCTTATGCATCCATTCTCTACGTCTCTGTAACAAATTATTGTTGAAAAGCTTATTCTTCTATACACTTCATGCTAATCGAGATAAACATTGATAGAAATTGTCTTATTACTTGCTTTCTTGTAAGTAAAAGAGAAATAAGGGAATAAACTAAGCTAAATCAATTTTCAAATCTTTTTAAAGCTAGTTGCTATGTGGTTGAAAACAGTTTCTATGCATTTCCAGGAACTGAAAAATTCCCGTTTGAGAAAAGTTTTAAGTATTTTAAAACTGAAACCAATAACAAGTAATATTTAAAAATATAGCAAGCTCCACGAAAAAGGTATATAACATAAATTTAACGAGATCTACTTTTTTGTGTAATAAGTTTTAATCTGTTTCTTACGGTTTAACAGTTATACAAAAGTTATACAGAGATCATCCAGAATGAAGAACCCTTCAGAAGCTATCCCAAGAAAATTTAAAAATATACATTTCGTTTTCATGAAAGTATCTTAAATATGTGGCATTTTAATCAAAATTGTTAAAGCCATTTTTGAGAAAATCAAAATTTTCTAAAAATGTTCCATGTAAAGTGTAATTTGAAGTGAGGAGATTTTCTTCAAAATCTTCGTGTCGCATCCTTTGAAAATTACTGAACTTAATTAAACACCAAGTTTGATATTTAACCGACGTTTCGTTTTATAGCTATGTTGTGTACAGCCATACACACGGCAAAACATGTATTTGCCGTAAAATCTCGGTATAGAATTTTTGGGTGGAACATAGTACGTACGTGCTAGAGAATGTAACAATTCGCATTAATACTTTTAATTAGTTGTGTTCGTGTCGAATGTTCTACATAAATTCGCATTAATTTTGCGATAATTTTCGAACAGAATTAATGCCTAATGACGTGACAAATGAAAATTGACTGGTAACTAAGGTAATATTAATGTTAAAATCTCTTGTTTCCGATGTCGTTTCGAATCAATGTCGTGAATAGAATCAAATATCACATTTAAACAGACAGAAACTGCAATATACACATTTTTCGTATTTACTTTCTCTACATGTACTATGAACATAGTGTATAGAGAAGGTATTGTATAGCACCCAAAAATTCGATACCGAGATTTCACCGGAAATATACGTATGTGTTGGGTTCTCCTGAATCCAAAAAAGAGCGTTTAAAAAAAAGCTGATGTGTTCCATTCACGTGACTTTCTCTATTTCTATATAACAAATTATTGTTAATAAGCTTATTCTTCTATTTACTTCATACCAATCGAGAAAAAATTAGCAGAAATAGTCTTATTACTTACTTCCTTGTAAGTAGATGTCGCCCTCCGTGCTGTAGTGGTTACCATGCTGACTTCCTATACCCTAGGTCGTGGGTTCAAACCCGGCGGAGGATGATGGGTTTTTTCGGGCGTAAAAATCCTTAGCATTACTTTCTTCGGAAGGCAAGTAGAGCCGTGGGTCCCGTGTCGTATTTTTACGGCACGTAAAAGAACCTCAAGCCTGATAGAGAGGCCTCTGAGCAAAATTTCACACCCAATATAGAATGGAACGCTGAGAACCACAGCAGTTAAAGAGCGTCCATAAATAAAAAACTATATATATAAGTAGAAGCGAACTATGGGAGTATCATAGGTTAAAGGGAATCACAAGCTGGTTGGTATGGGCTGAAGTTCCTTTGTTTGTATGGACAGGAGTTGACAAATTCCTGTATGAGAAAACCAAGTTTTTCAAAGCTGATATCAAAAACAAGGAATATCTAAAAAACGATCAACTCCTCGAAAAAAATTATGTAACATAAATTGTGTGTTTTAACGTGCTCTACATTTTTTGTGTGGTAAGATTTTGTCCATTTCTTACGGTTTAGCAGTTATGCAAAATTCGTCCAGAATAAAGTAATCTTCAGAGGCTATTCCCTGAAAATTCAAGATATACATTTTAGTTGTTAGGTAAATGTCCTTAATATGCGATATTTTAATCAAAATCGTTACAGCCATTTTTGAGAAAATCGAAATTTTCGAAAAGAGTTCCATGTAAAGGGTAGTTTGGGGTAGGGGTATTTTTCTCAAAATCTTCGTGTGGCATCCCTGGAAGATACTAAACTTAAATACCAAGTTTTGTATTTTACCAACTTTTCGTTTTTGAGTTATCGTGTTCACAGACACACGGACACACGGACACATGGACTCACGGACACACACACACACACGGACTTTTTTGTGAAAATAATGTTTTTATATATTGGGGACCCTAAAACATATATTTCTGGTGAAATCTCCGGAATTTTTGGGTAGAGTGCAATACCTTCTCTATACACTATGTACATAGTAAGTGTAGAAAAAGTAAAAATCTGATGTGTACCATTCACATGACTTTCTCCATATCCCTGCAACAAATAATTCTTAAAAAGCTTGTACTTCTATTCACTTTATGCTAATCAGAAAAAATTAGCAGAAATAGTCTTATTACTCGCATCCTTGTAAGTAGAAGCGAAATAAGGGACAACCGTAGGTTAAAGTGATAGTCAAAAGCTGGTTGCTATGTCAATGAAGTTCCTTTGTTTATATGGATAGGAGTTGACAAGTTCCAGTATGAGAAAAGTATACTTTTTTCATAGCAGAAACCAAAAATAAGGAATGTCACAAAAACGAACTCCACGAAAAAATGTATATAACATAAATTGTGTGTTTTAATGTGCTCTACATTTTTGTCCATCTCTTACAGTTTAGCAGTTATTCAAAATTTAGTAAAATTCATCCAGAATAAACTACTCTTCAGAGGCTATTCCCAGAAAATTCAAGATATACATTTCATTTGTCAGGTAAATATGTTTCATATCCGAAATTTTAATCAAAATCGTTAGAGCCATTTTTGAGAAAATCAAAATTTTCGAATAAAGTTCCATGTAAAGGGTAGTTAGGGGTGGGGGATTTTTCTCAAAATTTTCGTGTCGCATCCCTGGAAGATACTAAACTTAAATACCAAGTTTGGTATTTTACCGACTTTTCGTTTTTGAGTTATCGTGTTCACAGACAGACGGACACACGGACACACACACACAACGGACCTTTTTGTGAAAATGCTTTTTTGGATATTGGGGACCCTAAAACATATATTTCTGGTGAAATCTCGGTATCGAATTTTTCGTGGAGTGCAATACTTTCTCTATACTCTATGTACATAGTGCGTATGGAGAAAGTAAAAAAGCTCCAGGTGTGTGTGAGTGTCTGTATGTGCCTGTGGACAGAATAGCTCAAAAACGAAAATATCGTTAAACACCAAACTTGGTATTTAAGTTTGGTATCTTCCAAGGATGCGACACGAAGATTTTCAAGAAAATCCCCCACCGAAACTACCTATGGAACATTTTTCGAAAATTGTGATTTTCTCAAAAATGGCTCTAACGATTTTATTAAAATGCCTTATGTGTAAAACATATTTATGACAACCGAAATGTATATGTTGAATATTCTGGGAATAACCTCTGAAGACCGCTTGATTCAGGATGACTTTTGTATAACTGGCAAATCTAAGAGATATACAAAAACATACTACATAAAAATGTAGATCTCATACACAGTTTATGTCATATACCTACTTTTTTTTCTGTAGAGTTAACCGTTTTCGAGATATTCCGGATAATTTGTTTCAATTTTAGCCACTTAAACTTTTCTCTAACTGGAAGACATCTTTCTTCTCGTTTGTTCACTCCTGGCAAGACAAGAGTTTGGAATTTGAATTGTTTCGCAAAGCAACCGGCTTTCAAAGGACGTGACTATCGCTTTAGCCTGTGCATTTTCTTGTTTCTCTTCTACAAGCTAGTGATAAGACTAATTCTGCTTATATTTATCTTGATTAGCATGATGTAGAACACAGATTAATGTTTTGAATAAAAGCTTTGTTTACCTAACAGCTAGAGGACATTATGTGAATGGAACACATTAGATTTTTTCCCCTTCTACTAACAAGGAACCAAGTAATAAATACAATTACTGCTTATGTTTATCTCGATTAGAATGGAGTATATAGAAGAATGAGCTTTTTAACAATAATTTGTTACACAGATGCAAAGAAAGTCATGTGAATGGAACATAAATGTTTTTGATATTTGGCCTTCTGTGTGTTACAACTAACTTATATGTAGAGAAAAATCTCTGACAGCATTTGATGTCGCTAGTCAAAGACATTAAAGGGCATTTTCGTGGCAAGAACTTATATGTAGAGAAAAATCTCTGACAGCATTTGATGTCGCTGGTCAAAGACATTAAAGGGCATTTTCGTGGCAAGACTAACATTTTGCTTCCGAGCCAAGTGGCTCAGGCGTTCTTTTGGGACCTCCGGAGGTCATGGGATAAGTTCTCCACGGCCGACCTCTCTGAGTCTTGGGTTTTTCGGGGGTTTTCCCGGGTCACTAGGCGAATGCTTAGGATGCTACTTCATTCCCTAGAGCTTCCTGTCCCTTCATTTCATTCCAACTGGTCCCCTTCAGAGTTATATAAATGTCGACGAGGACTGCAGCAGAGGCGCCATTTCATGTATGTGACTGCGCTCTGGTGGCGGAATTGGTGTCTGTGGACTCAGGTAGACTATCCGGAACTGAATAGCGTGCTTCTGGTGTTCCATGTCGACCGCCTTCTGACATTATACTTAACTCATCCTACCTCCAAGAATCTGACGTAAAATAAGACTACGGCTGCAGTGTGGAATACGGCTGTATCGTATACTCGCGCGCACACACAAACACACACACACACAAACACACACACACACATACACTTTTGCTTGCACTGTCAACAGTGCTGCTACACGTAATTTGTTACCGTGTCCATCATGGATTAGCTTTTCAAGAATGGCACAACGTTATTTGTGACAAAGAAGGATTAATACAACTAGTTTTAAATGCATTTGCTTGCTTAAATTCTGTCTTTAGATTGTTAAAATCAATATAAGCACTTGTATTTAGTAACTAGCCTTTAAGGGTCAAACAAATGAACCAAGTTTCTATTATTATTGTATCTTCAATTTCTTTTGTCATAATACAGTCCAAATTATAGCCATACAACAGCAACATTTAAATTGTGTTCTATTTTATCTCTAACACTGGATCCTTGCGTTTTATAAGTGCACTTATTCTGCTTCCAAAATGGCCACTCACTAATATTTCACATTTGGTTCTTAGCGAGTTAATTTAGAATAAAACAAGGTAAACTACAGGTTTTTCTTTAGATTGAAATTGAAATTCTAATGTACTCTGGGTACTCTTTTTTATTTAACTGCTAGCTTCTTTTCGTTGAAATTCACGTTTCACAGCTTCTAACTTCATGGTATGAAGACACAAAAGTTTTATTTTTGTAACTTGCAATAAATGCATATTTTCCTATGCAAAATGGAAACACAATGTCTGAAAAAATCGCGAAAAAAATAAACCTCTATTTATCGTTAAAAACAAAACTTTTGCACAAGCCTCGGTAGTGTCGGATTAACGTACCTGTCTGACATTCAAGAGGTCGTGAGTTCGAATCTCACTTAGGGTGAGTTACCCTGAGTTTACTTTTCGTTTTTTCCCCTTATCCTGAGAAGATGAAAGTCGAGTAACTTAAACTCTACGACTACGAGATTATTTGAGAATCATTTCACCGATCGTTCGATGTGACCAAATAGGTTAAAGGACGTTAAACTAATAAAAAGAAGAAGAAGGAAAAACTCTTGACTCTGTCCATAAGTAATGAAATAGGAGAATTTACTTAGAGAAATTCAAAATTGGATGTCGCGATTATTAAGGCTATTCCACAAATAAAGACAATAGACTATATAAATAATTATATCGAGTTCAGACAGTAATGTGTGTGGCTCGCATTCGGGAGGTTCTGGGCTCAAATCTCAAGTCCCGACCAAATTAACTTTTTCTCGTGGTTCCCCTCAGTCGCCAACGTAAATATGGAATCTGTATTTAATACCGCGATCCTAAGTTCCACCTTGAGTGTCATATCGAAAACGCAAAATATCCACATATAATGAAAGCAGTGGACTGGTCGGCATCCTAACGCCATCTGCCTGTCACATGTAGAAACAGAGATTCAACTACCTAGCACTTAAAGTCTCTGTGATGCGTGTCGAATCAGTAATTTGCCCATCACCCGTAGAAGCAGAGGTACAGTTGTCTTGGCACTAAGGCCTGTGTGGATTTCTGACAAAGCTGCATTGTTTTTGTATACAAACATTTTCAATGTTGATATTCGAATAGTTTTGATTTTATGATTTTAAGTTGGTTTTATTGGGCGAGATTAAATAAAATGCGAGTCTCGTAGAGAGGAAGAACCACAACTGTCTAGCACTAAGACCTCTGTGGACACGTTACGAAATTGCACTATACAGTTTTTATTTTCGTTTAAAGAAATTATAAATGTATTGGAATATTTTGTTTTATGGTTTTCAGATGGTTTTATCGCTCGAGATTAAGTAAAACTCCAAATCACATATAAGAGAACCGCAGCTGCCTGGCACTAAGGTATCTATGGACACGTGACGGAGCTGCCACCTGCAGATTGTTTTCGTTTAAAGAAATTTTAAGTTTATTGAAATAATTTTGCGGTTTGTTTGAATTTAAGCTATGTACAGCTGCGAGTTATGTACAGAACGAGAACTACAGCTGCCTAGCACAAATACCTCTGTCACATGTAACGAAATAGGAAGACATGGTACAAAGATGAGACCTTGAAGCCTAACAGACCATCGCACTCCGATCCATGAGATACCTCTTAATAGGTCCATTGTGATGTGACTGCATACTTAAAACGATGTAAAATAAAATATACACGAAAAAGAGGTGTTATTATTAAGCAAACATATAATTAACAATTTGTGATTAACATGATTTATGATGTAATAAGCTGATTGCCATGACTGTTAATAAATGGCGATGAGAAAATTAATGTAATAACTCACTTTTATAAAAATTGTATTAAATAGAGTATACCTGAAAAATCGAATCTGTTACATTCACACGACTTTCTCTATCTATTCTGCAACAAGCTATTTTTATATAAGAGTATTCTTCTATCTACTTCATATAAATAAAACTAGCATTAGCAGAAATAGTTTAATTATATAGTTTCTTATAGATTCAAGGTAAATAAGGGACACACTAGAGTAAAGCTATATTCAAAACGAGCTAGTCGCTTTGTGCTGGAATTGAAATTCCATTTTTTTTTGGACGGGGAAGAGAAAACAAAAAAGACGGGTTTCCACTTCTTATTTAAATAGTTGTTTTAAACGAAAAAATGAGTAAATTTCAAATATTAACTCCACAAAAAATGTATTTGACATATATTGCCTCTATATGTTTTGAGTAGTAATATTTTGTCTAACTCCTACGGTTTACCCAATACATAAAAGGCATCCAAAATGAAGAGAGCTTCAGTGGCTGTTTCCAGTAAATTCAAATTATACATTTTATTTGTCATGTGAATATCTTTAATATATGGTATTTTAATCAAAATTTTAAGGACCATTTTATGAGAATCGAACACTTGGAAAAATCTTCTATTTAAAGGGTTGGTTTGGGAAGGATTTTTCCTGAAAACCAACAAGTAACTTCCTTGAAAGATATTGAGTTTAAATACCAATAAATCAACTTTGCGATTTTGAATTATGATGTCCACAGACACAGTCACACAACACGTTGTTTTTCTAGCAATATGTTTCTATTCAGGCCTCCTCAGAATATGTATTTCCGGTGATACATATCGAATTTTTGGGTGGAATCTAATACATTCTCTACTTTTGCATTGTACGTAGGTTACTAGTTTTGTTAAATTTTAGAAAGTTTTATAGATACTAATTGATTTATAGTTATTTGTGTTACTGGACTCCTGTAATTAATAATAATTGATTTAATGTACGTGAAATTGTTTAACATATATACACATCTTACGGACTTTTTTCTACTTATTTTATTATGTTATTTTATTTCTTTTTTGCATTAAGTTATTTTAGTTATTAGTATATACGTTAAATCTGTAATATAACGATGCATGATAAAAATGAAATGTGATACATAATTATGAAGTTTGCAATATACGTCCTGGTTTAGGGATTTTGTATTGCATTACAGATGTATTATTTATTTACTTTTATTTTGTACGTGGTTGAGGAAGTAAAATGATTACGGGTAGGGAAAGCTCTGTGAATATGTCACATCGAAGTTTTTTTTGTTTTTTTTTCGTAATTCGAATGCAGTTTAATTTGCTATTGCGCCTCTGGACATATCGATACGAATCTGTAGCGTGGTATTGAGCTCGCTATGCCCACTACACCCTACAAAGACCTACTACCGAATTACATGGGCCGAATCATTTGCTGGAACTTGTAATATTGATAAATCGACAACTCGCCTGGTGGTGGCCGACCGCTCCCGCATATCTGGCGAAAGATGCCAGACAGGACCCACGATTATGCTAAAGACATGTAATGGTATTTTCATGCAAATAAACTTGTTCATGGGGCATGCATTGACACTTCTTTACAACCTCCATAAATCAACAGATCGAATTTGCTATACGAGACAGTCAAGTCACCGACTGCATCATATCTGTAGATCCATCTTCACCTTTCGCACCATATAAGTTTCAACATTTAAAAAAAAATTGTATGTGCTACATTCGCATAATTTTCTCTAATTGTTTTACATCTTCTTAATTTTCTTTCTACATCATGCTAATCGAGATAAGCATTTAGTAGATAGAATGTTCTTAATTACTTAGTTTCTAAGTAGAAGTGAACTAAAGGAAAGAACTACACTTGGATAGTCAAACGTTTTAAAAAGTTTGCTATGCGATTGTCATTGTAATTTGCTTGTTTGCATGACCAGGAGTAAAACAAAAGAAACACAGCGACTTCCTGACTGAGAAAAGTATAAGTATTTTGAAATTGAAACCAATAGGAAGGAATATTTATCCCACTACCCTTTACATGGAAAAATTTTAGAAGATGTTTATTTTCTCAAAAATGACTGTCACGATTTTGGTTAAAACACTATATATTAAATATATTTACATGAAAAATAAAACGTATATGTTGAATTTTCTGGGAATAACCTCTGAAGACCTCTTTATTCTTGATTAATTTTGCTGGATTTTGCATAGCTAGTACACCGTAAGAGGTAGACAAAAACTTACTACATAAAATATGTAGCTCTCGCTAAATCACACAATTTATGTTTTATACTTTTTTGTGGAGTTAACCATTTTTTTTTAAATATTCCTTGTTACTGGTTTTAGTTATAAAATTCTTAAAACTTTTCGCATATGGTAATTTATTAACTCCTGGCAACAAAGAAATGGATTTCAACCACATGGCAACCAGCTTTTAAAATATTTGACTATCGCTTTTGCTTAGTGTATTTGCCTATTTCCCTTCTTCTACTTACAGGAAAGCATTTCTGGCAATGTTTATCTCGATTAGCAAGAAGTAGATAAAATCATAAGCTTGTTAACAATAACTTGTTACAGAGATGTAGAGAAAGTCATATAGATGGAACATATCAGATTTTTTTCGAATGAATTTGTGGAAAGTTACTTGCAAAATTGCTTCAGATATGAGAAAGTGAATAATACAATTAGGGAGGATGGATATTTGGTAACACAAAAGGAACCATCCTGGCGCATATCCAAGTCGACCAAGGGCGGCCCAGCATCTTTGCCACTTGTAGATTCTGCCCCCCTCCAAGGCCACTCAAAGTGGGGTACAACCTTGCTCCTCCCATTAGCGTGCGACGAGTGAAATACGAGCCCAGTGTGAAATGTAATTATGTAAAGGGGCCGTTCACACGCGTTGTTCTTAATTCCTCTCTTTGCTTGTGCAAATTACTTATCTTCGTCAGCATCAACCTTGAAGAAAAGTTGTCCACACCAAATACCTCTCTTTCTTGTTTATGTTCCTGTCACCATCTCCTCCGTTATACCATCTTCATTCCATCTCTACGTTTGGGTCATCGACCTTATGTGAGGATGCACCACAACCTAATGTTCTACGAACTTTCGTGCAGGTTACAACAGTTTGCTCGCGCATTAGATTTGGAACAGTGACCTTAAGCCAGAGAGCCTAGATCTAACCTCTCTTCTGTATATTATGACTCGTGTTACTTTAGAAAATACTAGCGTGCGAGACGAGGATTTCAGGTAAATTCCAACTACCCTTTACATAGAAGAATTTTCGAAAGGTTTTATTTTCTCAAAAATGCTCTAACAATTTTGATTAAAATGTCATATGTTTAAGATATTTTCATAACTAGAGCTTGGTCTGGCGTGATGGAGTATCCTGTTTCGAAACGTGTTATTATCTAACATTGCTCACTGCCTGGCCTCGTTCAGTTCCTGGTAGATAAACCAGTGAACACTGAAAGAGAGCGCACATTGAAAAATGTCCAAAATTCGAAACGGTAGGCATTCGACAATGTACAAACTTTTAGTTGATTCAAACATATTTTGAGTGACAGGAGGAGAGCCTTTCTTTCGATAATGAGCTCTGAGTGAGTTTGGTTGATTTATGGTCATTGTATTTTTAAAGCTCTGCACATTATTATCCTGCATTTTTATATCAAGCTCTTTACTTTTATTTGTAAAAGTACGCAGCACTTTTATTTATTAATCATATTATGAAATAATTGTTTTATTGTGTTACTTTATGAATTAGAATGATGCACATAATGTCAATACATGTAATGAGTTTATACCTCAAAGTGTGCATTTTTACGCTACCAGTTCACGACACGAGCAGTTGGCGGGCCGAGGGCAGCCCGAAGGTGTGTTAGACATGTACCCATTCTCGCTAGAATTTAACCAAGTTCTGACGGGAATGTGAGGTTTGCAGGATGACGGGTGTAAATGAGGTAGGGGAGTAAACGGCAGCCAGATCGCAACTGTCGGCTTAGCCTAACGTATTCCCTTATATCCCTTCTACTTATAAAGATCTAACTAATAAGACTGTATCTGCTTAGGTTTTTCACGATTAGCATTAAATAGAAGAATAAATTTACTAAGAATAATTTGTTGCAGAGATGTAAAGAAAGTCATGTGAGTGGAACACATCAGTTTTTTTCGGAATTAATGTTTAATCGAAACAGCTTCTACACAAGGATACCTAGTATCCCGCACTGCCATTGGTTGCCCTCCTATATATCTCTAATAATTTATCCTTGAGTGTTCTTATTTAAACGCCATATATTATCTTATATTTCTAGATACAAAGGTAACTAATGTGGACTTGTAATTTCGTAACCCTTCATGTTTTAAGTATTTATTATGATTAGCATCTCCTCATCATCTCTACATTATAAAGAGCTATCTTACTCTCCTGATCAGATATATAGGTTATATGGACAGTAATAAATTATAGATGGGAAGATAATAAAGTTTTGCATAATGTCATCAAGTGCTAAATTTATCGCTGTTATTTTAATAATTTAGCTGTTACAAGTATGCATAATTAATGGAACAGTAACTGTAGCATATTATTTAGGTGGCCCCGTGGTAACGTGTGCGACTCGCATTCGGAAGGTCCCAGCGACCGCCCTCTCTGATTTTTCGTGATTTCTCCGGGCTCGGTACTTGAACGTTTGGGTGTTTGCGTGCTTTTCATGATTTTCTCTTTATTCTGTTTCCTTCTCATCTTTAAATGTGCTTAAAGCTCGTATGGCGCGTATGCATGCTCAGTGTTAAGAATACTCCACGTAGATATTAAAGTGCTAATTGGGTGACGGATCGCTTGGTCATCCTCTGCAATGTAGCAGTCATCGTGTTCTACCTGCCTGCGGCCTTTGGGCTCCTAAGATTCCCTCACTTCATCTTTTCCTCCTGAAGCAATCTGTGTAAGTTGAAGTGTGCAAAGTGTCCCCCACCGTTGTCTACCCGCTGACTATACTATTTTGTTGATGTGTTCTTATTCGAAGTTTTCCCTTCCTTCCTATCACAATATAGGTGAGCTTAGATTACGTACCACCAACTGGTTGTCCTTTGAGAAAACCAAGGAGAGCAAATTTTCTCGATGCTCCTGTGAATCTCCTGCTGTACACTGCGTGATCAACTGCGCGGAAAGCAAGAATAGACCATTAATCCTTTCTGAGCTGTGGCGATAGGCAACATTTTGCGTTTGAAATATGTAATCCACCGTACATAAGTCAATACACCTATTGTAGATTCATGATTGGTAGAATAATTACTCTATTACGTCCCTTGCATTGGTATTTATGCTTCGAATATCAATATCAATATATATATATATATATATATATATATATATATATATATATATACACTACCGCGCAAAAGTTTTTGAACATCCTGTTTTGCTGCAATTAATAAGTGTATAACGCCAAACAATGTCAATGTCATATTATAAATGGTAGAACTCCATGGAGACGTAATTGAAATTTATTATGCTATCTTTTGTTAGTCAATTATGTGCATTTTGAAAATATAGCATTTGTTGGTTCGTATAGGAACAATTACCCTAATGTTGTTTTGGATGTCATAGTATATCTGTGATTTCCTAGATGTCGTTTACATACATCTGTATATAGGTATTGGCTGCGAATAGAACTTCAATACTTCTTAAGCAGGTGAATGGTACACATTGTTATTGTGCAGTTGAATAGTTTGAAATGGGCAAAAGAAGGGAGCTTTCAGCAGAAAAAGTGCTGCAATAATCAGCTTACATAAAGCAAGCCACACCATGCATCAAATTGTCACTCAAGAACACGTTTCCTTGGGAAGTGTCCATTACACTGTAAAGAGATATGTATGTATTTATTTCTCTGCAAGTGGGTAACACCCGGTGGCGGAGTTATATATGTATACAAGATATATAAACAATAAATCACAGCTGCCAGTTTATGGCTTTGTAAGCTAGATATAATAGTTATTTACACAAATATGAAAACATTAATTTTTCTCTCAATTCAGATTAATTAATTTCATAATTAGAATCACCAACCAATTTAACATTTGTATTTACAACAATATAAAATCACAAGCATTTCATTTAAGGAATATTTACAAAAATTATCCAACATTAAAATCAAGATTTTTCCTAAATTTCTTCAGAGACAGGGGACAACCCCGAAACGCTGCTCCAGGCGATTCATTCCAGTCTTTTATGGTTCTATTTACAAAGGAGAACTTTCCCACGTCAGTTCTGTATCTTCTACCCTTAATTTTGAACGGATGATCGTTTCGTGCATAGTAAGTTAGGTTTTCCAGTTTGTCAGTAACGTCCTCCCATGCGTTTAAGCCAGCGTAAGCTTTAAATAAAGCGCACAACCTCTGTTTCTCACGCCTATCTTTCAACGGCTCCCATTTTATCTCCTCAGCGTTTGTAGGCCCAAAATATTTACCCCCTTTTTATGAATTTTATAGCCCTTTTCTGGATCTTTTCAATTTGATTTACTCTATACGGGTCCCAACAAGTTACTCCAAATTCCATGACCGGCCGCACTAAGGACTTGTACGCGATTTCCCTGGACTTTGCACTCCCCTTTTTTAAAATCCTCATTAAGAAGTGCAGTGTTTTCCACGCTTTCTTAGATACAGAATTTACCTGCTCGTCCCATCCAGCGTTACTCGCCAAGTAAACTCCCAAGTATTTGCAGCTGTTCACCTGTGGAATTTTTTCCCCACCCATGTGATAGTTTTGCAGAATTTTTTCCCTAGATCTATTAGATGCAATTGGCTTACTTTTCATTTTATTTGCAGCAGCCCAATCATTAATTTCATTTAAATCACCCTGAAGAGCAGTCTCATCTTCAACATTTCTAATTTTATTGTAAATAATACAATCGTCTGCAAACAACCTTATCTGGCATTTTATATTAATAGTTATGTCATTTACAAAAATAAGAAAAAGTAACGGCCCCAGTACTGAGCCTTGGGGTACGCCCGAGCTTACCATACCCCTTTCAGATAGCTCCTTGCCTACTTTTACCCTTTGCGATCTTCCTTCCAAAAATGTTTTAACCCATAGAACTACGCGTTTATCAATTCCTGTAGCAGTTAGCTTCTGGATAAGTAAATTATATGATACAACATCAAAAGCTTTGGAAAAATCTATCACCACTGCATCTGTTCTTCCCCCTGCATCCACCTCCTCTGCTAAATCTTGAAATAATGACGTTATCTGGCGTTCACACGAGTATCCAGGTCTAAACCCATGTTGCGCTTTATTGAACCACTTTTTGCTTTCTAATTCCTCCCGTATATATTCCACAATTAAATGTTCCATCAATTTGCACACTACTGAAGTTAGGCTGACTGGTCGATAATTATTTAGTTCTGTTTTATTTCCCCCTTTATGAATTGAAACTACAATCGCGGTTTTCCAGTCTTCCAGTAAGGCACAGTTATTTATTGACATATTAAATAAAAGCATTAGGTACGGAATCATGGATTCCCCTCCAATTTTTAGTATTTCGGTCGGTATATTATCAGGCCCCCTCGACTTTCGATTTTGCAACATTCTGATCCTTCTGCCCAATTTGGATGCCATTATTTGAAAAACGGAATTTCCACTATCCTCAATTTCCAATTTATAATTATAATCCGTTTTGTTAAAAACAGACACAAAATGTGAATTTAATGCGTTCGTTTTTTCCTTATCGTTCAATATGGCAATTCCATTTTCCTTGTTCTGGTATGCCAAGTTTATTTCCCCTGCGTCTACTTACATAATTGTAAAAAGATTTCCAACTATTATTGGTCCCGCTAAGAATTTGTTCTAAGAACCGCTCCTGGGCTTGCAACGTTTCGTCTTTCAATTGTTTAGCTAATTCTTTATATCTGTTAAAATGCCAATCTGACTTCTTCCGTTTATGAAACGCGCGCCTAGACTTTCGTTTAAGTATTCTGATGGATCTTGTATAATATTCTGGATCATTATTTTGTTTGATAACTTTGTATGGAACGTATTTCTTTATTGATTCCGAAATAAGTATTTTGAAACTATCCCATGCTGCATCTACATTTGTTGCAGATTTTGCAAACAGGCAAAATTGCTTTTTGAGAAAAGTCTGAATTCCATCTACGTCTGCTCTGCAGAAGTTAAAACTAATAATTTCCTCTCCTTCAAACTGATTTCGCACCTTCCAGTTTATGTCTAATTGTACACAGCTGTGGTCACTTATACCTGGCAAAACCTCACATGCGTTAAACAATGACTCAGGTCTGCATAGAAACACGTCCAGTACAGCCGATTTCCGGGTATCTGTTTTGACTACCTGCGAAAACCCATGATCCCAAACCAGAAGGTTAACAACACATTGAGCTTCGCCTCCTAATAACTGTCCATTCCAGTTTACATTTGGCAAATTTGTAACTACAAATAGCAATAAGGATCTTATCGAAAGGGGAGGTCTAGGGTGACCTCGAAAAGTGGGGATAAATATTTAATAGTGACCAGCAAACCTGATCGTTTCAAAACAGCACCCATGCTGATAGCAGAACTGAAGCAGTTGAGGGATGAATCGGTGAGTGTTTCTACAGTGAAGAGACGACTTCAGGATGCACATCTGAACGGTTACATTGCGGCAAAGAAACCCCTATTGAGAGCTGTCAATAAACGGAAAAGATTACAATGGGCCAAGCGTCATGTAAGCTGAATTGTTGATCAGTGGAAAAAGGTATTATTTACTGATGAATCTAAGTTTGAGCTATTTGGCTCAAAACGTCGCCAGTTTGTTCGACGTCCAAAAGGTGAACGCATGGCACCTCAGTGCATATCCCCTACAGTCGAGCATAGAGGTGGTTCGGTACTGCTATGGGGTTGTTTTGGTGGCAATAGGACAGGCGATATTATGAAAATAGAAGGAATGATGAAGAAGGTGCATTATCACAATATTCTCCAACGCCATGCCAAACCATCTGAGATGCGGTTAATTGGCAAGGAGTTCATTCTGCAGCAGGACAATGATCCCAAGCATACATCTATACTCTGTAGAAGATACGTTGAATGATTGGAAGAGACACAAGTCCTGAAAAACATGGCTTGGTCGCCTCAAAGTCCTGACTGCAATCATATTGAACTACTTTCGGATCATGAGAGGTAAGAAAGAAACAACCCACTAATGTAAATGTATTGTGGAGTCATGTGCACAACATATGGAGGGATATTTCTGAAAATACACTGGCGCACTTAATAGAAAGAATGCCCAGAATTTGCGCAGCTTAATTAAAGCAAGGGGAGGTTACTTTGAAGAAAACAAAATCCAACATGTATTGCTGATTTTCATTGAATATACTGTTCTGACTACAAACTATGTCTTTTTTATTCCATTGTTTCAATAAATCCTAAAAATGAGGTGTGTTCAAAAACTTTTGAGCGGTATTGTAACAAATAAAATCACAGTTTCTACTAAATTCACTTTATTCGTCACTAGAGCACTTATTGTAATGCAAAACGTTACACATTTGACAAAAAAAAAAAAAAAAAAAAAAACCTGAGTCACTACGTTCACGTCACTGTTTTAGTATTCACTCGCTGACTTTTAACTACGATGTACATACTTGCTATAGAAAGTAATAACAATTTTATATCTATATAAGTATATATGTATTTATTTATTAAATACTAATACTTTCAAGTGACGTGTCTCAGTCATGTCTTGTTATAGGTTTGACATCTCTGATATTAATTAGCAAGAGTTTTTTTGCCAAAAGACAAGTCCTTCACTGCAGTATCTCCATCTTCATTCTTCTCTTCTTCAGCTGTGCAAATGACGCAATACTGTAAACAATCTGGTATCTAATCCTTAATTGGCATCTTCTTTCCCATTCACCATTTCTTCTAGCGCATCTAATTAGAAGCGATTTTTTCTCCTCCAATTTCGTTCCCCTTTCTGATTATTACTTTCTCTACACATACTATGTACATAGTGTATAGAGCAGGTATTGAATTCCACCCAAAAATTCGATACCAATATTTCATCGGAAATACATGTTTTAGGATTCCCTGTATCCGTATGTCCGTGTGTGTGTGAAAAGTCGGTAAAATACCAAACTTGGTACTTAAGTTTAGTATCTTCCGGGATGCCACACGAAGATTTTGAGAAAAATCTTCCTAACCCTTTATGTGGAAAAAATGTCGAAATTTTTGATTTTCTGAAAAATTGTTCTAACGAGTTTGATCAAAATACATTATATAAAAGCCATTTACAAGGCAAATAAAATGTATACCTTCAGTTTTCTTGGAATACCCTCTAAAGATCACTTTATTCTGGATGCATTTTGCTGAATTTGGTAACTGGTGAACTCTAAGCGATAGACAAAATCCTACTCCACAAAAACAGTTGATCTCGTTAAAACACACAGTTTGTCATATACGTTTTCTCGTGGAGTAGACCATTTCTGAGATATTTCATGTTATTTGTTTCGGATTTAAAATTCTTACACGGATATTTGTAAACTTCTGGGCATGCATAGAAACGGATTTTAACCACATAGCAAACAGCTTTTAAAACATTTGCCTATCGTTTAACCCAGTATAATCCCTTATTCCTTCTACATACAAGGAAGCAAGTAATTAAGACAATTTCTGCTAATGTTTATCTCGATTATCATAAAGTAGATGGAAGAATACGTTGTTTACAATCATTTGTTACACGATGTAGAGAAAATAATGTGAATGGAAGACGGCATATTTTAACATAATGTTGTACCTTTTATGCACCATGGCTCAGTTGTTACACCACTCGCCTCTCACCATGACGATCCGTGTTCAATCCCAGCGATCCGCATTTGGCATATGTGGACTTGACGGATTTTCTACGAGCTTTCCGGTTTCTCTCGCCATTCATTCCGCCGTTGTTGCATCAACACCTTTCCTATATCCATTGCGCCTTCATTTCATATCATCTACCTTCTCATTCTCATACCTGATGCTAGCCGATCCCTCGTTCCAGATTCTTCATTCTTTAATTAAATGTTGGTTCCTCGACAGGGTAAAACGAATGAGTAGGTTAACTCCAGTCTTGTTTCTTTGAACTTTCTCTGCATAGTACCTGGTATATAAGCAGAGAAGATATTGAACTGCTTCTAAAAATTCGATACTGAGGTTTCACCTGAAACACATGTTTTGGGGTTCCCTGTACACAAAAAAAAAAAATTGGAAAAAGGGCCGTGTGTCTGTTGTCTGTGAACACGATAACTCAAAAACAAAAAGTTGGTAAAATACCAAACTTGGTATTCAAGTTTAGCAGCCTCCAAGAGTGCGACAGGAAGATTTTTAAGAAAATCCCCCAACCCAAACTACTTTTTACGTAGAAAAAATTTCAAACATTTTGATTTTCTCAAAAATGTCTCTCACTATTTTTACTAAAATATCATATATTAAATATATTTACATGGCAAATAAAATGTATATCTTGAATTTTTTGGGAATAGCCTCGAAAGACCTTTTTATTCTGGTTGAATTTTGCTGAATTTTGCATAACTGTAAACCGTTAGAGATGAACAAAAATTTACTATTCAAAAATGTAGATCCAGTTAAAACATACAAATTATGTCATATACATTTTTCTCGTGGAATCAACCATTTCAGAGATATTTCTTTTTATTGCTTTCAGTTAATGTTTCTCATATCGGAATTGTTCTGGTCATGGAAAGAAATGATTTCAATCACAAGCTTTTAAAATATTTGATTTTCGCTTTAGCCTTGTTTTCCTTTTGCTTACAAATAAGCTAATAATAAGAGAAATTCTGCTAATGTTTATCTCGATTAGCATGAGAAAAAGCTTTTTAGCAATAATGTGTTACAGATGTGGATAAAGTCATGTGAATGGCACACATCAGATTTTTAGTGTTCCACTTATACCCGTCTTTAACTGCATGATCATTTTAGCGGCATTCTCTGTGGTACATATTGCTTATCTGCAATGATGTTAACTTGTGTACTGTTTCTATTTTCTTTATTTTTTTTCCCCCTTTAGATTACATATACATTCTCACTCACATTCATACTTTCCGACTCTAGTGAGGATAGGGAATATCCTGGTCTAGAGAAAAATCCCTACCCCTAGCCGGGAATCAAACCTCGGACCCCTCAGCAGGTAGGTGTTCTACCGACTGAGATACGAGACCAGCTCCTCAAGTCTTCCTTATAAAATAGTTTATCTTTAAGCTCCATGGATTTGAGCATCATTTCACCAATTTCATTTATCGTCCGATATGACCAACCAGGTTAAGGGCTCGTATTATTTGGGTTGCCCTTTTTTTGCGCTCCATTCACATTTCAAACGGATCCAATAGTTTCCCTTACCTTAACGCAACTTTAAAGCCTCCGCACACGCTCAGAACATTCCCCTTATACAGGGTCATTCAAAAAGAAAGAACACATTTCAAACTTGTATTGCTTCCAAACTACAAAAGATAGAAGCATAATTCCAACGTTCATGGAGAGAGAAAAGTATACAATTGAAATAGCGCGGGGAGTAGAAGTTCCAATCACGGCCGCATTGGCGCTGTTGTTTGTTGTTGTATGTCTGTAGTGAAATGGCGGCGACACCTCAAGAGAAATCATTTTGTGTGCTACAATTAGCAAAGCTAGAGTCCATTGTTGCAGTTCAACGAAAGAATCCCAAAGAAATCCACGTCACGAGCAAGCAACCAACGGTATGGCGAGTTCTAAAACATCGTTTGCACCTGAAGCCATACAAACTGCAGTTATTGCAAGCATTGAATCCTGACGACCACAACAAACGGTACGAATTGTACATTGGCATGTTATAAGATGTGGAAGAAGACAATTTTACTCAACGATTAATGTTTTCCAATGATTTTTTCATGCAAGATGGTGCCCCGCCTCGTTTCTGTTACCACGTCCGACGTTACTTGAAAAACACGTTTGCAGAACGTTGGATTGCGAGAGGAGGAGGAGATCAACTTTATCGCCGGTGGCCTCCCAGGTCTCCAGATCTCACTCCGTGTGATTTTTATCCATGGGGTTACGTCAAAGACCTGTTTTTATTCCTCCTATGCCTGGCACTCTTGAAGATCTACGACATCCAATTGTTGAAGCTGTAAATTCGATAACTGGAGACCAGCTGATTGGCGTGTGTGGCAAGAAATGATCCACTATTTTGACACATGTCGTGTAACACACGGTGCTCATATTGAATGCATATTATAAAAATGTACACGTTTGTATCTCCATGAACGTTGGCATCATGTTTCTGTCTTTTGTAGTTTGGAAGCAATAAATATTTGAAATTTGTTCTTTCTTTTTGAATAACCCTGTATTTTTTGTTCTCTCTGATAGAATTCATGGAAGATTATTTATCTCTCGAACGCTACCTCTGTTTGACTTCTTAACAACATATCACGTTTTAAAATGTGGTTTAACGCAGCACTTTACTTGATCTGGAATTTTTAAGAGTATCTTCTTTACTTTTATTCAGATAACCACAGTATTCGTTGCTTTTTACTTTCTCTACACGTACTATGTACATAGTGTATAGAGAAGGTATTGTACTCCACTCAAAAATTCGATACCGAGATTTCACCGGAAATATATGTTTTAGGGTCCCCTGTATCCAAAAAAAGGATTTTCACAAAAAGTTTCGTGTGTGTATGTCCGTGTGTCTGTGAACACGATAACTCAAAAACTTGGTATTGCGGTAGATGCGACACGAAGATTTTGAGAAAAATCCCCCCACTCCAAACTACCCTTTACATGGAACTTTTTACGAAAATTTTGATTTTCGCAAAAATGGCTCTAACGAATTTGATTAAAATATCATATATTAAAGATATATACCTGACAAACAAAATGTATATCTTGAATTTTCTGGGAATAGTCTCTGAAGACTACTTTATTCTGGACGAATTTTACGGAATTTTGCATATCTGGCAAACCGTAAGACTTAGATAAAAACTTATTACACAACAAATGTAGAACACGTTGAAACACTGAATTTATACATTTTTTTCGTATAGCTGATCTTTTTTGGGATTTTCGTTGTTTTTGGTTTCAGCTATGAAAAACTTACTTTTCTCATATAGGAATTTGCCAACTCCTCTCCATACAAATAAAGGAACTTCAGTCACATAGCAACCAGCTTTTGAGTCACTTTAACCTATGGTACTCCCTTATTTCGCTTTTACTTACAAGGAAGCAAGTTATAAGACTATTTCTGCTAATTTTTCTCAATTAGTATGAAGTAAATAGAAGCAAGAGCTTTATAACAATACTCTGTTGCAGAGATGTAGAAAAAGTCATGTGAATGGAATACACCAGATTTTTATTTTATCTTTCTCCCGTCGCCCTTACCATTAAAATTTTTCTCCATTATTTTGCCTCTTAGAATTTTACTTTCTGTATTGCATATAGAAGGTATGGGAAGTACCTATTAGATTCCACTCAAAGATTTTGTACTGAGATTTTGCCGTGAATATATGTTTTGAGGACCCTAATTATTTTTTTAAAAGGTCCGTGTGTGTAAGTATGTGTGAATAACATAACTCAAAAACCAAAGTTCCGTTAAACATCAAACGGGGTATTCCAATTCGTTATCTTCCAAGGAAACGACACGAAGAGTTATAAGAAAATTCTGCCCCCCCCAAAAAAACTATCTTTATATGAAAAAATGCTATGAACATAGGCCATGTGGCGGCGCCATGGGTGAGTGGTTAGACCGCTCGCAACCCATCTAGGCGACCCGGATTCGATCCCAAGGGCTCGCAAGTTGGTTTCGTAGTGGACGAAGGAACATCTGGGCGGGTTTTCTCCGGGTGCTCCGATTTCCCCCGCCACTCATTCCACCAATTGCTCCATTATCACCTTTCCAATCACCAATTTCGCTTACATTTCATATCATCCACTTTCTCATGGCTACGGGCTGACCTTGTAACAGGTTCTCCATTCTGTGGTTTCGTGCCGTAGGCTCCCCGACAGGCTTCTGACCCCTAGGCTTTGGCTTGTAAGTCCTAAGGGGGTGTCCGTCCTACAAATACGGGCACGGTAAGCCGATTACGAAACGAAACAAAACATGAAGCCATGCTTGAGAAAACAAAAGTTTTCGAAAAGTTTGCCATACAAGGGATAATTTGCGGTGGGCGAATTATTATTAAAAATCTTTGTCTCTCATCCTTGAAAGAAACTGAACTTAACATAGACTTTTCGTTTTATTTATTTTTTTATTTTTTTTAAGTAACACTGTTCACAGATACACGCACACACATACACATATAAGCCTTTTCTAAAAATGCTTTTTATACAGCGGATTCTAAAACGTGAGTTTCAAGTGTGTATAATATATATAAGTATATAAGAAAGTAGAGAAAGTAATAAACGATCGAGTTGAAAGTGGACCGCTCAAAGTATTAGTAAATTCAAACCAAACGAGGAATATTTGATGAATGGTTAATCCACTGGGTGATATAAATTACATTTTAACAATATTTATATTTTTTCGGTAATTCAGTATTTCCTGTCTTAAAATTCCACGGATATAAACATTCTAAGAGAATGAAATGCTCTTTGAAGGCTTATATAAAATTAAAGAATAAAATACATTGGTTATCATTTAATTATCTAAAACAATTGACTAATTTATTTGTATAGTCATTCTGGTAGAGTTATGGTTTTCAGGGAATCAGAAATACAAACAATGTGAAAGATGGTTGTATGAAACGTATTAAAATGAAGTATTGCAATAAAAATAAAGTAGATATTTTGAAAAAAAAAATACATTACAATAATAAATCCAACGAAAACAAACAAGGTAACCAAGGTAATTAATTAATCTATTAATCTTTTATCTGATTCAATAGCAAAAACAATAATGCGCTATATAGAGAGAGCGGACAGTTTATATTCCTTATAACAACAATGAAAACTAGCTCCTAAAATTGTATGTGTTTACATAGTTATAATGCTGCAACTTTATATCAAACTTTAATCAAAATCGTATAACTATTTTTGAAAAAACAAACAAAATAGTTTTTCATCTAAAATGTTCCGTGTGTTATTTTGTCTTGTAACCTTTAAAAACTGTGTGATTTAATACTAAAATTTGATGTTTATTCGACTGTTAACACACAAATGCACTGATGTTTTTCAAAATTCCTTTCTTCTTTCTTTATTTCTTTCTTTCTTATTTTGTGCGTCATCTTACATTTCTGGGACGAACACTACTATACTTCCTCTACCATATTGAAGCATCGCAGAAACCAATACATATCAAATAGAAGTCTGTAGAATTCCTATGGTTTATTAAAACACACCGAGTCAGCTGGCTCAGACGTTTCGTCTGGCATTCCGGAGGTCGTGGGATCAGTTCCCCGCGGCAGACCTCTTCACACATGAGTTTCTCGGGAGTTTTCCCGGGTTACTAGGAGAATGCTGAGGAGGTTTCTTAATTTCCCCGAACTTCCTGTCCCTCCATCTCATCTACATTTCATCGAACCGGTCTCTTTGAGGATTGTAAATGTCGGCGAGCTGCGGTAGTGGCGCCCTCTCGTAGAGGTGACTGTGCTTTGGAGATTTACTCTCGGCGGGGGATGGTGTTGGTAGTCGTCTGTACACTCAGGGGCGTTTGGTCAGGCTTGAGGCGCGCACTTCTAGCACTCCCCGTGTCGAAATGAATACCTGGGGACCCTCCACGGTGGTTCCTTCTGGCCGTTTGTTTCCGGCTGCTCGCTGATTTACTTTCATCTCATCCTATCCTTCTGAGATCTGACGGACAAAAACTGTCACTGGCTGAAGTGTGGAATTCCCTCCGGTGCACACACACACACACACACACACACACACACACACACACAAGGGCTGCACTGTGACCGAGTGGTTAGACCTCTCACTCCTCATCTAGACAGCCCGGGTTCGATCCCAAGTAAACGCATGTGAGATTTGCAGTGGACAAAGCGGCGCAGGGGCGGTTTTTCTCCGGGTTATCCGGTTTTCCCCCGCCATCACATACCACTGGTACTCCATATTCGTTCCATGTGTCATCAGCGGCATCGCCTGCGGTGCCACAGTAGTACAAGCGGGCTTTAAACACTATCAAAAGAAACACATACACACTATTAAAACATAGTGAAATGAATATTGCTATTATACATGCATTGTTTAAAAGCATTTCTTTTAATTATGAGGAAGAAAATATGGAAAGGAAAACATAATGAACGGTAATGTAGGCTTACTCAAGTAATAACATTAAATATTATGCGGTGTGTCCTGGAGTGTTTCACTATATCGTTTTCGTGCTGAAAATAACAGTCTTCCGTCAGTAATACGGATTACAACAGAAACTTTGCTCTAAGTTGGGTTCGACACCACCCCATAAACTTCAGAAGGTCATGGCACATTTAGAATAGCAAGAACAAAAGCATGTTGGAATAATGCGATCCGACAGAAGCAACCCAAGTTTCTGGAACTCGGTAAGACAAAAGGAAGGAAATGCCTCCTGATGCGTGACCATATATTACTCTCAGAGAATTGCAATTTCTGAGCAAAACTCTCTTGATGTATGAGAACATCGCTAGAAATAAGGAAAACAATATTTTGAACGCAGTATTATCATATTTTGGGGAGAGGAGGCCAAATGTTTGCTTTAGAACTTAAACCATGATGACATATTTGGGAAGTCAGTTATCTCGCATTATTTACCTATCCATCTCTTATTTTTACTTTCTCTGCACGTACTATGTACTCGTACATAGTGTATAGAGAAGGTATTGTAATGCACCCAAAAATTCGATACTGAGATGCTTTGTGTCCCCCTGAATCAAAAAAAAAAAGTTTTTTTTTGGAAAAAGGTCCATGTATGTGTGTGCGTGTGTGCATGACTCAAAAACGAAAAGTCCGTTAAATACCAAACTTGATATTTTAGTTCAGTATCTTCCAAGAATGCGATGCGAATATTTTCAACAAAATCCTCCCCGACACACATACTATATCCTTTACCTGGACATTTTTTCGAACATTTTGATTTTTTCAAAAATGACTTTAACGATTTTGATTAAAAGCTCTCGTATTTAGGATATTTACTTGACAAACAAAATGTATATCTTGAATTTTCTGGCAATAGCCTTTGAAGACCTTGTTCTGGATGATTTTTTCTGAAGTTTTGTATAACTGGTAAACCGTAAAAGATGGACAAGAACCTACTGCACAAAAATGTATATCTCCTTAAAGCACACAATTTATATCATATACTTTTTTCATTGATATGACCGTTTTAAAGATATTTCTGGTTATTGGTTTCAGTTTCAATATAGTTAAAACTTTTCTCATATGGGAACTTGTCAACTGACCACGCAAAGAAACGCACTTTAGCCCCATAGCAACCACATTTTAAAACAGTTGACTGTCGGTTTAGCCTACTGTATTCCCTTATTTCCCTTCTGCTTTTAAGGAACTAAGAGGACACATATAGTATAATAAATAATTAGATACTAAATGATTTATATGTTCTTTACAAAACAATTTAATAGCATCACTAAAAGCTTGTAAAATTCCCACAAACCCTACTTTATTAGGTCCTTTACGAAGATGAATATACCCTAATTAAGAAGACCGTCTCTGCTAGTGTTTATCCCGATTAGCACGAAGTGGAAAGAGTTTATTAACAATGACTTGTTAGAAAGATGTAGCGAAAATCAGAATGGAACACAGATTTTTTTTTAAAAGCTGGTTGCTGTTACTTGAAATTCAATTCTCTTTACATGACTAGGAGTAAAACAAAAGCAAAAGGAATGACTTATTCCCCCTTGAGAAAAGTTTATGATTTAAAATGAAACCAATAATAAGGAATATCTTTGGGATAGTTAACTCTACAAACATAAATTGTGTGTTTTGTCGAGACCTATATTTTTTGCGTAATACCTTACATTTTGTCTATCTCTTATGTTTTGTCAGTTATGCAAAAGTCATTCAAAATTAAGAGGACTTAGAGAGGCTATTCTCAGGAAATTCGTGTATTTTAATCAAAAAGTTGGAGCTATTCTTGAAAAAATAAAAAAATTCGAAAAATGTTCCATGTAATGTTCCATGAAAATCTTCGTGTTGCATCTTTTTTGAGCACACACACGGACCTTCTGCTAAAAATGCTTTCTTTGGATTCAGAGGACCCTAAAACATATATTTCCGGTGAAATCTCAGTAACGAATTTTGGGTGGAATGCCATACCTTCTCTATGTATGAAGTAGGTAAAGTAAAAGGGAATTTTTAAAAAGCTTCGTGAATGTGTGTGTGTGTGTGTGTGTGTGTGTGTGTGTCTAAACAGCTTAACTCTTAATCGAAAAATCGCTAAACACCTAATTTGTTAAGTTCAGCATCTGACAAGTATGCGACATGGAGATGATTAAGAAAACTCTTCGAGCTGAAACTTCTTTACCTACATAGAATATTTTTGGAGAATTTTTATTTTCATATAAATAACTAACGATTTTGATTAAAATACCACTCTTAATACTATTTTCATAACAAAATAAATTTATAACTTGAATTTTCAAAAATAATCCCAGAAGTCCTCTTCATTCTGCTTGACGTAAATCGTAACAGATGGAAAAAAAAAAAAAACTTATAAAACAAAAAAGTTATCTCGTTAAAGCAGGTACATAATATATTTCAATTACATTCTTTTTTTAACTAACCACTTTCTAGATATTCTTTGATAGCTTTTGCAATCCGTATACGATATCATTCTCGAAGTGGCTAAGTGTTTAGGCTCTGGGCTTCTGATTTCAAGATCGCGGGCTCAAACTCGGGCATAGACGATGGCTTTTAAATGTGATTAAAAGCAACAGCTCCATCGAGTGTTAGTAGGTTTATATGTCCATACCATTATTAATCGCTAAGCTATTAAAAAGAAATCCTCGAATCGCTTCCAGAGACAAATTTATTCTCTCACAAACCTAGCTAAAACTTTCATTAAAATGCGGGGTAATCACAGTTTGCTTTCAGGCTGAAGCAGAATTTTTATTTTCTCTAGCACGTATGTCCTATGTACAGTGTACATTGTAGTTATAGAGGTATTATATTGTATCCAAAAATTGATACCTACATTTCACTGGAAATAGAAGTTTTAGGATCCTCTCAATAAAAAAAAATAGAAAAAGGTCAATGTGTGTCTGTGGACAACCTAACTCAAAAATAAACAGTCGTTTAAATACCAAACTTGGTATTTAAGTTTGGTATCTTTCAAGGATACGAAACGAAAATTTTCCATTTAAAGGGAACATTCTTCAAAGATTTTAATTTTCTGAAAAATGGCTCTAATGATTTTGATTAAAGCGTCATATTATATTTTTATGACAAACGTAATATATATCCTGAATTTTCTGGGAATAGCCTCTGATAGTCATCTTACTGAATGAATTTTGTATAGCTTTTGTATAACTAATAAAATTTGCATAACTGGTAAATTGTATGAGGTAAAATAGTACTACAAAAAAAAAAAAAAAACAAAAAAAAAACAAAAAAAAAAAACTCAATCTGTTATATACTTCCGAGATATACCGTGTTATTGGATTAAATTTTGATCCACTTAAACTTTTCTCTAACGGGAGGTCACCTTCCTTTTCATCTCTTTTGTTTTCTTCTGGAAAGCAAAGAAAACCGAATTTCAATAGTTTCTTATAGCGACCAGGTTTTAAAATATTTAACTATCGCTTTGGTCTAGTATAACTCCTTATTTCGCCTCTACTTATGAAAAACTGAGTAATACTACCAGTTCTGCTAACGTTTATCTCGGTTAGCATGATGTAAGAGAATAACTTTTGGTAAGAAATGCTTGTTTGCGGAGCAGCTATAGAAAGTATTGTCTGTCAATGGAACGTATCCGATTTTTTATTTTTAAGGGTCAGATTTGATTTTAAAAAGACCGCCTGGAAAAATAAGCTCAACGGATTTGTACATTTCTTATTATTTTTTCAGTTGCTGAAGACTCAAAAAAATATATCACTCTAAGCTCTATGTATAATATAAAAGTGAGTGAGAGAGAAACAAATTAATGAAAATTCGGTATAAATCCTTCTCTTCTATTTAAATCGCGCTTCATTTAAACATACAAGGCAGAGCAAATAGCTGTTACTCGGAAAATGACCCCTAATGATTTTAATTAAAATACCGCACGTTTGAAATAAGGACTTGGCAAATAACATGTTAATCTTGAATTTATGTACACAAGCGAGGTAATCATTATCCACCTTTAATTACGTACAATTGGAGACCATAAGAGACAGATAAAAATTTACTGCAGGAAAAATGTAGAGCTCATTTATAATATAAATCATAAATCTCTTTTGTAGCATTTGCCATTTACAAAATCCTTCATTTGTTTGATTAAACTTTTCCAGACTGAAACGTACATACCGTTCACATGTTTAAAGCATGATATTTATCTTTGTATGATGTGGTATGGAAAAAGCCCTATACTAGCGACATTTTAGAGCCTGCCCGGATCCCTTGTGTGCGTGTTACATTGCGTATTATGCACGCCATCGAGCCTGGTGGTTCAGGCGTTTCGCCTGGGACTAGCATTCGGACTCGGATCGGCTCCCCGTGACCGACCTCTCTGACCCATGGGGTTTTCCCGGGTCACAGCGAATCTGGGGAGGATTCTTCATTCCCCCGAAATTCCTCTCCCTCCATTTCATCCTTTCAGGATTGTAAGTGTCGGTGAGGACTGAGGCGGCGGCGCCCTCTCGTGGAAATGATTGTGCTTTGGAAATTCAACTCTCGGCGGCAGAATGACGCTAGGGGATCGTCGGTATACACAGGGGCGCTTTTTCAGACCTAGGCGCGGTCTCCTAGCGCTCACCGCGTCGAGATGAGCGGGCGCAGGACCGAAGCCTCCCGTACGCAGGTAAGCTTAGCAGGTAACAACAAGCCTCCCGCGAAACCGGTGTAATTAGCCAACAGATGGGGTGGAATGGGTATGCAATAGTTTCCACAACAAATACAACAATCAGTTTTACTCCTGTAGCCCAGATCTGTACAGATTTCTTGAAGCACTGAAGCAAATTCAGCTGGATTCTAAAAGTCGATTTCTTATAGAACCAAAGCTGGAAATATATGGAAATAAAATTTAAAAGGAAAACAACCGCTTATTTTAAAAACGAAAAAAATATATTACTATATGATATAGGTTTAGAATGTCAAAATACTAAGCATCTAAATGCGGATCCATTGTGAGTAAATTACAGAAAATAAACAAATAATGACGAAGCTGATAAATTTGGAATCTTTTGGGGTGCGAGTCAGTTCGCCTCCTCGTGGTGCTGCCCGGGTAACACTAGCGAGCTGGAACAACAACCACTAATTCAAATTTGAGCATTAGAGGTTCATTTTCTGTTGGTACTAGAGCAGTATTTCTTTGTTATTAATCATAAACACAAAAAATGTAACGTCTTCCACTAGAAGTATGTAATGCTTCATCAAATATTATAAACACCAAACTGCAACTATTACATGTTTGGACTGGAAGGTTACCTGCTTTGGGGAGGCTTGTGGGCTATGTAATTAGGGACCTTTAAGGGTCCGGGAGGCTTCGGGGTTATTTTTCTGACCGCGGGAGGCTTCGGTACCGCACTCAGATGAGCTGCTTGGGAATTGTTAGGGACTCTCCACGGTGGCTCCCTGTCGTCGGCTGTCCTCCTTCCGGGGTTTGTCTACAAAAAGCCTATCACTGGCTGAGGTGCGGTATCTCCTCCGGTACACTACACTACCATTATGCGCACACTTTTTCTTTGCACTCTCATTCTCATTCAGTAGGTTTTGCACAATTTCGGGAAGCACAGGAGAGTGATAACATTGAGACATGTACGCTAAGCATATTGACATTTCGTGACTTCAATACTATGCTTTATTCTTCCTGTATACTCCAGAGTTTACGCACTTGCCTCTGCGCTCTGTGTTTCGTTTAATAATTCAGCTAGTTCAGCAGTAAATTAGATAACCTACTCATCACAATGGGCGAGGGCTCAAAGATACAACCCGCAGGAAGACAAGCGGGTGATCTTCACCCTTCGGCTCTCGCTTCCCCGAAAAACTACCTTCCAAAAACACTGATCGCATATTACACATACACCAAGCGCAGTGGAGCCGCGATAACATTCTGGATCTCCTAAGTTCGATTCCCGTGGCCGGCCTTCCTGACCCATGGGTTTTTCGGAGGTTTCCCTGGTTCTCCAAGCGAAGGCTGAGAAGCTTCATTACTAGAGAGCATGATCGAGGTATCATTTGAGAGGTAGCAAGTTATTCTCTATCTCAGACTAGAATGATCTTAATGGAGGCTCGGTAGCGGTAATTTCTTGACAGTAAATCGATTAAGATGTTACCAGCAACTTATTAAATCTCTATGTTACGTAATTATATTATCGCGCAGAAGCATAGTGGTTACGCTTCGGTGTTTCCTTCTTAAGAATCTCGAAACAATGTACGAAAATTTGCCTCTCACCATTTCTTAAGATTTGCTATAATTAATATATTTAATTTTGACTTAACTTGATATTTAACTTCAGCATCTTCCAAGGATGTGACACAAAGATTTCCAAAAAATTCCCTTACCCCAAAAATGCATGGAAAAATTTTAAAAAATTCCTGTTTTCTAAACATTGTCACAAATGATGTAGATTAAATTCCGTATATGATTTACATGTCAAATAAAATGTATATCTTGAATTTTCTGGGAAGAGCCTCGGAAGTCCTCTTCATTCTGAATTACTTTTGTATAACTGTTAAACCGTAAGCGATAGACAGAAACTTACTAAACAGAAATATGTAGATCTCGTTACAACACACAATTTATTTAACATATGTATATATCGAATATATGTATTTCTTTGTGAAGTATTATTTTCTCAAACGAAAATCTACAATTCCCGGACATGCAAAGAGAACGAATTTCAATCACATCACAACCAGTTTTTAAAATATTTGACTATCGCTTTAGCTTATAGTAAATATTCCATTGTTTCCCTTCTACTTAAAGGAACTAAGTAAAACGATGTTTTTGCTAATGTTAGTATCGATTAGCTTGAAGTATACAAAAGAATAAGCTTTTCTAAGAATAGTTCGTTACAGTATAGGTAGAAAAAACATGTGAATGCAACACATCCGATTTTTATAGCATATAGTTATTCAAACCTTTGGGCCTCATAGAGAATCATCATTTAACTCATCTCCGGGCTATACGCTATTTAAGTATCATACAATACATATAAAATTCCTAGCAAAATATATCATACAACATTGTTTTTATCAAAACTATATTTTCACACTTTAAAAGTGTTCCACGTGCTGCCGTTTTTATTTAACAACTAACATTTCCCAGAATATGCAGAAATATTATTGCAATTAAAATTGCAATAAAATTATCCTAACACCAATAGTAATTTTTCAAAAAGTATATTTTTACAAAACAGAAAAAATTTAGAGGTTAAAATTTGTAGCCTTTGAAAAAAGAAAAATTATAGAAACATCACCCCGTAAAGTTTTGGTCTATGTTTCATATCCCCAAATAAAAAAAAAAAATTCACAAAATTTTCTCAAATTTAGAGACACGTAGAATATTTTTATTATGCAATAATTTTAAAATAATAACTTTATGGAACAGTTTATGTCTGCAAATTATTTGTCCATTTTAATGTCATTTGCCATTCATATTAACATATAGCAATAAAACCACAATAAAATGTTCAGCAAAATCTAATACAGAAATATAAACATTTGAAATTTCACACCGCACCAGTTCCTTAAAGACATGTTTTTCCTTCTAATATATACGGAAGCCTTTTAGGCTTTTAGGGATTTCACTGTCCTAAACATCTCACATTGTCTGTATTTGGAACTGGAATACAAAAAATGTTTCTTGATATTTTCTATACACCTGTCTACATAAATCGCTTTTACTTTCTCTACTACGTGCTTAGTAGGTAGAGAAGGTATTTCATTCCACTCAAAACTTTGATATCGAAATTTCACTGAAAATACATGTTTTGAAACTACCCTTTACATGAAAGATTTTTTGAAATGTTTGATTTTCTCAAAAATTGCTGTAACGATTTTGATTTAAATACCACATGTTACAATATTTAAATAGCAAATAAAATTTATATCTTGAATTTGTTTGTAATAGCCTCTGAAGTCCCCTAAATTTGGATCTCGTTAAATACAATATTTATGTTGTATACATTTTTTTGTAGAGCTAACCATTTCTGAGATACTCTTTTTTTTTTCTCAAATGGGAAGTAGTTATTCACTTTTTTCATTTTGATCCTGCAAAGAGAATTGAATTTCAAAATTGTATCACATAGTGACGGCTTTTAAAAGATTTCACTATCGCTTTAGCCTAGTGTATTCCCTTATTTCCCTTCTCCTTAGAAGGAATTAAGTAATACAATTGTTTTTGTTAATGTTCATCTCGATTAGCATAGAATTAGTTTATTCTATTAGTAGAATAACTGTAAGAATAATTTTTTTGCAGAAAAGATAGAGGAAACCATGTAATTTGAACACATCAGACAATTTTCACCTCTCATTGGCTGCTACCGTAGAACATATTGTTATGCGCCTCGTACAATATAGTTCTTTATTTAGCATTTTCAGTTATCTTAATATAGTCGGTATGTCATATTTACATTTTCATAACTTTGTGAATCATATATTTTATGTAACAGATCTAATGCCTGTAAATTCTTATCAACAGATAGATAGGAGGGTCCTTCGCTTTAAACTTCAGGATCAGAAGTGCTTAATATCGCCTTAATCGCCTGACCTTGCAATGATTATGACTTGCCATTCAAAGGTATGCATTATTGAATCAGGAGAAAGACGAAGGAATTTTAGCGCAGAAGAACACTTATCTGGGGAGCAAGATTATAAGAACCAGGGTTTAGATATATTGCTCCAGCGAACGCGCCTAAAGGAGACCCAGCTGATTCTCCAGCGCCTACGCCCATAATTAAGTATGTTTAATTATTTGCAAAAGTTGTATAACCTGAGAGCGCTTTCAGAAGCGAACGTTAACTCATTTGTTTTTGAAGTTTTCTAGAACTCTTTAACTCTCTTTGAGAAAGTTTCTCTATGTTTTTACTCCGTGAGGCAGAAATACGGTTCACTCGCTTACTGTTATTTTATCGTTCCCTTCCCCAAAACTTTTTTATTTATTAATTTTTTATTTTGTATTTTCTTTACTACTTTTAGTAAGTAGGGAAAGTATTGTGTTCCACCCAAAAATACAATACGAGATTTCGCCGGAAATATATGTTTTTAGAACCCCTGAACTTAAATTGTTTATAAAAAGACCACGCGTGCGAGCGTGCGTGCATATGAGTATACATACAAAAAAAAATCTGATGTGTTCCATTCATAGAACTTTCTCTACCTGTTCTGCAAACAAGATATTCTTAAAAAGGGTTATTCTTTTACCTGCATCATACTAATCGAGATAAACATTAGCAGAAATGGTCTTATTAGTTGCTTTCTAGGACGTAGAAGGGAAAAGGGAATACCCTAGGCTAAAGTGATAGTCAAATCTTTTAAAAGCTGGTCGTATGTGAACAATTAAAGTTCGGTTCGCTTTGCATTCCAGAAAAACAAACGAGAGATGAATCGAAAGTGACTCCGTTTGAGAAGATACCTAGTTTAAAATTGAAACCAATAAGAAGGAATATCTTGGAAACGTTCTACTCTACAACAAAAATATATCTGACATAACTTGTGAATTTTAACGAGATTTACATTTTATACGCTTTTGTTTATCTCTTATGGTTTATCAGTTATGCAAAATTTAGAAGAAATTATCCACAATGAACAGGTCTTCAGAAGCTATTCCCAGAAAATTCAAGATATACATTTTGTTTGTGATGTAAATAGCTTTAATATACGGTATTTTAATAAAAATCGTTAGAGCAATTTTTGTGAAAATCAGAGATTTCAAACGTTTCTCCATTTAAAGGGTAGCTTAGGATGGGAGGATTTTCTTAAAAATTTTCGAGTCACATCCTTCGAAGATACCAAACTGAAATATCAAGTCTGATATTTATCAGTCTTTTAGGTTTTGAGCTATACACATACACACACACAATCACACACACACACTCACACGGATCTTTTCCTAAAATGTTTTGAACTCAGGGACCCTAAAAAATATCTGATGTGTTACACGCACATGACTTTCTCTAGCTGATCTATATACTTCTTGCAAAAGGTTATTCCTCTTTCTAATCAATGCTAATCGAGATCAATTTTAGCTGCTCTTTAAACTTCTTACAAAAGATTATTTCTCTTTCTAATCAATGCTAATCGAGATAAACATTAGGAGAATGTTCTTATTACTTAGTTCCTTAAAAATAGAAGGGAACTAAAAGAATTAACTAGTATAAATGATAGTAAAATGTTTTAAAACTTTCGTTATGAGATTGTCATTGCAAATCGCTTCTTTGCTTGTCCAGGAGAAGAACAAAAGAAAAACGGGCCCTTCCTGTCTCAGAAATGTACAATTGAAACCAATAACGAGACATATCTAAGAAGCGGTTACCTCCACAACAAAAACGTAAAGGACATAAATTATATATTTTGACGAGATCTACATTTTTTTATGTGGTAAGTTTTTGTCTATCCTTACGGTTTAGCATCTAAACAAAATTCGGTAAAATTCATCCAGAATAAAGAGTTCTTCAGAGGTTATTCCCAGAAAGTTCACGATATACATTTTATTTTGTATGTAAATAGCTTTAATATACATGATTTTGATCAAAATGTTTTGTGAAAATCAAAATTTTCGAAAATTTTTCCATATAAAGGGTAGTTTGTGTTGGGAGGATTTTCTTGAAAATCTTCGTGTGGCATTCTTGGAAGATACTAAACCTAAAAACCAAGTTTAGTATTTAACGGTCTTTTCATTTTTGAGATATGCAATCCACAGACCACACACAAACAAACACACGCACACAGGACCTTTTTCTAAACATGTGTTTTTTGGACTAAGGGGACCCCAAAACATAAGCGTACTTCCAGTGAAATCTCGACATGGAATTTTTTGGTGGAATACAATATCTTCTCTATTCACTATGTACATTTTACATTCGGGCTAGAGAAAGTAATATATTTCAGTTGAAATCTTAGTATCGAATTTTTAGATGCAATACGTACCTTCTCTATATACTATGTACAATGTACATAGTGGGTATAGAGAAAGTAAAAATATTTCCAAATTCAGTTTCTCACGAAGCTGCTTTAACCCAAGCATGTTAAATAGCAAAATGATATATACATATAATTGAAATGATCAACACCACAAATAACTGTTAACAAAATTGCAGCAGTTCAATAAAACACTACATCAAAATACATCCCTTACTATATATATTATCAGATAGATAATATAACGTGAAATATCTCGGAAACGGTTACCTCCACAACAAAAACGCAAAGGACATAACTCATATGTTTTGACGAGATCTACATAGTAAGTTTTTATCTATCCTTACAGTCTAGCAGCTAAACAAAATTCGATGAAATTCATCCAGAATAAAGAGTTCTTCAGAAAATTCCCAGAAAAATTTCAAGATATAAATTTTTTTTCGGTACTATACTGTCATATAGTAAGGGATATTTATTTTGATGTAGTGTTTTATCGAATTGCTGTAATATATAATATATATATATATATATATATCCGTGGAAATGATCCTTATCTAAAATAAACAAATTTTGTTTGTAAAAATAAATTGGTTTTCACACCATACAAATGATTTTTCAATGCCTAGTAACTCCAAATAACACTACGGGCCGTGTTTTAATATGTGGGTTGTTTATTTTATACTTAATATTAATACAAAATTATATAAAATAACTCCTATTAGAGTCCCAACGTCAATTGAAACAAGATAATATTTATTTAAGCTGTAAGAATTGTGTTTTGTTGTTTATTTTTCCTGCAAGTTTATAAGCGATATTATATTTATTTTTAAATATAATAAAAAGTATGAGTTTCGTGCCTTTATTTCATAACAATGAATTAAGCACTTGAACACCATATTTTGTTTTGTCATGCCTTGCATTTTAGAAATAATGATATTTACCTTCTCTACAATGTACCATGTACATATGCGATGTACATATACGCAATGTCGAGATTTAACCGGAAATATATGCTTTGTTGTCCTCTGATTCCAAAACAAAGCATGTTTACTTTCTCTGACCCGTATGCACAATGCACATAGTGGATAGAGAAGGTATTTATTTAACCCAACAATTCAAAATCGTATTTCACCGGAAATAAAGGTTTGAGAACCCCTGAATACAAAAAAACAAAAATTTTGAAACATGTCCGTGTGTGTTATGTATATCTTTAAATTTCTGGGAATAGCTTCTGAAAACCTCTTCATTTGAATGCCTTTTGTATAACTTTTGTATAACTGGTAAACGGTAAGAGATAAACAAAAACTTGATATACATAAAATGTAGATCTCATTGAAATATACAATTTATATCATTTACATTGTTTTTGTAGAGCTAACCGTTTTCAAGATATTCCGAGTTATTGGTTTCAGTTTTACGGTACTTGAATTTTTCTCAAACGGACGAGAATTAACTGATCATCTAAAAATTGCAATATATTATTAACTAACCATTTATTTCAATTCCCATATATTTACACAATTTTTCGAAACATCTATAATTTTATCTGTGTAACTTTTATATGATGAAGGAGATATGTGAATCTGGATATTATTATTATTATTATTATTATTTTAATCGCCCTCCGTGGTGTAATGGTTACCATGCTAACTTCATATACCCAAGGTAGCGGGTTCAAACCCGGCGGAGGACGATGGATTTTTTCGGGTGTAAAAATCCTTAGCATGGCTTTCTTCGGAAGGGAAGTAAAGCCGTTGGTCCCGTGTCGTAGATTTACAGCACATAAAAAATCTCAAGCCTGACAGAGAGGCCTCTGAGCAAAATTAAGCGGTCTTTCACACCCAGTATAGAATGGGACGCTGAGAACCACAGAGCGTCCATAAATAACACGCCATTTTATTAATAATAATAATATTATTATTATTTGTGTTTTTTTATTTATTTGTTTATTGTCGCTTCAACCGAAGTCATATCGCGACTACTTTAAATTACAATCCCAATTACAGTGAGTAAACGGGAGATATTTTGAAACTGCAATGATAAGTTCTTCATTAAATACACTAGATAAGTGTTCCATACGTTATTGTTCAAATTGATTTTATGAAATTTAAAGTTCTTTGCTGTGCTGAATTTAGAGCCTCTGGTGGACTTTTGGGTATGTAACATATTTCTCTGTGTTGTACAGGCAGGCTGTAACGAAATGAACTGTAAGGTTACGTCTGCAGAGGTCACACATTATACAGTTGTTATGTATGTCCAATACGTAGCCGGGTTAATACAACTTGATCTTTGCGTTTGAAATGATAGTGTTGAAGATGGGCACGTATCTGTAGACATCGTGTAATTTAGCTTTAGATGTGGCTTTCCAGGTTTCTTTCCATTAATACAAGTCCTCCTATTCCTCCTCCTTCTACTTCTTCTTTTTCTTCTCCTTCTCTACAAGGAGTAGGCGAAATCTCCTGCTCCGGCTTCACAGTTTTTCTTTCAATCGTGCTTTAAGCCCCTCCCATATCTATTGTCCCAGTCTCCTTATAACTGTCTACAGTTTTTTGCGAGTCTTCTTTCCTACAACCTATTTATGTGTTGAAGTCACGTTGTTTGCTTATTTTTTCATTCATGTTAAAATATTCAGTTCTTTTCTAATATCGTCGTTTTTTAGACAGTCTAATACTGTGTAATCTTTTGTTGTGTTTAAGAATGCCACTTCAACACTTTGTACTTTATTTTGAATTGTCTTTTTAATTAACTTATGACTCTGATCCGTAAAGGAGAAAAGATGTAACCATTATTTTGTGACATTTAATTCTGAACAGTTTTCTTGTTTTATTCTACCGCACACCATTTGGAGTGTTCATAGTTCCTTATTAACACCATCTTCAGAATCATTTACATATTAATATCACAACCTAAATGGTTAACATTTGAAACTTGTTCCAGTCAGTAATTTCCTTTCTAAAATAATCTTCGAACGTACTTGAACTTTCCCCAAAATTCTAGAAGTTTAGTTTTTTTCTACACAAATAATAAAATTGTAACATTTCAAATATTATTAAAATAAAATAAGATCTCTGTTTATCATTTTCGTTATTTTGAATAACGACTGCATCGTCACCATATAATAAAATATTTTATATTGTGATTTATTTTTATACCTGGATTAGTAAAGGTATTCCACTTCTTTATGTCATTAATACAAATCTTAAATAATATAGGATAGTGTACACCATTGTTTGATACCTTTATTTATCAACATTTCTTCAGATTTAATTGCGCCTGTATATATTTTTATTATTTTGAGTTGCAATATAAACTGTTATTGTAGTGTAGTTGTCAAATAATGTAGATAACCATTTTCTTTAAAACAAATCCATAAAAGTTTACTGTTTACGCGTAAAACACTTTAACAATATCATCATAGGCAATGTGGTTCTAGACCTGGGTGCTCCACAATCTACAGCGTATTTATATTGCAACAAATATTTGAAAAAGAGGAGAGTTTTATCTTTAAACTCCCTGTTTTTTTTTTTTCCTTAAAATATTTGTTGTAGTAAAAATACATTGTCAGTTATGGAGCGTCCATAACATTGCTCTTAATTTGGCAACGTTTCTGAAGTCTTTTATTTAAAATGTTCGCATAAACCAAAGTCCTTTACATGTAATCGAGAACGGCTGTGCATGCAATTTTGGTGGCTTCTTTAGCTGCTTAATCAGCTAATTCATTTCCCAAAATTCCGGTATGAGATGGAGTCCAGGCAAACGACACAGGTTTGTCAGAGATTAGTGTTTGATTGTATAGTTTTTGAAGTTGTTTACAAATATTTTGAGGGATTCAGGTTTGTTGGAGGGCTATTAGAGCGCTCAAAGAATCGGAAAATATTATATAATTATATAGGTTCTTTTAAAGTATATATTTTAGTGAAAGGTGAATCGCATAGAATTTGAAAAACAAACACTGAAATAAAATTGAGAAGACTCACATCCATTATGACTTGTTAGTATCCATTTGTGTGTTTGTGTGTATGTCTTGCGTGTGTGTGTTGTTTAGCTAGCATATGGTGTGTCAGTAAAGGAGTAATATACAATGTGAGCTTTAGAAACAACGGAGCACGATAGGGAGCTAGCTATAATTATGATATTTATATTGTATACATTATAATTATGTGGTTGTGTGAACTCGCGAACTAAAATTCACTTGATCAAAAAACCATTGTTAAAATGACCCATTAGGCGATAAGGCATGACGGGCCTTGAATTTGTGTGAAAAGTATGGTAAAACTAAAAACACCCATAGTTAATTGTCATTCGGTTTTTGACACTTCTTCCGTTATTTATTTGATATTACGGAAGATTAAAACAAATAACAATAATAAGAAATAAAAAAAAACTTTAACTTTTGTCGAGCTTCGAACATTTAATTAAGTTGTTAACAAAAATAAATATTGCTCTTCCAGATAGTTTGCAGACTTATTATGCTGATATTAGCTTTTAAATTTGCTTTTGGGGTTATTGCTTGTTCTATAATTTAGCAATTGGTATTAATGGTGTAGTACACAACGATGATTAGTTTTTAAAATAGAACTGAAATGAACTTATTTTGTGCATACTTTATAGTAGTAAGGACACTATTAAGTATTAATAATATTTTTGAGCCTCTTATAATGGTCTAGATCACCTTTCGCAAATAAATGTAATTAGAAAGGGACAAATACAGTAGACAATAAATTCCTAGGGTTTTTAGAATGAATAGTGGCCCCAGAGACGAAATAAAAGAAGTTGAGGGATCAGCCGGGATTTGAACCCGGGACCTCCTGCACCCAAAGCAGGAATCATACCCCTAGACCACTGAGCCACATGGAAGACTAGTAATTTCAAATAGTATATTAACACAATTACGCATTCAGTATCCATGCAGAGGAACTTTTACATTTAACTTATTCACAAACATTAGATATATGTTTAAACAATGTTCTTATATCACCAGACTTATAGAGAGGTGGCCGCCACATTGAAGTACATACAGTCGTAGCTCGACCAAAGTCCTCAGTCTACCTGCAGTGTCTAGCGCACGTCCGATGCATATTTTAACAATAACATATTGAAATTGTTACTACTCTACTACTTTGGTCTCAGATATATATATATATATATATATATATATATATATATACACACACATCTTGTTAGTGAGATATCTGAGACCAAAGGGAATGAGCGAAATTTGGGAACTTCGTTTTATATTCCTTCTTATTTCTTAAAATGTTTCATATCATTACTTCATGTTCCCCTTTCGTTTTACATTTCGAAGCCAACGATAAAAATATATAAAGAAAAAAAAATCTGATGTAATCCATTCACATGACTTTCTTTATATCTCTGCAACAAATTTTTGTTAAAAAGTTTATGCTAAGTTAGAAAAAATTAGCAGAAATAGTCTTATTACTTGCTGCCCTGTAAGTAGAAGCGAAATAAGGGAGTAACATAGTGGTAGTCAAAAGATGGTTACTATGTGACTGAAGTTCCTTTGTTTGTATGGACAATTCCTGTATGTAAAAAGTTTTTAAGGCTGAAACAAAAAAACAAGGAATACCTAAAAAAAAAAAACGATCAACTACACGAAAAAAAATGTATATAATATAAATTGTGTGTTTTAATGTGCTCTACATTTTTTGTGTGCTACGTTTTGTCTATCTCTTACGGTTTACCATTAAACAAAATTCCGTAAAATTGATCCAGAATAAAGTAGTCTTCAAACGCTATTCCCTGAAAATTCAAGATATACAAATTATTTGTCAAGTATATATCTTTAATATATGATATTTTTTTTATCAAAATCGTTAGAGTCATTTTTTAGAAAATCAAAATTTTCGAAAATATTTCCATGTGAAGGGTAGTTGGGGGAGGGGGGTTTTCTTGAAAACCTTCGTGTCGCATCCTTGGAAGATACTGAACTTAAATACCAAGTTTGGTATTTAAGGGTCTTTTCGTTTTTGAGCTATGCTGCCCACAGGCACACACACATATCTACACAGACAGACACACACATGGTCATTTTTCTAAAAATTCTTTTTTTGGTCTCAAAACATGTATTTCTGGTAAAATCTCGGTATCGAATTTTTGGGTACAATGCAATACCTTCTCTATACACTATGTACATAGTATGTATAGAGAAAGTAATTAGCAGGTATCTTTTTAATGGCTACTGTTTTCTTCTTCTTCTTCTTCTTTGCTTTAAATAAATTAGGATTGCCATTTATGGGGTTAGTAAAGATTATCAAAAACCTTTGGTGGAGCAAAACGTCTTTTTCGAGTTTCAAACAGGAAGAATAGGAAACAATAGCTATTTCAAGATCCACAGATCTTTTCCTTCCACTGTTTGCACAAAATAGCTACTGAATTCTAGGAAGCAGGTATTATACTAACTTTCAGATTATTTAGATTACTTTGAAAAAGCATGCAGCTAATTGCTTCAGATTGCAAAAAGGTAACCTTTTCAGCAAACTGAGTTAAAGTTTAAAAACTATATTATGCCAATACTAAACTTCAGAGTCGAGTTTCTAACAGAGCCTTTAAAGTCTGTGAAAGATTTGGGTATAATCTTTATTTGTTTAAATATATTTTGCTTCATTTTTTCTTAAAAACTCATTTTTACGAGTATTCCTTTTGTGCATTGGAAGCAAACATTATGGAAGCATAATGATCCAATAATAGTGACAATTTTTCCAACTGGGTCTTTATATTTTTGTTTCTTTCTCAATGTATTGAAATAACGTAGTCCGTTTATGACCTAGTTGAAATTATAGACATAGAAGAAATGACAATTAATCTTCAATTAAATTAAACAAACCACATTACACTAATTTTAGAAACTGCGGAAATTATCAAATGCAAAACGTGAGGCCGAAAGAGTATTAGATATGATATACAAAAATGTATTATTTTCTTTCTTTCTTTTTTCCTTCTCTATGGGATGTATTTTTTATTATTATTTTTTTATTATTTTTTTTATTTTTAGTAGCAGCTCTACTTTTAAAAGATTTAACTAAGGAACTAACTAAAGTGATGTTGCTTTATTAATAGCTGTTGCATGAATATTAAATTTTGGAAGATGGAATTATATTTTTGTTTAGATTGTGAAGTTTATTTAAATCATATCATATATATTAGCATCAAGCCTTAAATGTAGTATAACACTTCTATCTGAATTTTGCGTATCTCTTGTTACTGGGAAACATTTAGAGATAAAGTAGAAATGTAGAGCTCGTTAAAATATACATTTTGTTTCAAGTAACATTCACTTTAGCCTCACGCATTTTCGAAATGTTCTTAGTTTGTTTTCTTTTTGAAAGAACTCGTTATTGCCTCTGATTATAACATTTGAATTGTGTTATGCATGTAACAAGTTTTATTGCTAAATTTAAATCATATCTGTACAAACATATAATATGTGGTTCACCCGGAGGTCCCAGATTTGATTCACGGCAGGAGCGTGGACATTTTTCTTTGGTTAGGATTATTTTCTGCCCTCCATAAAGTGAGCTCGTGTGAAAAATCTACTGCAAAATATTCAGAGTAAATCACCATTCTTTCACTGGAAACCTCCCGATATGACTATGGTAGTTAAAGGGAGACTACAGAAAAGTGGTATATATATCGTAATTAAATGTGATGGATATATCTGTGCTTTTGTATTGGTAGATAAAACTCTTTGAATGCATCACATAAGATTTTTGTTGTTGTTGTTTAGAACTTTGATATAAAGAAAAACTGAAAATTGTTTGGGCAAAAACTATTTACATGAAATTAAACTCTTAGAAACTTGGACGAGGTGTGTGAGGACCACTATTGCAGATATTCACAAAAATGATATTAAAACATACTAAAGGGATATTTTGTATTTCTTGATGATTATATATTAATAATTATGTCTACATTTATCAAATTTGGTATATTTACTTTTAAATATATTCAATTATAATTACATTTCAGCCATAGGTTGCAGTCAGAGTAGATTTAAAACGGTATCCCGCCAATATTAAATCTACAAAAGTCATAACTATTAAAGATATCATCAGGTTGAAGTTCTACAAGATGTAGATGCACACTTTATAAACTCACTGGTCTGGTTTTATGTGAGTATGCTTGTTAAGGACGATGGTGTTAATTTGTTAGTTACACACACTTTTGACTGCTATTTATCAGCCATTAGTTTTTAAAAACAATAACTATATTATTAGCAGCAAAATAGATCTACAGCAGCACTTAGAGGTTGCTTTCATCATCCTAAAATGTAGATAGCTATTTTTAATAATTCCTGTAAAACGGTGTTTTGCACTAGATAGTCAGTTCACAAAGAAGACTATTCAAAGCAAAAACAAACCCGTACATATTTGCAAGAGATAACTCACGTGACTTGAGCACACAGAAATGGCCCTACCCTTAAGATGAGCTAAGTTACCTTTCTACTCCAAACGTGTAGGAGTAATATTTAATGTTTCTACGTTGTACACAGTACGTACAGAAGGTATTGTATTCCATCCATTCTCGATACTGAGATTTCACTGGAAATGCACATTTTAGCATCTCGTGTATCCAAACAAAGCATATTTAGACAAACGGGCGCGCGTGTCTGTGTCCATGAATACGATAATTCAAAAACAAAAAGTTGGATAAATACTTGGTTAAATACCAAATTCGATATTTAAGTTTAGCATCATCCAAGGATGCGGCACGAATATTTTTAAGAACATCCTCCACCCTTACTACACTTTACATAGATATTTTTTCGAACATTATTTTCTTAAATAATGGCTCTAATGGTGTTGATTAATACACCATATGCTTAAGATATTATGTATATATATACATATATATATCTTGTTTTTTCTGAGAATAGCCTCTAAAGTCCTTTTCATTCCAGGTAATTGGCAAACCGTAAAAGACAGACAAAAGTCTACTACTCAGAAAATTTAAGAGTTATTTAAAACATGCAGTTTATGTCCAACTTTTTCCTGGAGATATTCGTTGTTATTGGTTTCAAGTTTTCAATTATATTTCCTCAAATGGGAAGCCGTTATTCATTTATTTTCATTCAGGTCATGCAAATAGAACACACATAGCGACTAGCTCTTAAGAGATTTGACTCTCGGGTTGATGTATTTCTTTATCCCCTAGTATCTGCAAGGAAACTGGTATGATTGCCGGACGTAGTTATAAGAATAGTTTGTTGCGGAATAGTTAGAGAAATTCAGGTGAATGTAAAATTTAAAAAAAAAAAAAAACTATGTTCCATTTGTATGACTTTCTATACATCTCTACAATAAATTATTGTTAAAAAGCTTATTCTTCTATTTACTTCATGCTAATGGAGAAAAAATTAGCAGAAATCGTCTTATTACTTGCTTCCATGTGATTAGAAGAGAAATAAGGGAGTACAATAGGCTTAAGTGATAATGAAAAGCTGATTGCCATGTGATTGAAATTCCTTTGTTTGTATGGACAGTGGTTGACAAATTCCCGTATGAGAAAAATGTAAGTATTTTATAGCTGAAACCAATAACAAGGAATGTCTCAAAAACGATCAACTCCACGAAAAAAACTGTGTATAACATAAATTCTGTGTTTTAAGGAGCTCTACATTTTCTATTAAGTAAGTTTCTGTCTATCTCTTACGGTTTACAAGTTATGAAAAATTACGCAAAATTCATTCAGAACAAAGATATCTTTAGAGGCTAGTCCCAGAAAATTCAAGATATGCATTTTATTTGTCATGTAAACATCTTTAATATACGACATTTTAATTAAAATCGTTAGAGCTATTTCTTAGAAAATCAAACATTTCGAAAATGTTTCCATGTAAAGGATAGTTAGGGGTGGGGGAATTTTCTTGAAAGTCTTCGTGTCGCATCCTTGGAAGATACTGAACTTTATACCAAGTTTGGTATTTAACCGACTTTTTATCGTGATCACAGACACACGGACACACACACAACACGGTCCTTTTACTAATTTTTTTTTTTATTCAGGGGACCCTAAAACGTCTATTTCCAGTGAAAACTCGGTATCGAATTTTTTTGGGTGCATTACAAAACCCTCTTTATACACTATGTACATAGAACGTGTAGAGAAAGTAAAAATGTATATTTCATTAATAAAAGAGGAAACTGCAATCAATAAAGCTGCACAAAGCATTGCAAATGGCATTTTATTACCATTTTCGCCATTTAGTTTTCTCTTAAACGTAATTCTTGGTGGGACATAACAGTTGAAGCATCAGAAAGAGGAGTGAGATAAATATCCAACACAAACGTGTAGGAGAAAATAAACAAGAAAACATAAACACCAACCTACCTGTTTTATGATCTACATTAACTGTAGGGAAACGTAATAAAGTTGCTCGAAAGATGGAATCCCCGCTGCATTTCTCTTTTTTTATTCAGCGCTCATCATCTCCCCCCTAAAATAAAAAACGGCGGCAGGCAACAGCAGAGGGTTGTGCATAAATATGAGATCCTCCCCTATATTCATATAAAATTACAAAGCAAGCAAGTTAAAAAAAAAAGGGAAGCTGTAACACGTAGCATGGCCCACTTGCTCCCTTGAATAATTCAACCGTCAGCGAATGCTCGTCATAATGTAAGTAAATCTAACGTCCATACCACCTCCAAATGTAGCGAATATGTGCGACATTGCTATTCTGTTGCATTATATGCACTAAAGAATAATTGCTGGTTGAATATAAATGGGTGCCAATCATCAGCAGTGATACTCATCTAATCCAGAGATTCTCAAACGTTTTACCTAAGACCCAAAAAACATCCGAACTGCTGCGCGATATTTTTCCACTGCGCTCACTTAAACATGATAACACACAGTTGCTGTACACAAGGTCACGGTGCTGACTTGTTTTTTCCTGCTCTGAAAGTGCAGTATTGAGCTCACGGTGATTGTTTTCTACTACCCAGCGTGTATTTATTTATGATTCGTCTGTATTAACACATTTTGTGAGTGGACTCTTAATAACGTATACAATGGCGAAATTGACCCACATTTAATATTTTTCACAGACGAGGCTTGGATCCACCTTCAAGGATATGTGTGTATACAAAATAATCATTATTGGAATTCTGACAAACCTAATATTGTTCATGAAATACCCCTTCATGACGAAAAAATTGCTGTATGGTACGCCATTAGCGGAGAAAGAGTTATAGGCCCAATTTGTTTCGAGTCAATAGTTGACGCCCGTACATACGTGAATACAATTTTACTCCCCCCCCCCCCTTTTTTAGAGAATTAATAGACAGGGAGCGCGATTTTGCCTTTTTACAACAAGAGTCCGCAACAGCTCATACAGCCAATCTTTCGATTAGAACAATTGAAAGTGTGTTTCAGGACATATCCCCCTGCGATTTCAACCTCTGGGGTAACTTAATGCATAAAGTGTACAAAACAAACCCACACTCCCTGGAAGGATTAAAACAAAATGTCCGCCAGGAAATTGCCAGCATTTCTCAACGTGAACTACGGTGAGTGATAGGTAGTTTCTTAAAAGAGATGCCAAAAATGTGTGGATACGGGCGGTGGCCACTTTCAGCATTCCCTTTAATAACAGTGGTAAGTAAAGTCTTTAAAAGTAGTTTTAAAAATGTTGCATGCTTTCATCCACGCCTTTATATGATAGCGGCAGACGGCAAAGAGCGCCGAGGGCGCAGACAGGCAAAACTCCACGCAGCCGGTTGGGATGCTTTTGGATCACCCGGTACAATGTATACTTATTAGACCACTCAACCATGCGCAAACATTGCCACCCCTTCCTTAACCACTCCACTGTGCCTGCTTAGCTGTTTACATGACGAATAACAACAGATAGTGACATTTCCTTAAGGATGGCACACATATTGTAATACATATTTCGCATAGAATGAGAAATTGTTTATTGTTACGTTCAGAATGGTAAAGAGGCAGAATTTTTACTGTGTTTTAAACGTTGTGCTACGTAAGCCAATATAACATATGTTATTTTGAATTTGCACATAATGATCAGCATGGAAAAGCTAAACTTTCAATATGATTATAAAAAATCTTATGTGTGCCATTCACATGACTTTCTCTACACCTCTGCAACAAATTATTCTTAAAAAGCTTATACTTCTATTTACTTCATGCTAATCAGAAAAAATTAGCAGAACTAGTCTTATTACTTGCTTTCTTGTAAGTAGAAGCGAAACAAGGGAGTACTAAGGGTTAAAGTGATAGTCAAAAGCTGGTTGCTATACCACTGAATTTCCTTTGTTTGTATGGACAGCAGTTGACAAATTCCTGTATGAGAAAAGTATAAGTTTTTCATAGCAGAAAACAAAAACAAGGAATGTCTCAAAAACGATGAACTCCACGAAAAAAATGTATATAGCATAAATCATGTGTTTTAACGTGCTCTACATTTTGTGTGTAGCAAGTTTTTGTCTATCTCTTACGGTTTAGCAGTTATTCAAAATTCCGTAAAATTCATCCAAAATTCAGAGGCTATTCCCAGAAAATTCAAAATATACACTTTATTTGTCAGGTAATCTTTAATATATGATATCTTAATCAAAATTTTCGAAAAACGTTCCATGTAAAGGTTAGTTTGGAGTGGTGGGATTTTTCTCAAAATCTTCGTGTCGCATCCCTGGAAGATACTAAACTTAAATACCAAGTTTGGTATTTTACCGACTTTTCGTTTTGGGGTTAACGTGTTCACAGACACACGGACACACGAACACACACACACAGACACACGGACACACGAACACACACACATACACAAGGACCTGTTTGTGAAATTGCTTTTTTTTTGGATACAGGGGACCCTAAAGCATATATTTCCTGTGAAATATCGATATGGAATTTTTGGGTGGAGTGCAATACTTTCTGTATACATTATGTACATAGTACGTGTAGAGAAAGTAAAAAAAGCAATTTTTTATTTTTTGACCGACAGTAGTCAAAATTTCACTCCTAGTGTCCTTTAAAACAATAATACAGAACATGCAGTAAAAGAGAAAGGTAGACTTACTGCCAGGAGAAGCTGCCTGTGATGCCCTCTCTGAGTCGATCTTTGAGGGAACGCTGTCTAGAAGGTCCCGAACTTCCTGTGAAGGCTGCCATAGTCAAGCACGTCTTCAATCTTTGGACGACGTCAAAACACGCACCAACACTCTGACGATGTTGACACCATCTCTAAAACTTCTACCAACTCTCAGAAGTAAAACTTTCACATCATTATCTTTGAAAAGCCTACAAACTCTGCTCTACCTTCTTTTGTCCACAATGTTTACCTTGCCAAAACTTTCGGAAACGTTCACTTGCTTTGCCAAAAACACGCACTGTAGTCTTAACCTTTTTGTTACGTTACTTTGAGATACTTAAACTACACAAAAAGTGCACTAGTATGTTCATAAGCGTAAATTTAGAGCTTTTTAGTGGTTTCCCCTGTTTAGTGAGTTAAAGTGGTAATGAAGTTGTGGTAACGCCGTGAAGGAATCACTGGCAATCACTTACTTCCTCAATAATATGAAATTGTGCTGTTTGACAAGGCTTGACGCAAAACATGAAGTTTAAAGTAGAAAGGTTTGAAGGTTACAAAATATAATCAGTATTAAAATCTACAAATAGAAATATGATTTCCAATTAAAGCTCATCAACCGAATTGTCGCGTATCTTCCTTGCTAAGATACAAACTACTAAACCTTTTTTTGTTTCAGCTTTTTCCTAATTAAGTTTAAACATTGGTCCCGTATATTAGCCACTTTAGTCCCACTTCACTGAAATTCACGTTTTTATGAACAAAAATAGACTCTGATATCGGAAATGTTTTTCATTTATACTAAAGCTAGATGCTGCGGGTATGTTTTTATCCTTTTTATCCCTTATTTTCTTCATGCAGATTACCCCTGTGTGAGCTCCAGAACTGGAACCTTCTTGTTAGAAAATTACAAGCCAGCACACACTTAATAAGATCCGCCTCGACCAAGTTCAAAGAGGGTCCCGCAGTTGCCATACCAACAGCCTGAAACACAAAAGAAAATACAAGCAAATTATTTCGCTTGAAAAGTTTTTCATGACTGAATAGATCACAAAAGTTACAGGAGATTGTTTTAGAGCTAAATAAAGCATATGAGTGATGCAAATAAAAAAATCTGTTCCATTCATATGACTTTCTCTACACCTTTGCAACAATTTAGAAGCTTATACTTTTATTTGCTTCAAGCTAATCTAGAAAAAATTGTAAAATAGAAGCGAAATAAGGGAGTACCATAGTTTAAAATGGTAGCTATGTGACTGAAGTTCCTTTGTTTGTATAGACAGGAGCTGACAAATTCCCGTATGATAAAAGTATAAGTTTTTCAAAGCTGAAACTAAAAAACGATCAGCTCCACGAAAAAAATTGTATATAACATAAAGCGTGTGTTTTAAAGTGCTCTACATTTTTTGTGTGGTAAGTTTTTGTCTATCTCTTACGGTTTACCAGTTACACAAAATTCCGTAAAATTCATCCAGAATGAAGTAGTCTTCAGAGACTATTCCCAGAAAATTCAAGATATACATATTATTTGTCAAGTATATATCTTTAATATATGATATTTTAATCAAAATCATTAGAGCCATATTTTAGAAAATCACAATTTTCGAAAAATTTTCCTTGTGAAGGGTACTCGGGGTTGGGGGGATTTTCTTCAAAATCTTCGTGTCGCATCCTTGGAAGATATGGAACTAAAATACCAAGTTTGGTATTTGACGGTCTTTTCGTTTTTGAGCTTTGCTGCCCACAGACACCGACACACACACATACACAGACAGATGGACACACACAGTCATTTTTCTAAAAATTCTTTTTTTGGATTCAGGTGGTCTCAAAACATGTATTTCCGGTGAAATCTCGGTATCGAACTTTTTGGGTACAATGCAACACCTTATACTATGTACATAGCACGTGTAGAGAAAGTAAAAATATCTGATATGTTCTATTAACATGACTATTTCTACCTATTCTGCCAACAAACTATTCATATAAAAGATTATTCTTTTCTCTACATCATGCTAATCGTGATAAACATTAGCAGAAATAGTCGTATTACTTGCTCCCTTGTAAATAGAAGGGAAATAAAGGAATACAGTAGGCTAAAGCTATAGTCAGATTTTTTAAAAACAGATCGCTACGTGACACAATGATTCAATTGAAATTCAGTTCTCTTTGCGTGGCCAGGAGTAAAAGAAAAGAGACACGAAACTTCCCGTTTGAGGAGTTGAAATCAATAACAAGGAATATACATCTGTATGTGTGTTGGATCGGTTTGTGAGGGGTATATTGAGTAAAAAAATATGTGTATTTAATATATATGACATAAAATTTGTGTTTTAACAAGCTCTACATTTGTTTTATAGAGTAGATTTTGTCTATTGTTTACGGCTTACCAGTTACAAAGTCATCCAGAATGAAGAGGATCTTCAGAGGCTATTCCCAGAATATTTAAGATATACATTTCATTCTTTAATATACAGTGTTTTAATCAAAATGGTTAGAGCCGTTTTGAGAAAATTAATATTTTCGCAATTTTTTTCATTTAAAGGATAGATGGGCGGGAGATATTTTCTTAAAAAACTTCGTGTCGCATCTTTGAAAAATACTTGACGTAAATATCAAGTTGTACGCGCGCGCGCACACACATACTAAAACACACACACGGATATACACACGTACCTTTTTCTATAAGTGCTTTTTTTGATTCAGGCATCTCAAAACGCATATTTTCTGTGAAATCGACATCCAGGTTTTTGGGAAGACTACACTAACGGCATTAAATTCCCCAACTGACTCGAATATTTCCCGGTAAACCACAAGGAGATCTCAAAATATTTTGAGATGACAACCCTAATGGCGACTTACAATGTTGTAAGTTTCATTAGTCCCGGGCTTCATAGTTTAACCGACTATGGGTATATTAGTGTTAATTAATTGCTTTTCCCACACAAGCCAAGTGTAGGGCCGGAGTTGGTGGATAGGCAGTCAGATGGAAAAACTCAATACCATAGCCGGTCTATAGCCGGCTGAGTAGTTTGCCGGGAAGCACTCGAGTCAGTTGAGGAACCGTGTTAGCATGTTGCCATTGTAACTCAGTAGTTAGAGCAAATCCCGTGGTTCAAATCCCGGCTATGGCATTGAGTTTTTATTCTGACTCTACCTTTACAACCAATGTTTCTTTTGTTGCATAGTATCTCCTCTGTAAATATTGGAAACTTTTTACTTTCTCTATTTCACCGGGACTATATGTTTTAAAGTTCATTGAATCCGAAAAAAAAAAAAAAAAAAAAAATTATTGTAAAAGGTCCGTGTGCGTGCGCATAGCTTAAAAACGAAAAGTCGGTTAAATATCAAACTTCCAAGGATGCGACACGAAGATTTTCAAGAAAATCCCCCCACCTCAACTACCCTTTACAAGGAACCTTTTTCGAAAATGATTTTCTCAAAAATGGCTATAATGTTTTTTATTAAAATACCGTATATTAAAGATATTGGCATCACAAATGAAATGTATATTTTTAATCTTCTGGAAATAGCCTCTGAAGAGCTCTTTATTCTGGTTGAGTTTTGCAGAATTTTGCATGACGGTTACACCGTAAGAGATAAACAAAGAATTGCTACACAAAAATCTCGCCAAAACACAATTTATTGAATATAATTTTTTTTTTTTTCTTTTTGCTTTTTTGTAGATTTAACCGTTTTCGAGATATTCCGAGTTTAGTTTTAGGGTACTTAAACTTTTCTCAAACGGAATACATCTTTTCGTCTCTCTTTTGTTTAGTCCCAGCAAGCAAAGAGAATCGCATTTCAATTATTTCACTTAACCACGGGCTTTTAAAAGATCGACTATCGCTTTAGCCTAGTGTGTTCCCTTATTTCGTTTCTACTTACAAAGAAGCAAGTAACAAAACCAATGACAATGTTTATCTTGGTTAGTATGATGCGAATAAAAGAATAATCTTTTGTACGAAAAGTTTGTTTGTGAAGAGCTAGAGAAACTCATATAAATGGAACACATCAGATTTTTTCCGAACATCCTATATAATTATAGATACTTTTTTTTTTAATTTTTCGCCGACGCGACGCTCTACTTAGTTTGCTGAAGCAAAAGAATGATGATATGAAATCCCGCGCATGGTTTACACAAAGTGGGATGCGCCGAGACGCTGGCGAAGCTAAAGACCCACCCTCGGTGCTCATTAAGTAGCATGGCGTGGTATAATTTACATACTGAACCGTAGAGCTAACTACCCTGATTTTCATTCCCGCTTTTATCCCCTTCCTTCTGCCCCATTTCTACCGTTTCTATAGTCTTTCATTACTTGCTTCATTTGTGCACTCTCCATCCTCTTCCAGGCATGTTATCAATCATGCCCACGCATGCGTGGAGAGAGGCAGAGGGAAAGAATGTAGACTTTGACGTCGTTTGTCATAAGCAGAAAACATTGACAGTTTGTTTATCCAGAGAATGCTTTTGTCAGATGCACAAATTTGCTGTAATAAATTAGAAGCCATAAAAGCTCGGTTTCAATACACCATAAATCCTCAGACGTATTAATTTCGTGGGACAGAAATATAGTGCTCGCTATAAGGTTCAGGTTCGGCTTTTGTTCGGTAAATGAGCGACAATTGGTATTTGTGAAGAGTGCTTCGTGTTTTGTGCCATAGAACATTAAAACAACAACCTGCAATATACGCAAATCTGACGCTTGATTTCAAAACAAAGATTACAGAATTAGTGCTGTATAAATCACCTAAACCCACACAGACTGGCTCCCCACGTGAGTAATAACCGAGATAACCTTACCCTAAAGGGAGTTTATAAGCTAATTTTATTTATTACTTTCTCTAGTCCGTATTACAATGTACATAGTGGATAGAGAAAACATTGTATTTCACCCAAAAATTCGATGTCGAGTCCGAAAAAATGAATTTTTAGAAAAAGATCCGAGTGTGTCTGTGGACAGCATAGTTCAAAAACGAAAAGACCGTAAACTTGGTATTTATGTTTAGTATCTCTCAAGGATGTGATACGAAGATTTTCAAAAAAATCCCCCAAATTTAAATTACCCTTTACATGGCAACATATTTGAAAATGTTGATTTTCTCAAAATGGCTCTGACGATTTTGATTAGCACACGGTATATTAAATATATTTACACCATAAATAGAATGTATATTTTGACTTTTCTGGGAATGGCCTTTGAAGACCTCTGTATTCTGGATGAATTTTACGGAATTTTTTATAACTGGCAAAGTTTAAGAGATAGACAAAAATGTACTTAACAAAAAATGTAGATCTCATTAAAATACACAATTTATATCATTTACGTTTTTATTGTAGAGTTAACCGTTTTCAAGATATTCCTTCTTATTGGTTTCAATTTTAAACTTCCCCCTTTTTTTCAAACGGGATCATGAAAACCGAACCAAACCTCAATTATTTCACACTGCAACCAGCGTTTAAAAGATTTGACTATCGCAATTTTTGCTAATTTTATCTCGATTATCATAAAGTAGAAAAACGAATAATGTTTTGTAAGAATAATCTGTAAATGAAACAGCTAAAGAAAGTTATGTGAATGGAACACAAGTTTTTTTTTTATGTACTGAGCGGATGGCTCAGGCGTTTTTTTCTCTCTCTCTCTGTGGCTTGCATTCGGGAGGCCGCGGGTTCGCTCACTAATCCACGGGGTTTTATTGAGTTTTTCATCCCCCGAATTTCTTGTCCCTCCATGTCGTTTCAATTTATATTTCATTCATTCTTCATCCGTTGGTTTCTTTCAAGGTTGGAAGTAAACCAATTAAGTTTTATTTATGGACGTTCTTTAACTGCTGCGGTTCTCAGCGCTCTATCTATATTGGACGTGAAAGACCGCTTAATGTTGGTCAGAGGTCACTTTATCAGGCTTGTGGTTCTTTTACGTCCCGTAAATCTACTACACACAACTAACGCTTTACTTCCCTTCGGATGCTAAGGATTTTTAGGCCCAAAAAAAATGCATCGCTCTCTGACGGGTGTGAACCCACAACCTTGGGATGATACTCGGTACGGCGTGGTAGTAGAAAAGGGTGCTGTAAGTGAGAATCTCAGTCTCCCGACTTCGGCTGGTTGCAAGAATGAGGAACGCTCCTGGTGCGGGTGTTGCACCTTGTATGAGGCAAGGCCCTGTCTGCCTGTCCGACAGTTGGGACGCTTCAATTTGGCCATTGCTGTGCGTTGCTCCGGTGTATCCTCTCACCACGTCCCTCCCTCACTCCTTCCCGAGGGTGCCCCCTTTAGGGAGTGTAGGTACAATAACTTACATGTCGGTGCCGAGTCCCTTCCGACCGTAACCTGTCCTATTTTTGTATGCAAGAGGGATTTTCTGTCCATTTTGCAACCGATTAAGGGGACAGAGTACCTCTTATCTACTCAATATCAAAACTGGAGCAACAGTTCCGGACATGTGAAAAATCTTAATGAGAGCTAGGAAGCGAGTTGTATATCTGTTATCAGACAAGTAGCAGTAGCAGCAGCAGCAGCAGCAGCAGCAGCAGGAGCAGTAGCAGTAGCAGTATTTAAGTTTACAATAATACAATATTTGCGTCACTCAGTCACATGGGTCGGGTAACCGTACATGCTGTCTAAAATATTTTAATTTAAAATATTACCTACATATCTATTTTATATAGCTTTAAAAAAATCGGAGATAAACACACACAATTGCACTCACAACTACACCACCTTTTCACACTTAGATTACTGAAACACCAAATAAGTCTATACAATATTTACACAAATATTTTATCTCTTAGTGCACGAACTTCCATTAAGTATGTGCCCAGGCTTGGGCAGTTTTTGCTGTTTGGAATCAAATCCCAGAATGACGTCCTTCGTCTGTTTGGAGCTAAAAGTGCAAGAAGTTCACCAGTCGACTGCACGCATGCTGGAGTAGTGCGTCGCATAGTCAATGTCAAATATCTGCCGTCGCTCTGCATTGCATCATACTGCGCTACACTATATGTGTACATGAAGTTAATAAAACGATCTCGGGGTCCATGGTGCTTAAAGTTATTCGATATTCGTCTTCGCAGCATAAGAAAAAAACTAAAAAAAAAAACCTTACCCGAGTAACTCACCCTAAGCGAGATTCAAACTCACAGCCTCTTGAATGTGGTATTCAGTTTTGTGGCATAACATGAGGCGAAAACCGTGAACAGCGAAAGTCACGTACGATGATTCGAGAAGAAACAATGCAGTGTGTCTATTGATTTCCGAGAATCTGGCTTTTGAAGTATTCGGATAAACATATATTTTCTTCCTTCATTTCTGCCTCTTGTTTCATAAATCGAGGACATTTGCAATTATTTCTCTGCTCTGACTTTGTAATACCTTTGATAAGAAGAAACATACTGAAAAATTCCATGCCATAGCCGGGATTTGAACCATGTATTTTCGGGTCTCTAGCCGGTTGCTCTGCTACTGAGCTACCATTGCAGCTTGCCGGCTTAGCATTAAATTACCTAACTGACTCGCATGTTTCCCGATAAACCACAAGGTGGTCACAAATTATTTTTGAGATGACAACCCCAATGACGACTTACAATGTAGTAAGTACTTTAAGTCCCGGGCTTCATAGGATATCTACTGTCACAGTGATTTCACAGCTATTGTCACAGTGATCTCGATTGAGCTTCAATTTTTACTTTCTCTACGCATACTATGTACATGGTGAATAGAGAAGGTATTGCATTGCACCCAAACATTCGATACCAAGATTTCACGGCAAATTGAGACTCATTGAATTAAAAAAAAAATAGAAAAAAGTCCGTGTGCGAATCTGTCAGTCTGTCTGTCTTATCTGTCAGTGTGTGTATGTCTGTGTGTGCATGTGTCTGTGGGCAGCATAGCTCAAAATCAAAAAGTCTGTTAAACACAAACTTGGTATTTTAAGTTTAATATCTTTCAAGGATGCAACACGAAGATTTTCAAGAAAATCCCCCCTACCTCAAACTGCCCTATACATGAAAAAATTTTCGAAAATTTTTATTTTCTCAAAAATGACTAACGATTTTGATTAAAATATCGTACATTAAAGATATTTAGGTACACGACAAATAAAATGTATATCTTGAATTTTCTAGGAATAGCCTCTGAAGACATCTTTATTCTGAATAAATTTTGCGGAATTTTGCATAACTGGTAAACGTAAGAGACAGAACAAAATTAACTAATAGAAAATGTAGAACTCCTTTTTTTATAGTGTTTACGCCCGCTTTTACTACCATGGCACTGCAGGCGGTGACACGGGTGATACATGGAATGAAGATGGAGCACCTGTAAAATACGATGGCGGAGGAAACCGGAGGAAGCCCGTCCCTGCACAACTTTGTCCATCACAAATCTCACATGCGGTCGCTGATTCTCCTTTCTATTTCATTATATCCCATAAAACATTCAACTGTATAGAATAAAAATCTGATGTGCTGCATTCACATGACTTTCCCTACATCTCTGCAACAAATTATTGTTAAAAAGCTTGTTGGTCTATTTACTAATTGCTAATGGAAAAAAATAGCAGAAATGATCTTATTACTTGCTTCCTTGTAGGTAGAAGCGAAATAAGGGAGTACCATAGTTTAAAGTGATAGCCAAAAGCTGGATGCTATGTGACTGAAGTTCCTTTGTTTGTATGGACAGGAGTTTGCAAATTCCTGTATGAGAAAAGTATAGGTTTTTAAAGCTGAAACCAAAAACAGAAAAATATCTCAAAAACGATCAACTCCATGAAAAAAATGTGTATAACATAAATTGTGTGTCTTAAAGTACTCTACATTTTTTGTGTGTTAAGTTCTTTTCCATCTCTCTCTTTTAGCAGTTATGCGAAATTCCGTAAAATTCGTCCAGAATAAAGTAGTCTGCAGAGGCTATTCCCAGAAAATTCAAGATATACATGCTATTTGTCAGGCAAATATCTTTAATATATGATATTTTAATTAAAATCGTTAGAGCCATTTTTTGGAAAATCAAAATTTTCTAAAGAAGTTCTATGTAAAGGATAGTTTGGGGTGGGGGGATTTTTTCAAAATCTTCGTGTCGCATCCCTGGAAGATACTAAACTTAAATACCAAGTTTGGTATTTTACTGACTTTAAGTTTTTGAGTTATCGCGTTCACAGGCACACGGACACACGGTCACACGGACACACACACACACACACACACACACGCACACGCACACACACGGACCTTTTGTGAAAATGCTTTTTTTTAGATACAGGGGACCCTAAAACATATATTTCCGGTGAAATCTCGGTATCGAATGTTTGAGTGGAGTGCAATATTTCACCGGAAATACATGTTTTGAGACCCTCTGAATCCAAAGAAAAGCATTTTTAGAAAAATTTCCGTGTGTGTGTTTGTGTGTCTGTGAGCAATATAACTCAAACACCAAAAGGCCGTTAAATACCAAACTTGGTATTTAGGTTTGGTATCTTCCAAGGATGCGACACGAAGATTTTCAAGAAAATCCCCCCCCCCACACGCAACTACCCTTTACATGGAAACATTTTGGATATTTTAGATTTTCTCGAAAATGGCTCTAATGATTTTGATTAAAATATCATATATTAAAGTCGTTTACCGGGAAAATAAAACGTAAATCTTGAATTTTCTGGGAATAACCACTGAAGACTACTTTTATTCAGGACGAATTTAACGGAATTTTGCATAACTGATAAACTGTAAGAGATAGACAAAAACTTACCGACAAAAAATTTAGATCACGTTAAAACACATACTTTATGTTACATGCATTTTTTGGTGGAGTTGATCGTTTTTGAGATATTCCATGTTTTTGTTTCCAGCTTTAAAAATCTTACACTTTTCTCATACAGGAAGCTGTCAACTCCTGTCCGTACAAACAAAGGAACTTCAGTCTCATAGCAACCAGCTGTTGACTATCACTTTAACCTAAAGTACTCGCTTATTTCTGTTTCTGCCAATTTTTTTCTCGATTAGCATAAAGTAAATAGAAGCATAAACTTTTTAATAATAATTTGTTGCAGAGATGTAGACAAAGTTATGTGAATGGAACACATAAGATTTTTTTTTTGTTATTGTGAACGATGCTAAATAATAAATAGTTTGTTTCTCGTCAAACTTGGCCCTATGAGAGATAAAGAGCTCCTTTCAAAGAAATTAACTCCAGCTCGATTAGTAACAGTGGCCACTTGTTAGTGTTGAGTATCCTCACTTCAGAAAAATGAACTTTCATCACTGTGTTGCCCGATCATTTTGATTACATTCATAATTGGATATTTACTCTTACTCATTTTGTATGTCGTGACTAAATTAAATGTGTTAGAATGAATAGTTGTCCTTGTGTGGATAACTTTTAGAACTGCTATAAATAAATGACAGTAGGTAGAAAAAAGTTACATACCTAGTTCTAACACTGATTTTTAGTTTCTCTATGGGTACTATGTACATAGTGTATAGAGAAGGTATTTTATTACATAGAAAAATTCAATACCAAGGTTTCACCGGAAATACATGTTTTGGGATCCCTGAATAAAAACATTTTTTAAGAAAATGTCCGCACGTATGTGTGCGTGTGTGTGTGTGTGTGTGGTGTGTGTGTGGGCGTAATTCAAAAACGAAAAAAAGCCCGTTAAATACTAAACTTGATATTTAAGTTCAGTATCTACCAAGGATGCGACACGAAGATTTTCAAGAAAATCCTCCCATTCCCAACTACCCTTTACATGGAAAACATTTCGAACATGTTTATTAAAATCTTTTATATTCGGGATATTTACATGACAAATACGTAACATTTATATCTTCAATTTTCTGGGAATAGCCTCTCATAGACATGTCTATTCTGAATGAATTTTGCATAACTGGCAAACCGTAATACACAGGCAAAAACTTATCATACAAAAAATGCAGAGTTCGTTAAAACACACAATTTATGTTATATACATTTGATCGTTCTTTAGACATTCCTTGTTATTCGTTTCAGTTTTAAAAAATATTTTTCATGCGGGAATTTTGGCCATGCAAAGAAGCAGCAGATTTTAACCACATGGTAACAGCTTTTAAAAGATCTGGCTATTGCTTTAGTCAAATGTAATCCCTTATTTAATTTATAATTATAAGGAGCTAAGTAATACGATTAGTATGAAGCAGATAGAAGAATAAGACTTCTAACAATAATTTGTTTCGGAGACGTAGACTGAATCATGTGAATGGAGCACATCAGATTTTTTCTTGTCCCCTCTCCATGCAATGCTACAAGCACAATTTAGTGCTCCTTTCTGCCTGTTACTGTTTACTTTTTTCTCTTCCTTGCTAAAACTAAACACACTATAATATGCAGAAACAGCCATGCGTTATAGTTCTATGAATTAGTGCTTGTAAACGTCCAGGATCTGTTTTGAATGTTGTTAGAATACAGAAGCACGACATTAATGTGAAGGCAAACAGCAGAATTGTTAATCTCCATGAGCATTAGCGTTACTTTTCATTTGCCTTCAGGACGTCAGACGTAGAGGCTAGAAACTGTGTGTCAGTGTGATATATTGCCATCGCCTCAAGGATGTCAAATTTGCCCACTCCAAGGAAACTAGAAACCGAGTTAAAACTCGGCTTTTGTAGCAAATGAGTATCAAAGAAATGAAGAAAGTGGTGGAGAGAAGGGAGGAACATAATAACTAGGAGAACAGGAGCAAGTCGTGAAGATGATTTATCAGAGGCAGTCCCTTCACAGGCAATTTGTTTGCTGTAATTCTAGAGGAATAAAAACAGGATTTAAAATTATTACATGAAAGCAGTGTCACTTGGAATGCAAGATTTAAACTAGGAAGATAAAAACAACTGCAAATACGCATAGAAGCCGTTAAACCTGGCAGTTTAACATCAATGTTGTTCATATTTCAGCTGATCCAGTTGAGATAGAAGCTCTTTAAATTGGGACGAATCACAGCTATCCTACTAGTTTTATCGCTTAGATTTTATCACCTGGATGCCCAACTGCTTCCTTAAAACTTGATGTAGCCAATTGTGCTATCTGTAGAATACATCTTGAAAAAAGTCCCATGTATTCCATTCACATCACTTTATCTAAATCTCTGTAATAAATTATTCTTAAAGGTTCATTCTTCTATCCCTTCTAGCTAATCGAGATAGACATTATAATAAATGGTTTATTACTTAGTTCCTTGTAAGTAGAAGGAAAATACGGGAATACACTGGACTAAAACGACCAAATCTTTTAAAAACCGGTTGCCATGTGGTTGAAATCAATTCTCCTTACATGACGAGAAGCTAAAAATTCTAGTGTGAAAAGTTTAAGTATATTAAACTGAAAACAATAACAAGAAATATCTCGGAAATGGTTAATTCCACAAACATATTGTATATGGGATACTGTATGTTTCAACGGGATCTACATCTTTCTGTAATACGTTTTTGTCTATTACGGTTTACCAGTTATGCAGAAGTCGAATGAAGAGGTATTTAGAGGCTAGTTCCTGAAAAGTCAAGATATACATTCTATTTTTCATATAAACATCTTTCCTATTCGGCATTTAAATCAAAATCTTTAGAGGCATTTTTGAGAAAATTAGAATTATCAGTTTTTTTTCCATGTAAAGGATAGTTTGGGGTGGGGGGGATTTCCCTCAAAATATTTGTGTCGCATTCTTAAAGATAGTGAACTTAAACGCCATTTGATATTGATTTTTCGTTTTTGAGTTATCGTGTTCATAGACAAACACACACACACACACACACACACAAACACGCACATATACACTCACACAAGACACACACACACACACACACACACACACACACACACACCGATCTTTATATAAAAATACTTTTTTTGAATACAAGGGTTGTCGATGAAATCTCGGTATTGAATTTTTGGGTGGAGTGCAATACCTACTCTACCTATGTACTATGTACTAACAATGTAAAATCTGGAGCTCGAATTAAATCTGGGTTTTCAATTTAGACTGGCAATCGAGCAAATGAAAGTTCCAATTATAACAATATCTCGACTAATTCACTCACATAACAAAAATGTTTTGATTCAAAACAATATGTTCAGTCAGTTTTATTTTAACACCTCGAGTGCAATTTGTTTTACCATCCCCGACTATGTTGTCTATAATTAAGCGAGAGCTCTTTTATTGCTATTGGGGAGCATTTGGTGTTGTATTTAAGATTAGACTAAAAATATTATCTTGTCAATGTAAAAACTAATAATTTTGACCCATTATCTCAGAAACTATTTAATGTATGAGACTGACACTTTTTACAGAGTGTAAAAGTTTACGATCTTTTCCTAATTATACGTCTTTTGAATAAAATGCGTCTGAGATTATTTTTACTTTTTCTAGCACATGTGTACTCCGTACATAGTAGGTAGAGAAGGTAGTGTGTTCCACCCAAAAATTCGCTAAGATTTCACCGGAAATTATGTTTTGAGACCTCCTGAAACCCACCAAAGTATTTTTAGAAAAAAGTCAGCGTGTGTATGTGTGTGTGAACAGCATAACTTGAAACGAAAAGTCCGTTAAATAACCAAACTTGGTATTTAAGTTTAGCATCTTCCAAGTAACTCCCAATTTTGTTCAAGAAAATCTCCCCACCCCAAACTACCCTTTAGCTGGAAAAAAATTCGAAAGTTTTGATTTTCTCAAAAATGGCTCTAATTATTTTTATTAAAATACCGCATATTAAGGATATTTACATAACAAATATAACGTATACGTTGAATTTCCTGGGAATATCCTCTGAAATCCTCTTCATTCTGAATTACTTTTATATATTGGGTAAACCGTAAGAGATAGACAAAAACTTACTAAAAATGCAGATCTCGTTAAAATACGCAATTTATTTATACATTTTGGATCATTTACGAGCTTTTTATTTTTATTGGATTCATTATTAAAATACAAACTGTCTTTATACAGGAATTTTTCAACTCCTAGCCATGCAAATAAAAGGAATTTCAATCACAAAGCAACCAGCGTTTAAAATATTTGACTACCGCTTTAGCCTAGTGTACTCCTTTATTTCCCTTATACTTACAAGGAAGGAAGTAATGCTACTAATCTTTATCTCAATTATCGTGAAGTAGATAGAAGAATAAGCTTTTTAACAATAATTCGTTACAAAAATGTAGAGATAGCCATGTAAATCAAACGTGTGTATTGAGCTCTCAAATGGTATCATTATTAGCAGTGGTATTCTGGCAATTTGGAAACTTATAGTAGTAACTTCGAAATTTGAACAGACAGGCCATTCATCTATCTCAAATTACTTGTTTAAGGCAGTTTCTTAATCTCTGGAAATATTTTGGTGTAATTCATTAAATCCTGTGTAAAGTAAAAGGGCAGGTAAATGAACCATCACCTACTCTCAAGCATAACTTGAACAGCTGGTACATACCTGCTTTAGGAAACATGGATAGCTCCATTTTGTTATATAGAAGTGAAATTTGGGGATGCGAAAGAGCAGAACTAATAAATAAAATTAGATAGTATTTTGGAAAAGAGTTTTAGGAGCTTCACAAGGCACATTAAATTAGGGGGAACTGGGAGAGATGGGATGTTATGAAGACACAGTACTCTGTAAAGTAAGAGCAGTAAAGTTCTGACTGAGGTAGAGCAGGGAGATAACTAACACTACGCTCCTTATGAATTCCAGCGGGAAACTCGTCTCTTAAGTTTTGGGCAGCTGAATGCGAAAGAAGTAAAAAGTCTTATGTGTTCCATTCGCATGACTTTCTCTAGTTGTTTCAAAAAAGAAAAAATCCTCACAAAAGATTATTCTTTTATCTACGTCATACTAATCAAGATAAACATTACCAGAACTATTACTTCTTTGTAAGTAGGAGGGAAATAAGGCAATACGCTAGGATAAAGTGATATATATTTTAAAATCCGGTTGCTAAATGAAACAATCTAAATTCAGTTCTGTTTGCTTGCTAAGAGTAAATAAAAGAGACAGAAAAGAAAGATGCCTTCCGTTTGAGAAAAGTTTAAGTATCTTAAAACTGAAACCAACAATTCGGAATATCTCGAAAACGGTTAACTCTACAAAGAAAAAGTATATGATATAAATATATGTGTTTTGATGAGATCTACATTTTTTGTACTAACTCTTTGCCTGTTTCTTACGGTTTACCAGTTATAAAAAAGAAGTAATCCAGAATGAAGAGGTCTTCAGATGCTATTTTCAAAAAAGTTAAGATATATATTTCGTTTGTATCAAGATATCTTAAACATCTGACACTTTAATAAAAAGCGTTAGGACCAGTTTTGAAAAAATCAAAATTTCCGATTAATGTTCCACGTAAAGGGTAAGTGGGGGTGGGGCGATTTTGTTGAAAATTTCATGTTGCATCCTTGGAGAATACTAAACTTAAATACAAGTTTGGCATTTATCTGACTTTTCGTTTTTGAACAATACTGCCCATACAGACACATACACACACACACACACACACACACACACACAGAGGCACACGGACATGTTTCTAAAAATGCTTATTTTTTTCAGGTATCTTAAAACACGAGTTTCCGGTGAAATCTGGAGATAGTAAAAATAAGCTATGTAAGGAGGGATGATAAATTGATATCGATAAAGTTTGAGTGAATAGGATCATGATTGGTTCAAAAATATTATTTCAAACATAATTCTTCATTATCCTCCATTTGGGTCCTCGAATGTGGGTTGATTTTGTAGGGCATTAGACTCACTGCTTTTATCGTCGGCGTAAGATTTATTGAAGATGGGAGGTGGCTGGTTCTAAATTTATACCACGGTGGTCTTAAATTTCATGAAATGTCATATCGCCTTACTTTACGACGGTACCATATATTAAATTGCTTTGTCAGACTACCTAGGCATCCAAGACTGGAATGGCATCATAATGACAGGATGCACAAAACCTGAAGTACCCACTATGGTGTTTGGAATCTTAAGAAGTGAATACTGTCAGATTCAGTAACTACATTTGCGACTTAACCCTTCATTGCATAAATTATTTCGCTAAATATACCGCTATCCTTATAAATCCTAAGCAAGGTTTTATATCCTATCACAGCCACCTTAATGTAAACAGTTCGAATAGCAATGATCGTTAAAGCGAATAGCCATTTTAATGTCGTGAGTGCGGCAAAATGTGTCTATGGTATAGGACGGGGAGGGATAAATAAACAAATTGATGTGCTCCATTCACATGACTTTCTCTACATCTCAGAAACAAAGTATTATTAGAAAACTTATTGTTCTATCCACTTCATACTAATCGAGATAATCATTATCAGAAAATGTCTTATTACTTGCTTCCTTGTACGTGGAAGGGAAATAAGGGTTACACTGGGCTAAAGATATCCAAATATTTTAAAAGTTGGTTGCTCTGTGATTAAAATCCATTTATTTACATAGCCAGGATTTGACAAATTTCCGTATGACAAAAAAGTGTTTTAAAACGAAAACCTACAGCAAGGAACATTTTGGGAATGATCATCTCCACGAAAAAATGTATGTAATATAAATTGTTTTAAAAGAAATCTACATTTTTGCGTAACAAGTTTTTATCTATTTCTTACGGTTTACCAGATGACAGGTCTTCAGATTCAGTACACACACACACACACACACACACATATATATATATAGTATTTGCTATGTTAACATATTTAATGACTGGTATTTTAATCATCTTTAGAGCCATTTTTGAAAATATAACAAATTTTGACATTTTTCCATGTAGTTTTGGGTGGAGAGATCTTCCTCAAAATCTTCGTGTCGCATTCTTTGAAGAAATTAAACTTAAGTGCCAAGTTTGGTACTAACAGACTTTTCGTTTTTGAGCTATGCTGCCCAGAGACACACATAGGACATGCTTCTAAAATGACCTTTCTTGGATTCAGAGTGTTTGAAAACATGTAATTCCGGTGGAATCTCGATATGGAATACAATATATTGTCCATCTACTTTGTATATTGTACGTATGTGCTTGTGAAAGTAACATTTGGAAGTATTTAATTATTTCAATGCCACAATAATCTGTATATTTCATTAAAACATACATTTTATGTAATTGTGCATCTAAACATTCCTATCTATTCTTTTTTATTAGTTTCAATTTTTAAATGTTTAAGCTTTTCTCAAAAGGGAATGTTATATCTTGTTCTTTTGTTTTACTCCTGCCCATGCAAAGATAACCGAATTTCAGTTATATCTTCGTGGCACAACAGACCAAAGTTCGGCCAACGCTTACCTCCCGACCGCTGCCTACCCTTGCTCTGTGCATTGCAGGCTCAGTTTTATAGGAACCCTTTTCTAAAAGTTTTCACTATCGCTTATTCCTTAACTTCTCTTCTACTTATAAGAAACTAGGTAGTAAGACAATTTCTTCTAATGTTTATCTCGATCAGCATAAGATAAAAAGAACAATACGTTTTTTTAAGAAAAAATTCTTACAGAATAGGCAGAGAAAGTTAAATGAATGAAACACGCAGCTTTTTAAATATTACTGCTTACAAGCAATTCTATGAAAATAGCCTTAACTTAGGTGCAATAAATATTTTAGAATATTTTAGTTAGTATAAACGCATTCGGTGTCCTGAACCGTGGCGTAGTGGATTAGAGTGTGGCATTCCAATTCCTAGGGCGTGGGCTTAAGTGGATTTTCAGCTCATGTACAGGATTCAACTTTGTGAGACTTTGAGGTGCTACGATAGGTAGCGATCTGTAGTTTACGTAAACAGCTTCAATTGAGGCATGCACGGTGCTGACCACAACTCCAGTATCAGCTGGATGACCGTCCACCTTTGCTCAGTAAGAGTGAGGTCAACAGCTTGATTCATAGACCAAGACCCACAAGGGTTATCAGATTATACTTTTCAATGTGAATTCAATGGATTTGATCTTTCAAGATTACAAATATCAAAACTATGTTTACGTCATCGTGAATTGTGTTAAAATCCGAGCTCTAAGTATGGCAAAAAACAACTTAGTTAATGCGAAGACGGTTTTAACAGGGCATGTTACCTCTTACTGCTATATCACATTTATCCCCCAGACGAGTGCTCGAAATGGGCCGGTGTATGTCGGAATACCTTTCTGCATCAGCGAATTTCATAGCGATACTTTTTATTTTAGAAAATTCATACCGGTATGTTAGTTGTTATATTAAACACAAAGCAATAAGAATAGTACACCAAATCATACTCAATTTATGTTATTCGAATCACAATTCACACAATTTTGGATCAGACGGTACTTGCGCCTGCAGACGCATGCTACTCCATCAACAATGCAGTAATATCAACAAACCGTCTTTATCGGTTGGTAGTTTGTTAATGCCAAAGTTGTGTGATTGTACCAAGCGACATTCAATCTTAAAGAATAGAAAATTATCTCAAGTGGATCCGTTAGAAGTTAGTTTATAATCTGATAGCCAGTTTGTAAAGAAACACACAGAAGATAGTTTAAAAACTTGACTTATAAGAAAGATGAATACATTAGGAAATTTTATAATCAAAAAGAGAAAACTAATAGTGAGGGTCGGCTGATAAGTCCCGGGCCTCACACAGATATGGCACCACTAGGTCAGTTAGACGGTAGCATCGTAAAATTTAACTCTAGACTAGCTTGTATCCATAGTTACAGGTCAATAGCTTGTTTAGTTTTCGAATGACAGCATTTTAAACAAGACAACTTTAGAGTTTTCACGAAAATGGAGGATTTGGACAAACAAGCAGTGATTAAATACTTCCGTTTGAAAGGCTTAACGCCTAAAAAAATCAAGGAGGAAATGCACAGTACATTAAAAGACTCTGCCTCTTCCTATTCAATGATTAAAAGGTGGGTTGCAGAGTTTAAAATTGGACGAACAAACACTAGCGATGAGCCTCGCTCTGGACGCCCTGTAGAAGTGACAACTCTAGAGATCAATGAAAAAATTCATCATTTAGTGCTGGAAGACCGCAGATTAAAGTTGTTTGAGATAGCAGAAGCTGTAAACATATCAAAAGAACGTGCAGGTAATATTTTAAGTAATATTTTGGGCTTTCACAAGGTCTGTGCAAGATGGGTGCCGCGTTTGTTGACACCTGATCAAAAGTTGCAAAGAAAAAGTGTTTCTGTTAAGAATGTGGAGCTCTAACGTAAAAATCCCAGTGAATTTTGAGACGGCTTATTACCATGGATGGAACTTGGATACATCACTACACTCCAGAAAGTAAATCACAGTCAAAACAGTGAATTGCGCCAGGTGAACCAAAAAAGGCAAAGTCAATTTTGTCAGCTAATAAGGTTATGGCGAGTGTTTTCTGGGATGCACAGGGAATTTATTTTTCTTGATTACTTGAAAAGGGTGAAAGTATCACTGGTGACTAGTACGTAAGCTTACTGCAACGTTTGAGTGATGAGGTGAAAAGAAAACGACCTCATTTGAAAAAGCAAAAACAAACAAACAAACACATTTGTTTCATCACGACAATGCTCCGGCCCATCGTTCAGTCATTGCAATGGGGAAAAATGTGCGAATTAAAGTTGGAATTGCGTGAGCATCCACCCTATTTGCCAGATGTAGCACCCAGTGACCAACACTTGTTCCCATACCTCACAAAATTTCTTGGAGGACGAAGATTTCACAGCAACGAGGAGGCCATTGATGCGGTAAACAGCTATTTTGAGGACCTTGATAAATCGCACTACGGAGGTAGTTTAATTAAATTAGAACACCGATATGACAAATGTATTAGTCTTTCTGGAGACTATGTTGAGAAATAAAGCACTTGTTTAACTGATGTTTTCATTGAGAGGCCCGAGACTTATCAATTGTAGTAGTATAGTATACGTATATTGCAGTAGTTAATGATGGTACGGTTAGTGCTTCTAGTACTAACGTTTGTGTTTCTGAAACAACTGGTTTAAATTCAGAAAATTTTCCTACATATTGGAACCGAGTGCAATGGCTTCAGAAACTCAAAGAAAATTATTGGCTTATCATTCATAATGAGAAACTAGGTGGCAGGGGGTGTCGTGATGTGTGCTCTGCCGGTGATGTGGCCAAATTGCATGTTTAACTGGTGGATGCGACCGTCTAAGCAGCAGATTTTGCGATTTTCTGCAGACTATAAACAACATGAAACAAAAGGTATAACTAATTTTATCATAAGAAAGTATACCGACACTTATATATTTCATTTCGAATACTGCCCCCGATCCAGCAAATTTAACGATATATTTTCCGGGATGATAACTCCGAAAACGAATATTTACAATAACTCTACACCGTGTTTCCAATTCCAACAGATACTCAAGTAAACTGTACCGACCAACATATAGAACTTCAGAGTAAGTATACGGCCTGGAGTGGTGAAAGGGATGGAGCCCAATATGGCATTTCTTCAAAAGATCAAAAGATTTTATTTAATTTACCACGAGGAAAAACCACAGAGAAAGGAAACCCAACTGTTTTTTCAGCGCAAACATCATAAATAAATATACATATGATGATTTCACCATCTTTTTTATTTATTTTGCATAATATTTTACTCTCCCCTTCCCTTATAACATATATACAGTATTTTCTGAAAGGTATTTCAGCTAAAGAAAGCTCATATAGCAACCATCAGAGTATCTTTTCAAGCTATCTTCGCTGCTAACTTTATCATCACCGTTCTCGTCTCTTCCAGCTAATATTTGCTGAGAGAATGTCAAGTTTATGCCCTCGTAAAATGAGAAGCGTTGAAATATGTTCAAGGCAGTCTAGAAATATTTCTAAAACGAAAGTATACCACCATGAATTCCCATTAAAATACAGGCAGGGTGTATATAAATGAATATCGGGGTTTTAACTCTTTATAATATTTATTACATTCAACTTACAGTTATGAATGATATGTCAAATGAAAAAGCAACTCAAACAGTTTTACCAAGAAGCTTATAAATGTTCAATGTGACTACCCTTTGTCACACGGCACACATCAAGTCTATAGCCGAGTTCTTCCCAAACGTTGATAAGTGTGTATTCAGTAATTGTAGCAACAGCTGCTTCAATCCGGTTTCTTAATTCGTTGGACTGTACCAATTGTTTATTTTTATTTTCTTTTGCTCATTTATATTTGCTTCTTTTTTTCCTCCCAAATACCATGTATATACGTACATAGAACCTAGAGAGAGTATTGTATTCCACCTAAAAATTCGATACCACTATTTCACCCGAAGAAAAAAAAAACAAAAAAAAAACCACACAGTTTAGAGAAAGGTGCATTTGGGGGGGGGGCAGTGTAACTCAAAACGAATAGTTTTCTTAAAAATGGCTCTAACGATTTTAATTAAAATTTCGTATATAAAAAGATATAAGAAATAAAATGTATATCTTGGATTTTCTGGGAAAAGTCTCTGAATTCGTCTTCATTCTAAAATTTAGAATATTGACCCAGTTTTCAGGTTTTACACAAAAATATTTGATGATAGCACGCTGTTATTCTGGTGAAAATTCCATTATAAGGAGAATACAAAAAAAAAAAAACTCTTAAGGAAACCGCCACTGAATCTTCATGCACCCACTCTTGGAGTTGAGCTGTGGTTTCTCGTACCCCAAGGTCGTAATTGGCTAAACTATGAAGCCCAGGACTTAAAGTATTTAACACCATCGCAAACGCGAGTCAGTTTAATGCTGTATCGGCATGTTGCAATGGCGGCTCAATGGTTAGAGTAAGTGGACGGAGACAGATCCCGACTTTGGCGCAGCATTTTACTTTCTCTAAACGTAATATGTATATAGCGTATAGAGAAATTCAATACAGAGATTTCACCGGAAATTTATGTTTTGGAACCCCCTGAATACGAAAAAAAAGTTTTTTTTAGAAAACTGTTCGTATGTGTGTGTGTGTGTGTGTGTGTGTGTGTGTGTGTGTGTGTGTGTGTGTCTGTGGACAGCGTAGCTCAAAAACGAAAAGTTAGTTAAATATCAAACTTGGTATTTAAGTTACTAAGTATCTTCCACGGATGCGACACGAAGATTTTCAAGAAATTCCACCCCAAATACCCTTTACCCTGAATTTTGATTAAAATAACGCATATAAAAGATATTTACGTTAAAAATAAAATGTATATCTTGAATTTTCAAGGAATAGCCTCTGAAGACATATTTATTCTGGATGAATTTTGCATAACTGGTAAACCGTAAGATATAGACAAAAACTTACTACAAAAAAATCTGATGTGCTCACTCACATGACTTTCTCTAGCTACTCTACAAACAAACTTCTTACAAAAGATTATTCTTCTTTCTACACAATGCTAATCGAGATAAACATTAGCAGAGTGTTCTTATTACTTATTTCCTTAAAAGAAAAAGGAAACTAAAGGAATGCACTAAAGTGATAGTCATATGTTTTAAAAACTCTCGTTATACGGTTCTCATTGCAAATCGCTTCTTTGCTTGACCAGGAGCAGAACAAAAGAAAAACGGGCCCTTCCTGTCTGAGAAAAGTGTAAGTACCTTACAACTCAAGCCAATAACAAGGAATATCTTGAAAATGACAAACTCCACGAAAAAAACGTATATGGCACAAATTGTGTATTTTAACGAGATCTACATTTTTTTGTTTCGTAAGCTTTTGTCTATCTTTTACGGTTTTCTAGTTATGCAAAATTCATTCAGAATAAACAAGTCTTCAGAAGCTATTCCCAGAAAATTCAAGATGTACAATTTATTTGTGATGGAAATAACTTTAATATATGGTATATTAATCAAAATCGTTAGAGCTATTTTAAAGAAACACAAATTTTTCGAAAATTTTTCCATGTAAAGGGTAATTAGGGGTGGGGTATTTTCTTGAAAATCTTCGTGTCACATCCATGGAAGACACCAAACCTAAATACCAAGTTTTGTATTTAACGTTCTTTTCTTTTTTGAGTTATGCTTTCCACAGACACACAGCCATACACACACGAACCTTTTTCTGAAAATGCTTTTTTTATTCTCTCTACACGTACTATGTACATAGTGTCTAGAGAAGGTGTTGTAATGCACCCAAAAATTCGATACCGAGATTTCACCGGAAACACATTTTTGGGTCCCCCCGAATCCAAAAAATATGATTTGATCCATTCACATGACTTTCTATACAACTCTGCAACAAATTATTCTATTTACTTCATCTAATCGAGAAAAAATTAGCAGAAATAGTCTTATTACTTGTTTCCTTGTTAGTAGAAGCGAAATAAGGGAGTACCATAGGTTAAAGTGATAGTCAAAAGCTGGTTTCTCTGTGACTGAAGTTCTTTAGTTTGTAAGGACACGAGTTCACAAAGTCCTGTATGAGAAAAGTATAAGTTTTTATAGCTGAAACCAGAAACAAGGAATATCTCAAAAAGAATCAACTCCACGAAAGAAATGTATATCATAAATTGTGTGTATTAAGGTGCTCTACATTTGTTGTGTGGTAAGTTTTTGTCCATCTCTTACAGTTTAGCAGTTATGCAAAATTCCGTAAAATTCATCCAGAATAAAGTAGTCTTCAGAGGCTATTCCCAGAAGATTCAAAATAAACATTTTATTTGTCAGGTAAATATCTTTAATATAGGTACGATATTTTAATCAAAATCGTTAGAGCCATTTTTTAGAAAATCAAAATTTTCAACATTTTCAAATTGTCCATGTAAAGGGTAGTTGGGGGTGAGGGTTTTTTTTTCTCAAAATCTTCGTGTCGCATCCCTGGAAGATACTAAACTTAAATACCAAGTTTGGTATTTTACCGACTTTTCGTTTTTGAGTTATCGTGTTCACAGACACACGGACACACTGACACACGGGCACACGGATATACCCACAGGGACCTTTTTCTGAAAATAATTTTTTTTTGAATACAGGGGACCCTAAAACATATATTTCCGGTGAAATATCGGTATCGAATTTTTTGTTGGAGTGCAATACCTTCTCTATACCTATGTACATAGTACGTATAGAGAAAGTAGAAAAGCATTTTCAGAAAAAGGTCCGTATGTGTGCGTGTGTATGTGTGTCTGTGTGTCTGTGGACAGCATAGCTCAAAAACGAAAAGACCGTTGAATAACAAACTTTATATTTAAGTTTGGTATCTTCCAAGGATGCGACACGAAGATTTTCAAGAAAATCCCCCCACCCCCAACAACCCTTTACATGGAACATTTTTCGAAAATTTTGATTTTCTTAAAAATGCCTCTAACGATTTTGTTTAAAATACCGTATATTAAAGATATTTACCTTACAAATAAAATGTATATCTTGAATTTTCTGGGAATAACCTCTGAAGCTTACTTTATTCTGGATCAATTTTACGGAATTTTGTATAACTGCTAAGCCGTAAGAGATGGACAAAAGCTTACCACAGAAAAAACGTAGATCACGTCAAAACACACAATTTATGTAATATAAATTTTTTTCGTGGAGTTGATCGTTTTTTAGATATTCCTTGTTTTTCGTTTCAGCTTTGAAAAACTTAACCTTTTCTCATATAGGAATTTATCAATATAAACAAAGGAACTTCAGTCACATAGCAACCAGCTTTTGACTATCACTTTAACCTATGGCACTCACTTATTTCGTTCCTACTTACAAGGAAGCAAGTAATAAGACAATTTCTGCTAATTTTTTTTTCGATTAGCATGAAGTAAATACAAGCATAAGCTTTTTAACAATAATTTGTTTCAGAGATGTAGAGAAAGTCATGTGAATGGAACACATCAGATTTGTTTATTCAGGGGATCCTAAATCTCATATTTACGGTGAAATCTCGGTATCGAATTTTTGGGTGCAATACATTTTACATACGGGGCTAGAGAAAGTAAAAATGTATATCTCCTTAAAACACAGAATTTATGTCATATTCATTTTTTCGTGGAGTTGACCGTTTTCGAGATATTTTATGTTATTAGTTTCAGTTTTAAAATACTTAACTTTTCTCATACGGATACTTGTCAACTCCTGGCCACGAAAAGAAACAGATTTCAATTCCATAGCAACCACATTTTAAAACATTTGACTGCCACTTTAGACTAGTGTAAGTACTTCTTTATTTCCTTTCTACTTACAAGGAAGCAAGTAATAATGTTTTGCTAATGTTTGTCTCGATTAGATGAAGTAGGTAGAAAAATAAGCTTTTTATAATGTGAATGGAACACATCAGCTGTTGTTGATATGTATGCCTAACCTCGCCGGTTCTAGATCATTATGCAATAATTTCATAAATAACGGAGTGAGATAGTTGAAATTAATTTGTCACTTGGGTTTAAAAAGCTAACTGCAACATCGAGTAAGCCAGCTATTGAGTAATATGAGTCAGAATTAAACTGCTCGGTATTTGGCTTTCTGTTCATGAGACACTTGAGCAGGAAAAGTGGGCATAAAAAGGACTAGGCCATGGTAATGGCACAAATAAACAGTCATATCGACATTGGGCCCACTCATCCTCAAACAGAAGTATTGAAACCTACGTGTTGGAAGCAAGCAGGTATGTGGAGAGAGCGGCCGTGAGACGGTCCAGTTGTCACAACTCCAGATGAAATATGGTCACCTCTGGCAGTGACATCAGGTGCAACAGGTGGCCGTGTTAACCTCACTTACCTATTATTTAGGTATTGCTGTGAAGGAATTTCATTTGATCTTGACCTGCTTTATCAGCACAAGCTCCGTATCTGGACACAACTGTAGCCTTACATAAGCAGATTTATAAGGACAATAAGTAACCCTTTCAAAACATATTTGGAATTCTGTTGTAGAAAATTATAAACTAGTTAGTAATTATGTAATTTTACATTAATATATAATGTTATGCTTTCTTGCACTTTTATTTTCTCTGCTTAGTTCATAATACAGAGGTGGAGAAGTTAATGCATTCTATACACAATTTCCATTCCCAGATTTCACTGGAAACACACGTTTAAGGCTCCGTTAAACTTCAAGAAATTGGCGGTACTATAATCTATTTAGAGGAATTTGTTATGTAATCGATAGTCCGCGTTGACGTGGGACCTGTTGCTTTATTTATAGCTATTTCATGAATATTGAATTCTGGCAGATGAAATTATACTTTGTGTGTATGTGTCAGTGTGTCCGTGTGTCTATGAACACGATAACTCAAAAACGAAAAGTAGGCAGAATAGCAAACTTGGTATTTAAGTGTAGTATATTCCAAGTGTGCGAGAAGAAGCTGTTCAACAAAATCCCTCCACCCTAAAATACCTTTTCCATGGAACAGTTTTTGAAAATGTTGATTTTCTAAAAAATGGCTCTAACGATTTTTATTAAAGTATCGTATCTATATTTAATATTTTACATGATAAATAAAACATTTTTGAGTTTACTGGGAATAGCCTTTGAGGTCCTCTTCGTTCTTTTGCATAACAGGTAAACCTTAAGAGATACACTAAAACTTAGCACTGAAAACGTATAGACCTCGTTAAAACACACAGTTTATGGCATATAACGTTTTTCTTGGAGTTGACCATTTCCGATTTATTTATTGTTATTGATTTAAATGTTACAAAACTTATACTTTTATCAAACGGGACGTCGTCCGTGTCTCTTTTGTTTTACTCCTGGTCATGCAAAGAAGCGAATGTCAATGATAATAGCATAGCGATAGTTTTTAAAACATTTGAATGTCCCTTAAGTTACCTTCTACTTACAAGGCACTAAGTAATAAGACAAATCTGCTAATATTTGTCTCGATTAGAATAGAGTAGCTAGAAAAAAATCTCTTGTAAGAATTCTGTTTGCAGAACAGGTAGAGAAAGTCATGTGAATGGAATACATAAGATTTTTATCAACTCATCACGGATTAGGAGTGGAGTTTCTCCTGTTCTGGCCTCACATGCACTTCGTCACCTCTTCTTCCAATTGGTTGTCTACATTCTACACATACATAGTAGGTAGAGAAGATACTGTATTCTGCCCAAAAAAAATCTGATGTGTTCCATTCACATGACTTTCTCTACATCTCTGCAACAAATTATTCTATTTGCTTCATCTAATCGAGAAGAAATTAGCAGAAATAATATTATTACTTGCTTCCTTGTTAGTAGAAGCGAAATAAGGGAGTACTATAGGTTAAAGTGATAGTCAAAAGCTGGTTTCTATGTGACTGAAGTTCCTTTGTTTGTATGGATAGGAGTTGATAAATTCCTGTATGAGAAAAGTATGTTTTTCAAAGCTGAAGCCAAAAATAAGGAATATCTAAAAAAACGATCAACTCCACGAAAAAAAAATTATATAACATAAATTGTGTGTTTTAACGTGCTCTACACTTTGTGTGTTTTAAGTTTTCGTCCATCTCTTACGGTTTAGCAATTATGCAAAGTTCCGTAAAATTCATCCAGAATAAAGTAGTCTTCAGAGGCTATTCCCAGAAAATTCAAGATATACATATTATTTGTCAGGTAAATATCTTTAATATACGATATTTTAATCAAAATCGTTAGAGCCGTTTTTAAGAAAGTCAAGATTTTCAAAAAATTTTCCTTGTAAAGGAAAATTGGGGTGAGGGAATTTTTTTTTTTTTTTAAATCTTCGTGTCGCATCCTTGGACGATACCAAACTTAAATACCAAGTTTGGTATTTGACGGTATTTTCGTTTTTGAGCTATGCTGCCCATAGACACACACACACACACACACACACACACACATACATACATACATACAGACACACACGGACATGTTTCTAGAAATGCTTTTTTTTGGATTCAGGGGGTCTCAAAACATATATTTCCGGTGAAATCTCGGTATCGAATTTTTGAGTGCAATACAATACCTTCTCTATACACTACGTACATAGTACGTATAGAGAAAGTAAAAATCGATACCGAGATTTCACCGAACACATGTTTTTTGTTTGTATGTTGTTTTTTTTTTTGTAGTTTTTAACGTCCTTTAACCTGGTTGGTCATATCGGAAGATGAATGACATTGGTGAAATGGTGTTCAAATGATCCCGGGGTCCATGGAGCTTAAAGTTACTCAACCGTCTTCTCAGGATAAGGTAAAACCTCGGAAAATACCTTATCCGGGTAACTCACCCTAAGCGAGATTCGAACTCACGACATTTTGAATGTGAGGCAGACACGCTACCACCAGGCAGGCGTTTTAAGGTGCCCTGAGTCCATAAAAACTTTTATAGAAAATGATCTGTGTATGCGCGCGTGTGCGAGTGTGGTCAATGGACAGCATAGTTTAGTGTCTTCCAAGGATACCACACGAAGATTTTGAAGAAAATTTTCCCAACCAAAGTACCGTTTATATGGAAAAAATGTATTTTTTTATAAAAATGGCGTATATTAAAGATATTTACATCACAAATAAAATGTATATTTTGAATTTTCTTGGAATAACCTCCGAAGATCATTTTGGACGAATTTTGCTGGATTTTGCATAGCTGGTAAACCGTAAGATAGAAATTTACTGCACAAAATATGTAGATCTCATTAAAAAACATGCCTTATTTATGTCATATACGTTTACTTTGTAGGGTTGACGTTTCCGAGATATTCCTTGTTATTGGTTTTAGTTTTAACTACCTAACTTTTCTGAAACGAAAATCCACATTTCGTTTCATTTCTCTTTTGTTTTACCGTTGGCCATGCAGAGCAACTCGAACTTCAATTCTTCACATGACAACTAGCTTGAAAAAGATTTGAGTACCGCTTTAGAGTAGCGTATTTCCTTACTTCCCCTCTGCTTAGAAAGAACCAAGTAATAACACAATCTCTGCTAATGCTTATCTGGATTAGTAAAATGTACGTAGATAAAAGAATAATCTTTTGTAAAAATAGTTTGTTTGCAGAACAGGTAGGAAAGTCATGTGTCAATATTTTGACATAGATAGGAGGAAATATTTTATTGTGACTGTTATTTCTTATTTCTTCATTTTTACTTTTTCTACCGCGTGCTATGTACATAATAGGTAGAGGAGTCATTCATTGTATTCCACCCAAAAATTCGCTGTTGAGATTAAATATACTTTTGAAGTTTCCTGAATCAAAAAATGCATGTGTGTATGTGTGTGTGTGTGATTTTATCAAAATGGCTCTAATGATTTTGATTAAGATATAAAGTTTATAGTAATTTCGTCACAGATAAACATTAATAACTATAGAGTTTGTTTCATCGTTTCTAGCAACCTATGATGATTATTTCCTTTAATTCCTAGGTGGAACATAGGGCCGCAACAAATCTTCGAACTGTTGAAGATCTAACTCTATTCCTTGACAAGACTCGTATCTACTTCCATGATCTATTCATTTCGCTTCAACTGTTCTTCTCCAAGTCCTCGGTCTTCCAGTTCTTCTTTCTCCGAGTGGATTCCATTCCAATACCTATCTAGCTATATTTCCACGATCCTTTCTCAGTATATGCCCAGTCCTTGTCCATTTACACTTCTTTATTTCTCTATTAGCTGGCAACTGGTTTGTTATTTCCCATAATATACTGTTGCTAATATTTTTGGCCATCAAATTCTCAAATGTGTCTTAGACATCGATTGCAGTTTTCTATTTACCTCTTGTGCCATTTTCCAGGTTTCACATCCGTACAATACAGATAATACATTTGGTTTAAAAATTCTAATTTTAGTATTTCTTTGAATAGTCTGTGAATTCCATAATGCTCTCAGATGTGAGAAAACAACCTATAGTGAGAACATAAACAAAAATCGTTTTCCAACGCGAACTTTTGTACCCCAATACGTATCTTTCTTCTTTAAAATGCAAATAATTTCGAATGAAATTTGTGGGAACAGATTAGTCAGAGCACCCAGCATGTGAATCTGTAAAATATTCTAAAAATTGAAATGTATGTGTATACCTAGGGAGAGAGTATGATATCAGCGTTAATAAATAATTCAGTGGGATAACGGCTAACTAGCTGGTGCTCTGAGATCAATATCGGCATTGCAATCAGCGAAAATATAGCTATTCTCGCGTTGAGCAACTCGCAACGATGATTTATGATGCTACACAACCTTTTCCATTAAAATGGCACTGTTACTTAGTTAAGCTATGAAGTTTTTCATGGTCGATTTTCCGAATGAGTAAATCAAAACTTTTCTGGTCGTCCTGTGTGTAGTACCTGGAAACTTACAATGGTTTCGCTGCTGCAATTGCATCCATTGCATCATTGCAGAGAAACTTAGGATAGTAGGTATCATTTTTACTCTCTCTCTCTCTACCTAGCACATAGTTAATAGGTAAAGAAGTAATGCCTTCTACCTAAATAATTGATACTGAGATTTCACTGGAAATACACGTTTTAGGGCCCCTGAATAAAAAAAACATTTTTAGAGAAAAGTCAGTGTTTATGTGTGTATGTGAGTTTGTGTTCGTGAGCACGAAAATTAAAAAAAAAATCTGATGTGTTCCATTCACATAACTTTCTCTATATCTCTGTAACAAATGATTGTTAATAAGCTTATTCTTTTATTTATTTCATGCTAATCGAGAAAAATTAGCAGAAATAGTCTTATTTCTTGCTTTATTGTAAGTAGAAGCGAAATAAGGCAGTAGCATAGGTTAAAGTGAAAGCCAAAAGCTGGTTGCTATGTGACTGAAGTTCGTTTGTTTGTATGGACATGAGTTGACGAATTCCTGTATGAGAAAAGTATAAGTTTTTCAAAGCTGAAACCAAAAACAAGGAATATCTCAAAAAGGATGAACTCCAAGAAAAAAAAAAAATATATATATATATATATATATATATATATATATATATAACATAAATTGTGCATTTTGACGTGCTCTACATTTTTTGTGTGTTAAGTTTCTGTCCATCTTTTACGGTTTAGTAGTTATGCAAAATTCATCCAGAATAAAGTAGTCTTCAGAAGCTTTCCCAGAAAATGCAAGATTTACATTTTATTTGTCAGGTAAATATCTTTAATACACGATATTTTAATCAAAATCGTTAGAGCCATTTTTTAGAAAATCAAAATTTTCGAAAAAAGTTCCATGTAAAGGGTAGTTGGGAGTGGGGGATTTTCTTGAATATCTTCGTGTCGCATCCTTGGAAGATACCAAACCTAAATACCAAGTTTGGTTTTTAACGGACTTTTCGTTTTTGAGCTATGCTGCCCAAAGACATACACACACAGTCAGTCAGACAGACACACACTCGGACATTTTTCTAAAAATGCTTTTTTGGGAATCAGGAGGTCTCAAAACATGTATTTCCGGTGAAATCTCGGTATCGAATTTTTGGGTGCATTACATATCTTCTCTACACAATATGTACATAGCACGTATAGAGAAAGTAAAAATGATGAGTTCGTTGAATGCCAAGCTAGATATTAACGTTCAGCATCTTCCAAGAATACGACAAGCAGATTTTCAAGGAATTACTCCAATCCTAACTACTCTTTAGGTATATGGAAACATTTTCAAAAATGTTATTTTCTCAGAAATGACTCTAATGGTTTTAATTAAAATATCAGATACTAACCACGATTGCATGAGAAATAAAATCTATATCCTACCATGTACATAGTGCTAGAGAGTGAAAAGATAAATAAAACACAAAATCTGATGTGCTCTATTCACATGGCTTTCTCTACATCTCTGTAACAGATTTATTTTAATAAGTGGAATGGATTGCACCAAGTAGTCTTCAGAGGCTATTCCCAGAAAATTCAAAATAGACATTTTATTTGTCAGGTAAATATCTTTAATATACGATATTTTAATCAAAATCGTTAGAGCCATTTTTTAGAAAATAAACATTTTCGAAAAAAGTTCCATGTAAAGGCTAGTTTGGAGTGGGGGGATTTCTCTTAAAACCTTCGAATCGCATCCCCGGAAGATACTAAACTTAAATACCAAGTTTGGTATTTTACCGACTTTTCGTTTTGATTATCGTGTTCACAGACACACGAACACACACACGGACCTTTACTGAAAACGTTTTTTTTATCCAGGGGACCCTAAAACATATTTCCGGTGAAATCTCGGTATTGAATTTTTTGCTGGAGTGCAATACATTCTCTATACACTATGTACATAGTGCGTATAGAGAAAGTATTAAAAATGTAATAATTAAAAAACAAAGAAATAACAATTAAACTAATGCAGATATCTATAATAACTGAATCTTATCTTTTATATTACATAAAATGCTGAAAATGCTTCCTCGTGCTTCAACCACTTGAGACTTTTATCTGTGGATCAATCTAAGGGGAAAAGTGTACGCAAATAACCCCAAAACTTTAGAAGGACAACATTCGTAATGCCATTTTGAGTATTGATGCCGCAGAGTAGCGCAAAGTATATATTAACAGGTTAGGGCGCGCGCAAGAGTGGCTGATGCCTAAGGAGATCCTTTTCAGCAGCTAATGTATCATAATTTAGTAAATATAGGTCTTTCTATTGGTTTATTTTATACTTCATTATTACCTAATTATTACATGTTTATCTATTTGTTACTCGTGGCGGGCAACAATTCGTGTGAGATTGGCGGGTCAACATTTTGTACAGGCTGCTTATTCCTTCTAGAGGAATGATCTTTAGCGAAGATACAGTGAGCTAGCCTAACTTTGATAATCATATCTGCAAATAATTTATGTTACAATAACAAACTACTCTGCTTCATTATGAATATTTCTCGAGAATACAGCTGACTGCGAAGTGTTGTGAGTTAAGAGTTTATGCAATTACCAGTGTTTTATCAAGAAATGCTTAGTTACTAATGAAAAATGACAGCAATTCAGAAGAAGAAGATGAGGGGAAATGTCGGGAATAGAAGAAATACAACAAAAGCAAGTGTAAGCAGTAACCGAGGTTGAGAGTGAATGCGTGTGACTGACATCACTGGAAGTGTGATATTCCCTTTGTAGTGACTACTATACTACTCCAGTGAAGAAACATGAGAATAATATACACAACATCTGACTGCCGTTCCTGCTCCAGTAAAGGTAAGTATCTCGCATCTAACCTCTCATTTAAAAATGGCATTTGCCAAGAGCTGGTGCGCGACCTATACTCGGGGCCTATTTTTCGTGTGTCACCCAGTAGAAGACAATTGTGTGAATATGTCTTCAGAATGTATACCCACAGATGCCTTGGAAAATTTGAATTATCGACCGAGAAAGAAAGAAGGGACCAGGGACGTCCATGGAACAGGTGGATACAGCAGCTATAATAATTGGAGCTGGAACGAACCAATAAGATTTAATCCCTGAAAGCAGAAGAACAAGAAGTTTTAAAGATTGGACAATTTATGCACAAACTATTTAAGATATTTACGCGTGTCGTTGTATACCATAGCGTGAGCCGTCACTGTCTTTTCCTGAATTTGCGAAAGAAGTGCAAAGAAAATAAGAAGTGAGCGACAAGATAACGGTGCAATTGACATGCCCCCTGCGAACAGTGTAGCGTCATATGGTAAGATATTTCATGGTTCACGGGAACCACTGACAAAACTATTTCATGCAACAGTAGACTTAAATTATTGCGGAAACGTCATCTGTATGCAGTAGTGATATCACTGCCTTAAAAAGTTGACATTAGCGTTATTGAGGTCGAACCAAAGTCCTCTGTGTTTGTAGAAAAATGAAATATTTGGAGTAAATGCTATTATTGGATGTGTGTGTGAATGTTATGGAGGTGTATTCCATACTGCAGTCATTTGCTTATTGTACGTCAGACCCCTGGAGGAGAGGATGACATCCGACAGAGAGAGCTGATGTGGAGGGTCGCTAACAGTTCACAAGTAGTTCTTCATTTAGAGGGGAACGCCAGCAGCCCGTGACTCAGTCACGGATAGACCACGTGAGTCCGCAGAGAACCGCGCCGTGACGTTTTTTTTTTTTATTTTTTTTATAGTGTTTAACGCCCACTTTATCTACTTATGGCACCGTAGGCGGGCACACTGATGATACATAAATGATGATGGAGCATCGGTGGAATGCGATGGCGGGGAAAACCGGAGTACCCGGAGAAAACCCGCCCCAGCGCTGCTTTGTCCACCACAAATCTCACATGCGGTCACTTGGGATAGAACCCCGGCCATCTAGGTGAGAGGCGAGCGGTCTAACCACTCGGCCACGGCGCAGCCCACGGAGTGGTTAGACCATTCACCTAGGCGGCCCAGGTTAGATCCCAAGCTACCCCATATGGGATTTGTGGTGGACAAAGTGGTGCAGGGATGGGTTTTCCCCGGGTTCTCCGGTTTCCCCGACCATCGCATTCCACTGGTGATCCGTCTTCATTCCATGATCAACAATGTCATCGCCTGCGGTGTCATTTATAGTATAAGGGGACGATAAACACTATAAAAAAACAGCGCCATCCCACCTTTTCCATCTTCCTTTTTCCAGAGCGCAGTCTCCTCCAAGAAATGGTGCCTCTGTTGCAGTTCTCGTAGAAATTTAAAACTCTGATTTTCTCAAAAGTGGCTCCTACGATTTTTTTTTTTTTAAATATCACATTTTGAGATAATTTCATGACAAATGAGGTGCATATATTAAATGTTCTGGGAATAGCTCTGAAGTCCTCTTCATCTGATTAAATTTTGCAAATGGTAAACGTAAGAGACGAAACGCTACTACGCAAAAATGCAGACAGTTATGTTAGAATTTTTATTTTGTGTGTATAAAGCTAACCATTATCGATATTTCTTGGAATTGATTTAAATTTTCCAATACTTTCCAAATGGGATATCGTTATTCGTCTTTTTTCATACTGTCATGCAAGGAGAACGGAATTTCAATGGAAATACATAGCGACCCGCTTAAAAAAACCGGTATCGCTTTAGCCTAGGATATTCCCTTATTCCCCTATTATCTACTGGAAAAATGATATAAAACTATTTTGCTATGGTTGATCTCGATTAGCATGAAATAGATAGAAGAATAAACGTTATGAGAAGCATTCATTGCAGAATCGGTAGAGAAACTCGTATGAATGTAACACATCCATTTTTTTAAATTCTTAAATCAGACTTTAGCCCTAGTATTCTCTTCCTAGGAGTAACATGCTAGACTCTGGTTCCCAAGGTCGCGGGTTCAAACCCAGCTTTTTTCGGACTAAAGATACTTAGAATGGCTTCCTTCGGAAGGAAAGTAAAGCCAGTGGTCCCGTGACATAGATTTACGGCACATAAAATAGAAGATAAAGAAGCCCCTGAGTAAATTAAGCGATTTTTTACGCCCGATATAGAATGAGACGCTAAGAACCATAGCAGTTAAAGAGCGTTCATAAATAAAACGCAATTTCATTTTTCTCTCTACAAACATTGTTTTGCGGAATCAGTTACGATAGATTTTGTGTACAGTTATAAAGCGCTGCTGACTTCAGCATGTGTAGTTTTGCCAAATTTCTATTTTGACCCCCTCCCCCCAGCACACACACACACACACACACACACACACACACTCGCTACCATAAGGTAATTTACGTTACATTTCCTTCAAAATAATTCCCTTCCGCAGTGACACACTTCATGTACTACGTGTAAAGAGACTGGAAGCTCTCCTGGAAGCCATTTTCAAATATCTAACGTGGTGCCCTTGTCGCATGTACAGTAATTTCTTCAGCGTTCGAAAATGTTGATTGAAACGTTTATCCAGTCATAACCTGAGTTGAAAAAAATGGCGCGTTATGTATGGACACTCTTTAATCACTGTGGTTCTCAGCGTCCCATTCTAAATTGGGCGTGAAAGACCGCTTAATTTTGCTCAGAGGCCTCTCTATCAGGCTTGAGGTGCTTTTCCTTGCCGTAAATCTACGGCACAGGATCAACGGCTTAACTTCCCTTCCGAAGAAATCCATGCTAAGGATTTTAACCCCCGACAAAATTCATCGTCCTCCGCCGGGTTTAAACCCGGGCCTTGGGTGTACGAAGTTAGCATGGTAACCATTACACCACGGAGGGCGACAAACTTGAGGTGTTTTTATCGCTGATTCACCATAAACTTCTTCGATCATTCTCAGTGTGTCTGAAGGAGATTTTTGTTAACAAAACACAAACTTTATGTTCAAATGTGCTCCGTTGTCAATATTATGAAAATAACTAATTGCCAAGCAAAGGCAACAACCATTATTATCAAGAAAATTGAAATGAAGAATCGTCATGGACGTTACAAACACCTAAAAATAAAATATTCGTTGCTTTCGTATACCTTAAAGAGGAAGTAAACGATTCTGGGGACGTTTTGAATCTAGGGTCACACACACACACACACACACACACACACACACACATACACACACGACTCGGCTACGAAGAACGCATAACCCAATGACGTCGAAACACATGTTCATGCTATTTTTACACGCTGGTGGAGCCGACATAAATGCATATTATTATTTACATATTTTCATCAATTTAAATGCTGATAAATTGCTGTTTATTTGCATACGTTGGCAGGATACCACCACAGAGCCTGTTATGTGTCATCAAGCGGACTAATGGACAGTTAATGGGTGTGTGAAATTGAATATGAAAATTAAGCTTGCTGCTATATGAATTATGAGTGATTGAATTTTGTAATCAATAACTGTGGCAATATTAGGCAATTATTAACGCTATAATTATGTAGTATCAGCTTATATCTGAGAAATTTTAATGGGATATTTTTGACCCACTCATCATCAAAATATATCGTTAAAACTCACAGATTATGAGACTTTATACTTACTTGAAAGATCTTATGTGTAGCAGTCACCCAATGTGCTCTACCCACTCTTCTATCCACACAGTACTATTTATTTTCATACCTGTTGTACCAATTATACTTAAATTATAAAATTTCTCTTCGTTGTGACATGATTTCTGATATGGCCATCTTAAATACGCCATCTTTGGGTGGGACAGTTCTCACCACGATATCATGAAAATTCGCATATATAAGCTGAAAAAATCATCATAATTTTCTCTACATATCGGTAGCAAACTATTGTTGAAACGACATTACTTCATGATAATGGAGATAAACATTAGTAGAAAAGATCTCATTACTTGCTTTCTTTACAAGTGGAAGGGAAATAAGGGAATACACTAGGCTAATGCGATAGTCAAATCTTTTAAAAGATGGTTGCCACGTGAATGTTTCTTTGCGTGGCCAGGAGTTGACAAATTACCGTATAGCAAAAAAATTTAAGTATTTCGAAATTGAAACCGATAACAAGGAATATCTCAAAAATGGCCAAACTCACGGGAAAAAATGTATGGCATAGCTTGTGTGATTTAACGTGATCTACATTTTTTGTATAGTATGGCCTATCTCTCACGGTTTACCAGTTATGCAAAATTCAGCAAAATTCATCCAGAACAAAGAGATCTTCAGAGGCTATTCTCAGAAAATTCAAGATGTACATTTTATTTTCCATATAAATATCTTTAATATACAATATCTTAATCAAAATCGTTAAATTTTTTAGAAAGTCAACATTTTCGAAATTTTTTCTACATAAGGTTAGTTTGCGTGGGGGAATTTTCTTCAAAATCTTCGTGTTGAATCCTTAGTGAGACTAAATTTAAATACCAAGGTTGTTATTTTACCGACTTTTCGGTTTTGAGATATTGTACACAGGTACACACACACACTCGGAATTTTTCTATAAATGCTTTTTTTTTTTCTTTTTTTTTTTTTGGATAAGGGTACCATAAAACGTGTATTTCCGGTGAAACCTCGGTATCGAATTTTTGGGGTGAGTAAAATATATTCTCTGACTATGAACCATGTATTATGTAGAAAAAGTAAAAAGTACAAAATTGTTAAGTTAGTACACTTTTAAAATAAATCAACACGGTGCCTGCAAACAATAATAGCTGGAAGAGAAATGTGAAAATGGTCAATTTGTTAAAGATTGACTGGGAATATATTACCATGTTAGTTTTAGCTGTTTACCTTCTAGTAGAATATAGAAAATGAAAATCTCGGAGAGTAAAACTCGTTCTTGGCGTTGAGACTGCCACCTTCTACGACGTCGCATTTTCAGAAATTTAAAGCATAAATGACTGTAAACCCTTCTCTGGCGAGAGCAGCAAATTTCTTTGTCCGGCTCTAATTGCTTTCTCTTCTGGCTAAATTCTATCACCAACCAGTCCTAACGACCGTCTCTTCGGAAAACCCGCACATGCGCAAAGACCTCAATTCGGGCAGCGCTCGCAAGATTCTAAATTATTTACATAAAAGCTTATTGTTCTCTCTACACCAGATATCTTACGGAGGCATTCGGGAGGTCGTGGGTTCGATTCCCGCGGCCGACTTCTCGGACCCATTGCTTTTGGGGAATTTCTCGGGTCACTAAGCTGGAGAGGTTTCTTCATTTCTTCGAACTTCCTTCTCTTCGTTTCATCTCCATTTCATTCCTACCGGCCTCTTTTAGGAGTTGAAAGTGTCGATGTGACTGCAGCGGTGGCGTCCCACCGCGATGGTGAATGCACTTTGGAAATACAGCTCTTTGCAGCTCTTGGAGTCGTCTGTAGGACTGGGGTGTTGATTCAGACCTTTGGCGCGGACCCCTAGCGTTGCCCGCGTGAGATGAAGAACTGCTTGGAACCCATCAAGGTGACTTTTCCCAGCGGTCGGTTTCGGTTTCCCGTTGATTACTTTCATGTCATCCTATTCTCCTAGGGTTTGACATACAATAAGCTTATGTGGAACTCTCTCTGGAATGATACACACACACACACACACACACACACACACACACACACACACCAAGTGTCCGATAAAAGGTTACAGTATTTAGAGGTTTACAATATTTATGTTACAAAAGAATAAAAACAATTCCTATATAAATATTGGTCGTAAACCTAATAGCTACCTTATGTGTCATTGTCTTATTTTGTAGAAGTAGCATATCCTGCACTCAGAGCATTTGGCACGAAATGAATGAGAACACACAAGTTAGTTACACTACATCATACCCGCCCATTTTCATCATAGGGTTACGTGACAACTAACACGAGTCTTTCATGTGTGATGGATTGGTCGGGGAGGACCAATACCTTGGCCTTCACGACCAGCTGATGTTATATTGTTAGCTTTAGGGACATTTATAGACCACACAGTTCTAAAGGATGCCCATAAATTACGAAAACGTGTGCGACGCAATCCGGCAACAACCAGAGGTGTTCCGGAGAATGCATGATTCCACGGAAGGCTGAGTTGCAATGGATGCTGGCCATATCGAGCACATATTGTGACGAGTAGATCAAGCACACGATAATCATTGATGGCAGTGTAATAGATCATGACACAGTAGATATTCAGTTTGGAAATGTTTATAATAACTGTTTTTCTTTTTTTGTTGCATAATACCGCCTCTGTAAATATTGGAATTTCCCCCCTGACACTGCGTAGCTCTCGAGGGTAGAGTGGTGACGGATATTCACAAACATGTGGACATGAGTGCGATAAACTCTGTTTCTGATGCTATCGCAGACCTACACTATGAAACTCATTTAACCGATAAACCATGCTTTTGCCAGGGGAAGTATAATAAAACAATCTGATGTGTTTCATTCGCATGACTTTCTCTACATAACTGTAACAAATTATTGTTAGTAAGCTTATTCTTTTTCATACTAGTTGAGATAAACATTAGCAGAAATGGTCTTATTACTTAGTTCCTTTAAACCGACAGTCAAATGTTTTAAAATTTGGTTCCTATGCGATTGCAATCCGATTCTTTGCGTGGCCAAGGGATTGACAAGTTCCCGTATGAGAAAAGTTCAAGTACTTTACAACTGAAACCAATAATAAAAAATATCTCGAAAACGGGAACTCCACGAAAAAATGTATATGACATAAATTGTGTATTTTAAGGAGAAATACATTTTTTGTAGCAGCTTTTGTCTTCTCTTACCATTTACCAGTAATGCAAAATTCAGAAAAATTCATCCATAATGAAGAGGTCTTCAGAGGCTATTCCCTGAAAATTTAAGATATACATTTCATTTGTCATGTAAATATCTTAATATAAGAGATTTTAATCAAAATCGTTGGAACCATTTTTGAGAAAAACAAAAATTTCAAAATTTTTTCCATGTAAAGGGTAGTTTGGGGTGGAGGGATATTTATTGAAAATCTTCGTGTTACATCCTTGGAGGATATTAAACTTAAATACCAAGTTTGGTATTTAATGGTCTTTTTGTTTTTGAGCTATGTTGTCTACAGGCGCGCGCGCGCGCGCGCACACACACACACACACACACACAGACCTTTATCTAATTTTTTTATTCGGGGTACCCTAAAACGTGTATTTCCAGTGAAATTTCGGTATCGAATTTTTGAGTGGAAAGCAATACCTTCTCTATACACCATGCACATAGTACGTGTAGCGAAAGTAAAATAATATGTTCCATCACACGACGTTTTTTTACAAACAAACTAATCTTACAAAAGATTATCCTTTTATATAAATCATAACAATCGAGATAAACATCAGCAGAAATTGTCTTAGCATTTGCTTTCCTGTACATATAAGAGAAATACGAGAATACATTAAGCTAAAGCGATAATCAAATGTTTTAAAAGCTGGTCGCTATGTGATGCAATTGATTTTGGTTATCTATGCATGCCAAGAGTAAAACAAAAGAGATGTGAAACGAATGACGATTCTCCCTTTGAGAACAGTTTAAGCTTTTTAAATTTGAAAAACTAATAATAATGAATATTTTGCAAATAGTTAACTCTAAAAAAAAAACTATATTACACATTAATTGTGTTTTAATGAGTTCTGCGTAATTATGTGATAAGGTTTTATGTATCTCGTACGGTTTACCAATTATGCAAAAGTAATCCAGAATGGTGAGGTCTTTGATATTATTGCCAAGATATTCTATATATACATTTTATTTGTGGAGCAAATCTTTTTAATATATAGTATTTTAATCAACATCTTTACAGCCATTTTTGAGAAATCGAAAATGTTGAAAAATCATCCATGTACAGCGGAGTTTAGGGTGGAGGATTTAGTTAAAAATCTTCGTATCGCAACTTTGGAAGATACTAAACTTAAATACCAAGTTTGGTATTTAATAATTATTTCGTTTTCGAGTTATGCTATTCACATAGACACACACGCAAGCACACACACACATATGCGGACCTTTTCGGTGATATTTCGGTTTCGAATTGTTTGGAACATAATACCTTTCCTACCTATTATTTATATTGTACGGTGTAGAGAAAGTAAAAATTCAATTAACATAGATTTTTATATTTTGTATTTTTATTTCTACAACAGAGGGAGAGTTTTGTTTTCTGCAAGATTGGGATATTTTAATTCATTATTTCATGCAATAATTGTTCATATCAACTGGTCATTGACGAAAAGGAGAAGGCTTAGGTCATTAGGCTAAATGCCACTAGTGTCAAGTTCTATATTTATGACGAACACATGTTTGACTCTTTTTTCTTCATTCAATAAGAATGACCTGGTTTTAAAGCTACGACCCATACAAATTTATTATGTATTTCAATAATTTTCCCCAATCTTCCTGAAGATCTAGGTCATGATATAGGCCTTAAGAGTTGAAATGGTCATAGTTTCTTTGATAATAAGAGTGGTTAGAGCTCTAGTTCTTATATTCTTGAGAATGTTGACAGTTACAATTAAATCCGGTTTATTGGGCAATCGCTTCTTTTCCGATGTAGAAGGTTTGTCTAATTCTAAAAAGGGAAATAGTTAATTCTGATTTATTTAGACATATTCCAATTATATGACCTCGATTTCTAAATTATTAGGTTCTAATCCCTGTTATTGGATTGACCTGCCTATTACCGTACGTGCAGTGATGTGTTCCATTCTCATGACCTCCCTCCACATCTCTGTAACAAATTATGCAACAAATCTTCTCTGTACTTTGTGTTAATCGAGATAAACATTAGCTGAAATGTTCTTATCAATTGCTTTCTTGTAAATAGAAGTCCATTATATTATCCAACACCATCTAAAACGTATTTTTGAATTACTTAAAATAATTACTTACCAAAATGAAGATGTTCGTTGTGGAATTTTGGAGAATCTGAGAGCTATAATTTGTATCAAACATATCTAAGGATAAAACATTCCGTAACTGAAATGCTTATGGAAAGATAGACTTTGGAGTTAAAAACCAGATAAAGTAGTAGTACTAGTAGTAAGACATTTATTGCCCAACATTTTTAGTATACACTTGAAATTTACAACGATCGCATCGGTCTCATGGCCGTACACACTTTTTTTTTCCTAGGACATTTACAATAAAATATTTCTTAAGTATTAAAGATATACATTTAGTTATTGCAAAATAACAATAGATAAGTGAAAAGATACATACTAAAGAATTAGGGATAATTACAACGAATTCAACTATAAACTTTGCATTATGTAGGTATAATATATCTGACGATTAAGAATAACCACACCCTCACTCTCTTGTACCCTGTCCTCTCTCCCTTTCTCCATGATAAGATTTTTATCAGTAAAGATATAGATTAAGTTATTGCGTAATAACATAACAAAGAAATGAATGAAGATAAAAAACATTAAAAAGAAAGAATTAAGATGAACTTAAATTCCAAATTTATGATTAGTATAACGTATTACATTATAATAGAGTGTTTCGACTTACGAATAAAGGGGCCGACGCTCTTATGTAACCTGTCCCCTTCTTTCGTGCTCCATAGCATTTAATCTCCTTTGCTGAATCTTAAATAAAAAAAAAAAAAAAAACACATTTTACGATGCCCTGCGCCCAACGTTATATCCATACAAGCCTTCATTCCGCGACTGGAATCCAGAAACCGCGGTGGTAAATATTGCTTTCTTAATATTTCCATTTCATTGCAATCTGCCAGAGTATGACTCCATGTTTCCCCTTCCTCACAGAGTGGAATAATTCTCATCCGGCGACATCAATTAATTTGTTGCCTTTCATGCACCAATTTTAACCACGCTAAACAGCTTCTTTATTCAGTATAATCATCTAAATGGTCTTCTCCTTAGTGCGGTGGTAGCGCAGCTGCTTACCAAGCGGCAGATCTGGATGGCGCGGGGGATTTTCCCCCGCTGGGAGATCTGGTCCGAAGTACACTCAGCCTCGTGAGGTCCCTGGGGTGCCAATTGAGGAACTACTTGATGGAGAAGTAGGTCATGAAGACCGCATTGACCGGCCGGAGAGGTTCGAGGCGCTTATCACATCTCACCCTCCAATACTTCACCCCCTCCATGACATCTGTCATGGACCGAGATGGGGACACAGCGGCAGGACGGTAGGCCAAGGTTTCTTGTGAGTTGTGACATAGAGTGTAATGATTAGCATGCTGACTTCGTATACCCAAGGTCGCGGGTTCAAACCCGGCGGAGGACGATGGATTTTTTCGGGCGTAAAAGTCCTCAGCATGGCTTCCTTCGGAAGGGAAGTAAAGCCGTTGGTCCCGTGTCGTAGATTTACGGCACGTAAAAGAACCTCAAGCCTGATAGAGAGGCCTCTGAGCAAAATTAAGTGGTCTTTCACGCCCAATTTAGAATGGGACGCTGAGAACCACAGCAGTTAAAGAGCGTCCATAACTAACACGCCATTTTTCCCCCCATCGCCCCGCAATTTGTCACTGGACTGCCAATAGCCAATGTTTTTTGTACTTTGTGTGTGTGTGTGTGTGTGTGTGTACGTTTCGGAGGAGTATTATACATTGCAGGCGTGGAGGGTCCCTAATAGCTCACAAGAAGTTTCCATCTCGACGCGGGGAGCTCCAGGAGCCTGTGACTCAGTCCCGAATGGGCACCTGAGTTCGCAGACAACCATAACGCCATCCCGCAACCGAGAGCTGTATTTTTAGAGCGTAGTATATCCACGAAATGGCTCCACAGCCGCAGTCCTCGTCGACATTTACAACCCTGAAAGAGACCGGTTGGGATGAAATGAAGGGACAGGAAGCTAGGGGGAGTTGAGAATCCTCTCCAGTATTCGCTTAGTGACCCGGGAAAACCCCCAAAAACCCATGGGTCAGTGAGGTTGACCGCGGGGAAGAGATCCCACGACCTCCCGAATGGCAGTCCCAACGAAATGCCTGAGTCACCTGGCTCGGTTTTGTACCAATTACCTAGACACCATATTACTAAAATAATTTAAAGGTTGGAAGCAAAAAAAAAAAAAAAAAGGGATATGTTCCATTCACATGACTTTCCCTACATCTCTTTAACAAATTATTGTTAATAACTTATTCTTCTATCTACTTTACGCTAATAGAGATAAACATTAACAGAAACGGTCTTACTACTTAGTCACTAGGCTAAAGTGACATTCAAATGTTTTAAAACTTGGTTGTTATAGGATTGAAATCCATTTCTCTGCTTGGCCAGAGTTGGACAAGTTGCCGAATGAGATAATTAAGTATTTTAAACTGAAACCAAGAACAAGGAATATCTCGAAAACGGCCAACTCCACGAAAAAAGTATAAGGCATAAATTGAATGTTTTAAGATCTTTGTTTTTAGTCTAGTAAAATTTTGTCTATTTCTTAAGGTTTACCAGTTAAACAAAAATCATAAAAATTAATCTAGAATAAACAGTTCTTCAGAAGCTGTTCCAGAAAATTCAAGATATATATTTTATATATTATGCAAATGTCTTAAACATAAGAATTTTTAATGAAAGTCGTAAGTGCTATTTTTGAGAAAACCAAAATTTTCGATTTTTTATTCATGTTAAGGGTAGTTTTGGGTGTGGGGGATTTTTCTCAAAGTCTTCCTATCGCATCCTTGGAAGATATTGAATTAAATATCAAGTTTGGTATTTAAGGGCCTTTTCGTTTTTGAGCAATGCTGCTTACAGACACACACATCTACAAATATGTTTTTTGGTTGTTTTTACTTTCTCTACGTGTACTATGTACATAGTGTATAGAGAAGGTATTGCACTCCACCCAAAAATTTGATACCGAGATTTCACCTGAAATATATATTTTAGGGTCCCTTGTATAAAAAAAAAACAGATGAACTCGATAACTCAAAAACGAAAGGGCGGTAAAATACCAAACTTGGTATTTGAGATTAGTACTTTCCAGGTATGGGACACGAACATTTTGTGAAAAATCCCCCCACCCCAAACTACCCTTTACATGAAACTTTTTTCGAAAATGTTTATTTTCTCAAAAATGGCTCTAACGATTTAGGTTAAAATATGGTATATCAAAGATATTTACCTGACAAATAAAATGCATATCTTGAATTTTCTGGAAATAGCCTCTAAAGACTATTCTGGATGAATTTTACGGAATTTTGCATAACTGCTAAGCAGCAAGAGATGGACAAAAACTTGCCGTACAAAAATGTAGAGCATGTTAAAAGACAGAATTTAAGCTATATACATTTTTTTTCGTGGAGTTGATCGTTTTTTAAATATTTCTTGTTTTTGGTTTCAGCTTTAAAAAACTTATACTTTTCTCTACAGAAATTTGTCACTCCTGTATATACAAACAAAGGAACTTCAGTCACATAGTAACGAGATTTTACTTTCACTTTAACCTATGGTACTCCCTTATTTCGCTTCTACTTTCATGGAAGCAAGTGATAAGACTACTTCTGCTATTTTTTTTTTTTTCTCAATTAGCATGAAGTAAATAGAAGCATAGGTATTTTAAGACTAATTTGTTGCAGAGATGTAGAGAAAGTCATGTGAATTGGACACATCAGATTTTTTTTTTTTGTATTCAGCGGGTCCCAAAACATGTATTTCCGGTCAAATCTCGGTATCGAATTTTTGGGTGCAGTACAACACCTTTTCTATACACTATGTATATAGTACGTGTAGAGAAAGTAAAAATGAGGATGTATTTTCTGCCAACGACATAAGATTTGTATATCCCTGGTGGCAACTGACAGAGCATGTCATTTTCTCGTAACAGGCGCGACAGGGAAACTTGTTGAATTTCCGTCGCCCCTTGTTACGGTCACATCTCCCTAGATCCAATTAGCTGACACTTTATAAGACCTCGCCCACGTCACGGCTTAACTACCTGCGTCGATGAACGTCTCAAATACACAATCTTACCTAACAGACTGTCTGTCTACGTCACTTCGGATTTGTCTTAGGTATGGCCAATACTATTTCTTTGTAAGTAAAACAAATACTGTAGTGGAAATAAGAATTCGTTATCAGGATTTGAAAACATACGTTTTGATAGTCCTGAAATCCAAAAATATCTGTTATGTTCCATTCACATGATTTTCTCTATCTTTCTGCAACAAACTGTTCTTACAAAACTTGTTCTTCTACTCCAGTAATCGAGATAAACAAAGGCAAAAATGGTTTCATTACCTACTTCCTTGTAAGTAGAAGGGAAACAAGGGAAACGACAGTCAAATCTTTTAAATGCTGGTTGCCATATGATTGAAATCTATTTTGTTTTTTGTCTGGCCAGGAGTTTACAAATTCCCGTTTGAGAAAAATTGAGTATTTAAAACTGAAACCAATAACAAGAAACAATTCGGAAATTGACAAATCCACGAAAAAAAGTGAATATGACATACAATGTGTGTTTTAACGGTATATTAATTTTTCTGTTGTAGGTTTTTGTCTATATCTTACGGTTAACCAGTTTGCATAATTCAGAAAAATTCATTCAGAATGAAGGAGTCATGAGAAGCTATTCCCAGAAAATTTAACATAGATATACATTTTATGTGATCATGTAAATATATTTAATACACGGTATTTTAATCAAAATTGTTGGAGACATTTTTAGGCTTTTTTTCTTTTTGTTACAGGGGACCCTAAAATGTGTATTTGCGGTGAAATTTCGGTATTCTGGGTGGAGTGCAGTACCTTCTCTACCTATGTACTATGTATAGAAGGTAAAAAGTGTTCATAATTGTTGGCTACATTGCACAGATACATTAGATTATACGTTTAAAATCCTATAACATTCTATATATATTGTTATTTTATACGGACCAAGCGTTGCCAACTTCAAAGAAATTTCTGCAGCTCTACAGAAATAACTGACAAGTTAAAGCTATTTAAAGAACTTGAAGATATTTTTCAAGTTTTCAGAAATTGTGCTCTCACTCGGTATACAAAAATATTATAGTTTAAAAGAAATTGTCCCATTAGAACAAATGGAAGAGGCACTCTATATCCGTTAGTATCTCGTTTTGTGAGGACATTGTTTTGTTTCTCTCACTTAAGTGCAACAGTAGAAAGAATTTTTTCGTGATGAATCTGTTGAAAACGAAACAGAGGAATAAATTAGACAAAAATGATAGTTTACTTCATGACAAAAGTGCTGTCATGGGCACATCTTGCTATAACATGTCTGTTACAAAATGACACGTCTCAAAGATGAATTCATCCATGTATGATTTTAAGAGGAAGAGAAATGATTCCAACAGTGACAGTGAATAAAGAACTGAGAAACTTAAAGAAATGTAAAATTGTAGGAATAATAATAATAATAGCAATAATAATAATAATATAATAATGACCTAATAATAGTAATAATATATTGTGACAATAATAATAATATTATTATTATAATAATAATGACCTAATAATAGTAATAATATATTGTGACGAGTTGTGATAGAGAGTGTTGTTTAATAATTCTAATGACCACAAGTGTAATGTAATATAGACCTATACGTGTGCATAGAAACTGAAGACCTGTTTAATTAACAACATGCAGTGGAAGTTCCATATAATGGGGTCATAGACGACGCAGAATTGCTGATCTTGGAGACAAATATATTAAGATAAGACTTTACACTCTTATGTAATAAAGATATCTTTGGGAATTGTTGTCACTGTTTAAAAGTTATTTTTTCAAAGAAATTGAATGAAATCTAGTTGGAAACACTGTATACAGAGCTATGACGTTCAAGGGGCCCGCCTGATTATTGTGGTGGTAGCGTGTCTGCCTCGCATTCAAAAGGTCGTGAGTTCGAATCTCGCTTAGGGTAAGTTACCCGGATATGGTTTTTTTCGGGGTTTTTCCTTATCCTGAGAAGACGAATGTCGAGTAACTTTAAGCTCCATGGACCCCGAGATCATTTGAGCATCATTTCACCAATTTCATTCATCGTCCAATATGACCAACCAGGTTAAAGGACGTTAAGCTACATTAAAAAAAAAAAAAAGTTCAAGCGTTTCAGGACCTGCATCACTACTACTATTAGCCACCAAGAGCAATTGCATATGTTTTGTTGCGCTGGAGTTTCATACAGGGAGTTGTACTTCAACAACCATGCTCGGCAGGAGAAGCCTTGAACACGTGTTTTGACATTTAATAATTCATTCTGTAAAGCAGTCTGAGGACACCGATGTAATTTTTCCCATATCTCATATTCACCGCATGAAACAGATTCACATTCTTAACATGCAGCCGTGACCTAGTTTTGGTTGATCTCATTATGGTTCTTTACGCAAAATGTGTTTCCTTAAAAGGGGTCAGGACTTTCAAAACTGAGAGGTTGTTAATGACTAACTTTCAGCAAGAGATAAGAAATGCTAATGGATGCTTTGATGCCGATTATATGTCATATATTACAGAGCCTGAAGCCATGAACCGCAAGGGCAGCAGTTGAGATATTTGACTGCTGGAAGTTATTACCAGTCATTCTCGCTTAAAACAACACCACCCTGTTTTGTATACTGAGCTGCAAAATCCGGTTAGTGGTAACGGAGATACACTTGAACGCTTTATTACGCAGTACAGGTGTATCAGAATTCAGTTTATATGCTTGAGACCGATTTACCTATAGCTAAGCCAGGCATCATCAACTAGTTTGATTTTGTGGTGAAGCAAGTAGGCTTATGCTACATTCACAATGAAATGGAAGCGCAGACGCAATGTAAGCGCAAGTGTTTGGATTCATATTATTTAATGTAAGCATTCACATAGAAACGCGCAAGACGCAACGTAACGCAATGCAATGCACCTCAAGAGTTTGCAAACTCCAAACTTTATCCTTGCGTTGCATGCAAAGAGGAAGAATTCTGCTTCTTTTCTCTATGAATTCAATAACAAACGATTGCATTGCAAGATTTTGCAGGGCCTGCTGTACATGCATGCTCTTGCTATTTGACTGTGCCGCGCCATCTCTAATCTTCCTCAAAAGGTTATCACAGTCTCCTTGATTTAATGGATGACACTATCATCTGTCTATAGCTTATTAGTTCTCATAAATCGAAGAGAGCTAATTCTTAGTTCATTAAACGTGTAGCTTTGTCACTTTCTGCAGCCTCCATGCTTGTACTATTTTCAATAAATTTGAATGAGCAATTATTGTGACGTCACTGCCGCGAGCGCCAGTTGTTAGTTTGTATTTATTTTGTAAAAGATTGAGAGAATATTTTTATGTGGTATTGTTGGTTATATTATTCAGTTTGTAACTTGCGGATCGCTTGGAAGATATTCGCATGTAACTTGCGGATCTAGAAACCCGTGCCAACTTCTTGCGTTGCGCTTACGATGGCATTGTTAACGGTGTTTCCTTGCGTCTGCACTTACGTCTGCGCTTGCATCTCATTGTGAATATAGCATTACTCCGTACATTTCTGTGGGTAAACTACAGAGGCGGGCTTCTGACAGCAGTGCTGGGTCCCTCACAGTGTTGTCAACCTTCGACAATCAGAAAACCGCACTGGCATATAAAAATGAGCGGTTTTTCGGAACTGAAAACCGTACGGCACCAATTTTACTTTCTCTAGCACGTATGCAGAATGTACAAGAACGTCTCCCACCCCAAACTGACATTCATATATAACACTTTTCGAAAATTGTTGTTTTCCCTAAAATGGCTCTAACGAGTTTGGTTAAAATACCTACCATCTGTTTAAAATATCTTATGAGGAATTAAGTGTATATCTTTAATTTTCTGAGAATAGCCTCTGAAGTCCTCTTCATTCTGCATGACTCGCATAACTGGTAAACCGTAAGAGATATAAACTTACTTAGATAAAAACGTAGATCCCGTGAACACACATAAGCTATGTGAAATATGTTTTTTTGTGGAGTTAAGCATTTCAGACACTCCTTGTTATTGATTTAGATTTTATAATACTTTATATTTTTCTCAAATGGGAAATCACCATTCGTATTTATTTTGTTTTTACATCTGGTCATGCAAAGATAACTGGATTTCAATGTCACTACATAGCAACCAACTTTAAAAGATGTGACTATCGTTTAGGTCTAGCGCATTTCCTTATTTTCATTCATTCCTACGAGGAATTAATAAGACATTTCTGCCAATGTTTAGCTCTAATTACCGTGAACCAGGTAGAAGAATAGGCTTTTGAAAGAGCATTTGTCCCAGAATAGGGAGAGAAAGTCAAATGAATGGAACATATCAGAGCTTTAAAATGTTTTTTTTTTTTAAATTTCTCTGCGTAGTACATGGTACGTAAGTAGAGAAGTTACTGCACTTTACCTAAAAATTCGATACCGAAATTTCAACGGAAATACACGTTTTAGGATCCCCTGTATCCAAACAGAGCATTTTATAAAAAGAGCGCGTGTGTGTCCATGTGTCTGGCTACACGAAAACTGAAAAAGAAAAGTCGGTAAAATACCAAACTAGTTATTTCAGTTTGCTACCTTCTAAGGATGCGACACGAAGATTTTGAAGAAAATCTCCCTACCCCAAACTACCCTCGACAGCGAAAACAATTAAAAATTTAGATTTTCTCAAAAATTGTTATAACGACTTTGATTAAAATACCGTATATTAACGACATGTACATGGATTAAATTAAAATGTATATCTTGAATTTTCTGGGAATATCCTCTGAAGACCTCTTTATTCTGGATGAATTTTGGTGAATTCTGCATAAGTGCCAAACCGTAAGAGATTGACAAAAACTTTCTACACAAAAAATGTAAATCTCTTTTAAACACAATTTATGTATATATTGTGAAGTTGGCCGTTTTCAAGCTATTCCTTGTTATTGGTTTCAGTTTTAAAATACTTAAAACGTTTCTCTCTTGTCAACACCTGGCCATGCAGAGAAACGGATTTCAATTCCATAGTAAACACATTTTAAATTATTTTACTCGCTTTAGCATAGTGTATTTTCTTATTCCCCTTCTACTTACACAGGAAGCAAGTAATAAGATTGTTTCTGCTAATGTGTATATCAGTTAGCATGAAGTCAACAGAATTTAACAATAATTTGTGACCGAGATGTAGAGAAAGTCTCGGAATAGATCACATGATTTTTTTCTTTATAGATAGTATTATGAACAAATAAACTGCATAGTGGATATAAATGTATCACCATAGATTACAATAAAATGTCTGGCGAAGCATCGTATTAACTAAACGTATTTTATAAGGTTAAAGATCATTTTATTAACTTTTCGGAGGTCGTGGGATCGGTTCCCCGCACCCGATCTCTCTGAGCCATGGTTTTCTTTCGGAGGTTTTTCTGGGTCACTAGGATAATGCTGGGGAGGATTCTTCATTTCCTCCGAGTTTGCTGTCCCTCCATTTCATTTCCATTTCATCTATCTGGTCTTTCTTTCAGAGTTGTAAGTCGGTGAGTACTATGGTGGTGGCGCCCTCTCGTGGAGATGGGAAAACTCAGCAGGGGTTGTCGGTATACTCAGAGGCGTTTCATCAGACCTGAGGCGCGGGCTCCTAGCGCTCACTGCGTCGAGAAGAACAGCTTGGGAACTGTTACGGACTCACCACGATGGGTTCCTGTCGTGGTTGGTTCCGGCTGTCCTCTGTAATTGCTCGCATCTCATCCTCTCCACCCGGGATCTGACGTACAAAAACCTACTCACAGGCTGAGGTGTGGAATCCCCTCACTAGTGTACAATACACCTCACTATAGATCGCCTGCCAGTTCTTGACGAATGACATTTTAAAATGAGAGGTTAGATGCGAGTCACTTACTTTGGAGCATTGGTAAACAGAAGCAGGAACTGCAGTCAGATGTTGCGTACGTTATTCTCATGTTTCTGCGCAGCAGTTGTACAGTCACTACAAGGCAAATATTACATTTCTAGTGATGTAAGTCACAAGCATTCACTCTCAACCTCGGTTACTGCTTACACCACACTTTACACCTAAGTTTCTTATACTTCTTCTATTCGCGACTTTTTCCCACCACATCTTCTTCTTTTGAATTCCTGTGATTTTCATTAATAACTAAGGATATCTCGTTAAAACACTGACAATGACATAAACCCGTAACGCACAACCTATTTGTTGACCTGTTTATCAGGAGTAGGCTAACTCACTGAATCTTCGCTAAAGGTCATTCGTCTAGAAGGACATTACTACACTGCTTATATAACGGTCTGCGCACACTTATGTCTTCGAATTCCCAGGTTTCTTGATCTTACATATAGGCCTACTGGCGGCAATTCTATTCTTCTCGGGTTCCTCTCGATCAGCTGGCTTTCATTTGATGGAGGATATTTGTCACAGGCTTTTGTCATTTCTTAATTTCGCTTAAACCTTTGAAGGATGCTCTCATCAATTTCGCCAGGATATATTTTATAAGCCAAGCGATTGCGTGCGTCAACAGCGGAAGAATGGCTAACGCTTCGTGCTTTATTGGTAGGAAGAAGAATTTACACATCAGCTTACATAAGATTTTTTTTTTCTCCCCAACCCCTACTCCTTTAAGAAAACGGTGGTGACAGTTTGGGAGAGTTGGGGGAATGAAAAATACGAAGGGAGGCGAGCTGATACCCTTTTTCCCCAACAATGGGCTAGACCTTTACAGGCAAAGAATCGATATCTGCTATTCTTGGGTCCAACGTTGTCCTGGTCCTTTCTACTCTCATTTTGTGTCACTCCAACTTATCCTTCTAGCTAATAATATTAATATTGTTATTATTTATATACACAGTTAATTATTTCATATCTTTGTGTGCCTAAATATTTTTTTCTCTACTCGTTCTCTATCCATCCATTCCATATCTTCCAATCTCTTTTTCTCATTCCAGTTATTTCTCAATGAGTTTCAAGATCTTCTTTTCCCTTTTCTTACTGATGGACTCTTAGTAACCTATTTTATTCATTATTATGATATGTATGTCTATACCGACACAGCTGCTTATAATGTAACAAATGAGAATACCAGTATCTATTAAATTCACTTTATTGGTCACTCTTTCATCACTTACACTTTTGATACACAAATAACTAAGACACTGTGTTTACGTCACTTTCTCAGCATTCGTCAGTCATTAGATTGACTTTTAAGTCACTTCACTTCACTGTTTGATCCCTTATATAGTCAATCGCTGGGCTTCGAAAGTTCAGTTTTAGAAATTACGGAAATATTACGTTTTATCAATTTAGAAAGAGATTACTCTGGAAGAAGAATGTCCTAGGCGTAGGAAAAAAGAAGTTCCGACAAGTCTTGCAGGGAAACACGCAAAGGCTTTTGTTTGCCCACTATTGTGTCCGTTAGCTCTTGTTAGACCGGCCAAGGCAACGATTCCTTCAGCGGTCGCTCAGTCTCACATGCCGCGTTTTGCAATATCTTACATAATCTAACATTGAGTTCTTAATATTCATTTTTCTCTTATATCATTATTTCTTATTGTTTTCAATCTTGAATATCTCGCCGGGAGGCCGGAAGGAGGCCTCTACAACGGCACCTAGCCTCAACCAGCGCAACCGGGGGAAGAGAGTTTTGCTCGGAGCAAGCAACCATGCCATCTACCTGCAAAGCCTCAAACCTCACCAGCGCCAACCTGAAAGCTGAAGAAGGGAAATGAAATGAAGGAATGAAGGGAAAGGGGTCATGGTGGATATACAGCACTCCAGCATTCTCCTAAAGAGAATCACGGAAACTTACCGCGGGGTGAGAGCCTAACATAGTTTCAATCAGTTCGTCTGGAGCCCGTATTCTGGGTCTGAATGAACACCCCAAGTCGTACAGACGACTCCAACGCCACCCCGCCGACGAGAGATTTGTTTCCAAAGAGAATTACAATAATTATAATTATAATACTGAAAGAGACCCGTTGGAATGAAATGGAATTTGCCTGGTGAGCCGGGAAAACTCTCGAAAAAATCTTTCGTCAGAGAGGTTGGACATGGAAAATGAATCCACAATGTCCCAAAGGTTGTACTTTGGGCATACAGCCCAAAGTCGGGCTAAGGCTTACCGTCGTGCACTGCGTCTTCCATCTCTGTCCATTACAGGCGTCATGGACGGGATGCAGTACTGGAGGGCGGGACGTGCTTTGCGCCCCGACTCCCTCCCGGCCATTTAATGTGGTCTATGCAACCTGAGGGCCGCTACTTTTTCCTCAAGTAGCTCAATTGACCCCCCTCCAGGGAGTTTACAAAGTTGAGTGACTCCAGACCAGATCTTCCAGCGGGAGAAAATCTCCACGCCGGTACCGGGAATCGAACTAGGTAAGCAGTCGCGCTACCACCGTACTAAGGAGACGACCAGTTCAGACTTTGCATTCTTCGTACTCTTCTTTCATCTTCTTCTTGATAGCAAGGATTTTCTTCTCTTTCTTCTGAGTACCTCTCAAGGGGTATTTGGTGGTTCTCAAGGAGGTCGAGATAGGAAAGAAAGAAGACAGACATGACAGAGAGGGAGCGAGAGAGATGCATCAATCAGAGCCAGAATACTTAACCCCTCGCTAGCTGCTCCACCAACCCATCACAAGACGTCATGCCTCACAGTCGTTTTGATTGTTGAGATTCTATTCTAGTTGCTTTCTGTACTATTTGCCTTTAGTATGGTATAGTGCAGTAGAGAGTACTGCATTCTATAGAAATAGTCGGCACTCTGCTCGAAATATGCGTTTTGAGGCACAGAAAGGAAAAAGAGGCATTTTTAATCTCTGTACTACATATATAGCAGGTAGAGAAGGCACTGACTGCATTACACTAAAAACTTCAATCTCGAGAATTCACTTGAAATACCCTTTTTGGGAGTTTCTAAATCCAAACAAAAGTATTTATAAAAAAATCCCATGTATGTGTGTGTGTGTGTGTGTGTGTGGAGGGGGAGTGTGAACAGCATAACTAAAATCGGAGAGCCCGTTAAATACCAAACTTGGAATTTAAGTTAGGCATCTTTCAAGGATGCGACACAAAGATTTTTAGGAATATACCCCATCCAATTACTCATAACTTGAATAGTTTTCGAAAATTTTGAATTTAAAAAGTAGCTTAGGTATACGCTTTTTTTAAATTAAAATACCATATGTTTAAGATGTTTTTATGACAAATAAAATATATATCTTCTGGACGATTTTTCATAGCTGTTAAACCTTAAGAAATAGACAAACTTACTTCACAGAACACGTTGATCTCGTTAAAACACACCATTTATCTAATACACATTTTAACCACTTTCGATATTTTCTTATTATTGGTTTCAGTTTTAAATACTTAAAAGTTTTCTCAGACGAGAATTCGACTTTCATATTTCCTTTGTTTTAATTTAATAGCGCACACGCGCAATAAATAAAGCCAGTCACTGTCTTCTCTTGGTATGTATCTGTTATTTATACTGACTTCAGAACTGTTGGCAGTGTTTAGAGTACTATCTAGGTACACATTTTGAGCTACTCTACGTATTTTGGGATTCCTATATCTCCCAGAATATTCCACAGTTCAACTTTATTTGCCATGTCAAAAGCCTTTCCCAGATCAACAAATGCCATAAATTCCATTGCCACAATTTGCCAATATGTGAATGCCACAAATGCCATTCTCATATTCCTCCGGCGATACACGTTTGTTTTGAAAACACGCGTACCTCAACTGTCACATCACCGTCACATCTGGCTAATGAGATGATGTCGGTCGCAAGACAAAATCCTATTATTGTTCAAAAACTATTCCATTAAGATCTCAACTGTAAGAAAAAAATCTGATATTTTCCATTAACATGATTTGCTCTATAGCTCTGAAAGAAATCATTTTTAAAAAGGTTATTCTTTTATTTAATTCATGCTAATCGAGAAAAAATAGCATCACTTGCTTTCTTGTAAGCGAGAGGGAAATAAGGAGATATTATAAGCAAAAGAAATCTTCTAAAAGCTGATTTCTATGTGATTGAAATTCGTCCTCTTTGCATGGCCAGGAATTGGCAAATTCCCATATGAGAAAAATTTAATTACTTTAAAATTGAAACCAATATCAAGGAATATTGCGAAAACTGTTAGCTCCACTACAAAAATGTGTATTTTAACGAGATCTAAATTTTTTTTTTGTAGTAGTCCTTCCTCCCAAAGAAAAGAATTTTGCCCAAAATTCGATGTTTAATAAAAACAAAACATTGGTTCTAAAAACAATAATTTTACAGTTTATTTTTATACCCACAATTCCATTTTATCTCTTACGGTTTACCAGTTATACAAAATTTATCCAGATCATGTGAACTTTAGAGTATATTCTCAGACAGTTCAAGATATACAGTTTATTTTTCATGTAAATATCTTTAATATACGGTATTATAATCAAAATCTCTACAGCTATATTTAAGAAAAACAAAATATCCAAAAAATCTTCCATGTAATGGATAGTTTGGGGTGGGAGAATTTTCTTGAACATCTTCGCGTTGCATACTTGGAAGATGTTAAATTTAAATACCAAATTTGGTATTTAACGGTATATTCATTTTTGGACTATGCTGTTTACAGAAGCCACGCATAATTCACATGGATCTTTTTCTAAACATGCTTTTCTTTCTAATACGTATAATAGGTGTGGGAAATATTGTATTCTACCCAAAAATTAGATATCGAACTTAACATTTTTAGAAAATGGTCCATGTGTGTCATAAGCTCAAAAACGAAAAATCCTTTAACGCCAAACTCGGTATCTTCCAAGGATGGGACGCAAAAATTTTCAAGAAAATCCTTCCACCCCAAACCACCCTTTACATAAAACATTTTCAAATGGACGCCGGCCATGAAAGCCTTAGTACAAATAACTTGATGTTTAAGTTCAGTATCTTCCCAGAATGCCACACGAAGATTTTCAATCTACCCTTCCCCATATCTACCCTTAAATAGAAAATGGCTGTAACAGTTTTGATTAAAATACCATATGCTTAATATATTTTTATGACAAACAAAGTGTATAACTTGAATTTTTTTGTGGAATAGCTTCCGAAGACCCCTTCATTCTGGATGACTTTTTATAAAGTTTGTATAACTGTAAACCGTCATAGATAGACAAAAAAGAACCACACAAAAACGTATATATCGTTGAAACACACTGTTTATGTTATAATCATTTTTCTTGTAGCGTTAACCGTTTCCGAGGTATTCCGAGTTGTTGGTTTCAATTTTAATAAACTTAAAGCTTTTCTCAAACGGGAACACATTTTTCTTTTCGTCTCTCTTTTGTTAACTCCTATGCAATTAAAGAGAACGGAATTTCAATTGTTTCACATAGCGACCGATTAAAGATTTGACTATCGCTTTAGCCTAATGCATTACTTTATTTCCCTTCTACATACAAAGAAGCAATTAATAAGACAATTTTGGTAATGACTGTTTCCACGGTTGAGTGGCCAGAGGGCTGACTTCTCCTCCGGAGGTCCAGGCTCAATTCCCAACTGGTACGGATAATATTTCTTTAACCAGAATTATTCCCTATCCCCACAGAACATGAAACTATAAATGTGAGAGTGAAATTGCGTGTGTTTATTGATCCAAAATGATTAACCTAATGTCGATAACCTACAGTAAAATATTGGATTGCGTCACAAGTTAAAAACCCCCGAAAAGCACTTAAAGGGGACTATACAAAACAAATATGTGCTAATGTTTATTACTATAGTGTAGATAAAATAATAGTCTTTTGTAAGAATAGTTGTTTGCGGAACAGTTAGAGAAAGTCATCTCAATGGAACACATAAGATTTTTTGAAAAAAGCCGTGTGTATATGTGTGTGTGTGTTGTGAATAGCATAGCTCGAAAAAGAAAAGAATCTACCAAGGATGGGACACGAAGGTTTTCAAGAAAGTCCCTCCAATCCAAAGTACCGTTTACTCGGCATAATTTTGGAAAATTTTGTGTTCTGAGAAAGGATTAAAATATCCTATATTAAAGATAGACACTTCATAAAAATAAATGATATCTTGATTTTTCCGAATAGCCTCTGAAAAACTCTTCATTCTGGTTGAATTTTACATAACTGATAAACTGTAAAATATAACAAAAACTTACCACATTATAAATGTAGATCTCGTTAAAATATATAGTTTATGTTAAATAAATTGTTTGCAAAGTTGGCCGTTTCCGAGATATCCCTTGTTATTGGTTTCAATTTTAAACTACGAAACTTATCTTAGAAGGGAAGCAGGTCTACTTTCGTTTTATCTCTCTTTTGCTTTAATGCTGGCCTTGTAAGGTAAGCCGAATTTCAATTTTTCATATAGCGACTATCGTTTTAGCCTAGTGTATTCCGTTATTTCCCTTCTGCATAGAAGGAAGCGGGTAATAATAATTTCTGCTAATGTTTATCTTGATTCACAACATGTAGATAAAAGAATAATATTTTGTAATAATAGTGTGCAGAGATGGTTATGTGTATGGAACCAATAGATTTTTTTTTTAACTCTCGTTTCTTTCCAATCCTCCAAAATGCAGCGAAGACGCCCTCTAGAGGTTTTTCTGCCTCCAAATCTCATCCTGCAGATAATAACCCATTGCAGATGCTAGAAAAGGCGTGATCATATGTGAAAATATGCCCGAAACGATCCTTACACGATTTTGTCCCCCTTGTATATGTCCTGACAGCAACCTCTTTACTCCAAGTGTGTGAGGCTCCCAGGTGTAGACAGAATGCAGAAACAATGCAAGGACGAGGTCGGCCCTTTCCTCAGTACGTGACCTGCTTGAAAAACCCTTGTCTCTCTCTATCTGGGATACGGTATTTCATTTTTATGGAAGCTCGGAGACTTAAGTTTCATCGTAGAGAAAAATCCCAAAACTTAGAGAGGTAGTTTCGTTTCGCATATATTGGGATTTTGGTGCTGGCCTTCTTCATTTTATTGCCGGGAACCGAGGTAAAACACAGACTTATATTCTCTGAAAGAATAGCACTGAGAAAACGACACGCAGCTGAAAAAAATCTTATGTGTTCTATTCACAAGACTTTCTCTACATCTCTGCAACAAATTATTCTTAAAAAGCATACTCTTCTATCTACTTTATGATCATCAAGATTAATATTTTCAGATATTTTCTTAATTACTTGCTTCCTTGTAAGTAGAAGGAAAATAAAGGAAATAAACTAGGCTAAAAAATGTCAAATCTTTTAAAAGCTGATTGCCATGTGGTCTAACTCCGTTTCTATGCAGGGCCAGCAAACAACTTTCAGTGAGAGAAAAGTATTTTAAATACAATAACAAGGAATATCTCAGAAATTGCCAATTCCACGAAAAAAACGTATATAACATAAATTGTCTGTTTTAACGTGATCTACATTTTTTGTATAGTAAGTTTCTGTCTATTTCTTACGGTTTACCAGTTACGCAAAATACAGCAAAATTCATTTATAATAAAGAGGTCCTTAGAGACTATTTTCAGAAAATTCAAGATATACATTTTATTTTTCATATAAATATCTTTAATATACCGTAGTTTAATCAAAATCATTAGAGTCATTTTTCGAGAAAATCAAAATTTTCGAAATGTGTTCTATGTAATGAGTAGTTTGGGGTGGGGGATTTTCATCAAAATCTTCGTGTCGCATCCCTGGAAGATACTAAACTTAAATACCAAGTTTGATATTATACCAACTTTTCATTTTGAGTCATCTTGTTCTTACACACACACACCTTTTTCTGAAAATGCTTTTATTGGATACAGGAGACCCTAAATCGTGTATTTCCGGTGAAATCTCGGTATCAATTTTTTGGGTGGAATGCAATACCTTCTCTACACACATAGTAAGTGTAGATAAAGTAAAAACGGAAGGAGCTATGTGAACCAAACTGTATTCTTCTATAGGTGTGCATATATACAATCTTTCTTTCCTTACCACCTAGGAATGAAGCAAAACCTAACATACAACCTTAGCAACTATACCAGCAGATGGCACAGCAAACGAAAGGCTAAAGTAAATTCAAACGAATTCATATATTTAGTCATAGGCATCGAAAGTGAGCAATCATCGCTGCAGACTCAAATAGCAGGGTGCATGCGATGCTGTGAAACCACATAAACATTATTACTTTCTCTACACATACTATGTACATAGTGTGTAGTCAAGGTATTGTATTGCACCCAAAAAGTCGATACCGAGATTTCACTGGAAATATATGTTTTGAGACCCCTGAATCAAATAAAAAACGTTTTTAGAAAAATGTCCGTGTATGTGTGTGTCTCTGTGTCTGTCAGTGTGTGTGTGTGTGTGGGGGGGGGGGCAGGACAGCATAGCTCAAAAACGAAAAGTCCGTTAAATTCCAAACTTAGTATTCAAGTTCAATACCTTCTAAGGATGCGACACGAGATTTTCATGAACATCCCCACTCCAACTATCCTATATATGGAAAAACCTCCGAAAGTTTTAGATTTTCTCAAAAAAAAAAGGCTCTAACGATTTTGATTGAAATTTCTTATATCAAAGATATTTAAATGACAAAATGTAGGTATATCTTGAATTTTATGGGAATATCCTCTGAAGACATCTTTATTCTGGATGAATTTTGCGAATTTTGCATTACTGGTAAACATAGACAAAAACTCACCACACAAAAATGTAGAGTTCGTTAAAACACACCACTTTTGTTATATACCTTTTTTTCGTAGATTTGACCGTTTTTGAGATATTTCTTTTATGGTTTCGGTTATAAAATACTTATACTTTTCTAATTCGGGAATTTGTCAACTCCTAGCCATACAAACAAAGGAACTTCAATCACATGGCAGCAGGCTTTAAAACATTTGACTATTGTTTTAGCCCATGGTGCTCCCTCATTTCACTTTTACTTAAAATTAGGCAAGTAATAAGACCATTTCTGCTATATTTTTCATTGATTAGCATGAAATAAATAGAAGGATAGCTTTTTAACAACAATTTTTTGCAGAGATGTAGAGAAGGTCATCTGAATGCAACACATCAGAGTTTATAAAAACTTCCATTGCGCTCTATATACTCTTTTTGCAGGCAAAAACCCTTTTAGTGCCAATCACGAATTTAATCGTGATCCGAAAATTCTGCGAAAATTGCCAATCTAATCGTGTTTTCTACGTCATAACCATAGAGAAAGGTTTTCTGGAGCGTTTCCGGACCTTATCCTCACTCCAAAGTGTTAAATTAGCTCCAAGTTAATTTCTCTTGCCGGTGTTTGTTTAGCGTGTTTGAAATATGGCGTCGTTTAGCCGAAGATTACGAACCGAAGAGAAAATAAGAGCTTCAGTTCGCGATGTATTGGAAGAAAGCGGGTGATTTTGAATTTTTAAATCTTGTTGAGAGCTTCTGACGTTGACGTAAGAGAGGAAGATATATATTTTAGCTTCAGCGATGAAAAGGCATCCGATAACAATGACCCTCGTACGCTTGCAAATAATCGGTGTAGCTACCTACTTATCAAAAAGGATTTAAGGAGATGAACTAGACGACGAATACAATGTGAATCAACACAAGTGCTAAATTGTACAGTAATCTTCGTTACATTTGTATCCTATTGCTTGCTATATGCCCTTTTCATTAATAGTGGCATCATGCTTATGTGTGTATGTCTGTGTGTGTGTGAGTGTGTTGAGTGTGTGTGTGTGTGTGCTTTGGTGACTTTTTTCAGTTTCACTTTACGTGAATGCATTTTTTGCATTTTAAAAAAATCTGATGTGTTCCATTCACATGACTTTCTCTACATCACTGCAACAAATTATTGTTAAAAAAACTGCTTCTATTTACTTCATCCTAATTGAGAAAAAATTAGCAGAAATAGATTGCTTTCTTGTAAGTAGAAGCGAAATAAGGGACTGCCATAGGTTAAAGTGATAGTCAAAAGCTGGTTACTATGTGACTGAAGTTCCTTTGTTTGTATGGACAGGAGTTGACAAATTCCTGTATGAGAAAAGTATAAGTTTTTCAAAGTTGAAACTAAAAACAAGGAATATATTAAATACGACCAACTCCACGAAATGAATAATGAATATAACATAAGTAACATAATTTGTGCTCTACATTATCTGTGTGGTAAGTTTATGACCATCTCTTACGGTTTAGTAGTTATGCAAAATTCCGTAAAATTCATGCAGAGTAAAGTAGTCTTCAGAGACTATTTCCAGAAAATTCAAGATATACATTTTATTTGTCACTTAAATATCTTTAATATACGATATTTTAATCAAAATCGTTAGTGCCATTTTTGAGAAAATCAAATTTCCATGTAAAGGATAGTTTGGTGTAGGGGGATTTTTCCCAAAATCTTCATGTCGCATCCTTGGAAGATACTAAACTTAAATACCAAGTTTGGTATTTTAACGACTTTTCGTTTTGGAGTTATCGTGTCACAGACACACGGACACACACACGGACCTTTTTTTTTTTTGGATACAGGGGACCCTAAAAGAAATATTTCCGGTGAAATCTCGAATTTTTGGGTGGACTGCAATACCTTCTCTATACATTATGTACATAGTGAGTATAGAGAAAGTAATAAACCGCAGACCAAAACAGGACGCTGTTTTAGTAAAGGAATATCCACACTTTCATTTAATTAGCCTGAACTTTCTGTTTAGTGAGGTTTTATATGCCTAATTCTTTATTATTTTGGGATTTTTAATTTCATTTTCAATATTTTATTTTGTTTTACATTTTTTAAAAATATTGAAGAGACTTCCCATACATATAATGCATATTATATAGTAGACAAAAGGGTTTCCCAAAAATGAAAAAAAAAAAAAAAAAAAGATTCAGCTCCCTATGTTATTAGGTAATCATTTTATTACTATTAATTTAACTGCATTCTCCTCTAACATTGCTTGGCACTTTTCAGACAGTATTTTGTTATTCGGGTTAAGGTTACGGACTTAGCCGAGGTTCAAGGAAACTTATTCGAAATCGCGTACGCCTGCTAAGCGTGTTCTAGGCGCTTCCGGTGATAACGCGCTAAAAGCTTGCGCAAATCGCTGTTCCACAACTATGCCTCCTGCTAGTCTTGTTTGTAAAAAAAATCTAGTTGCAGCTTTCATTTTATTTTCAATTCACTCTTAGGTTGATCCGCGCCAAAACGGATCCACGTGGCCAGTGCACCGTGGAAAAACATAGTAGCAGTGCACGCAGATATGTAATCTTATATTAACAATCTAAACTACAGAATGAATGTACGCTTAAATGGTATAATATTCTATACAAATACTTAAGAATTAAATTGACGCCGATTTGTACCGTTAATCAGAGCTGCAAGCCCCAACATGCTATTCGTATGAGGCAACTGATTTCCGTAATATTGTTCTCAAAGTAACGGTTCCTGGTTGTTGCTGTTTAGAATCATGGAGGACGGTCGTCGTGAGTTTCCTCTTGCATCCTCGTCGAGTTACATAAAGCATAATGCTGGTAAACCATGACTAGTGGTGAAAATGCTGTAGTGTTGAATGTTTATAGTAAGTTTTGTGAGAAATATCCAACGCCTCCCATACAATAAATGGTGAAATTAACATCTGAGTTCACCGATGTTTCGGCTACAAATGTAAACAGTGCTCTTAAAGAAAAATCTGAAACGGAAAAAGCTATAACACCCGGGAGAAAATGAAAGCGTGTCAAATATGTGATGCAAGACTGCGACGATTTTGTGAAGAATGCAATTCCCATAATAGTGCACACAATTTTTTTTTCTTTTTCTTTCTAAATAAGCCGCCAACATAATATTATGCATGTAAGAAGAAACGTTTTGTTTGGTAGATGGATAGATAGTTTAACCGTTGTTAATAGCCTGGTTATCAACCTTAGATTGGAAAGCAGCAGCACGAACAGCTTTGACGAGGATTCCGATCTGGAGGGAATAAATAGCTTCCAGGGAGCGAATAAATGTAAAGCAGCGCATACACGTTATTTCTTTTTTGTTATTATTAACCTGCAAGGCATTAAAAGGAATAATTCTTAAAGGAGGTCAAAGTGATCCAATATCAATAACAGGAGCAAGTCTTCTGTGATAGAATGTTCAAAAGAATGAAACGAAGAAAAATACTGTGCCTATTAATTTTGCTATGACTATCACTTTTATCATCATTATACCTAATAGAAAATAAATTTTACTCCCATTTAAGTTGTCGGAATAAGGTCTCTATTGTTTTCACATTACAATATGTTGCGTTTACGCGTCACGTGGTCATGAAAGTATGACAGCATTTCGCCATAGCTTAAGAGAGTGATATCTGTCTGTTTTTAAGTTATTCTGAATGACATGTGTCATTTTGTCGATGTTTCTGCGGAGGTATCTTCCAAAAACATGCTTTTTGAGGAATCTGAAACGTTTTAACATCCACTGAACCCTCCAAAACAAAATTTACTTTCTCTATAGCGTAGGATAGGATAGAATACGGTCGGAGGGGACTCGGCACCGAACCTGAGGTTATTGAGAGATGAGGTGAGAGGGGTGACTGGACCCAGGACCGATGGCACAGCAATGACAGGGTCTTACAGTTTCCAGATTGAAGCATCTCGACAGGCAGACCGGGACCCCCGCTCCAAATAAACAGGAATGGTCCTCATACCAGCAACCACTCTAAGTCAGTGGATGGAGATAGTCACCTTGAATATCCTTTTTCCGTGCCACGCCGCACCGAACACCATCACCACCCTTCCAAAACCGAAAGAAGCATACCCAGCATCGCCTGTGGACCCGTGAAACCGTCGTAAAAACCCATGGTCGGTAGGCCGGTCAATGGAAGCTCGGTTCTGAAACGTATATCAAGCTGTTGCAACTCGACTCATCTGAGTAAGTACACTGGTGTACTCAACCACAAAAACTTAGAGGAGAGTTGGAGGAGGAGTGTGGTAGCTAACACTTCATTGAGCAAAGGTCATACTGCAATACTTTCTTCCTGGCACTTCATTTCCGACAATTTCCCTGACATTAGCTTGTCCTCAATGCAGCATAGTAATGCATATTGCAGTAGACCTCTGTGAGCTGCGAGTAGCTCGCTTGGCGCACACCCATGTTGGAGCAGCCTGCCTACATAAGAGATAGAGAAGGCACTGCATACCACCCAAAAATACTTTATCAAGATTTCCCAAGAAATGTATGTTTGACACATTCTGTATCCAAAATATTGTGCATTAGAAAAATATCTACCATCTGTGTGTATGTGCAAATACTGCCACTATGCGCCAAATGCATTCGGCTGTACTTTGCCTTGCGTAATCGCCGCAAATGTGTGTCTTGTTTTGCATCGGTCTTAACCAACTGTTTGGCGGTTTTCTTTCTATTCTGCATCTATTGTCACACCTGCATGAGTGAATACGTGTGCGGTCGGTGGCCGCTTTAGATTAAAGCAAGGCATATCCCCTGACCTGTGTGTGACTTTGTGATACCCGCAATAATGATGTCTACTCCAGGAAATGTCTTTCATTGACAGCTACAGAAGGGAGGGCAACAAACCTTATGTGTCAGTTTCGACTCTGAGTTCTGAGCGTACAGCTTCAGTAGAGAGACAGCCGAAGCAACAAGAGCGAGCATCATAGCGAGAAGAGCATTTACCGAGATTTTACCGGAAGTATACGGTTTGAGACCCCTTCAATGCAAAAAAGAATTTTTAGGAAACGGTTAACGTGTGTCTGTGTGTATGTGGGTGTGTGGCTTTGGATAACATAGCTCTAAAACAAATAGACCGTTAAATACCAAATATTCAAGTGAGCGCCTCATGCCTTGCAATTGTGCGCGGTATGCAATATTTCCTGTATAGACTGAAAGATAAATGAGCAGACAATTGTTATGTAAATATCTTTAATACACGGTATTTTAATCAAAATCTTTAGAGCAATTTTTCAAGAAAATAAAATTTTCAAAATTTTTTCCATGTAAAGGGTAGTTTGTGGTGAGGAATTTCTTTTGAAAATCTTCGTGTAGCATCTTTGGAAGGTACTAAGCATAAATACCAAGAGGACCTCGAAGGTAAATACCAATTTTGGTATTTAACGGTCTTTTCGTTAATACACACAGGCGCGCGCGCGCGCACACACACACACACACACACACACACACACGGACCTTTTAGTGAAAATGCTTTTTTTCTGTATTTATTTATTATTTTATACCTTATTTGCTTCTTTGTCATTGAAAAGGTGCACAAGCAATTTTTATTAAAAGGGGAATTATAATAAGATTATTTCATGTTCTATTTTTTATAAAATAAAATATTTCATAAAGATTGGTTTTTAAAAGAATCAAGAATATAGGAGACCTCAAAACCTGTATTTCCTGTGAAATCTCAAAATCGAGTTTATGGGTTTGAATACAATACCTTCTGCATCCACTATACATACCAGTTAGAGCAAGTAAAAAGAGGACTGCTCCGTTTTTTTTTTTTTTTTTTTTTTTTTTTACAGGGCGAAGGGTAGGCTTACAGATAGATAAAGTAGAAGCATTTTCTGGGTAGCTACTCTGCTCCGATTAAATCACTGTTTAAGACACTACAGTTGCTTCCACACCTACCGAAACTATTGGAATGCTCCACTGTGGATATGAATTGTACAGTTGGGAGAGTGAGAAAGCCTTTTCACGCACCTGTGGAACGAGGTACCTGTTTTAATTACTTACGGCAGAGAGCTATATTGTGTGCGTGTGTGTGTGTATGTGTGTGTGTGGTGCAATATTTCGCGTCAATTTTCGGTTGGCTGGCTACTACACAAGTGTTTGAATAGAACCTGGAGTAGAGATAAGACCACCACTGACTCTGACGTCAGCAACAACAATGTATGTGCAGACACCCTTTCGCTTTTGAATATGTTTGCATATAATGTAGTTTCCAGCTCCGCTCCAAGTGGTTAACATACAGTAACCACAGGGGCAGTCACAACACGCTTCACCACCTCGCTTCACTAGTCAATTTGGTCACTTCACTTCAGCACTCCAGAGGGATTTGGTGTTTACGTTTTTTTTTCGAATCTCTTTACTTCGGCTCCGGCACGATTGGAATCTCTTTCTTAACTAAAGGCTTTGCCTTGTGACGTCAGACCCTCTCAGCCGTATGTCAAGGTTGGAGTCTCGAGAGAGTCGAACAAAGAGTCGTTTGTGGGTGTGTGAGCAAGACAGCTGGAGGTTGGAGTCCGGGTTCCCTGCTATTAGCTTAACTCTATGTGAGTATTCGTTTTTAACAACTCCACTGCAGCGAAAATTATACAAAAAAAGAATTGTCCTTATGCAAAAGAATTTCACAGACGTTATAGTTATTGTTATTATTGGTCTGAAGTTTTATTCAGGAAAGGCTTTTCCTAAAATGTGTTAACTGGGGTAATTGGTTGTATCCGCTAAATTAGGAGTTATTAAACCTTTGAGAATTGAAATTCAATTGATTTCTTTATATCCATTTAGGGCACCTTTTCCTTTGTACTCAGCCTTGAGTGACGATCCACATATGTCCTTTTGGGGTAAAATGGGGACAGGCACGGTCCTGGTACAACACGTGAGGTGCTGTACTCCGGCTTCTTTACTAACAAACCTCTTGCTTTGTGCCGTTATTTGCTTGTCTCTCCTTCATTCCCTTTGTGTCTTTGCCTCTTCTGCAATTTGACTGTTTTAACTGGGTTTTAAAATGTTCGTGTTGCATTCACATTACTTTTGCTTCTCACTAATCTATAAACTACTCTTCGGGTTAGCATTATCGCAGATGAGCCACAGGCTCTCTGGCACTGCACCGTACTAGTCATTGTGGCCATTTGTGACTCCAGGATGAAGAGCGATGAAATCCGGAAGACGAAGAGCGCATTGTCTAAGGCAGTGTTTCCCAAACTTTTGAAGTTCATGGCACCCTTGGGAATAACATTAAACACCAGGGGCACCCTTCCTTGAATTAAAAGAAAATTAAGCTTAATATGTTAATTTATTGAAATATTATATAATAATAACGTACACCATAACATAATACAGTAAACTTTACTACAATGACTGAGTAAAAATACATCAATAAATTTTGTTCGATTAATGATTAATGTGGAACTTGTGATTGATGCTTAGAGCACAGATATGTGATGTCGGGTCTTACAGTTGACAGTGAAACACGCAAATCATCCTCAAGGTTATTCAGTCTATTTCTTGCTTTGCATTTTATTGTCACCATAGCAGAGAAGGCTTGCTCGCATAGATAGGATGTTGAAAAGGGCAAAAGTGCGTTAATTGCTTTCTTCATTAGGTTAGGGTACTCCTCTCTCCGTTGAAGCCAAAAACTGACGCCTCACTCTTGGTGAACTTACCTTTGAGTGTGGAATCAGCTCAAAGATCAATAAATTCATCTCGTTCGCAAGCAGTGAAATCTATTTCCTCTGCACTATCTACGAAATCAAATGGTGAAACAACCCAGTCGAGATTCGTAGTGGAAATAGTTGGAAAGTACGCATCTATTGCATCTTGCAATCTTGATAAGTGATCACAAATGCGGTCTTTCAGTTTACCCAGATCTCTATCTCCTGCCACATTAAGAAGAGATGGAAAGTTCGACAAATCTCCTTTTTGAACTGCAGACTTCCAAGAACTAAGTTTTCTTTTAAAACCTTTCATTTTATTGGTTGAGGAGATTATTGTTTCATGTCGACCCTGCATCGAAACATTCAGTTCATTCAGCTTATGAAAAATATCTGCCAGATACGACAGTTCAAAACACCAAGAATCACTTAATAAGAGCTCATGAAATGTGTATTGATTTTCATCCTTAAAAAAAGTTTTTAGCTGTTCTTTAAGTTCGAGAAACCGGTTCAATACACGACCACGCGACAACCACCTTACTTCTGTGTGAAGTAACAAAGAGGTATGAGCTGTATCCGTTGCGCGACATAACTGTTCAAAAATTCTGCACTTTAAAGGTCAAGACTTCATAAAGTTCACCATTTTCACAACTTGGTTAAACACTTCAGCAAAATCTTCATTACACGCTTTCACGACTAATGCCTCTCTATGCAGAAAACAGTGAGTTAAAATAATGGTTGGATTTTCGTTGAGAGCTCTGGCAGTAAAACCTTTAATTTTCCCAGACATAGATGGTGCACCATCTGTACATATACCACAACAGTCTTTCCATGAAAGATCATGGTCATTGAGATAGGAATTAATAGAAACGAAAATATCATGGCCTGTGGTTGTAGTCTCCAGCGGTCTACAAAACAGAAACTGTTCACTAATATCTTTTTCATCAATATATCTGATAAAACCAAGGAGTTGCGGTTTGTCACCAATATCGAGACTCCCATCTACTTGCAAAGCAAATGTTCTATAAGTTTTTATTTTCTCCGTGACTTGTTCGTTGATATTGCATGACATTTCAAATATGCTGCGGCTGATTGTGTTGTTGGACAGAGGAACTTTCGAAATTTGATTAGCTGCTCCTTCGCCAAGTATTGTTGAAACTATAACTTGACATGCAGGGCCAATGATTTCCTCTCCAAGAGTATGAGGTTTCATTTTTTTAGCTATCAGTTCTACTACTTTAAATGAGGCTTCAAGAGCAGTATCACCTATGGCCATTCTCTTTACCATTCGCACAGCTGTTTTCTTCTCCCCTTCTAATATATGTGAAAAATACATTACACTTTTCTGTGACACACTAGGATGCTTTGTTGTAAGATGCCGCTTCAGTTTGCTAGGTACCATGGCCTCGTTGCTAAGTGTTTCGCCACAAACTAAACACACAAGGATAGGGTTTTCCTCGTTGTTATTCCACTTAAATCCATACGCTAAGTAACTGTCCTGGTATGTTCTTTTCTTTCGTTTGTCTTCTTTATGTGGTGAATTCGACGGTCCGGGAGAAACTGTAAGATTTGGCTCCTTAAAGCAAGCAGTAGGAGCCGACTGTTCACTTTCGCTGTCCTGGCGTTTACGTTTAACAATGAACTTATCCATAGCTAAACACTGTGAATCAACGCGAGGAAGACAACTGAAAGCGCCAAGCGGCGTGCACTTTTATATATTCATCTGTCGAAGTCTCGGGAATGTTCGTGAGGAAGCGAGTAGTCTCGGGAATGTTCGGCAGGGTATAGCTGTAATGCCATCTGTGGGATACTAGTATAACTGAATTATTGAAGTGAATCGACCACTATCACCATCTGCCGTGCATGAGAGTAATTGAATTGATTTGACTTATTTTATTTCAAGACCTTACAAGACTTAAGGCTTCAGTAGAAGTTTTTGTTTTTGTTTTTTTTTGTTTTTGTTTATCTCAATATCTCGCGGCACCCCTTAGACAATCACATGGCACGCTAGGGTGCCGGGGCACACCGGTTAGGAACCGTTGCTCTAAAGAAAGGAAATGTTGAAGAATTCATTGATTACCGTGCGAGTCCAGCGATTGTCACAATCTAATGTTGCGTGTGGAAGTATTCATAGTATTGCGGAGTGAAACTAATACTATTAGTTAAGCTCACGAAATGTGTTAATTTATGTAATGTAAGTGTAGAACATATGCATTCACAAAAGCATAGAAATGTGTCGTGAAATATCAAATTTCATTTCTTATGTAAATATGTCATATTTATGTAAAATCCCAGGTTCAATTACAAGTCGAACCTTAACTTCTCTGCTCGTTAGGACGGTTGTCCATGGCAGGGCCAAAATCATGCTCGGGCAGGTAGCAAGCCGAAACTTAATATGTCTTTACCTGGAATTTGGACGAAATGATGCTGGGGACGAAGTGATGCGAACCGGATGGGGTTAGGGATAGTGTCCAGTCTACTGATTGCATTATCTGTAGATAGATGGCGGCGCAATCGCAATTACCACCTATTTTCAGTTTTGCTATTGTTTTAGACGGAAGGTGGAACTTTGGATCGTGGTATTAAATAACTAATCCGGTGTTTACCTTGACGAATGAGGGAAACCACGAAAAAACCGTAGCCAGATTGATCGGCCCATGGGATTTAAACACAGGACCTCTCGAATGCGGGCCTTAGAGTTTAGAGTTTTAAAATGGCTAACGGCTCCATAAAATTGCTGTAATAGGGGTAGAAATTAAAGCCTGGTACCAAAACTAAATTGTAGCTTGCGCTTTGTCGTTTATAAGGTATTACTCAAATGCTTGATGTAGTATTAGATATTATATTTAACATGCCAATAATTTGTCAGTTCATATACATAACATATTAATAAGAACTATTATCTTAAATGGTAGATATATTATAAAACATCAGTATAGAGCGTTGTTAAATCACAGCATTATTCCAAAATGTTAGTCCATTTAGGTAAAGAAAGAGAAAGTTCTAAAAAAAAAAATGTTCCTAATGACCAAGTCCAGTACTTGGGCCAATTCGGGGGGACGAAATGATGCTCATTAACAACTCATTATCCCGTTTAAGGATCCGTAAAACAGTATTGGACGAGTTGTAACACTTTTCTAAGAATTTTACCTTTGGACGAAATGATATTGGGACAAATTGATGCCGCCCCACCTCATCTGCCTGTCGCGGAGCTAAGTGGTAAGAGGAGATGACACCATGGAAGACTAGCTGCACTTTGCTACCTGGCTACAAAGGCACTATCTGACTGGTAGTAATGCAGACAGCCTGGCGGCACCACCTGCTTGGCGCTAAGCAAAGATTCTTTGGAAGGGGAATAAAATCTTCGAGGTACCTACCGAACAATTCCGTTACGGCATACAAAGCAAAAGGAAAAGAGTGCAAGCGGGTCCCAAACGTTTCCAAAACAAAAAGAAAACGCATCCGCACAAGTCCCACAAGCCCCCCAACCCCCAAAGCTTTGCGAGGACCGCTCCACTTGAAGGATCGCGGAGACAAGTCCTGGTCAAGGAGGTCCCAACAACGACGCTAGGAAGAAACCTTTAGAGCACGAGCCACAGCCCTGTATTGCTAAAGTGTGTACCTCTTGCACACATTCGATCACCTCTGAAAATGCCGCCTATATTCCAAGGGTTCTGACGGATGATGATAGAGCGGTGGTAAGGTTTTCAAATGTTTAGTAAAAGTGATTTTTACAATAAGCGTTTATTTTGTTTTATTTATTCCGGCGGAATGTATGTTGTATTTCTTTTCTTTCTCTACACGTACTATGCATATACTGTATAGAGAACGTATTGTGTTCCACAAAAGATTCGATAACAAGATTTCACCGGAAATACATATTTTGGGACCCCCTGAATCCAAAAGAAAGCATTTTATAAAACCGTGTGTGTCTGTGTCTGTCTGAGTGTGTATGTGTGTGTGCGTATGTGGGCAGCATAGCTTAAAACCGAAATGTCCTTTAAATACATGACAAGAAGATTTTCAAGAAAATCCCCCAACCCCAATTACCTTCTTCACATGGAAGAATTTCGAAAATTTAGGCTTTCTCAAAGCCGCCGAGCTTGGCCTTGAGTATATGGAAACCTCTACAAACCGTGTAGTTAAAAATAACTATGATTTCGAGCTAATTACTTTCTCCGTCTTAGCTTGCCTTTACTAATGACTACTACCTAGCAACCGCTTTTGTAATTCCAGCTTAAATGTTAACATCACTAGTGATTTCCCTACAACAGAATTATAACTTGCGCATTCTTATATTTTTCTCTACCCATACTATATACATAGTGTATAGAGAAGATATTATATTGCACCCAAAAATTCGATACCGAGTTTTCACCGGTAATACTTGTTTTGGAACCCCCCGAACCCCCCCCCCAAATTGTGTGTGTGTGTGTGCAACATAGTTCAAAAACGAAAAGTCCGTTAAATACCAAACTTTATATTTAAGTTCAGTATCTCTCAAGGATGCGACACGAAGATCTTCAGAAAAATCTCCCTACCCCAACTACCCTTTACATGGAAAAATTTAGAAAATGTTGGTTTTCTCAAAAATGGAAATTTCTGAGAATAGCCTTTGAAGACCTCTTTATTCTGGATGAATCTTTCTGAATTTTGCATATCTGATAAACCGTAAGAGATACACAAAAACTTACTACACAAAAATTTAGATCTCCTTAAAACACACAATTTATTCATATACATTTTTTCTGCAGTTGACCGTTTTCGAGATATATCTTGTTATTTGTTTCAGTTTTAAAACACTTCAACTTTTGGGATACGGGATCTTATCAACTCTTTGATCTTATCAAAGGAATTCTATCCCATAGCAACCATATTTTAAAACATTTGACTGTCGGGTTAGCCTAGTGTATTCTCTTATTTCCCTTCTACTTGTATGGGACTAACTAATAAGATCATTTTTGCTAATTTAATCTCGATTAGTATGATTTAGAAAGAAGAATAAGCTATTTCACAATAATTTGTTACAGGGTTGTAGAGAAAGTCATGTGAATGGAACACGCCAGATTGTTTTTATTTGAATATATGAAATCATTTATTGCAATTATTCTTCTGCCTCCCTAATATATATTTATAAAATAAATTTAATAGACAATGTTTACGATATAAAGTCTTTATATCGTAATATATCTTTATAAAATACATTTAATAGGCAATATTTACGATATAAAGTAGAATATATTTCTTTAAAGGAAATAGTATATTCGCGAAAGGACTATTTGGAAAGAATAATGCCATCATGGTACAAAGGAAAAAAGTAAGCGTTCTTCTTTTTTCAGTAAGCAGTAAACACAATGCTGCCAGCTACTCTCAGAGGCAAAAAGATTCTTATTTCAAAAGAGCGTTAATCAAAGCAAACAGAACTTTTGTGTACGTTCTGGTCCTTTTAAAAGGATATATGTACATTTTATATACCTCTGTTTCCAATACGTTCTCTGAGGAGGCGACGAAAGTGAGCGTTTGCTTTATTTGCTCACAGCAGTATACTTTTGTGGTTTTATTTCTGACAGCAACAAAGCACTGGCTGACAATTCTTTGTTGTTTGCTTACAAGCTAGCAATATTTTAAGAGTCAACAGGAGTATGGCAAATATGTAGATGCTAGCAGATAACAGAATGGAATTCGGAAGAACTGTTTACTCGTTGCTAGACAAAAATAAAATAAGTGAAAATCTCAGAGCTAGATTCACATGGTTTTATCTATCCTCTATTGTTTATTAATGGCTATGCAAGGAATACTTGCATTGGCTTATTATTATCTATTTCATTTTAATTGAAGTCAATCTTTATTTCTTTATAATGAAAACAGATGAGCTATAGTCAAATGTTTCAGAACTAGACGCTATGTGTTTGGCTTAAAATTTCGTACTCTCTCCACGAAATCGCGAGAAACAACTGAATATCGGCAGGATTTTAAAAGAAAGACAAAGTATTGAATACTTCGAACTATTAATCACGAATTCCTCTGAAACAAATTATATCACAACAGTTACTTATGGTGTAAGTTATGGTTTTGATTCGAGTAGGAATATTGTGAAAAGAGACGCAGGTTTTTTCTACTGGGATTTTGTTTTTGTTTTTTTACAAGGATCTCGTTTTTTCTACAGTGATTTTTTTTTGGAGGGGATTTTCTGATATTAAAAGAAAAGCAACGAAAGATGAAATACATTTGAGGTTAAGTTTTGGGCATTCACTAAGAGTTACAGTTCGTTCTTTTCTTAACACTACTTCACAAATTTCTCACATTGTCCTCATAAACTTTTCAGAATTTAGCAGGTAGTAAATTTGATTCTGCTTCTTTCTTAGCTCTAAGGATATCATAATTTTTAAAACAACAATAATTGGTGTGTCATGTCCTGCTATAACTTAATTCTTAGTAATGGTAAACGTATGGTCCATATCTGTTTATTTTGGCGAGCATAAAGTTGGAACAAGATTACTTTACGCTTATATTTTATGTTTGCTGCACTTCTTTATGTGGGCATTCCCCAAAAAATCAAGTTTGCGATTTGAAACGAGCTTGTACACTACTCAATTACGCTCGTCGTGGAAAAATATATTTTTTGAATATATTGTGTTTTAAAAAGATCTACACTTTCTGTGTATCTCTTAAAGTTTACTGACTTAATTTATATAAGAATATATAAAGTCCTTCCGAACTGAGCGGAGTGGCGCCAACGGAAACACCTGTGGGCCGTATTCGGGTGGTGTTGGGTTCAAATCCCATTGGCCGACTAATCTGGTTGGAGGTTTTTCGTGGTTTATTTCAGTCGCCAAAGCAAATACCGGCTTGGATATTTTATACTACGGCACATAGTTCGACCTTCAATCTAAAAGAATAGCAAAACTGAGAATAGATGGAAATTTCTATTGTTGTGCCATCTATTCACATATACTATAAGCAGCACTCCTAACCGCAAATTCCTGTCGCGGAATTAAGTTGTAAGAATGGTGTAGGAGATGATACCTTAGAAGACCATCAGCTACAGATGACATTTTCTGACTACGGTGATACTGCAGCTGGAATAGATGCCTTCTAACTCTATCTGCTTGGCGCTAAACGAAGACTATGGGACGGGAATGAGACCTAAAAGGCTACCGTACACCATATACCGTAAACGAAGTAGTATGCCGGACAATTTCGTTGTAAAATGACCAAGTTGTTAAAGTAACATATAATAAAAGATAATAAAAAAAAATCCCTCCGAATAAAGAACACTTGAGGACTTATCTGGCCATTCACAGAAAATTCAATATATAAATTTTATTTGTCACATGAACACTCTTAATATATGACACTTTAATTAAACATCATTAGAGACGTTTTGAAGAAAAAAAAGTAAATGTTCCAAGTTTAGGACATTAGGATCTTGGTGGGGTGAGGTTTTCTTGGAAACCTTCGTGTCGTATTTATGGATAATATTGACTTAAATACCAAACATTGAAATTATTTAAACTTTTTGTTTTGTTTTTGAATTGTGCTGTTTTCACCACGCGCGCGCTCGCGTGCACACACACGCACCTGGATCTTTCCTAAAATGCCTTTTGTTTGCTAATTCAAGGAGACTCAAAAGCCGTATTTCTGGTGAAATTTCGGAATCTAAATTTTGAGTAGTGTTTTAACGTATTTTAAATCTCTATGACGATTTAATTGATTTCATTACCTATACCTCCGACTATTTATGGAATTACTGTGTATTGGTTTAGAACAGTCCTGTCCAAGGTAGCTCTTGCGAGCTACTGACGGATAACTCTTTCTCCTTACTCCAAGATGAGAAACGCTGATGAGTATATATACTTTCAGTGCTCGCCACCGAATGTGCTGGTTTTAACATAATGCATAACGGAGAAGGTTTCGTTGGAAGTACAGTCTAGGCTAAAATCAGGGCGGGTTGTGGAGCAATACATCAAAACAGGCATCAGACTCATTAGACAAGAGCTCGCGTGTATTAGACTAGGAGCATGACGGATAATAAAAATGATTGACGAGAATGGTATGGGAATCCGCCCCTTTTGCGAGGAGGAAGAGTCGTGGGCTAATCTTGGCAAGATTTAGGGGTACGGATGAATGGAGGAAAAAGTATTTACTGCGATCCAATGTCGCCAGCATGGTATATTAGGATACTTTAATGGAGAAATAATCAAAATCGTCTGTTAATATTTTACATAGTGATACTTTTATTTCTAATTTTTTATATTTTGTTCTATAATAGTTTAATTTTCACGACGTGTGATCGAATGGTTTGGCCGCTCATCCCTCACCGCGGTAGCCCATTTTCGATCCCAGGGGTGGGATTTATGATGGTGAGCATTTGGGTAAATTTTCTCAGGTTTCCCTCGCCATTTATTCCAGCACCTACTCCATAATCACAAGAGGCGATCCGTCGGCAGATGGTCTGAAGGCCAAGGAACGAAAAAAGTGTCACAAGGAACATCCTTTTTCCTTGCCACGATGCACCGAAACACTATTGCCAACACTTCTAACTCTGGAGCGGACCAAGTGTAGTGAAGGATAAATGAAATGATCAGTGGAATCCTATGGCGGAATAGGAAATCCGAGGGATAAGAGATACCACTGCAACATTCATCTAATGACCCCAAAAAAATCTTATGTGTTCCAATCACATAACTTTCTCTATCTGTTCCATATACAAAATATTCTTACGAACATTCTTCTATTTACTTCATGCTAATCGAGATAAACATTAACATAAATGGTCTTATTACTTTTTTTTTTTTTTTTAAATATAAAGGAAAAAAGTGAATAAATGGGGCTAAAACGATAGTCAAATGTTTTAAAGGCTGGTTCCAATGTGAAGTAATTGAGATACGGTACGTTTTGCATGACTAGCTATAAACAAGAGAGATGAAACGAAAAGTGACTTCCCCGTTGAGAAAAGTTAGGTAGTTTAAAAATTGAAAACAATAACAAGGAATATCTCGAAAAGGTCAGCTCTACAAGAAACACGTATATGCCATTAATTATCCTTTTTTAACGAGATCTACTTTTTTATGCAGTAAGCTTTTCCTATCTCTTGGGTTTAACAGTTATACAACATTTTTCCAAAATTCATTCAGAATAAAGAGGTCTTCAGAGGCCATTCAGAAAAAATGCAAACTATACATTTATTTGTGATTAAATAACTTTAATACCAGGTAATTTAATCAAAATCTTTAGAGCATATTAGAGAAAAAGCACATTTTCAATTATTTTTTTTCGTGTAAAGGGTAGTTTGTGGAGGGAATTTTTCTAGAAAATCTTCCTGTTGCATTTTTGGAAGAAGCTAAATATAAATACGATGTTTGATAGTTAATGGTCTTTTCGTTTTTGAGCTATGCTGTCTACGGACATATACACGGACTATTTTAATGTATTTTTTGGACTCAGGGGAGCTCAAAACATATTTCCGATGTAATCTCTACATCGAATTTTGGGGTGGAATATAATACCTTCTATATGTGTTAGAGAAAGCAAAAATCCTATGAGTCAAATGGGCAGTCTCCGGAAACCAAACCCAGGGCCTCCTAAATGTGAGATGCACACATCACAAACACGGGTATAAATCCGGCGAACTTAACATTTTAGTATTTCGAATATATGATCAAATCCTCCGATTTGACGGATTTAATCAATATAATCCAGCTTTGAAATTTCTACGAGAGCAGAAGAAAGGCACCAACCAGGAAAACAGCTGAAGGGAGGAGGCTCTCCATCAGAGGCTTTCAGCTTGATAAAGCTATTTTGGTAAGTGGTAGAGCGGTGAAGATGAAGTCCTTCGTGGCAAGGAAAAACTCTTTCTCCTTGTGCTCTAAATCTCTTTCTTCTACCTTGAACAATGCTGCACATCCTGTTCCTAATACCATCTGCCAATTAATGACATGTACAGGAGACGTTGCACTATCCTACTTTCTTCAGTTGGCATCTTTTGTTAAACTTGGTAACCATAACAACAAACCGAGCCAGGTGGCATTCATGAGGTTCTGAGCTCAATTCAATTCGGCTGACATCTCTGACCCATGGGTTTTTTCGGGGGTTTCCCCGGTTATTAGGCAAATGCTGGGGAGGCTTCTTCATTCCTCCAAACTTCCATCCCCTTTATTTCATTTCCATTTATTCCAACCGGTCTGATTGATTGATGATGATTAGATTTAAAGACCATCAACTGCTTGGTTATTAGCGCCTTTATAAAAACAAATAATGCCAAAAGACAGTCGTAGAAATTTGATGTGTTTCATTCACATGCCTTTCTCTACATCTCTGTAACAAATCATTGTTAAAAACGTTATTCTTCTACTACTTCATGCTAATTGAGATAAAATTAGCAGAAATGGTCTTATTTCTTGCTTCCTTGTAAGTAGGAGGGAAATAAGGGAGTACACCAGGCTAGTCAAAACTTTTAAAAGCTAGTTGCTATGTGATTGAAACTCCTTTGACTGTATGGCAAGGAGTTTACAAATTACCATATGAGAAAAGCATAATCTCGCCTGGGTAATGTGATAGTAGCGTGTCTGCCTCACATTGATTAGGTTGCGAGTTCGAATCTCGCTTAATATGAGTTACATATTAAGGGTTTTTTTTCGGGGAGTAACTTAAAGCTACATGGACTCCGAGATTATTTGAGCATCATTTTGCTGATTCCATTCATCGCCCGATAGGACCAACCAGGTTAAAGGATGTTAAGCTAAAAAAGAAGTATAAGTATTTTAAAGCTGCTATTATTAACAAGGAATATTACAGCAATGGTCATTTCTACAAAAATATATGTATATATGAGATATTTTATGTGCTTTAAGAGATCTACATTTTTTTTATATAGTAAGGTTTTGCCTATTTTTTACGGTTTACCAGTTACGCAAAAGTGCATCCAAAATGAACAGGTCTTCAGAAGCTATTCCCAGAAAATTCAAGAGATGCATTTTATTTATGATTTAAATATCTTAAATATACGATATTTTAAATAAAACTCGTTAGGGCCATTTTTTGAGAAAAGCAAACTATTAAAAAGTTGTTACATGTACACAGAAGTTTGGGGATGGGAGACTTTCTTTAAAATCTTGGTGTCGCATCCTTGGAAGTTAGTAAACTTAAACACCAAGTTTGGCATTTTACGGTCTTTTAGTTTTAAGTTATGTTCACACACATACCTATCTACATATATACACACACGCGCGCGCGCGCGCGGACCTTCTGCTAAGTATGCTATTTTCGGGCTGGTGTTAATGCGGTGATTAAAACAGAAGATCTTTGGCAACATACACAACAAATAATCGCATCATGTGCACAGTTCTTTTCACATGATATGTGTCCTAGATGTTCCAAGATGCTTGCAACTAGTTTGAGGATACTTCAAGTTGGAAACGGCAGTTTATTTTTGCAGCATGGACTTTACATACCACATAGATGACACAGAACAACTTTTCAAGTATCTGCGATATGAGTGTAGTAATAAGTCACTTGTTAGTATACAGATATCTGTAACTCTTAAGCGTGTTCTTTAGGAAAGCAGGCTACAAGGAAAGAAAAGAGCTTCTTTGGTTACTTTGATTTTAAATATTGAAAACGTTATTAGAGCCTGACCTTCCTTTTCGCTGGGGAGAGGAAAAGAATTATGCATTACAAATTTATCTGCGTTTCCTTTTCCACGTCTCCCATCCTTCCCGACTTCGTGTAATTTGTTGACAGAGCCAACAGAAGCACTAAGTTCTGTGTACGCAGTCCGCCATATTACATCGATTATCGATAGCTAGAGAGAAGAGGTAGACAAAGAGAGAGCGAGAGAAAGCGGGCATGTGTATTGATCTCGTTATGTAACTTTCTCATTGCTTCATGACTGTAAGGAGGCATACACAAAAATTAATTCAGAGATGGGCAACATTAGCATCTTATAACAAGCTTAAAGGGATTGTTATTTTGTTTACGAAAACTTACTAAAGCCGTAAATTATCAGCAGAGGCGTCTAGAAGGCGAACAGGAGGGAAGGGACTGAGCAGCACTACACCAAACACCGAGGGAGGTGGTGTTGCGATAACTTGTAGAACTCATACGGGAGGTCCCTGGCTGCATTCCCCGAATAAATAATAGAAGTTTTTGAGTTTCAAGTTTTTGAGTTCTATTATCTTATTAATTATCAGAAGAACATGCAGGACTTGCAGTACACTTAACTATTTTCCACCCTGACTTGTGAGTTTTTCGTGATTGTTCAAGTAGGAAGGCGAATGCTGGGATGGTTTCTCGTCTGCTACGATTTTTTTTTACACAACTTCCTCTTTGTTATCAAGCGGGATGACTCAGGATGTTTCGTTGGTGTTCGATCCCCGATGGCCTATCTGAATCATGTTTTTTCGGGTCACCAGGCTAATGCTGGGTAGATTTTTCTCATCTCCCGAATTTTCTTTCTCTCCATGTCGTTCCCATTGCAATTTAATACATCCTTCATCCTATTGTTTTCTTTCAGGGTTGGATGTGTCGGCGATGGTGCTCGGTGAGGCGTGGTATGGAAAAAGGGTGCTAAAAGTTACTACCTCAGTGCCCCGACTTCGTCTGGTTGCCAGGCTGAGGACCGTCCCAGGCGGGGGCAATGGACCCTACGAGGGGCGGGCTCCTGGTTTGCATGTTCGACTGTCAGAAACTGTAGGGACACTGTCATTGCTTTGCCGCCGCTCCTGGTTCCAGCCGCCTGTCTTATCCTCTCTTCTCATCCCTCCTTCCAGGGAGCGTAGGTACAATAACCAGCTAGGTTAGTTGCGAGTCCCCTCCATCCATATCCTATTCCTCTTTGTCGTTTCCTTCTCATCTTACACTTGTACTTCTAATATTCTGTGAAGGATGGTAGTGCCAGGCAGATGCCGCTGATGCCCTCCCAAGATATAGAGGAAGCTCCACGGAAGTAAGAGGGCTGCTTGGTCAACGGATTGGCGAACGCCTTCTCTGGGCAACTACTGCAATGGGACGCGCACGAGTCTTAGAGCCTGGAATTGTTAATAAATTCCGCGCCTCTCTGTGACTTGGCTTCCTGTGGCCTATAGCCTCCTGTGGTTTTATCACTTCATTGCTTCTTCCTAGAGGACGGTGGTAACCGAAATGGATCTATGTAGGTCTAAGTGTCGAGGTGTCTTACATTTAACATCATACATTAGCCATCAAGTCTGGCTGCTATTGTCATCAGTAGTCAGAGAGCAGTTTACTGCTAGCCCCTTTTTACCAGAAATTAAGTAAGAAGCAAATTAATTGTAATCAGTTTCGACCTGATAGTAAGATAAATATTTATCCTTATTTAGTTGAAACCAAAATAGAGGTATATTCACTTTTGTCCGCGACAAACAGATGGCGCTAGGGTGTCATCCTTTCTAGCTGCTTTCGCTATTTGTTGATAGATGGCAGCGCAATTATTATTACCATTTCCTTGGAGTTTTTACTATTGTTTTAGACTTAAGGTGGGACTTTAGGTCGTAGTATTTAATAGCCAGTGTAGTATTTACCTTGTTACCTAAGGGAAACCATAAAGAAAAGGGGAAAAAAACAGATAAGTCGGTCTCGGGATTGAAACCAAGAGCTCCCGAATACTGACAACAGATGTTATCTCCTGAGTCATCGCGTTCGATTGTCCTCATAGACTTAAACAGGCGTGGTTTCTGAAAACTGACTTCATACATAGAATGTTAACATAATTTCATTTTTAATCTGAAATAACTTATATAAATAGAAAACAAGGGAAACATTTTATTTATTTTACTCCTGCTTATTAGCTGTGTTCTCTTTCATCGTTTACAGAGAATAGATTAAATTTGTTTGTAATTTACCATTTGGTATACTGCCCATTTCAAATTATCTTAAAAATCTACTTAAATCCCCCACAAATGACTAAGGTTCTCTTTAATAAACAAGATTCACTGCCAAAACTTATAACAGAAATAGCTGTAATTATAAGCGTCACACTCGCACGCACACACGCACATATAGTTTTCTTTCTCTAACATGTATGTACATACAGTATACACAGTAACTAGAGAAGATATTGTATCCCACCCAAAAAATCGATGTTGAGATTTCGCCGGAAATATGTGTTTTGAGGTTCCCTAAGTAAAATAAATCATTTTTAGAAAACGTCTCAAAAACGAAAAGGCAGTTAAATGCCAAAGTTGGTATTTATGTTCGGTATTTTTCAAGAATGCGACACGAAGATTTTCAAGAAAAATCCGCCTAATCCCAACTAACCTTTATATAGAACATTTTTCAGAATATTTTTATCTTCTCAAAAATTACTATAATGATTTTGAATAACGTATCATATATTACAATAATTGCAAATGAAATTTACATCTTGAATTTTCTGAGAATAGCCGCTGAAGTTCTCTTCATTTTGAATGGTTTTGCATAACCGGAAAATTGCTAGACAAAACTTTTTTACAAAAAAAAAAAAAAAAATCTGATGTGTTCGATTCACATGACTTTCGCTAGCTGTTACGCAAGCAAACGTTTCTTACAAAGGATTATTCTTTTATCTATATAATGATAAACATTAGAAGAATCATCTTATTGCTTGCTTCTTTGTAAGTATAAGTGAAATAACGAAATCGGTGGTTCAAACGATAGTGAAATCTTTTTAAAGTTTGTCGCTATGTGAAACAGTTGAAATTCAGTTCTCTTAGTTTGCTAGAGAGACGAAAAGAAAAATACTATCCGTTTGAGAAAAGTTTACATACCTTAAAACTGAAACAAATAATATCTGGTAACGGTTAACTTCACGAAAAAAAAAAAACAACTATATGACATAAATTCTTTATTTTAACGATAATTTTGTGTAGTAAGTTTTTGTTTATATCTCACGGTTTTCCAGTTATACAGAGGTCATCCAGAATCAAGAGATCTTCAGAGGCTATTCCCAAAACATTCAAGATATGCATTTCGTTTGTCATGCAAATATCTTAAATAAATGGCATTTAAATCAAAATCATTAGTTATTTTTGAGAAAATCAAAGTTTTTGAAAAATGTTCCATGTAAAGGATAGTAGGGGTGGGGCGAAGTTCTTGAAAATCTTAGTGTCACATCCTTGGAAGAGGAAAATCAAGACTGGTATCTAACCGAATTTTAATTTTTTGAGCTATGCTACCCACAGGCACATTTAGACACATTCACACTCACATATTTATAAAAAAGCTTATTTTTTTTTATTCAGGATGTCAAAACATATTTCCAGTGAAATCTTGGTATTAAATTTTTGATGGAATACAATATCTTCTCTATCTACTATGTACACTGTACATAATTGCTAGAGAAAGAAAAATTTGGAGCTTATTAAAGCAAACAATTTGTCACCTACCTTGTTTTGGTTTTGTTTTTTTATGGAGTTGCCAATTCTAAATACTTCTTCTTATCGTTTTAAATTTTCAGTACTTTTACCTTTTTAAAATGGCAAATCGTTATTCATTTTGTATTCAATTTAATCAATAGTTGTTACGGAAGCATATGCCAAAGCTTATCCCCTCAAAATGCAGGTTCCTGTAATTACCTCGGGTAAGCTACGCATTCTGCTCTTCGGTATCTTTCAAATCACATGTACATGCGAGCATATATGTACGACTGTAATGCGCCTGAGATGAGAATAATGAAAGTTTTGCCTCGGGACACTAATTTTTACTTTCTCTATACGCACTATGTACATTGTGTATAGGGAATGTATTGCACTCCACCAAAACATTCGATACCGAGATTTCACCGGAAATATATGTTTTAGGGTCCCCTGTATCCAAAAAAAAGTATTTTCAGAAAAAGGTTCGTGTGTGTGTCCGTGTGTCTGTGAACACGATAACTCAAAAACGAAAAGTCGGTAAAATACCAAACTTGGTATTTAAGTTTAGTATCTTCCGGGGATGCGACACGAAGCTTTTGAGAAAAATCCCCCCACTCCAAACTACCCTTTACATGGAACTTTTTCGAAAATTTTGATTTCTAAAAAATGGCTAAACGATTTTGATCAAAATATCGCATATTAAAGATATTTACCTGACAAATAAAAGTATATTTTGAATTTTCTAGGAATAGCCTCTGAAGACTACTTTATTCTGAGTGAATTTTACGGAATTTTGCATAAGTGCTAAACCGTAAGAGAGAGCGAAAAACTTACTGCAAAAAATGTAGAGCACATTAAAACACACAATTTATGTTGTATACATTTTTTTCGTGGAGTTGATTGTTACTTAGATATTCTTTGTTTTTGGTTTAAGCTATAAAAACTTACATTTTTCTTGTACAGGGCTTTATGAACTCGTGTCCATACAAGCAAAGGAACTTCAATCACATAGCAACCAGCTTTTGGCTATCACTTTAACCGATGGTATTCCCTTATTTCGCTCCTACTTCAAGAAATAAGAGTATTTCTGCTAATTTTTTCTCGATTAGCAGGAAGTAAATAGAAGCATAAGCTTTTTAAAAGTAATGTATTGCAGCGTTATAGGGAAAGTCATGTGAATGGAACACATCAGCTTTTTCGTATTTATTTCACAATATCTCCTTGAAACACCTTCCAGCTGGAAGCTCATCCTTATGTAAATGGGACTGCATCCCTCTGCATGTGCCTGTTCTAGGAAGGTTGGCCGCTTTTTTCATAGACCGCATTTTTCACTGACCGCTTTTTAGCGACACGGATAGGTACATCTGGTATATTCATTAGAATCTTTGTTTCTTTACATTTGCACGGCTTCTGTAGTTCATCGCTTATTCATTAGGATCCGTTAGGCTTTCTATGTCTGACCTGTAACGGTCACTGGCCACGATCACTTGTTTTCTTAATGGAAACTGCTCACAGGCAGTTCTACAAACGCCACACTGTTCTTGAGAAGAGTAAATTGCACGATCCAGAAAGAAATGTCTCTCAGTTTATGAGACGAAAATCTTTACCTGCTGGATTATATGGTCCGCTCGTTCCATTTTGTACATAGGCTGTCATACATTAATCCCCTCTCCCCGATGCTCTAAATGTTAAGAATACAGCAGCGGACAACTGAGCGTGATGGTGCGCTTTAACGTGCCGGTTCCCATGGACGCGCACGCTAAAGTGTCTCGTTTTGGTGCTTCGTGGCGCAGGGGATCTTGGGTTCAAGTCCCGCCTTGGGCATGCGTGTTAATGTGTATGTATATGTAAAAAGAAAACTTTAAATTAATAGATCAACCAAGGAAATGTAGGAAACTGTAAAAAAAAAAAAAAAGAGAGGAAAAAGGAATACAGTGCTGGAGTCCTGACAAGCCTCCGGAACTGTATTTTATTAAAAGAAAAAAAAAAAAAAAAAAAAAAAAAAAAAAACATGTGAGGTTCCGCGTTTGGTTCTAGTCAGGTCGGCCACTCTGAGCATGAGTTTTTTCGTGATTTTTCTGGTAGTCGAATGCTAGAGTGGTTCCCCGTCTACTATGATTTTGTGTCCATAATTTCCTTATCTCATTCATTTGCTTCATTCTGCGAGTATTTGTATGCATTTAGCGAGTTTGTTTACACAAAAGGGCGACTCTGGCATTCACGTTTCCATCTTCCTCTAACCTTCCAATCGTTATTTGTCATTGACTCCTTACACAACCACTCTGCATCAGTTGCAGTCTTCCTCTCTCAAGGAGGTTCCAAGTTACGTATGTCATTTTAATACGTATATATCGTATATCATTTTAATGGCCTCCTCTCTGATGACATCCTTCTAAGATGACCATATCAACTTACACATGTTCCTTCAATTGCATCCGTTATACTCCTCGATGCCTCTTGCATCTGCTCTCTTATTATTTCATTTTAGATTTTTATTTTCCCTAGTAGGTATGTACAAACAATGCTCATAGTAGCTAGAGAAGTAAGTTATTGTACTCCACTCAAAAATTCGATGTCGAGATTTCATCGTAAATATATGTTTTAAGGCCTCCTGAGTCCGAAAAAGACATTTTTGATAAAATCGTGTATGTGTCTATGGACAGACTAGCTCAAAAACAAAAAGACTGTTAAATACCATGCTTGGTATTTATTTTTAGCATCTTCCAAAAATGCCACACGAAGATTTTCAAGAAAATCCCCTCACCCTACTACCCTTTACATGAAAACATTTTTGAAAATTTTGTTTTACTCAAAAATGGCTTTAACGGTTTTGATTAAAATGCCGAATATAAAATATGTTTAAATCACAAATAAATTGAATATGTTGAATTTTCTGGGAGCCTCTGAGGAGCTCTTTATTCTGGGTCAGCTTTGCAGAATTCTGCATAACGATTAAGTAGCAAGAGATAAACAAACATATTTATCAAAAATGTATATCTCGTTAAAACACACAATATGTGACATACGTTTTTTTTTCTAAGATATTCCTTGTTATTTGTTTCAGATTCAAAATAGTTAAACTTTTCTCACAGGGAAATCTGTAAACTCCTAGCCCTGCATGTTCAACCACATGGCAACCAGCTTTTAAAGGATTTGATTGTCGTTTTAGCCTAGGGTATTCCCTTATTTTCCTTCTACTTACAAGGAAGCAAGTAATAAAGGGAATTTCGGCTAATGTTTATCTCGATTATCATAAAGTAGATAGAAGTATATGCTTTTTAACGGCAATTTGTTACAGCGATGTAGAGAAAGTCTTGTGAATGGACACAGAAGATTTTTTTCATTCTGTGTTGAATTTCAGTCCCATTGCCTCCTCTACTTGAAATTATTGTTTCTCAAAGCTTATATGAACTCCAACAATGTGCATCGTCAGTACCACGAGGGTACGTACGTGCTGCTGCTACGTCATATGCTAGGATGGATTTCGAGCGAGCGCAAGCTATGATTTTCTACGACTTCAAGTCGTTTAGGGGAGAGAATGCATTGCAAGACTGCACTATGCATTTGGGGAGCTTTGCTCTTCGGAATTCCTATTTATAGATGGTTTATGGAGAGAAGAGGAAAGGATTCCCTCAAAGATGGCCGGCTATAGCAAGCCCCTACGCCTAGCTGCGCAGACCAGTGTAAGTGTCGTGAATTGAAGGACTGACCTGGATGCCAAAAAAAAAAAAAAAAAAAACCCAAGGTCGCGCGCAATACATTGGTTGCAATGGGAAAACATTGAAATTAAAACAGCTGTAATTACGTCATAAGGATACCTGAGTAGGAAATAATCGCGACAATATTTTATATTTTTTTGTGGTTTATGGGTATTTTCTTCAAAACGTAAACATTTATTATTCTTTATGGTCATCAGCATCTATGCACAGGGATTAGACCTTGAATGTCCTGTTGGAAGTTGAATAAAATTACTTCATTGACTAGAGGGAATTTCATCTCACAACTCAACAAAACAGAAGTAAATATTATTATTGAACTTGAATATCGCATACCTGTATTTAAAGTGTTTTACGAATAGGATGTAAGCATCACAGAGAGCATAATTTAGCTTTGGTACCGTTTTCGCAGTTTCTTCTCAGTGGCTCCACGTATACTCTAATGCACAAAGTCGTTAATAAGAATTATAAGAATTATAAAGAGGGATTTTGAAGAGTATCTCTGCAGTAAAGTGGTCAAAATGCTGAACTAAAGGTGAAAAATATGCTAAGTTCGATTCTAGGCTGATAAAACTATTCTTATTCCCCACCCTCAAGAGCCTGGAAATATATATGCGATACTGAATGTGTGTTAAGTTAATCGAGAAGTACAATTTTAATATAAACCTCAACAATTTAAGCAGTTGTTATAGAAGGTCAAAATGGTAATACGACTATATTACTTACTAAATAAATAAAAACAAACAAATAAATAAAATGATTTAGCAGAAAAAAAAATATATGCGATACTGGATTTTCAGAGATGGTATGTACAGTATGAAAATAAAATAAACGTGAAATTAGATACCTGTATTCCTCTTCAATAAACTATGTTCAAGACGTTAAGTAAATATTTTCTATCAGTATGTGTGGTATATTTGAGTTAGATAAATAAGATAGGTATATTAATATGTGCACCACAATAGAGTATGGTCTGTGCTTCCTGAAATAGATTTATAAACAAATCTAAAATTAGAATCGACTATTACTTAATATTCTTTATGTTCTTTTGCAAAATTCCTCTTCGCACTCTGTGGGGTTGTGTGTTATTCTGAAATTACAGATTTGAAAAATTAACTTAATCGAGATTTCGGGTAGTTTTTTAAATTTAGGACAAATTATAACATTGAATTTAATATTTTAGCACTGCCTTCTAATGCTAAAAACATATACAAAATAGTTATAAGAATGAAATTAGCGTTCTCATTACCTTGGTCAGATGAGAAGGCTTTAGCATAATCTCGCCTTTATTCTCATGGAAACAATTTTTCGCAAAATGAACTGTGTATAGTCTGTGATATTTCATGGACTTAACAAATTTCTTAAGTCTCAGAGCAGCTTACGACTTACTCAATAATTCTAGTTTATGTATTGGAAACCCAAAATAAATTATCGCTCGCTTAGTGGCCAAGGAAACCCACGAGAATAAATCGGAATGAATTTGGAACAGAAACCATAAATGTTACAATTTACTTTTACCGATGGAAAGTGGTCTCGGAATCATTTTTCCGGTGGTTGATACAGTTATGCAGTATAGAAGCGCACCATGTTAATTATTAAACCCTAATACCCTTAAAGCACCTCATTTTTAAAGCCTTTTAAGCGCACTGAGCATACGGCAAAAAGCACACTTGCCCTCCAGCTGCCTATGCGTGAGTAGTTTCAATTAGTGATAGCGACACCAGCGCCAGCGGTGAGTTAGATTCCAAGGTCTTTGGGCTATAGCAACAATGAGTGAAAATATGGTGAAAGCAGGGCCGCATGTTGCGGAAAGATCATCGTTGCACTTATGTTCAGATTCAAGAAGCTCTAAAATTTGGATCGGCAGCAGTGAAGTAATACTGAAAGAAAAATCTTGACGCCAGGAAGTTCTGCTAGATCCCTCACTATCTCACAAATGAGCAGAAACAAACCTTGTGCAATGATGCCAAAAAATTATTAAAAAAATTCAATGGAGGACGAACCAAAAACACACTCAACATTCTAGCAGATGACGAATACTGGATTTATCATTATGATCCAGGAACTAAGCTTCGGTCTCGTTCTTCACATTGTCACAATCCCTCTTGGGGAACAAAGAACTGCTACTGCCAGATGGTATACCACAAAATATCTCCACAAGTGTTCAATGAACTGAGAAAAAAAAGCGTCCTAAGACCGGTTTGCTTGGATTTTTGTTGCACCATGACAATGCCTCTACCCACACTGTGCAAGAAACAACTCAATTTCTGCAGAAGTCAGACATTTGTCTTATCCTCTTTAAAGACCAGATTTGGCCCCACTCAACGTTTTTTTCTATTCTCTAAAATGAAAGAAACAAATTGAAGATCAAGAAAATTTTAAACATTTTACACACTTTAGGTATGTACACTTTTCTAAAAAAAAGTATAATAGAGCTGCGGTTTGTTTTGTGCATATGTAACATGTATTGCTCTAAACAACGGTGAAAGCTTTATATTATCAGAGTATGAAGATTCTAAAAAAAATATAAATATCGACTATTAATAGGTTGATTATATAGTTTTACTGAAAAATTATTGGGTAAAAGATTTAAGGTTAATCTATTTTCTAAACGTTAATATAGGTTTATGGAGTAATTTATATTAAAATAATAGATTCATAACAAGATAATTGGTAAAATATAATAGTACAATTTTATTGGAGTAGAAGAATATTTCATTTGAAGCTAAATAATTTTAAAACTGCACATATATATAAAATCTCACAAGCGACCGCATGTGAGATTTATGATGGACAAAGCGGTACAGGGGCGAGTTTTCTCCGGTGCTCCATCACCATCACCTGCGGTGCCTCAAGTAGTAAAAGCGGGCGTTAAACACTATAAAAAATTTACACCAGCTACGTCAAATAACTGCTTTTTAAAACGACTACAAAGTTTGAAGTGTCTCACTTTAATTCTTTAGGAGAAAACTGCACCTAAATAAGAAAATATGTTATAAATTTTGCAGTTTTGTTTTGTTTTATTTATTGAAATATCAACAAGTTAGACATTATTAACCTAATTTATGATTTGACCGTGATTTTTGAATTATAAGTGGTAACATTTTCATTATGATAGCTTGTATAGTTTTCAAGAAACACTAGAATATATTTCATTGAAGTTCAGCATGGAAATTGCTACTCTATCTCTACCAAGAGTCCTTAAACCTGACAATGACATTGAATTTTTCAGCTGTTTCTAAGAATAACATTTACCCTTGGTAGAGCGTTAATATAACATCATTACTGAAGTAATAATAAGATTGTCGTTGCTGATGAACCCGGCACTAAATCTTCAATTCAATTTGCTAGCGATTTTATCTTTACGCGCATTTCTATTTCTTAAAGCACAACTAAGAAACACCTCGTAAGTGCAATAAAATGTTTTATTGGTGTCCTTCATTAGAGCTCGTATCATATTTGCTGTTACTGCAAGCTTGACATAAGCATGGTAATGGGCTTCAAAAGAACAGACATTTTCCTTTAATATCCAAAGAATATCTCGAGGAAAATTTACATGACACTGAACTTTGTGTAAAATCGTGTGCCTGTGTCATTAAAGGAACTAAGCGGTTGAGCCGTTAAGGCTGAAAGAGCCGCAATATTAGCGCCGAGATATCTTCTTAAATAGGTTGCCTTATACACGAGTAGTATTACCCGCTATCACGCCACAGGCACAACACACAATGAACTTCATTCAGTCTTCACGTGGTTTTGTTCCTCTGTTTTCTTGTCAGTTTCCTCCTTTTACCCTTCTTCACTTTCACTCGTATTTATTATTTATTTCATCCTAGTATCTATCTGTCTCCGTTCTTCCTTGCATTGTTTGTCTTGTTTATTGCGTGTCAATAGTATATAGCAGAGGTGGGAATTTACCCACATTTCCTCTGTGAATATTTAACGAAGTGGTGTACACTTAGGAGCAGAAAAAGTGGCCCATATAGGAAATGATGGGTTTAAAGCTGGTACACTCAGCACAAACGGTCGTTTTCTTAGCGCGGTGGTAGCACGGCTGCTTGCCGAGCGGGAGACCTGGGTAAGATTCCCGGCATCGGCGTGGGAAATTTCGGGTGCACTCAGCCTCGTGAGGTCCCTGTGGGGCCAATGGCGGAGCTACTTGATTAAGAAGTAGTGGCTCCAGATCAAGCAGACCGCATCCACCGGCTGGGAGGGACTCGAGGCGCTGATCACATCTCGCCATCCAGCACTGCATCTCACTCAAGACGGCTTCGGGCCGAGATGGGGGATGCAGCGGCCCGCCGGTAGACCATGATCCCTTGGACTGTCGTGTCATGGAGTTACGTTATGCTCAGCGCAAAAGAAAATATTCGGCGGATTTTTTTATCGTTTTCTGAGATCTTTTGAGGCGTGTCCTGCACTAGCTGATAGGGAATGGCTACCAATCGTGATAAGAATTCTATATGATAAACTAAAGAGACTCACTCTATCTGTTTCGCTTTTAGCGAATATGACCGAGAGCGTAAACATACATTTCATTTCTTCGTCATTTTGTAATCCTTGTGTAACTATTTAGAAGGAGCGGCGCACCCTTGCACCGTGTGCTAAAAGTATGTGACGTAGAAGCGAGGTGTAGTGGGATCTTCTTTGGCGCTCTATGTACCTACATACACCGAGCGGCTTCATCTGTTGCCCGCATTTTGGAGATCGCGAGGTCGATCCACGTGACCTACCTGATCGAAGGTTTTTGGGGGGGGGGGGGGTCGCAGGCCAATGTGGGTAGGTTTCTTTCACCCCCTGAATTTCCTGTCCCTCCATGTTGTTCCCATTGTCATTTCATTTATCCTTCATCCCGTTGGTTTCTTTCAGGGTTGGAAGTGACAGCAATGGTACTCGATGCAGCGTGGCAGGGGAAAAGAGTGTTCATTGTGAATCACCTACTTCAGCTGGTTGCCGGGATGAGAACCTTTTCTGTTGAGATACCCGGTCTACCTGTCTTGACTGTTAGGGCGCTTCAGTCTGAAAACTCAATGATTGTTGTGACGTCGCTTTAGGTTCCGCTGCCCGGTGTACTCTCACCTCATCCACTCTTGGGGACCCCCTCGAAGGGTATAGGCACAATAACCACTGCTGAGTCCCCTCCATCCATATCCTAATCCTACCTATATACGCATATATAGGTGAATGTGAGACAACAGAGGGGTCACATCACACATGGTGATCTACACAGATATACTGTGACTAACAACTTCCAGTAGGAAGGAATAAAATAAGGGAACCACAGGTGTCGACAGGTAGCAGGCGGACAGCCAACAAAGATGCACGGAAGTCTTTGACATTTCCTGACTCAAGAACCCTTCTCATTTCTGAAACTGTCCACAAAGAGTGATTAAGAGCCCAAATGGCCCTTTAGTGTCCACGGAGAGAATTTTTAAGTTAGTATCCGCGCCATCTGTTCGGCACTGTCTTGCACCACAAACCTAGAAACACACCTAAAAGATGAGAAGGTAAAGGAATGAAGGGGACATTTTGGAAGGGAAATCGTGTTAGATGAGAGACCATTCCAAAATTCACTACCTACCCTGAGAAAACCACAAAAATAGGTCAGATTGGGCTCTCACCAGGATCGAAGCTGCAACCTACAGAATGCAGGTCGCACAAATCGCTCCAGCTTTCCCTCGCTTGGTACCTAATGCCACCTTTCTATGATTCTCCTTATGATAATTCCGGATAGTTGTCTAGCAGGTTGCTTATATCTTTCCAAACGATGACGATTGCGTGTTCTTGTTAGTTGATGCGTCTTTGTCCATCTATAAGTGTGTCCATGTATCTATGAACAGCATAGCTCAACAACGAAAGTCCGTTAAATGTCGAAGTTGATTCATAGCATGCGACACGAAGATTTTCAAGAACCACCCACCCGAAAATGTCATTTACATAGAATATTTTTGGAAAATGCTGTTCTAATGAATTTTATTAAAATGCCGCATGTAAGACATTTTCATAACATATGAATGTATATCTTAAATTTTCTGTGAATAGACTCTGTCCTCTTCATTCTGGATGTTTTTGTTTAGCTGTAACCCGTATAAGATAGACAAAAACGTACTACACAAAACTTTAGATCTCGTTAAATCACACAGTTTTTCACATACTTGATTTTGTTGTTGTCCTTTTTGCTTTGGTGCTAACAATTTCCGAGATATTTCTTGTTACTGTTAAGTTTCCATACATATAGAACAAAGTTTCAAGGAAATCACATAGCAGATTTGATTATCACTTTAGCTTAGCGAGTATATGGCATGTGTGGAGTGTGTAACAAAACACTCTCACAATAGCTCAATATTCAATTCCATGCCAATCGACAGAAACATTTGCAGAAATAGCCTTATTGCTTAGTTCCTTATAATTAGAAGAGAAACACGGGAACTCACTATTCTAAAACGATAGTTGCTATGTTGTGCTATGTTGCTATGTTATTGATATTTGGTTATTTTGAGAAAAGCTTAGTATTTTAAAACTAAAACCAATAAAAAGGAATATCTCAGAAATGGTTCACTCCACAACAAATTATATGACATAAATTGTGAGTTTTAACAAGATCTCTTACTGTTTATCAGGTATACGAAACTCATCTCTAGAATTAAGAGTCTTCAGAGGCTATTCGCAGAAAATTCAAGATATACACTTTATTAAATTTTTCATGTAAACATTTTAATGTACGGCATTTTAATGCGTTAGAGCCATTTTTTTTAGAAAATGGAACTTTTGGAAATTTTTTCACGTAATGGGTAGACTGGGCGGGGGGATTTTTTTCTGAAAATCTTCATATCGCGTTGCTGAACTAAATAATTATAAACGTTCTATTTAACGAACCTTTTGGATATCACAGTGAACTAATTTGAGAAAGGAGTGTTACTAAATATTACTGATGCTTAGTTTTAATTTTGGAATGATATTTTTTTTTAAAAAAAAAGTGGTGTATTCCTTTCAGAACACTTTCTCTAGCTATTCCAAATACAAACTATTCCTATAAATGATTATTATTTTATCTGCATTTTGCTAATCGAGATACGCATTAGCAGAATTGGTCTTATTACTTGCTTGATTGTAAGTAGAAGGGAAATAAGGGAATACATTAGGCTAAAGCTATAGTCAAATCTTTTAAAAACTGATTGCTATATGAAACAATTGATGGTTGGTTTGCTTTGCATGGTCCCATTTGAGAAAAGAAAGTTTAAAATTGAAACCAATAGTAAGGAACATCTAAAAAACGGTCAATTCTACAGGAAAAATATATATGACATAAATTATGAGTTTTAACGAGATCTACATATTTTGTGTAGTAAGTTTTTATTTATCTCTTACGGTTTAATGTTATGCAAAGTTCTGCAAAGCTCATCCAGAATAAAGAGGTCTTCAGAGCTATTGCCAGAAAATTCAAGATACCATTTTATTTGTGATGTAAAAATGTTTAATATACCGTATTTTAATCAAAATCGTTAGAGCCATATATGAGAAAATTAACATTTTCGAAATGTTTTCCATGTAAAGGGTAGTTTGAGGTGTGGGGATGGATATTCCTCAAAACCTTTTTGTCGAATCCTTGGAAGATACTAAACTTAAATCCCCAGTTTGATATTTTATCGACTTTTCATTTTTTGCTATCGTGTTCACAGACACACACACACACACACACACACACACACACACACACACACACACACACACACACACACGGACTTTTTTCTGTAAATGCTTTTTTTGGATTCAGGGTTCTCAAAACACATATTTTTTTAAATCTCGACATTAAATTTTTGGGTGGAATACAATACCTTCTCTAGCTACTATGTACATTGTATCACACACATGCTAGAGAAAGTAAAACCGTGTTTCCGTGTTCTCACTTGCTCTCTCTCTTCCTTTCTCTCTCTCTCTCTCTGGTCATTCGAGTTTTAGGGTCATATAATATCAAATATGAAATGGGGATGTTAATTACCATTTCTTAGTTATATTATTCCTAGTTTCTAGATAGAGAATTTAAATAGCCCGTCATTTCTTGTTTTGTATTTTTTACTATTATGGACTCCAAATAACAATTATTATTCAAGTTATTTATTATATAAACGTTCTTTAGGACGTAGTAAACGTTCAACTGTGGGGAGTTGGTCGTTATCAGTGTCAAAAAATGAAAAAAAATTTTATTTGTTTATATGAAAGAGCATACTTTCCTGAACATTTTGATATATGATATGTATGTGTTGCATTATTATTAAGCACTTTTAAATGCCTGGATTTAAATCGCTACGTGCGTTCCATGTTTGAATGCCACGCCCACTCCAGCTCAAGATATGTTTCCGTATGGGTAAGAGGCTTTTTATTTGTATGTTTTGTTGCTGGGAAGCTTATTCTTTTGCTGTTGGCAGCACTGAACTAATATCATACCATGTGTGTTTTGTTGCTGTGATCTTTTGCTGGTGGCAGCACTGAACTATGATCTCTTTTCTTGTATGTAAGCAAGGGAAATCTGTCTACTAGCTGGTGCAGAAAAGGAATTTTGTATAACAGTGTTAGTTTTGGAGGTCTTTGAGTATATTTTCAAATTTAAATATGGGAAGAAATACCTCATTCAATCGTAAACGTAAATTTAGAGGTAACCAACACAAGAAGCTGAACAACATTACAGTAAAAGGTGGCACATCTTCACCTAACCTCCAATCCCCTGCAAGTTCAAGTGCCTCAAGAAAGAAGCTGTCTGATTTATTCAATGTTAGTGATGATGTTAATGATATGCCAGCTTCAAGTGCTACAAATAGTGTAAATATAATTATTGACTTGTCCATATTATCTTTATTTATAAACAAAAGTGTTTCTTGTTCAAGTTGTAATGCTGTAAATAGTGTACAAATAACTGAGGAACAGCGAAGCAGAAGAGGTTTGTCAACTAAACTAAAGTTAGAATGTAAATATTGTAACCACAGCAATTATACAATGACATCACCAGTAAATACAAGAAAAGTCTCCTCTGTAAATCTTAGATTTGCTTATGCCATGAGGTGTATTGGAAAAGGTAAACTGGCAGCTCGTACCTTTTGTGCTCTTATGGACCTACCACCACCTGCCAGTAAATTTGATGTGTATAACAAAGCTATATATGACAGTGTAAAAGAGGTTGCTGAGGGTTCAATGTGGAATGCTGCTAAAGAAGTCAAGGAATTAGAAGGTAGTCCTGACACAACAATTGTCATAGATGGATCATGGCAGAAGAGAGGTTTCTCATCACTGCATGGTGTTGTGACTGGAACCTCGCTGCTCACAGGAAAAGTGCTAGATGTAGCAACATATAGCAAGTACTGTGCAGGATGCACTAGGAATAATGACCATGCCTGCCTCAAAAATTTTGATGGCTACAGTGGAGGGATGGAGGTTGCAGGTGCAGTTGAAATTTGCTCAAGATCTGAGCTTACCAGAGGCCTGCGCTATGTGCAATATTTGGGTGATGGTGATTCCAAGGGGTATCATGCAGTGTCTAAGGCAAAGCCCTATGGTAGTGAAGTGGAAGTTACCAAAATTGAATGTGTAGGCCATGTTCAAAAGAGAATGGGTCGATTTCTACTGGAATTATGCAAATCTTTGAAAGGGCAGAAATTAGATGATGGTAAGCCAATTGGTGGACGAGGTCGGCTTACCAAATCAGAAATTGATCAGTTACAAAACTACTATGGAATGGCAATTAGAAATAATTGCAATAATCTAAAAGAAATGCAGAAAGCTGTATGGGCTTCTTTTTTTCACAAATGCTCTACTGATGAGAACCCTTCCCATGGTCTCTGTCCACCAGGAGTTGAATCATGGTGTGGTTATCAGCGATCACTTATAACTGGAGCTGAATATGTACATAAACATTCCTTGCCAAATGCTGTGATTGAAAAAATCAAGCCCATTTACAGGAAGCTTTCAGATGAAGAACTACTAAGAAAATGTCTACATGGCAAGACTCAAAACCAGAACGAGTCTTTCAACAGCTGCATCTGGCAAAGGATACCAAAAAATGTATTTGTTGGAGCAAAAACAATTAAAATTGGTGTTTTCGACTCAGTAATATGTTTTAATGATGGGTGCTACAAGAGAATCCATGTAATGAAAGCAATGGACATTGAACCAGGAGAAAACATGAAGAAAGCACTGCGAGCATTAGACCTGGACCGTGTTGCTAAGGCTGATAAAGCTATGGAGGAGATGTCCAAAGAAGCCAGAGTGAAGAAGAGAGGGCTAAAAAGGAAGAGAGAAGATAAGGAAGCCCAGGAGGGAGACAGTTACAGTCCTGGAGCATTCTAAAATTAAAAAAGTAAGGTTAGAGAATGTATGCTATTTTCTTTTTGCTCTCCTGAAAAATCACATTTTTTACACTTCTTGTACCATTTCCTCTCAAACCATTCAAGCTAACAGCCTGAAACTTTCAGGATTACTGTATGAATGTATGATAAAACTCCCTTGCCAGTATTATAGAATTACTTAGGAATTTGAGGAAATTGCTGTATTTTTCATGGTAAAAATAAATTGGTTTTTTTAGTAATAAAGTTTTTATGCAACTTTACCCAGTAATACTGAATATATTTCAATAATTGTGGTAGGGTAGGTTTAGGTATCCCTTTTTAGTAAATTCCCAAAGTTTCACAGAAATCTAAGCAATAAAACTGGAATAAAGGGTACATATATCAAGATAAACAATGACAAAACTAAAATATCTATTGCATCTTTAAAAGTCATTTTATAGCAAATAGTGAGTAATACAACAGCCCCTATAGGCTTATTTTAAACTCAAGAATTTACTAACACAGCACAAAAAATTTGAAAAAGATCTGACTGATAACATCTGATTTATGGCTTCTTGAACATATACAATTTTCCCTAACTTTTAGAATGCGATAACAACCAACTCCCCTTATTAAATAGCCCGTCATTTCTTGTTTTGTATTTTTTACTATTATGGACTCCAAATAACAATTATTATTCAAGTTATTTATTATATAAACGTTCTTTAGGACGTAGTAAACGTTCAACTGTTTAAAGCATGGCCTCCTAATCTGCTGCAAATTAAATCCTTGTTATTAAGTACATGCTTGCTATAAACATATCGATCTGGATGCAAAGGCAAACTCCAAGGATTGTCTGCTGCAGGGTGCGAATCATTTTTTTCTTTTTCTCGAATACGTTGTCATCGGTTCGCAAAAATCAGGGAAGATATCAAATTACCGTTCCTTTGAAGTCACAAAGGCTGCATCCGTTATGAGTTTCACATTCCCTTTGTGTGAAAGAAAAAAACGATCGTTCTTTTGCTATTAAAGCGAAGCCTTCGCAGCTACAGAGGACCCAAAAAAGCGTCGCTGACAAGAGGAATTTGTTACTAGTTTTACTTGGAAATTCAATATGTTCGTTGGAACTGGTAACAAAGGGGTATTCCAAACTTCACCTCGCTTGAACAGTGAGATTTTTCTGAATCCATTGGCGTTATTTATCGTTTTCATTTCCATATATTAATGCTGTCAAAGAAAAATGGTAAAGTTTACTTTCCTAAGGATATAACACAGATCATAAGAAGCTACAAACACATTTTCACATGAAAATATTAGTACAAAAGCCAGGCGTAGATATGCAAGGAAATAATCACAAAGACACAAAGTAAAAATCTAGAATAGACATAGATATCCACCTTTAAAACATGAATAGGGCTCGCTGAAAATAAATAAATATATAAATAAATAAAACTACCAAATAATCTTTGTCTCAGAAATGTTCAATCCAGCCGCGTACTCCCTATTCACTCGAAAAGCACACGCCTCAATCTCTGGTAAAATATATCGTTCTCATAGATAGCCTTAAAAGCAAATGGTTAACGTCTCTATAAATTTTTCCCTAAAATTTCGTAGTTCGGGACTCTTCCATTATAAAGAGCGGTCATGTGAGTAAAATACAATGAACTACCAAAACTAACTACTCGTGGTAACTATATTTTCGCGCTGCTTTATAACCAATCAGAAAGGAGCCCAAAGCTTGGATATTTTGGGTATAAAAGCAGTGTGCATACGAGAAAAGCTACTGTATGTATGTTCTGTTTTGTAGTGTTGGTATTATGTGACACTTTTACGCGAAAAAGTGCAGTTACCGCATTAGTTGATGTGCAAGTTTTATATCGCGTAATAGTGAAGTGAACGATAACTATTAATGACTGTGGCAATGAGAAACTTTGTAGGCAGAAGAAATAGCACCAGTTATAAGCATATATTAATAAATCTACAAGAACTATGTTGGGAGTCGCTCGACGGTTTAGTGCCTCAATAATATTAATAATAATAATAATAATAATAATAATAATAATAATAATAATAATAATAAGTATCAATAAACAGAATTAATTCTGAGGAATTTAAGTGAAGTACTTATTTTTGTTAGTCTACCTAGTGTGACATGCCTATTTCATTCTTCCTTCCCTCAGTGAGAGTCGATTTAATGTGTTCTAATATCGATGAGCTTAGCCGGCGCATCACCGAACATCAAGGAGGTATGTACACACTTATTTTAAAAGTATTTCACTGACACTAATTCAGGCCGACTCCAAGGTAGACGAAAGAGTTGCGACAGTATATTAACATGGTTTCTAAGTGTAATTTGTTTGCGAAAGGTTTTGTTATTGACATACTGTACATTGTTACTATAAATGATCTTTTCGGTTGCAACTTAAATAAGTATCGTTAGGAAACACTTAGAAACATTATATTGGTATCTATGGAAAGAAAAACTGAAATAATTTTGTTATGCTCGTGAACCTGTTGCATATTTATTAATTTCGTTGCTAGCAGACACTATAACAGAAAAATAGTTACAAACGAAGTCAGGAAGGAATTTTGTGTGCTAGATTTTCACATATCCCAGTTTGTGGTCACTGTACAACGCAATTTCAGAAGAAAAGTTCGTGTTGATCCACGCAGTGGGCCCTATGCTTAAGTGATACGCTGACTTCAAAACGAGGGGATACATCTGTAATGCATTATGCACAAAATAACTTAAAAACGAAAATTCCGTTAAAAACCAAACTCGGTATTTCAGTTTTGTATCTTCTAGGTGTGAGACACAGAGATTTTCGAATTTCTTAAATGTGGCTCTTATTATTTACTTTAATATACCGCATATTAAAGATGTTTACATGAAAAATAAATTTTATATCCTGAATATCTTGGAAAAGGTTCTGAGATTCTCTTCATTCTGATTGACTTTTGCATAAATGATAAACCGTAAGGGATAGACAACAATTTACTATACAAAAAGTGTATATCTTGTTAATACACAACATCTATATCATGCGATTTTATGCAGTTAACCATTTCCGATATATTCCTTGTAATTGGTTTCAAAATATTCAATATTTTTTCCAATACAATACAATACAATTTCCAATCGCAAATAGGAAATCAGTATTTACCTTTTAATCCTAGTCATGCAAAGAGAAGACAATTTCAATTTAATCACACATCGGCAGACTTTAATTAAATTTGACTATCGTTTAAACTTGGTGTATTACCCTATTTTTCTTCTACTTATAAGGAACTAAATAATAAGACTAAATAATAATGTTTATCTCGATTAGTATGAAGTAGAGAGAAGAATAGGTTTTTGTAAGAATGATTTTTTTGCAGAATAGGTAGAGAAATCCATGTGAATGAAAAACAGATTTTTACTTTGTTTTATTCTTGCTTAAGTTTGTTCATTATTACTTTAATCTATATGTAAATTTGTGTTCTACAAATACGATGTACATAATGTATAGGGAAGCTATTGCATTCCACCCAAATACACGGAAATACACATTTTAAGACGCCGTAGGCAAAAAGAAAAAAAAAATTAGAAAAAGGCTCAGTGTTTGTGAACGCGATAAGTCAGTAAAATACCAAACTAGTTATTTAAGTTTAGTATCTTCCACAAATGCGATACAAATATTTTGAAGAAAATTTCCTTACATCAAAATACCCTTTACATGGAAAAAAATTTCGAATTCTTTTATTCGCTGAAAACTGGCTGTCATGATTTTAGTTAAAATACTGGATATTAAAGTATTAATAAAAATATATTTTGAATTTTCTGGGAATAGCCTCTTAAGATCTCTTTGTTCTATATAAATGTTGCTGTATTTTGCATAATTGGTAAACTGTACTTGTCAACAGACAAAACTTACTATATAAACAAAAGTAGATCGAGCTTAAACACAACGTAAGCCCGCCTAGGTAGTGTGGGGGTAGCATGTCTGCCTCGCATTCAACAGGTCACGAGTTCAAATCTCGTTTAGGGTGTTAATCGGATAAGGTTTTGGGGGTTTTCCTTTATCCTGAGAAGACGAATGTCGAATCATTTTAAGCGCCGTGGACCTAATTACAGTAAAACACCATTCATTTAGGTATATGCATTTTTTCGTGGAACTAACCATTTCCAAAATATCTCTTGTTATTGGTTTCAGTTTTAAAATGCTTAAGCTTTTCTCATACGGGAATTTGTCAACTCCTAGCATGCAAAGGAATGGATTTCAACCACAGAGCAACCGGCTTTTAAAATTTTTGACTATCGTTTTCGCCTATAGTACTTCCTAATTTCCCTTTTACTTACAAGGAAGCAAGTAATAAGATCATTTCTGCTAATGCTTATCTGGATTAGCATGAAGTAGATAGAAGAATAAGATTTTCAACAATAATTTGCAAGCAAGATGTAGAAACAGTCATGTGAATGAAACGCATCAGGTTTTTTCATTTCTTCCTTAATGTTTCCAATACTTGGCTTTACCCGGTCCTTACCGCCGCTGTCAAAGACTGGCTTGAAACACATTGCAGAAATAAACATGAATCAATCAATGAACGATGATAATTAGATGGGAAACAAAGTTAAAAATAGCCTTCTTAATGAATTCTACTCTGGATGCTCTAACCCGGAAAGCTCAATTTAATATGCTTAACAAAAACCTACTGCGGTAGAACCAACACTTAATTAACTTGTCAACTGCCTTTCTTAACTTCTCCAACATTAAAATGTAACGTTGATTTAATTGAGCTTCAGAGTGTAATCTGTGATACACACTTATCCATTTGATACTGACTAAAGCATTATAACTATCACCCAATCAACGTCAGACCTCATTATGAATTTATCAAATTTAAAATGTATTTTATTTCGTTTAATTCGTAATAACAACTTGTCAATGTCGGCATCCTGGAGATTTCTCCTGCAGGAGTTCCTTTACATATCATAAAAGTCTACAAATAAGGCTGTCAAATTCAGGCACACTTAATCACCATCGTCCTGGGCTGCGATTCAACCTGCACAGTGTTTAACAAACTAAGCCAAATAGGTACGTGTATTTGTAATGATATTGGACAGTTGCTTATGTTACAATTACTCCTCATTGAACAAACTAAAATCAAGCAAAGACGTTTAATTATGAATTTGGTATATCAGTTCAATACCGAACGAGGTAACTTGAGTAACGCGCAATCGGGAGGTCATGGGTTTGATTCTCACGGCCAGTCTTCCTGACCCGTAGGTTTTTTCGGAGGTTTTCCGGATCGTCAATTAATTCTGTCCTTTCATTTCACCTCATTGCTCATTTCATTTTATCCTTCATCTGATTAGGAGTGTTAAGTGTCGACGGGGGTCTCGGCGCTGCATGGTAGGAAATAAAATCTGATGTGTTCCATTCACACTACTTTCTCTACATCTCTACAATTAATTATTGTTAAAAAGCTTATTCTTTTATTTACTTAATGCTAATCTAGAAAAAAAATTAGCAGTATTACTTGTTTCCTTGTAAGTAGGAGAGAAATAAGGCTACCATAGGTTAAATCGATAGTTAAATCTTTTAAAAGCTGGTTGTTATGTAACTAAAGTACCTTTGTTTACATGGACAGGAGTTAAAATTTCAATTTAAGAAAAGCATAAGTATTTTAAAGCTGAAACTAATAACAAGGAATATCTCAAAAACGGTCAACTCAACGAAAAACGTAACATAAATTGTGTGTTTTAGCGAGATCTACATTTTCTGTTAAGTAGGTTTTTGCCAATTTCTTATGGTTTATCAGTTGTAAAATTCCGCGAAATTCATTCAGAATAAACATGTCTTCAGAGGCTATCCCCAGAAAATCGAAGATATACATCTTATTTGTCAGGTAAATGTTTGAAATATAAGAGATTTTAATCAAAATCGCTTGAGCCATTTTTAAGAAAATCAAAATGTTCGAAATGTTCTTCAAAACAGCGTCAATGCTCATTTGAAATCATTGGTGGCAACATTTTTTGAAGCGGGTATAGCAAATCTTGTGCACAGGTACGATAAATGTCTCAATCTTTTCGGTGATTATGTTCAACAGTAACCATAACTGTACACAACTTTTAGTAATAAAATAATTGTCTTCTATGAACTTGTCTTTTATTTGTAGCCTATCGGAGGTTGAAAAAAAAAACGGCCCTCGTAGATAACAGATTAATCTTTTGAGTACAAGGTTTGTTTGCCGAACAGCTAAGGGACATCATGTGAATGGAACACATTAGATTTTTTCGCTTCTACTTACAAGGGACCAAGTAATAAGGACAATTTCTGCTAATGTTTATCTCGACTAGCATGAAGTAGATAGAAGAATAAGTTTTTAATAATAATGTATTACAGAAATGTAAAGAAATTCATGAGAATGGAACACATCAGATGTTTTTTTTTTTTTTTTTCAGGGAGTTTCAAAACGAGTACTTCCGGAGAAATGTTACTGTAGAATTTTTCGGCGGAATGCAATAATTCGTTTATATACTATAATATGTAAGTAGCTGAGAAAGTAAACTAATTACTTTTTTAAATATTTCATTGCTCAGACGTCACAGACCTATCCCCTAAAACGTAAAACCTAGCTAGAAAATATCAGTTCCCTGTTTGTTTTTCTCCCACTCCTCGTTTTCAATTTAACTCCCTTTCTAAGGTCTTTATAAGTGAATAATTAATAGTTTATGTTCACTTACATGACGTTATTAAACGCCATAAGCGTTTAGATATATTAATAACTTTATTGCCCAAAAATTGCAGTTATAAATTACTTGCTTCCTTCCTTTGGGAAATCTTACGCTCTAGCTTGTGTGCAATGCTGGTTGGAGGTCAGATATTGCGTGCTAACTCTCAACAGTACACAGAGCAAGTGCATGTGTGGTTAGATATGTTATCAGACCTGATAATCATGACTTATTTACACCCATTAAAGGCTATTACAGCTATGATTACATGGGCTCTAGGGAAGCTATTTCCCTTTAATAGAAAAATAAAAACGGATTTCATATTTTGATTGTGCATAATAGCCAAAATAAGTTACACCTTTGTTCATAGACACGGAGATATTGGTTGTTGTATATTATTTTAGCATTTAAATTTTTTCTTACTTAAGGTGATGCATTTGCAAAAATTCACCAGAAATTGTGGAAAATTAAAAAATTACTTTGTTAAATAATAAAAAAATATGAATTCTAAACTTTAAAAAAATGTGTCTTTTTTCCCACTTTGTGCACTATAACTACAAGTTAACTGAAGTTATAGAAGGGCAGGCATATGCTTATCAATAGGTATTCACTCCCAACTTTAAACCTTATTTACTTGCAAACTTTTTCCAACATTTCCACACTCAAAATGTTCCACACGAATCAATTTTTTACTAGTATGTTTCAAATGTTTTATAATGCCTCTCAAAAGCACAGTGAAAAAAATGGTCAAATTAATTTTTCGAAATAATGCTCCAATTTTTATAAATAAATTTGGAAAGTACGAAAAGTAATTATTTTTCTCTACTAATTATTGCCAGTGTTATAAAATATAATATGACAAATCTATTTATAAAGTCATTTTTTTGTGTTTGTAGTGAATATTTTTATAAGTACATCACGTGACATATGTTTATTATAACAATCAATTTAGACGTAAAAAATTATTATTTAAATAAATATGTAAGCTATAATTTTGATACATTGAAAAATTATCACTATTATTGTGTATAATAACTAGTATAAATTTCAATAAGTTATACTGTATACTGCGGATTTTCCAAATTTTGCAGGTGCATTTCCTTAAGAGTTAATTGCATTTTATTTAAACACTTTTTGATAGAAATTATCTCAATAAAATTTCCATCAAGCATTTAACAGGTTGAACCATCCGTTTAGGGAGTATATGCACAAAAATATATGAAATATGTATTACATTCACATGTCTTCCTCTACTCTTTATTATTAATTAATGGATATAAAAACTATTCTTACGCAAGATTGTTACTTTTTCTACTCTTACATAGTACTTAGGTAGAGAATATTTTGCATTCCACCCAAAAATTCATGACTGAGATTTCACTGCAAGTACATGATTTAGGGTCTCTGAATTTAGAAAAAAAACAGTCTTTTACTTACTCTAGCTAGTATATACAATGCGCATAAGTAGATAGAGAAGGTATTGTATTCCATCCAAAAATTCGATACCGAGATTTCACCAGAAATACATGCTTTGTGACCCCCTGAAAAAAAATTTAAAAACATGTGTTTGTGAGTGTGTGTGTGTGTGTGTGTGTGTGTGTGTGTGTGTGCGCGCGCGCCTTTGAATGCGATAATTCAACAATAAAAAGTCGGTTAAATACAAAACTTGATATTTAAGTACAGCATCTTCCAAGGATGCGACATGAAGGTTTCCAAGAAACCTCACCCAAACTACCCATTATATGGAAACATTTTCGAAAGTTTTGATTTTCTCAAAAATGACTCTAACGATTTTGTTTAAAATACCATACATTAAATACATTTATATGATAAATAAAATGTATATTTCGAATTTTCTGGGAATAGGTTCTGAAGTGCTCTTCACTTTGAAAGAATTTTCCATAACTGGTAAACCGTACGAAATGTATAAAAAGTGACTACACAAAAAAAAAAAATGTGAAACTCATTAAAACTCACAGTTTGTCATTATCAAATATTTTTTAGAGTTTACCATTTCCAAGATAGTCTTTGTTATTGGTTTCAGTTTCAAAATATTTCGTTTTTCTCATACAAGAATTTGTCAACTTCTGGCTTTGCAAAGAGAACAGATTTCCATCACACAGCAACCACTTTGAAAATACTTGATCATCGCTTTAGCTTAGTGTACTCCCTTATTTCACTTCTACTTATAAGTTAAGTGTTAAGACAATGTTTGTTAATGTTTATCTCGATTAGCATGAAATAGGTAGAAGAATAAGTTCCTTTAGCAATAATTTGTTATAGAGATGTAGCATGTGAATGGAACACATTTTGTTTTCTATCTACTTTATTTTAGCAGAGCAAAACTTTTGCAGAACATTACAGATTTTGTTAATGATTCAAGGAAATAATATTTATGAACTAGATGCAGCATACTGGTCTTAATGTTCCACTCTTTTTCCTGCTATCTCCAGAAAGCCTGAAAATCAACAAGACTTCAAAGGAACGTCAAAAATATTAATATTGTAGTGTTAGCGTGTCTGCCTCACATTCAAGAGGTCCCGAGTTCGAATTTCGGTTAGGATAAGTAATTCGATTGCCCCCCCCACCCCGGAATTTTCCCTTGTCCTGAGAGAACGAATGTCGAGTAACTGTAATCCCGATTTCATTTGAGCAGCATTTTACTCATTCCATTCATTCATTGTTCGATATGATCTAGGTTAAAGGACATTAGCCGACAAAAAGAAAAAAACAAGTTTTAAAAATGTTAAGTCGTTAATAATGGATGTATCAGAAATAGCTTATTGCAGCAAAAGGTATTTGAAATAGATTATATATTTAAGTGCTAATACGCAGAATTGGTGAATACAAATTGTTTTCATTCCTCGGTTTGTTTCAGCGAGAAACTAAACATTTAGATATATATTTTGCAGTAATTTATCTTCAGTGGTAGAATTAATCATAGACCGCTAGTTTAAAAGTATAGGAAGAAACAGATGCTATTTAAAAAAAAAAAAAAAAAACATTTTTATGGGTTTACCATAAGTTTCCTGATGGGTATAGGGAACACACTAGGTTAAGCTTTAGTCAACTCTACAAAGAGGTATCGAGTTCGAGTCTCGGTTAGGGTGACTTATCTGCATAAGATTTTTCCGGGAGTTTCGCTTATCCTGAGAAGAGGAATGTCAGATAACCTGAAGCTCTATGGACCTCAGTCTCGTTTGAGGATCATTTCATCCATTTCATTTATTCATTCTTGAAGATGGCCTATCAGGTTAAGGACAAATTAAAAGTATAATTTAAGAGCTGGTCACTATGTGAATACTTTGAAATTTCGGTCTCTTTCCATCACCGGAGTGAAATAAAACGAAAAACGGCCTCCCATTTGAGAAAAGTTTAAATATTCGAAAATTTAAACCGATAACAAGGAACATGGTGATGGTTAAATCGACAAAAATGTGTTTTTGGTTTAAATTATTTGCTGTAACGGGCGATCCATTTTTGTGTAGTTAAGATTTTTTTATCTGTTTCGGTTTACCATTGTGCAAAACTCATCTAAAATGAATAGAGGTTCACAACATTAATCAACATTTTTAGAGCCATATTTGAGAAAATTAAAATTTTGGAAAAAATGTTCCCGTAAAGGTAGTTTGTGGGGGTTCGATTTTCTTGAAAATCTTCCTTGAAAGTTACAGAGTTTAAATAACAGGTTTGTTACTTAGCCCACTTTTCTAAAAATGGTTTTTACTTGTTTGTTTATTCATCTTTGATTCAGGGCCTCAAAACACATTACTGGTGAAATCTCGACAATAAACTTTTGGATGCAATACAACTTCCGCTACTACTATACGTAGTACAGGTGGTAAAACCAAAAATCGAGCAAAATTGTAAGTAAACATAGGCTAAACCACCGGTTGCTCTCGGGCAACGTGTTGAAATTTTAAAAGGCTGAGTGTCGTCCAAGCTACTGCTGCTTCTTCTCCCCACCTTCCTGATTCACCAAGATTTACGAGGGTCGGCTGATGGGTTCCGGGCCTCACACAGATATGGCGCCACTAGGCCAATTAGACGGTAGCATCGTATAGTTTAACTATAGACTAGCTTGTATCCATAGTTACAGGACAATAGCTTGTTTAGTTTTCGAATGACAGCATTTTAAATAAGACAACTTTAGAGTTTTCACGAAAATGGAGGATTATGAAAAACGAGCCACGATTAAATACTTTCATTTGAAAGGCTTACCGCCTAAAGAAATCAAGGAGGAAATGGACAGTACATTGAAAGACTCTACCCCTTCATATTCAATGATTAGAAGGTGGGTTGCAGTGTTTGAAATGGGACGTACGAGCACTAGTGAGGAGCCTCGCTCTGGACGCCCTGTAGAAGTGACAACTCCACAGATCATTGAAAAAATGCATCGTTTAGTACTGGAAGACCGCAGATTAAAGTTGTTTGAAATAGCAGAGGCTGTAAACATATCAAAAGAACATGCAGATAATATTTTAAGTAATGTTTTGGGCTTTCCAAGGTCTGTGTCGCAAGATGGGTGCGGCGTTTGTTGATACCTGATCAAAAGTTGCAAAGAAAAACTGTTTCTGTTGAGAATGTGGAGCTCTGCGTAAAAATCCCAGTGAATTTCGCTTCTACTGATAAGGAAGCAAGCAAGCAAGCAATAAGACTGTTTCTGCTAATTTTTTCTCTGTTAGCATGAAGTAAATAGAAACATAAGCGTTTTAACAATAATTTGTTGCAAAGTGTAGAGAAAGTCATATGAAAGGAACGCATCAGATATTTGATCTACATTCACTTAAAATATCCCAAATTGATCTCTAACATCAATTCGACCATGGCCTTATGTAAGAAAATCTTTTTTTTTTATTTCACGTGTGAGAGTGTGAGCACGAAACAGTTGACAGTGCTGTAGCACAGGGACACAACAGGTGCTGTGCTTCTCGTCCTTAACACCGATAACTTGATCCTCTACCTGTGACGTAAGTCTTCCCTATACATCAGATCAATAAGACTCCACGGAAATGCTGCCTCTTGACACCTCTTGCTTTCTTATACCCACATGAATACAGCTACGAATTTCAGAAGCAAAATATTGTTACAAAAATTTAAGCGTTCCATTAACACGACTTTCTCCATCTGTCCTGCAAGCAAACAAAACGTCATTTTTACTTTCTCTACACGTACTATGTACATAGTGTATAGAGAAGGCATTGCATTCTACCCAAAAATTCGATACCGAGATTTGACCGGAAATACATGTTTTGGGTCCCCTGAATCCAAAAAAAAGCATTCTTACAAAAAGGTCCGCCTGTGTATGTGTAGGTGTGTGTGTGTGTCTGTGTCTGTGTCAGTGTGTGAGTGTGTGTCTGTATGTGTGTGTCTGTGTCTGTGTGTGTCTGTGTCTGTGTGTGTGTGTCTGTGTCTGTGTGTGTCTGTGTGTCTGTGTCTGTGTGTGTGTCTGTGTGTGTGTCTGTGTCTGTGTGTGAGTGTGTGTCTGTATGTGTGTGTCTGTGTGTGTGTCTGTGTCTGTGTGTGTCTGTGTCTGTGTGTGTGCCTGTGTCTGTGTGTGAGTGTGTGTCTGTATGTGTGTCTGTGTCTGTGTGTGTCTGTGTCTGTATGTGTGTGTCTGTGTCTGTATGTGTCTGTGTCTGTGTGTGTCTGTGTCTGTATGTGTGTGTCTGTGTCTGTGTGTGTCTGTGTCTGTGTGTGTGTCTGTGTCTGTGTGTGTCTGTGTGTCTGTGTCTGTGTGTGTGTCTGTGTCTGTGTGTGAGTGTGTGTCTGTATGTGTGTGTCTGTGTGTGTGTCTGTGTCTGTGTGTGTCTGTGTCTGTGTGTGTGTCTGTGTCTGTGTGTGAGTCTGTGTCTGTATGTGTGTGTCTGTGTGGGTGTCTGTGTCTGTGTGTGTCTGTGTCTGTGTGTGTGTCTGTGTCTGTGTGTCTGTGTGTGTGGCTGTGTATGTGTGTCTGTGTCTGTGGACAGCATAGCTCAAAAACTAAAAGACCGATGAATACCAAACTTGGTATTTAAGTTTGGTATCTACTAAGGATGCGACACGAACATTTTCAAGAAAATCCCCCTATCCCCAACTACCCTTTACATGGAACATTTTTCAAAAAAATTTATTTTCTAAAAAATGGCTCTAACGATTTTGATTAAAATTCTTATATTTAAGATATTTACATGCCAAATAAAATGTATATCTTGAATTTTCTGGAAATAGCCTCTGAAGACTACTTTATTCTGGATGAAATTTACGGAATTTTGAATAACTGCTAAACCGTAAGACTTACATAAAAACTTACTACAGAAAACATGTAGAGCACGTTAAAACACATTTACGTTATATATCTACATTTTTTTCATGGAGTTGATCGTTTTTTAGATATTCCTTGTTTTTGGTTTTAGCTATGAAAAGCTTACTTTTCTCATACAGGAATGTGTCAACTCCTGTCCATACAAACAAGGAACTTCAGTCACATAGCAACCAGCTTTTTACTATCACTTTAACCTATAAATAAACATTACCAGAAATGGTATTATTACTTAGTTCCTTGTAAGTAGAAGGGAACTGCCTAAAGCGATGGTCAATTATTTTAAGAGCTGTCTTTCCGTAGTCAGGAATATAACAAAAGAGCTATGGAACTAAAGATGACTCTCCGTTTGAGAGAAGTTTAAGTAGTTTAAAAATGAAGTCAATAACAAGGAATAATGCGGAAACTGTTAACTCTACAAAAATCTGTAGTCTTCAGAGGGTATTCGCAGAAAACTCAAGATACACATTTCGTTGGCCACGGAAATATCTTAAACATATAGTGCTTAAATAAAAATCGTTAGAGCCATTTTTGAGAAAAGCAAAATTTTCGAGTACCTTCCATGTAAATTGTAGTTGGATTGGTGGGATTTTCCTGAACATTTTCGTGTCGAATCCTTAGAAGACCCTGAACTTAAATATCTATTTTGGTATTTAATAAATTTTTCGATTTTATTTATCCTGTTCATACTTACACACGTTCGGAAAGTTTTCTAAATATGCTTGTTTTGGATTCAGGTGACGTCATAACATATTTCCGATGAAATCCTAACATCGTATTTTTGGGTGAAATATAATAGCTTTTCTCTCTACTATGTATAATATGTAGAGAAAGTAAATAAATGTCATAAGGATGCATTAATTTAATTTTAAAACATGAAAAAATGTAAAATGTAAAGTAAATATTTATTACGAAACGTAATAATGCCAATTATATGACAAAGTGTGACCCAGTATTCGCTCATGTATCAAAAGTCTGTCTAAAATGTCACAGAGCACAATGCTGTTGGGTCGCTGTTCCAGAAAACTTGTTAGAACAGCTAACGTAGAACATTTCATATACTGGCTGAGAAAGGAGGATATACTGTTCATCCTGTACCTGCTCCTCTTTCAACAGTTCTTCTATTATTTTTATAATTAAAGGTAAACAAATAAAATAAGGAGTTAAAAAAAATATTCAATTTAATAAACTTCCTAAAGCTCATGTTGAAGCCCCTGTTTCAGGGTCTATAATCTTAGCAGGTGTATTGCTTAAGCTAGGTTTCATACTTTTTCTACCAGTACTTTATACGTACGTACGTAGCAGGTAGGGAAGATATTGTATTCTATAAAAATCGATGCCGAAATTGCACATGAAAGATATGTCTTAAGGCCTCTGCATTAAGAAAAGAAAGACTTTTTTTTTTACTTTCTCTACACGTACTATTTACATTGTAGGTAGAGACGGACTTGTATTCTATCCAAAAATTCGATTTCGAGATTTGAGATTCCTTGAGTTCAAGAAAGCATCTTTATAAAACATTTGGCGTATGCGTGTTCGTGTGCGTGTGTATATATGTGTGAGTGTGTGAACATGATAACTCAAAAACGAAAGGTTAGTTAAATGCCAAACTTGATATTTAAGTTCAGGAAATTACCCTCATCTTAGACTACCCTTTACGTGGAGCAGTTTAAAAAAATTTGGTTTTGTAAAAAATTTCTCTAACAATTTTTATTAAAATACCATATGTTTAGTATATTTTTAGAAAAATCAAACGTATATCTTGATTTTTTTGGGAATAGCCTTTGAAGTCTGAGACGTTAATTAATTAATTAATTATTGTGTGTTAATATAGTAATATAATAGCTAGCAGATTTGCTGTATACATTTGTAAGATACAGAGCAAAGCAAGGTTTGCTGGGCTACAAAGATGCGTATTTTTGGTGAAAACATAGAGACCAAGCAAGCACGGGCTGGACTTTATGGCTTAGCCATTGTATGAGTTGCGTACAACAAAATCACTGCAAGGTCAGGGATATTCCCTAAACTTTAGTAAACGGGGTTTTTCCAGTAATTTCTGAATCCAAAAGAGCATTTTAGAAAAAAATGTTCGTGTGTGTGTGTGAACGTTACGGAGATGCATTGCACACTGCAGCCGCTAACTTATTGTACGTCAGACCCCTGGAGGAAAGGTTGAGTTTAATGTACCTAATTTCAGAGGACGGCCTACATCCGATCAGGGAGAGAGCCCCGAGGGGGGTCCCTAACAGTTCACGAGTATTGGAATAATTGTTTTTTCACACAAACTGTGTGTAAGGCTGGAGTTGGATAGGTAGAGTCAGACTGAAACACTCAATGCCATAGTCGGGATGTGAACCACGAAGCTCCCGATCTCTAGCCGGTTGCTCTGCCACTGAGCTTCCATGGCAACATGCGGGCATAGCATCGCATTTCTCAACTGACTCGCATGTTTCCCGGTAAAACACAAATTATTTTTGCGAAGACAACCCAATGGCGACCTACAATGTTGCAACCACTTTAGGCCCAGGATTCATAGTAAAGCCAACCATTATGGTCAATAAAATTGGTATTGGAATAATTGTTTTTTCACACAAGCCGTGTGTAAAACAGGAGTTGGATAGATAGAATCAGACTGAAAAACTCAATGCCATAGCCGGGATTTGAACCACGGATCTCCCGATCTCTAGCCGATTGCTCTGCCATTGAGCTACCATGTCAACATGTCTGCATAGCATTGAATTTCTCAACTGACTCACATGTCAATGCTAGAGATCGGGAGATCCGTGGTTCAAATCACGGCTATGGCATTTAGTTTTTCAGCCTGACTCTACCTATTCAGTTCACAAATAGTTCTACATCTCGACGCGGGGAGCGCCAGGAGTTCGTGGCTCAGTTCTGGATAAATTACCGAGTCCACAGACAACCACCAGCGCCATCCTGCCACTGAGAGCCAAATTTCCAGAGCGCAGTCGTCTCCACGGAATGGCGTCTCTGCTGCACTCCTCATCGACACCTAGAATCCAGAAAGAGACCATTGGGATGAAATGAAGGAGCAGGGAGTTCGAAGAAATGAAGAATCCTCCCCAGCATTCGCCTAGTGAGCCGGGTAACCCTCCGAAAAACCTATGGGTCAAGGGGTCAGCCGCAGGGAACCGATTCCACGACCTCCAGAATGTCAGTCCCAGATGAAACACCTGGTTCGGTTTCAGAACAGGCAGAAAAAATTTATGTGGATGGAACACTTCAGATTCCCCCCCCCCCTTTTGAATGTTTAAAAACATTTGAATTATTCACAAAATATCATGAAAACTGTGAAAGAGAAATTGTTGATTATCAATGTAATATAACAATTTTGGAGTTGTATGAAACAATAAAGATAAATGTACAATAAATGACCGATTTTCAATTAAAGTCCGGACTTCTAATGTAATGTTAAGTGATCTGCCATATATTGATAATTGTATATATATATATATATATATATATATATATATATATATATTTATGTCCATATTTCTGAGTTTTAAATTACATAAGTGCAGATTCTACTGATAAACCATAAGAAATGCACTGCTAGATTTCTAATTACGAGTAAGGGGATGGACAAAGAAGCAAAGGACCAACCAAACCTCAAACCCATTACTTATTTCTATTTCCAAATGCAGTACTTTATACGAATGTTCTTTTAAATCTCCTTTAAGTCTTGGTTTTGTGAGCAGCGCTACTAAGACAGACTAGAAGCGTGCCTAGAGCGTGCACTAGTCCTGTAAAAGTTGGATGAGCTTGACCCTTAGTATCCCGAGGGAGTTTTAATCTGTTTCCAATATGCAGAGGCATTAACGAACACATGGTCTCCGAGATCCGGATTCCCACACTGCCTCTTACAAATCTCACCACGCACGCGTAGCCGTATCGACCTCATTTCCGGTCTAAATGAAAACTCTTGCTGTATCTTTTGTTGTGTTGCCAACCGCTTCTAACAGGTCACTTGTAAGCTCATAATAGGCCCTTTAAATAATAATATGTTCATTGTTGCTTTAGATGCACCGAATACGGGAAGTATTCCAAAAATTCGACAACGGAAATAAAAGTTTTGGAATCCTTAACGAATTAGAGATTTATATTTCTACCACTTTTGTAGAGGAATCCGGAAATAAAGCAAAGAGAGAGAGAGAGAGAGAGAGAGAGACTACTATCACAAATAGATTTATATTTCTACCACTTTTGTAGAGGAATCCGGAAATAAAGCAAAGAGAGAGAGAGAGAGAGAGAGAGAGAGAGAGAGAGGGAGAGTGAGAGAGTACTATCACAAATAAAAAAAGTTTCATATTATAACATTTTATACATGAGTCTCAGACAGGCAAACATTTTCTATCAAATATCTCAAATATCTCCTCCCCAAATAACCCATTAGAAGGAAAAATTTTCACAACGTATTATGTCTTAAAATGTCTTACAACTTGATTAAAATTTGAAAAAGGTTTAAAAAATAATTATAAATACATCCACGTTTACCGTTCTTTGAAATTCCCTTCATTCTCATAAAAATTATATAAATAAGAAACCACAAAAAAACTAACCAAGAAAAAATAGACAATTTATGATAGACAAAATGGTCGTAGCATTAGCCGTTTCCTAAATATTGTTTATTATGTCTTTTAGGCTATTCTAAGTTGAAATGCAAAGCGGCACATATACAATATGAAGACATTTCTTCTTTTGTTTGCATAGGTTTACTAATTGTTCTTGTATTTTCACATTTAAGTCCCCTATAGCCCTATTAGGGGTTTTGCTACAGCTTTTACTCGTTGATTTTAAGTTATTGTGTGTGATTTTTCTTTCTCTATATAGTACATGGTACATAGGTAAGGAAGGTATTGCACTCCACCCAAAAATTTGATACCCAGATTTCACCGGAAATACACCTTTTAGGGTTCCCTGTATAAAAACAAACATTTTTAGAAAAAGGTTCGCGTGCGTTTGTGAGTGTCCGTATGTCTGTGAACTCGATATCTAAAAAACTAAAAGTTTCTAAAATTCCAAATTCGGTATTTAAGCTTAGTATTTTCCAAACGTGCGACACGAAGATCTTGAGAAAAATCTCTTCACTCCAAAGTATCTTTAGATGGAAAAATTTTGATTTTCTTAAAAATGGTTGTAACGATTTGGCTTAAAATTCCGTATATTAAAGATATTTAGATTGAAAATAAAATGTATATTTTGACTTTTCTGCGAATAGCCTCTGAAGAGCTGTTCACTGTGGGTGAATTTTGCTGAATTGTATATAACTGGTAATCTGTATAGACAGACAAAAGAGACTATGACCCGCTTGAGGCTCGAGGATGGCGACGTGTGGAGGATTGCCAAAGCTCTCCGGCACCGCGGAGGTCAAATCACCTCCCCAATCCAAGGCACCCAAGGCCTGGCTTATGAACCCCGAGCCAAAGCTGATGTGTTCGCTGACTACCTCGAAAGGTCTATGAGGCCACGAGAAGACCCCCAGGACGAAGACTTCTCGGACCGTGCTCGGCGGGAGGTGCGTCGATACCTTCGGCGCCCCCCCGACGAGGCGGACCGACTTCCCGTCATCCGACCCAGTGAACTCCAGGGCGCACTCCGGCGCCTCAACCCCAAAAAGGCAGCGGGTCCTGACGGACTAACCCCCGCCATGCTCCGATGCCTTCCCATCAAGGCGGTACTCTTTCTAACCAAGGTTTTCAACATGTGCCTCACCTTGTGCCACTTTCCACGCGAGTGGAGGGAGGCCCGGGTGATATGCATCTTGAAGCCGGGGAAAGACCCGTTACACCCATCCAATTACCGATCCATCAGTCTCCTATCAGTTCTCTCGAAGGTTTTCGAGAGGCTAATACTAGCCCGCTTGTCCCCTCTCTTGGGCGACATTCATGCCATCCCAGATCACCAATTTGGTTTTCGCCCTGGGCATTCTACACCCCAGCAACTACTGAGAGTGGTGGAGGCCGCTGCCCTGGGCTTCCAGGACAGAGCCTACACTGCGGCAGTGTCGCTGGACGTGGAGAAAGCCTTCTCTACGACCTGGCACGCGGGTCTGCTCCTCAAATTCATCCGACTGGAGCTCCCGACACACATCATACACCTACTACACTCATATCTCAAACACAGATTTTTTGTAGTTTCAGTTGCGGGACACAAATCAACACCTAGGCCAGTAAGAGGCGGAGTCCCCGAAGGCTCTGTACTTTCCCCTACGCTCTTTAGCGTCTACATGGCCGACCTACCAACAGTGCAGCAAGTCAACATAGCTCAGTATGCTGATGACGTGCTGTTATACTGTACAAATAAACACCCACGCAGAGCCTTCAACCCCATCCAGAGACACCTCTGCCTCATCCAAGAGTGGTGCGAGCGTTGGCGATTGTCCATAAATCCGGAGAAAAGCCACGCTATTCTTTTCACCAAGCGCCGCTTTCCCGCAAACTTCCCCACATTCACGTACCTCAGACGAAGGATACAATGGACCAACACCATCACCTACTTGGGGGTGAAGCTCGACAAGGGCGTCACTTTTAGGGAGCATGTCCGGGGGCTGTGGTGCCGGGGCAATGGGGCTGCGGCCTCACTGTACCCGATGCTGAGGTCCTCGATGACGGTTCCCCTTAAGTTGCGCCTTTTGAGGGCTCTTATTATCCCCTTATTAATCTACGCCTGTGAGATCTGGGGCATGGCGGCAGACTCCAGTCTGCTGTTGCTTCAGCGGGTACAGAATAGGTGTCTCCGGGCTATCTATTCTGTGCCTCGAGGCTTTCCAACGAGACTCCTGCACGAAGCCTCTGGTCTACCATACCTGGAGGACGAGATTAGGCGTCGGGCAACAAAATTCAACGAAGGGTTACCATTCCATCGGAGCGCCCTCGTTAGGTCTCTTGGGGATTACGATCCCACAAACCGCCGCTTCAGGCGATACCGGCTTCCCCGCATGGCTTGCGGGCATCCCCGGTAACGAAGGAGCACCACCAACAGCTGCTACGGCTAAGCTCCTAATTATCCTTCAAGAGTTGCTTGGATTCAAAATTTAACCTCAAGAAACTTTTTGATAAAAACACACCAGCGGTGCACAGGGGCCGTTGCACCATCAAAGGCAACCGTCGAGGAGCAATACTCGCCTCCTCCTGTCACTCCACAACCCCAATACACACCCGCCATCCTACAAAACCCACAATCCCGTCAGAACGTGGTTAAGTTCTCTCTGAGAACAGGGACACGTCTAACACACCTCGGGCTGCCCTCAGCCTGCCAATCACACTGGACTGGACAGACAAAAGCTTACTCCACATAATATAAACCTCGTTAAAACACAATTTTTGTCAAGGCTATGCATTTTTTCGTAGAATTGACCATTCCGGAGATATTTCCTGTTATTGATATCAGTTTCAAAAGATTTTAAACTCTTTTCATATGGAAATTGTCAACTAATAGTCCGCAAATAAATACATTTCAATCGCATGGCAACTGACTTTTAAAATATTTGACTATCGCATTGGTCTAGTGTACTCTCCTATGCCCCTTCTACTTACAAGGAAGCAATTAATAAGACCATTTGTGCTAATGTTTATTTCGATTAGCATGAAGTAGATGGAATAACAAACTTTTCAACAATAGTTAGTTACAGAGATGTAGAGAAATTTATGTGTATAGAAGCATCAGATTTGTTTTCATGGAACACTCACGTTTACTGTCACATCCTACTTCCGAGCATTATGATTGGAACGATTCCAGTGAAAGAAAAAGTGTCCAGCCCATCCGGGAAGCGGAACCGAATCCTTTCTGGGTTCCAATCACTCGAACGCACCAAATCTGTATTTTCTATTTCCAGAGCATTTCTTGGCCAACGTGTATTGTTTTTAATGTAAATTTGATGACAATCGTTTTTCACATTAATAGTATAGTATATCCCTTTTACAGAGAAAAAATATTTCTACATTGGTGTTGTATGCTCGGGTATGCCCGCGCACACTCATATACATACATACATACTGCATACGTGCGTGCGTTCTTAAGGCAAACACTCTTTGAAGTTGCAAGGCGAAATAGCTTATCCATTAGGAATTTTTATACAAAAATATAATGTGTTCCATTCACATGACTTTCTCTAACTGTTCCGTGAACAAACTTTTCTTATAAAAGATTATTCTTTTATCTGTATCATGATAAACATTAGCAGAATTGTCTTATTGCTTGCTTCTTAATAAGTAGAGAGAAACATGAAAATGTACAGGCTAAAGTGATAGTCGGATCTTTTAAAAGCCCGTCGCTATATGAAACAATTGAAATTCGGTTCTCTTTGCCTGCTAGGAGAAAACGAACGAGAGAAGAAAAGAAAGAAGCCTCTCCGTCTGAGAAAAATTGAATTAGCTAAAACCGAAACCAATAACTCGGAATATCTCGAAAATGGTTAACTCTACAAACTGTGTGTGCGTGTGTTTGTGACATAATTGTGTGTTTTAAAGATATCTACATTTTTTTAATAGTAAGTTGACGTATATCTCTTACGGTTTATGAAAATTCATCCAGGATGAAGAGGTCTCTAGAGGCTATTCCCAGAAAATTCAAAATATACATTTCGTTTGTCATGAAAATATCTTAGAGTTATGGCACCTTAATCAAAATCGTTAGAGCCATTTTCGAGAAAATAAAAAATTCTGAAAAATGTTCCACGTAAAGGGTAGTTGGGGGGGGGTCGATTTTTTTCAAAGATCATGTCGGATCCTTGAAAGCTACTAAATCTAAATACCAAGTGTGGTATTTAACCGACTTTTCGCTTTTGAGTTGGTCACATACAAACATACACGGACACACACACACATGGACGTTTTTAATTTTTTTTTTAAATTCAGGTGGTCTCAAAATATATATTTCCCTTGAAATCTTGGCATCGAATTTTTGGATGGAATACAATACCTTCTCTATCCATTATATATGTACATATATGCTATAGAAAGTAAAAATATGACAAACATCTCTAACATTGAGAGCTAAGACACTTTCAGGTATAGAACACATGGCTCCCTAAAAGTAATTGTTATGTTATTAGAAAGAAAGACGCCGACCCTCTCTGAGGTTACGTCATTGCTCGGGATTATCTCAATAATTACAATTACATTGACTGTATCAGTGTACTCATTTTCATTTTCAGATCCTGTACGCCTCAAACTGGATACGTTCGCTTGCTTACTGCCGTCCCATAGACTTGCAGAGCAAGAGTAAGTACACATAAACCAGTACGTTAACAAATGAATGTGATAGACAAGGTGTCCACGCGACTCAAACTGATGATGCCAGCTAATTTTAAGTGCAAGATATTTCAAAAGTCACTTAAAACTTTAAACCGTTATAAATATTATAATAGTTGCGATAGGAAATAAACAAAAGAAGTCATATACTGGGCAAACAAAAAAAAAAAAGAAAAAAAAAGAGATTTTATAAAACATTGGGAAGAATACCTCCGTTCTCTTGTTCAATATGCACCATTCTTTCTCCATGCACAGAATTTTGGAGATGATATCTAGAATATTAACAATTTCTTCCAAGATCATCCTCATCTTTTAGTTCCGGTCTGGTTGTTGGATGTGCTGGGAAAACTCGTTCCTTAAGGTAACCCTACAACCTCAAGTGGTCAGATTGAGATCTGTAGATTACGGCGGCCACTTTTTTGGAACTATTGAATGGAACATGAGCCTGCTCTCAAATTGTTAAGAGTTCTAAATTTTCTCAGACCTAGAGAAAAACTCCTCTTGCTTTCATTATAGCATTGGAGAACTCAAGAACTTTTAGTTGTTTTAGGTTAGGTTATTCATAATATAATTTCCTTTGCATTTAAAGTGTAGACTGAGGATTTTAGAGAGGTATATTAGGTCCTTAGAGCTTACTCAACGTAAACAACAGCTCTTCATTAGCTTATTGTAATGAGAAAATAAAGGGTATTATTAGAATAGGTACAAAAGGACAAAAGTAATATACATCCTCTGTTTTCAGCAAGGCATCTGACACAAATATAAAAGCAATCCCATTTCAGGAGAGGTTTTAATGAGCTTCAATCATAAATCAAGATAAATAAACTACAGTATTCTTTTCAACTCCCTTTCCACTCAGATACCTACTGTACCATGTGTCTCACTATGGTTTGCTGCCAGTCAACTAATTTCTGTGGCTCTATATGAAAAAGTTAAGTTAAAAGTTAACTGCATTTGCAGTGAAACCTGCAGTTTAGAAACCTGCCATAATTAAATAGAATGAATATGGAAATATGTACCCCAATAATAATTTTATGCAGGATTGAATGCTAAATTAAATGTAAAAATAAACATATATGCACAATTTCTACTAAAAGTTTCAGTTTATTTAATTTGTATCAGTAACTCCAAAAAGTAAATTTTAGGTATCTATTGGGCCTACCTTCGTGTTAAGATCCGCTTTTACTGTTCACAAAATTCCTAAATCCTTATAGGTTAGACAACTGAGGGGGCACATTGTGCACTACGATTTACACAGATATATTGTGGCTACTAGCTCCCGGAGAAAAGGATGAAGTGACGGAACCACAGGAGTTGGCAGGCCACATAGTCGCACGTAAGTCCCTAACAACTCCAGGCTCGAAGACCGTCGAGCAAACAACCCTCTAACGTCTAGAGAGAATACTCTTTCTTTCGAATATGAATCCGCTCCATCTGTCCGGCATTACAATACATCACAAAACCTAAAAGCACACCTGACAGATGTATAACAAATGGAATGAAGGGTAAATTAAGTAAAGGATATTGTGGTGAAATGAGAAATCACCCTAAAACTCGCCTACCTACCGGAAAATCATGGAAAACCCGGTGTCAGAGAGGGTGATCGGCGGGGATCGAAAATGCGGGATGTACACGTTACTGTACTACCTCGATTCCTAAACTCTTATATTGCATGTCGATATGATAAGCCCTCACGAAGTATTTTCTTCCTTTCTCTTCGAAATGGAGGCAGTTCCTCTGCTGACTATATTTCAAATGTATTTATCCTTTTTCATGTAGGTTTAAGATCTAAACTTAAATTTGGTCATCCCAAAAGTGACTTTATTGTATTGAAATCACTGCATTGATATTTATGAGAAAGTATATAGTCCTTCTGATGCACAGTGTACCGGCAGCGGAGCATTTCGTTTACCACTTTTACTATCTCTGCTTAGTACATGGTACATACATAGAGAAAATGTTGCATTCCACACACAAATTCGATACGGAGGTTTCACTGGATATACACGTTTTAGTACCCCTGAGGCCAACAAACAATTTTTAGAAAAGGCCCGTGTGTGAGAGTGTCCAAGCGTCGTGTGTCTCTGAACACACAAACGAACACAGAAAAGCCGGTTAAGTAACAAACATTGCATTAAAGTTGAGTATCTTACAAGGATACGACACGATTTTCTTCAATTTTCTGGGTATAGCCTCTGTATGTATATGTATATAAGGCGCATACTTATTAACAGGGAGTCACAAATTTTTTCCAACAGTTTTCTATACCTGAAATGCTCACACGACGCAACTTTTTAATAATTTGCTTACAAATGTACGTGTCTCTGCGTAAAAGTGTATTGTAATGCCGGGCAGATGGAGCGGATTCATATTCGAAAGAAAGAGTATTCCCTCTAGACGTTAGAGGGTTGCTTGCTCGACGGTTTTCGAGGCTGTAATTGTTAGGGACTTACGTGCTACTATGTGGCCTGCCAACTCCTGTGGTTCCGTCACTTCATCCTTTTCTCCAGGAGCTAGTAGTCACATTATATCTGTGTAAATTGTAATGCACAATGTGCCCCCTCAGTTGTCTAACCTATAAGGGTTTAGGAACTTTGTGAACAGTAAAAGCGGATCTAAATACTAAGGTATGCCCATAGATACCTAAAATTTAGTTTTTGGAATTACTGATACAAATTAAATAATTGTATCATGTTATGCGCTACAATTTTATAAGGGTGGCTGAAACTTTTAGTAGAAACTGTACACATCTGTATGTTTTTTATATTTAATTTAGCATTAAATCCTGCATAAAATCATTATTGGGGCACATATTTCCATATTCATTGTATTTAATTATGACAGGTTCCTAAACTGCAGGTTTCATTGCAAATGCAGATAACTTTTAACTTAACTTTTTCAAATAGAGCCACAGAAAGTAGTTGACTGGCAGAAAACCATATGGAGACACATGGTACAGTAGGTATCTGAGTGGAAAGGGAGTTGAAAAGGTTATTGTAGTTGATTTATGATTGAAGCTCATTAAAACCTCTCCTGAAATGGGATTGCTTTTATATTCGTGTCAGATGTATTGCTGAAAGCACAGGATGTATATTACTTTTGTCCTTTTGTGCCTATTCTAATAATACCCTTTATTTTCTCATTGCAATAAGCTAATGAGGAGCTGTTGTTTACGATGAGTAAGCTCTATTGACCTAATATACCTCTGTAAAATCCTCAGTCTACACTTTAAATGCAAAGAAAATTATATTATGAATATCCTAACCATACCTAAAACAACTAAATGATGTTAAAAGTTCTTCAGGCAAAATGTTCATTTGCGGATTATTATTTACAAGCAAAACAACTCTTCAAGGATAAATGACTGCTTCGATAGTTTCATACACACGCGCTTTCTGAATAGCTTCGAGTATTTGTAGTCTCTCTAACAAAACACACTAAAGAGTTAACATCTACTTTCAGCCAAACGATCTGTGTTTTCACTTATTTTAAAGAGACAAGGACCTTTCGCGTAGTAACCACTTACTTCAAACTTAAAGCAAATATGACGTGTTGTATTCACCTAACTTTCTCTACTCACTAACTACACTTACAAAAGCTTATTCTTATATTTTTTGATCCGCTTTAACGTGCACAGTACTTTGACAAGCAATGTAACATTTAACTATAAATTGTTGCATAAATTAGTATCTTCTGAAATGTTATAATATTGTTAACACAGGTGTTGCATTAATGGCTTCAGATAAACCATTGGTAATACCATTATTATGTTTCTGGGTTAAAAATCGTGGACATTCTGTTATTAGATGGGTAACCGAGACTGGAACTTGACAATGTTCACATGTCGGTCGTAATGGTTTAGAAGATGTTTATTTATGAGCTAATGCCGTGTGGCCAATGCTGGTGAGAAGGACTTGCTCTTGATGTCTTTAGCACATGGATATAAGTGTGGGGCATACAGTGCGTATGAATTGCTAGTAGAATTAGTGCACCATTCGTTTTTCCAACGTTGTAGGCTGGTTCGTTGTTCATGTTGTTTATAATCTTTGTGGGGAGTCTTAATATCTTCTGTGTGATGATTGATTCGGAAACTGGTTTAGTACTTTTCCGTCGCAATATTGGAGAGTTTATGCGTTGATACATAAACGTGGATGAAATATGGATACACTGTTGCACTTTCAGAGACAAAATTCCAGTTGAATAGTTTTTAAAGGTGAACCGGCTCCGAAGAAGGTGATGGCCTCGGTTTTTTGAGGTGCACGCGGAAACATTTGGATTGACTACTTGCAGAAAGGAAGAACGATAAATGGAGAGTATTATGCATCGTTATTGCACGGAGAAATAAAAAAAAAACTCCCTCATCTTGCAAAGATAAAGATTCTCTTCCAACACAAAATACACGGGTGCACACTTGCGCAGTTTCCATGAAAATTGTAAAATTGTGGAATTAAGGTTTGAATTGTTACAATATCTGTATTCAGCAGATTTGGCTCCCAGTGACCTTTTTTTATTTCCAACTTGAAAAAGTGGCTCGGCAGAAAACAATTCATGTATAACGAAGAGGTCTGCTCCCAAATAGATGCCTATTTTGAGGACCTTCCGAAATCCACTTTGGAAGGCTTAAAACAGCTAGAAAAACGCTGGGAAAATTGTACTGAGCTAAAAGATTATGTTGAAAACAATTCTATCCAAAAATAATTTGTTTTTCTATCTTTTTCTAAGGACGTGTTGAACGCTTCTCATACCAACATATGATGGAATCCAGGCTAGTGTATGACGTTTTTCAGTAGAAATAATGTTATGGTATATCTTCTAATTCTTGTTAATTGAGATAAGTCGTTATTCCACATTTCACACATTTTATTGTATTAACAAAGGTTCTCTTTTATTCCAACAAATCACTCTGTATTTCATCCTCTGATTGATTACAACCAGAATCTGCTTACAAATAACTGTCTTTCTTCAATGCTTTGATGGTATAGTTTCCTTTCGACCTTCACTGCGACAACCACTACGAATTTATCCGCTTGCTACGAATTTATCCGTCAAAACTCAACTCTGGGCAGGGTTGCGTTCCTCTTTTTATAGCCGATCACGTGACATGAAATTTCCAGAAGTTGTCGGAAGTGCAAACCATTGCAGATGTCACAAACTCACTTAAGTGTAAACAATGTAGGTTCCAACGTTTAAAGAGCTTTCCGACAGCACATGTCCACTCGCACAGGCGTAACAATTACAGCTTCGACGTCAACAGAACTCACCGCCACACATGTGTTCAGTAACGCAGGTGTAACAATGGATTCCATTAGTCAGCTATGCCTTACAAATCAAACCATTCACACATGTTCGGCAATTACGGCAGCAAATGCGTAGTCACAGCACCTCACCAAGGCGGGTTCGATCCCAAACGTCCTCATGTGGGATTTGTGGTAAACAAAGCTTTGCAGGTACGGATTTTCTCCGGGTTCTCCGGTTTCCCATCATTGCATTTCACTGGTGCTCCACATTCATTCCTTGTATCATCAGTGACATCGCTTCGCTGCCAGAGTGGTACCGATGGGGCGTTAAACACTACAAAAAAAAAAAAAAACTAGAATACAGTTGTCTAAAACGGTACTCAGAATTTTAAAAGGTTTTGAAAGCCCATACACTTCTTTGCATTACCAGATGAAACAACGTATAAGCATTTATCATATAGTATTTGAAGATTCAAACCATTAAGATATATCTCGGAAATAGTTAAAGCCACAAAAAGTTTAGTCTTCCACAAATGTTTTGTGTGGAAATAATTATTTCTGAGATATTTCTTGTTATTGGTATAAATTATCCAATACTTATACCTTTCTCAAACGGGAAGTTGTCATTCTTCCTCTCTTTCTGTTCTTGTTTAACTGCGTTTCCAATCAAATGTATATTTTTCGAGCGTCACGCATCTATGTTTATATATATATATATTCTTTTTCTTCTTGTTTTTCATATTTTTATTTAATTTTTATGGTCACATTTTGTCTTTATTTTGTCTCAAATAGGTTTATAAAGTTTACAAAATTTTCACTTTATAAATTTCACTTAAAACTTTCGTTGATATATCACTTTTGTTAATTAGCACTTGATTTTAATCTTTGCATATCCCATATTGATGGTAAATTAATATGAAAAGTTGCATCTTAATATTTTCCTTGAATCACCAGTGTTGAATTTCATGTAAAATTATTTCTTTTCCAAATTGTACTACATTTATTTCTTTATTAATATTTCAAACCTCATCAATTATTCTTACTTCTGTAATAATCCTTTTTGTAAATTTGAACACCATAGAAATCTACTTCAAAAACCTTTGTTCCGCTACCAATCTTCTATAACTTCATTTTATGTTATTTTGGTTTCAAGGTTCAAAATTTTATTGCAGTCTCTCAAACGTAGACATTAAATTATTCTTTCGGTGTATGAAGAATGATGCTGTGGGAGTTTTATTCAATTTTTATAACAAAATACATTGGTGAATTCATTGTTGTATTTCATTTATTCAAATCTTTTAACTAAACTTGTGAATTGCAATTAACGAATTATGAGGATTCGTTATTCTCACATTTATTATTTAGCAATGCTTATTAAATAGTATTTTAGAATGTTTTATATTTTCAATTTTCTTTTACATAATATGAGCTGATAATGCATCGTTTTCTCTACTATTCTTTAAAAATGCAAATACCTTTGTACTTATACTTGTTTTTGCGCTTCGTTTCTTAGCTTCTAGAAATCTATCCATAATAATGTTAATGCGTTTTCTATAGCGGCCCTTCCTCCTGGCCATTTTCTTGCCCTTCCTTTTTACCGTTGTTGGTTTCCTTAGCAAGATTAATATCGCATGTCTTTTAATTTTCTTTAGCATATTACCTATCAACGGAATCATATTTAATATATCCAATAAAATACTTAAATAAAACCGATTACATAACAAAACTTTAACAAATAGTTACCTTTAAATATTCGATATGTTAGAGTGTTTTCATAAGTTTTAACTTTCTTTCTTTTATTTTATTATCCCGTAATTCCTTTGTTTTGAATGTTTCTGGCATAAGTCCTGCTTCAACGTGCACAGTAAAGCATATTCTTGCAAAGCAGCAGAAGCATGGAAAAGGTGTTTTAGCTGGAGTGCCAAAAGAGCAGAGAGTTACTCACGAATCACAGGGGTTAGGCTGCTATATGTAATACACCTCAGCATTGAGGGCAACGTATCACCACGATTGATTCAAGTGTTGGAAATCAGGCGCAAGCAGTATGCTATGACCTTCGCCCAGTGACGTATTGGCTATTACTTTGCCCTCAAGTCGGGCTCCGAGGTCAGTGATTAAGTACGGATAAGTATTCTGTCTCATCCTTCATATAACATCCGTGCGTCAATACAAAAAGCGTCTCTTCTATTACCAATAGCAAAAAAGACATCCTCAGAGCCTGTTTACGCTACCAGGCAGTGAAGCTTACCGGGTGGATAGCGTGCGAGTTTATCGACTCTGTAATCTTCACAAATGAAGTAGAAAGGAAAGTCATCTTGGAACATCCTCATTATTTAAAGTCGCCCACCCTGGGAATGTTCATGCACATAAGAGGACTCTTAAATAACAGCCGGTACGTATATGCAACATTAATCCCTTACAAAGCAGTCACGGAATGGTGGACTTACAGACCATGCAACTTGGTGTCTAATTTTAGTACATGGGACTTTCTAATCAATAGGAGGTACTGCTACGAAAGGTTACCTTGAACTCTAGGAAGAGTGTAAGGAAGTAACACTAATTTGCAAGCCCCGGACCCTCAGATTATAACCTATTTTATTCCCGAGTTCTTACTCTCCAAAATTCAGTTTATTTTATTATTGTAGTTACGAACGGGTAATTACTTGCATTTTAGGGAGCCTAAATTGATCTAATTTTACGTTAGGACCTAATAAGACCCATTTTTAAATTCTCTGCACATAGTAGGTAGAGAAGATATTCTATTCCACCCAAAATTTGATGCCCAGATTTCACTGGAATATATATTTTGAAGTCCCCGGAACTAAAATATTTTTTTTAGAAAAAGGTTCGTGTTGGTGCGTCTGGGCAACTCAAAAACGAAAAAGTCGTTAGTATTTAAGTTTAGTATCTTCCAAGGATGCGACAGAAAGATTTTCAATAAAATCCCTCCACTTCAAACTCTCTTTTAAATGGAAAAATGTATGACTTTTTTTTTCTCTGAAAATGCTAATGATTTAGATAAACATAAAGTAAGTACATTAAATATATTTATATGACAAATAAAATGTAGATATATCTTGAATTTTCTGAGAATAGCCTCTGGAGACCGCTTCAATCTGGTGGAATTTTCTATAATTGGAAAAATGTAAGAGGTAGGTAAAAACTTACTACACAAAAAACTGTAGATCTGGTTAAAACACAAAATTTATGTCATATATATCTTCCTCTTTTTTTTTGTAGAGTTGACTGTTTCCGAGATATTCTTTATTGGTTTCAGTTTTAAACTATGTAAATTTTCTCAAACGGTAGTCACCTTTCGTTCCATCTCTCTTTTGTTTTACTGCAATGTTCACATAGCGACCAGCTTTTAAAATATTTGATTATCGCTTTAGCCTGGTATACATCTTTATTTCCTTTCTGCTTAGAAGGAAGTAAGTAATAATAGAATATTTGCTAACGTTTGTCTCAATTAGTATGATGTAGGCAGAAGTATATTCTTTTGTAAGAACAGTTTGCAAAAAGGTAGAGAAAGATATGTGAATCAAACACATCAGATTTTTTTATCTAGCAGGTAGGTACAATGTACATAGTAGGTAGAGAAAGTATTGTATTCCACCCAAGATTTAGATACCGAGATTTCACTGGAAATACATTACTTGAGGATCATTTTCGAGTTATTCCTTATTATTGGTTACAATTTTAGACTACTTAAATTTTTCTCAAACGGAAACCATCTTTTGTTATACTCCTAACCACCAAAGAGAACCGAATTTCAATTGTTTCACATGGCAAAAAATGATTTTTGCTTTAGCGTTTGTACTCCTATATTTCCCTTCTACCAAGGTGGCAAGTAATAAGATATTTTTGCTAATGTTTATCTCAATTAGCATTATGAAAATAAATGAACAGCCGTTTGTAATAATAGTTTGCAGGACATATAGCAAAAGTCATGTGAATCAAACACATCAATTTTTTTCTTGTAAAACTTTGGCTATGCGAGAGAAGCGAGCCATATGTATTTTTATTTTCGAACTACTTTCACGAAAATAATCCGTGCTCGATCTTTAACATCAATGTGACGATGTCCGCTTGTAGTGATATTTATTGTATGTTGTAACAGTCACTAAATTTATGCTGGTGGAATAGGCTTCTTTGGGAACTAATTTGTGAGTTAAAATTCCAAATTTCCCTCTTGTAAATACCTTCGGATATGCACGAAAACACATATAATGTTACTCGAGAACTTTTTCAAACTGCCGTCTTCCTTATGGGATGTGTTTTGTACCATTTGGCTGAAGCTCACATTGCCTCAAGTATTAGAAGACCTCTATCACCTCATCTTTCTTCCACTGCCCACTCTCTCAACGCGTTGTGTAGATTTTCTCGTTTATCCAAATAAAGATGTGTGGACTACAAGCCAATCCTTGGGTCCATTTATCACGATCAGGCATCTAAGGAAGGAGGATCAATATGTGTGTGGATTGGAGTTCTATTCCTCTGATACCAATACTTCTTTAACTCTCGAATCTTTATATAGGTACGCTTCAAAACCGCGGAGCAGATGAAGACAATATACTCTAACTCTGACTAAAATGATCCTGATGTAAACAACGAGGAGGGAACTCAACTCGCCACGTGTTTGATACTACAATCACACATAAATTTTCCAACATTAAGCTTTAGTAGTGCCACCTACTTGATAATAAATCGAGTAAGATACGTATTAAACTTTGTTAATTACAAGGTGTGTTCGGAAAGTACCATTTCATCATACCGCCACCGCAACGCTAGTGATGCAGTTCCACGCATGCGGACACAGCTCTCTGGCTCAGTGTTTGTCCAGCACAGATATACGAGAGAGAGAGAGAGAGAGAGAGAGAGAGAGAGAGAGAGAGATTATATCGGAAATACCCTATCCTCCTGCATTGTGGTTGGTAAAGCACGTTTTGCCAAACCGCCGTTTTTAGACATACATTTTTGAGATGAGTACGCATTGTTGGGGTTAAATGTGTACAAAAAAAAAAAAGAAGGTAAAGAAGATTTTGTAGTGTTAAATGTTCAATTAAGCAGTAAATTTAGAACTGTAAGTTTTAAACCAATATAATGGTCAATACGTGTGTGGTGTTTGGTTGTAGTTTCTCGAATAGCAGAAGTAAAAACAAAGAAGGGAAATGTGTTTCAATGTATAGGTTAGTGTACTTATTTAAGTGATTTTTCGGTCGTATACTTATGAAATATGTTATACATTATTAACAGAACGACTCTGTATTGTTTGTTAGATTTTTGATTTCCAATTCGGAAAGGCCGTTTAGAAGCTTGGATATAGCAATTCGCAGACAAAACTGGCAAGCTACTCCGGTTTATAAGAAACCTCTTGCTAATTCGCCTATTTAGCACCTTTCGCGAGAAATAATTATTGGCAATTATGTGCTTATGACACCAGAATTGTGAGAATAGTGGGGCGTGTTCCTCGAACTCAGAATACAATGGTAATTATCGTAATATTCCTCGACCGAAATTCTTGATTAATATCACACATTCTCCTAAAGCTTTAAAACTTTAATATGTATATAGTACAGTCTTTTTTTACATTAACAGAGAATAAAATTAAGTTATGACTTTGCCGCGATGTTTACTGCAATAATGCCAATTTATCAATAATAACTTCTGACAGACCACAAAATGTGATTGTATTACATATTCCTTCAACTAGAAATCTCTCCCCTTCCATCGTCCTTTGTTCTTTACTTCAAAAACTGGGAAAAACAATTAATTTTACAGATGCTGCGTATGGTGTATGGTAGTGTGTAGGGCACACGATGACGGTGGGGCACAAAATGTGCTTCAGCAAAGTACTAACATTTCCGCCTTGGGCTGCCCAATGTCGCCATTACAACCGGACCGTATTGTGTTTACAGTTGTTAGTGAACGTTCAAAATGTTTAAGGCAATTTATAATCCCGACGACTGTGAAGTGCGTTCCGTAATATGGCTTTTGAAAACTAGGAATGTTAAATCAGCTAAAAATTCATCTTCAACTTGTAGGAATTGACGCATTGTTACGCAGTTATTCACCCCTGCTTGAAGCTTATCGATAGGATAGGTTTGAGAGGCACAGCCAGTGCACTTTGACTCTCTGTGTGCTTACAACCGCTGAATCAAGTGACATCACCTCGTTCTGGTGCTTTACTTCTGGTTAAGTTTGACATCTGTGATGCACATAGAAAAATATGAAAAACGTGATATCGGCTTCGACTTGTCCCTTACTTTATGATATGATACTGAGGATATTGGACAGGAAGAAGCCGACATCACGTGGTTCAATATTATTTGTAAACAAACACTAAGTTCAATTGGCATCTCTGATCTACCAAGCCTAGACAAACGCAAAGGACAAGAAAGAAACCATGTCACTTGATTCAGCGGTTGTAAGCAAAGAAAATTAGAGTGTACTGGCTGTGCCTCTCAAACCTATGTTACTGGATACGCTTCAAACAGGGTTGAATAACTCCGTTAAGATGAGTCGGAGAGTTCGCTTGACAAAAATGTAGCCTTAAGTGAAATCCATCGTTCTTCAGAGAGCTCCTGAAACGTACTGTATAAGCAAAGTTTTATGCCAGATAATGAGATGAAATGTAACAAAGAAGCAACGCATTTCTAGGTCCATCAACATGTCAAGTTGATGGTGAGGTGAGTCCGATCGTTTCGTTCTATTGCCACCGCAGCACTAGTGTCGCAGGTCCACGCATGCGCACTCGTCTCTCTGGTTCATTGTCTATTTAGTGACACCTTACAGCCACCCGGGAACACTGACCTTGTTCTGTTTTGTTAGTGATGGTTCAAAATGTTTAACATAATTTCTGATCCCGCTGACTGTGAAGTGCATTCAGTAATACGTTTTTGAACGCAAGGAATATTAAGTCAGCTGAAATTCATCATTAATTTGTGAAAATATAATGCCATATGGAATGGTAGACACCGGCTGAAGCAATTCAATGATGGACGATCCAATGTTCATGACGAAGCACGGGTTGGGCGGCCTTCTGTTATCATTGATGGTTTGGTTGAATCAGTGAATGAGGCAATACTTGAAAACAGACGGTCCACAATAACAATGCTTTGTGATATGTTTTCACAAAACACGGTGTTCAGCAGAGACTGTCTTCACTGGCGGCAGCTTTCATTAAAGAGGAACACAAAAGTTGATTACCCGCTATGAAAAATGCCTGAATAATGGTGGCGACTATATAGAAAAATGGGTTAAGGAATGTTATTTTATATGCAAATAAATTTCGTTGTGAAAACAAATATTTTATGCCTTTTCTTCCAAACAAATACTCACTTTCTGGACACGCCTCGTATATCCACACTCTACTTCTAGTGAAACGTGCTGTTAACACTAAACGGAAGAAACGGAGATGGAAACGATAAATGTGGTATTTTCCTCATGAGCAGTAAATATTCCAATATCCACAAAATGAGAGATTCGTGCGAACTTTCGTCTCTGGTTCCGAATTAACTGAGACAAATTCAACTTAATTTAACACGATCTGTAAACCAGCCAAGCGTAATGTCACATCCACGTAGTTTGTTTTTAGTTCCCCGAATGTTGACTAATGAATAGGTGATGCGTACCAAAAGCTTCTGACGAGTTTTACGGTGTATAACTGTACCAATTAGATTCGCAAAGGAAGTTTGCCCGAAATTTCGCACCCAGGCAGAAGCTCCTGGCAAGGTGGTGTGTTTTGGGGGAAGCAACCGGAGAGAACATGACAGTTAACTACTGTTGCAACTTGGTTGGAAAATTGCGCCAGTTAATTACAGAGAAGAGGCTTGGCAAGCTGAGCCACAAAGTATTGCTCCATTAAGACAACGCCCCGAACCACCACTAATGTTGACACATCTCATTTGTGGTCACGTTGATCAATAACTAACATATTTTTCAGATAATAAACGTCAACTTTCATAGTCAAAATGCCAGATATCTGCGACATTAGTATTTTTACTTTCTCTAGCATGCATTTATATACAATCCACATAGTAGATGTGTTCCACCTACAAATTCAATGTCGAGATTTCACCGGAAATATTTATTTTGAAAATAATTCCGAAAATGCACTTTTAGAACAAAGGTCCATGTGTGTGTTTGTCTGTGGACAGTATAGCTCAAAAATGAAGATACTGTTATTTGGTATTTATGTTTAGTATCTTCCAAGGATGCGATACGACGATTTTTAAGAAAATCTCTTCACCACAAACTACCCTTTACACGGAAAATATTTTTGAAAAATGTTTTTCTTAAAAATGGCTCACACGATTTTGATTAAGATAATGTATATTAAAATATTTATATCACAAATAAAACCCTCTTAGAACCCCTTTATTCTGAATGAATTTTGTAGAATTTTGCATAAGGGTCAAATCGTAACAGACAAAAACTTACTACACAAAAAATGTATTTCTCTTTAAAACATATAATTTATGTCATATACATTTTTGTTGTAGAGTACACTTTTTTTCGAGATATCCCTTTTTATTGATTTCAATTTTAAACCAGCTATTATTTTTTCTCAAATGGGACCATTCAAAACGAAGCGAACCTAAATTGTTTTACATAGTGAGCAGTTTTTAAAAAATCTGATGTGTACCATTCACATGACTTTCTCTATATCCCTGCAACAAATTATTCTTAAAAAGCTTATACTTCTATTTACTTTATGCTAATCAGAAAAAATGAGCAGAAATGCTCTTATTACTTGCTTCCTTGTAAGTAGAAGCGAAACAAGGGACTACCATAGGTTAAAATGATAGTCAAAAGCTGTTTGCTATTACAGTGAAGTTGCTTTGTTTATATGGAGAGGAGTTGACAAGTTCCTGTATGAGAAAAGTATAAGTTTTTCATAGCAGAAACCAAAAATAAGGAATATCTCAAAACGACGAACTCACGAAAAAAAAATGTATCTAACATAAATTGTGTGTTTTAACGTGCTCTACATTTAGCGAAGGGTACGTAAGTGTGTGTGTGTGTGTGTTTGTGTGTGTGTGTGTTTGTGTGTGTGTGTGTGTGTGTGGGGAGCATAGCTTAGTTACTGTTAAATTCAAACTTGGTATTTATGATGTTTAGCATCTTCCAAGGATACGACACGACGATTTCCAAGAAAATCCTTCACCCCAAACTACTCTTTATATAGAAGATTTTTGGGCTTATTTGTTTTTGTTAAAATGGCTCTAACGATTTTTATTAAAATACCATAATACAAATAAAATGCGCATCTGAATTTGTTGGGAATAGCCTTTGAAGCTCTGTTCATTCTGAATTAATTTTGCATAAATGGTAAAATAGACAAAAACGTACTACACAAAAATGTAGACCTTGCTAAAACACATAAGATAAGCTTATTCATTATGTTTATAACTTAAATAAATTTATTGTTGATAAAGGATATTATCTCAAGTTTTAATAATTAAATGATTTAAATTGTAATAAAGGAAATATAAAATTGTTAAAATTTGTGCTGATCTTCAACTGGTCTGTCATATTAGAATTGTTTTTGTTTGTTCTCTTTTTTGAGCTAGCCATTTCCGAGATATTCCTTTTAATTAATTTTAAAATTTCCAATTCTTAGAGTTTTCTCAAATTGAAAGACGTTATTCACTTTTTTCGTCCTGGTCATTCAAAGACAAGGGAATTTCAATCTAATCGCATAGTGACACACTTTTAAAATATTTGATTATCGCTTTAGTCTAGCTTATTTTCCTTCTACTCACAAGGAACTGTACAACAAACATTTCTGCTGTTTCTCTCAATTAGAGGAAATAGAGAGAAGAACAACCTTTTGTAAGAATAATTTGTTGCAAAATAGGTAGTGAAAGTAATATAATGGAGCACATCAGATTTTTCAGCACCAAAATGGAGCTACGAACTCTAGAAAACAAGTTAAAAATCTAAGTGTACAAGTCAGTAGATACAGGCTTTGATTTCCCTTGAGCAAAAGCACACAAACACAGACGCAGTTTCCATAGAATAGCAGAACATTAGCATATGAAGAGAGCACGAGAATACAGATAACAAATGAGGACAGCTTCTAGGTCATCTACTGAAAGCGAGAATCTTCTTCTTCTCCCAAAAGTAATGAAACCTTAGTTTCATATTAAGCCTTCCGGAAAGTCTACAGCCCAAAAGGCAGTTATTAATCACAACGTCTATTTCTGTGATGAAGCACTGGCATAGCTCTTACAATAAAAGCTTTGTTTTATTTTCCCTCCTGCGTTTAAGAGAAGATTGCAGACTTTTAAACGTTACCCTCCTTTCCCTTAAGTAGATAAACACGTAATATGGCTTTGCTTTCACCACTTTAGTATCCCTGTGTAGAATCTTATGTTTATAAACAAACACAATAAAAGAAAGCAGAAAGTGCATTAAGTTTTAATTTAGTCCTTATAAACACCTTAGAGAGCTCTTACCCGCTGTTATTGTTATCCGCGAATGTGTGAAAAAAGAAGTGTAAAAAATCTGATGTTTCCCATTCACATGACTTTCTCTATATCTCTGTAAATTATTATTGTTAATAAGCTTATCTTTTATTTATTTCATGCTAATCGAATAAAATTAGCAGAAATAGTCTTATTTCTTGCTATACTGTAAGTAGGAGCGAAATAAGGGAGTACCATAGGTTAAAGTGAAAGCCAAAAGCTGGTTGCTATGTGACTGATGTTCCTTTGTTTGATTAACAGGAGTTGACAAATTCCTGTATGAGAAAAGTATAAGTTTTTAAAATATGAAACCAAGAAAAAAGAATATCTCAAAAACGATCAACTCCACGAAAAAAACGTATATAACATAAATTGTGTGTTTTAACGTGCTCTACATTTTTTGTGGTTTAAGTTTTTGTCCATCTCTTACGGTTTAGTAGTTATGAAAAATTCATCCAGAATAAAGTAGTCTTCAGAGGCTATTCCCAGAAAATTCAAAATATACATTTTATTTGTCAGGTAAATAATTTTAATATACGATACTTTAATGAAAATCGTTAGAACCATTTTTTAGAAAATCAAAATTTTCGAAAAAAATTCCATGTAAAGGGTAGTTTGGGGTGGGGGGATTTTTCTCAAAATCTTCGTGTCGCATCCCTGGAAGATACTAAACTTAAATACCAAGTTTGGTATTTTACCGACTTTTTGTTTTTGAGTTATCGTGTTCACAGACAGACGGACACACACATGGACCTTTTTCTGAAAATACTTTTTTTGGATATAGGGAACCCTAAAACATATATTTCCGGTGAAATCTCGGTATCGAATTTTTTGGTGCAGTGCAATGCATTCTCTATACACTATGTACATAGTGAGTATAGAGAAAGTAAAAAGGGTTTACAGACCTTCTTATGGTAGTATTAGAGCGTCTGTAGATATTTAATTATTTGTGTCTTCTTTTAAAGTAGATCAGATGTTGCATTTATAATAATGGTTCCTGCTAGTAGCGTTCAATTAGTCTTTAGAAAATCCAACAAATACACTCGTAACACCGAAAAAAGTTAGTGTTTAATTACCGTCGTCTCTTACTGGATGACAGTTTCAGCTATAATCATCACGTGTTTTCGTTGACATAGGCGATTGAATTAACAATCTTGGTTTCTTTAGAAAGATGGAGAAAAGAAAACGAGTTTTCGTGCGGTGATTAAACACCTCCATTTAAAAGGATTAACACCAAAGGGATAAGAGCCAAGGTGGATGAAGTTCATGGCACATCTGCTCCTACGTTTGCAATAAGTTACAATTGGATAAATGCATTTAAACCTGGCCGTACATCCACAAATGATGAATATCATTCCGGACGTCCAGTATTAGTGACTTTCTCCGAAATGATTGACAAAATCCAGAATATGGTTATGAGTGATCAACGAATCAAAGTTCGCGAAATATAGAGACTAGTGTTCTCAATTTGGCACCAAAAATTCGGTCTGACAAAGATCTCGGCAAGATGGGAGCCGCGTTTGCGATCAATGGAGAATAAATGCAATCGTATGATCGATTCGGAAGATTGTTTCCGTCGCAATCCTGACGAGTTTCTGCGTCCATACATAACTGTTTGAAACATGGATACACTACTGCACTACTACACTCCTGGCGAACCGGCTCCGAAGAGGGCAAAGGTAGTGAATCTGCAGACAAGGTGATATCCTCGTTTTTGTTGTTGTTTTTGTTTTGTTTGTTTGTTTGTTTTTTTTATGCACGCGGTATCATCTACATTGATTACTTGCAGAAAGGAAGAACGATAAATGGGGAGTATTATGCTTCGTTATTGCACTGTTTGAACGGAGAAATCAAGAAAATCTGGTAAAGAAAAAGGTTCTCTACCATCAAGACAATGCAAGGGTGCACATCTATGCAGTTTCGATGGCGAAAATTGTACAATTAAGATTCGAATTACTACAACATCCACCATATTCACCAGATTTGGCCCCAGTTCTTTTTTACTCTTTCCCTTTCTTTATTTCCGACCTAGAAAAGTGGCTCGGCGTAAACGAAGAGGTTATCTCCCAAACAGATGCCTATTTTGAGGACCTTCCGAAATCCTACTTTTTGGAAGGCTTGAAACAGTTGGAGAAACGCTGGGAAAAACGTATCGAGCTAAAAGGAAATTATGTTGAAGGGCAAGAAGAATCTACCAAAAAGTAATTTGTTTTTCTATCTTTTTCTAAGAACTAATTTAATGCCCGTCGTAGTAGCCGAACGGAACGGTAAAAATGTCGATTGTAAGATGTAAAGTAGATTTTGCGAATTGGGGACTTCATCTATTTGTTTCAACTTTTATATTCTCTACTACCTGATACATAACATGAAGAATTATATCCCATCATAAACTCCGATATCAACAGCACACGATTTGAAGTCACATGAATAAAAAAAAAAAAAAAAAAAAAATGAGACACCCATCTTTTCAAGAAAATCCCTACTTTAAATTTCCGTTTATGTGGAACTTATTTGACATTTTGGATGCTGTAAAACAACACTAACGATTTTTATTACAATAATGTGACCGCGCAATGTCTGGCCAGTTCGGCGCGGCTATTGTTCCAATCGGCTACACTTAGCAATAGTGGATACCAAACACAACAGTCGCACAAAGTCATTGAGCCTTTCTCTGCTGTTGGATATTTATTTTTCTGGAGCGTTCCTTTTGAAAACGTCTCGTGGTTTCGCAACTAGAACTTTTATAACATTTGAAACCAATAACAGGGAATATCTCTGAAATGGTTAGCTCTACAAAAAACTGTGTATGACATAAATTTGAATTTTAACAAGGCATACAATTATTTGTCCAGTAAGATTTTGTCTATCCCTTACGGTTTACCAGTTACCCAAAAGTCATTCAAAATGAAGAGGACTTCAGAGGAAATTCCCAGGAAATTCAAGATATGCATTTTATTTGTCACCTTTTAATGTACGGTATTGTAATTAAAATCGTTAGCGCTACTTTTGATAAAATCAAAGTTTAAGAATAAAAGAGAATGTTAAATTTGGAACAATAGTAGTTGTCTTAGGCGATAACATCACACTAGAGGAAACGTGTTATCCGACAAAACGTCTCGTTGATACTGAAGATATTAACTCAACTCAGTATGCAGTGATTATGTCATCACTGGAAGATGGTGAACTTACGATTCAGCTAAGCTTTGATAGAAGATATTATGTTATAAATGATTCCAAACCCAAAAACACGGAAAACAACAGAAGATCTATTTAGAATCAAGTTAAAAGTTTGTGTAATGCTCATTTTGAAGTAACAGTTGAAACTTCAGTATCACAGATGACACAGAAAGATGGGGGTTATAATATGAACAAAGCCAACGGAAGACGACTAGAGAGAATATTACGTGAAAACAATTTGGAACGTTACAGTAAAACTCAAACACTGGTATCTTGGTTATCTTACTAAATGTTCCAGGTTAAGTATTGTTAATTAAGATTTCCATCTCAATAATTGGCAACAGTTATACCTATAGTATTTATCACATAGAGGTTTGTAATAACTAGCTTCGCAAGAAAATATAATAATATGCTTTTCATGTGTTTATAATAAATATTATTATAGTTTTAAGTAAGAAATTTTATTTAAGTTTAATCATGAAATAGTTTTATTGAATTGCAATCGTAGTTTCACTTTACTGGCCCTAAAATCTTCTTGTTGCATGGTTGGAAGATGCTGAACTTACACATCAAGTTGTGTATTTAACCGACTTTTCATTTTTGAGTTATCGTGTCCACAGTCACATATGCTTGTGCACACACGGAAGGGCCTTTTATGGCTTTTTATTCAGGGGGCTCTAAAATCTGTATTTCCAGTGAAATCCTCGGTATTGAATTTTTGGGTAGAACACAATACCTTCTCTGTACATACTAACGAGTACATGGTACTCGGTAGAGAAAATAAAAATATGGCAGTGAAACAGTAGCGGGACTTGGCCTAATGGCATGACTGCCAACCTCACGCTAACATATAGTCGCCCTCCGCAGTGTAATGCTAACTTCATATACCCAAGGTCGCGGGTTCAAACCCGGCGGTGGACAATACATTTTTTCGGGCGTAAAAACTCTTAGGCTTCCTTCGGAAGGGAAGCAAAGCCGTTGGTTCCGTGTCATATATTTAGGCACATAAAAGAACCTGAAGTCAGATAAAGAGGCCTCTGAGCAAACTTTAGCAGTCTTTCACGCCCAGTATAGAATGGGACGATGAGAACCACGGCAGTTAAACAGCGACTATAAATAAAACTCCATTTCATTTCACGCCAACATAGAAAGGTGATGTGGCCACCACTCTGCTTCCCCCAGGCAGAATGAACTATATAGACCGTTACCTATCGTAGCTCCTCAAATTCATTACGCGCTAAATGGGCGGGCTGGAGCCCACGCGCTTCCCGGAACACCTCGCTCTATCCCACTATGCACAACACATTAACACATTTACCATATCCCTGAAATGTTCTAACATATCCATAACACCGTAAGGGTAGTTACAATAGCACCTTCGGGAGCAAGTGACTCTAGAAACTGCCGGTAAGTCAAGGAGCTGCTGAAGTTTGAAGCCACAGCCTCTCTGAAACTGCATGGATCGCTCAGGGGGACACTTTAGCTTTTATGACTATACGATGTTACTGGCAGCTAATTAACTATGAGCATAAGCTCTTAAACAAAGGCTTACAATTGACAATAGCTCCTTAGGGACAAAAGCCATTACTCGTTTATCCTAAATACAGAAATGGGCGTGTATCAAAATGCGGATTTCATTTCAAAGCTTCAAGTAACTAAATATGCATTTATTTAAATTTAACTTACACAAATTGCTTCAATTTAGATTGTATTCTTTTATATGAGTAGTTAAATTTACAAAAGAAATAAACTGCTTGTATAATTCATTCCATTGCTACCAATCTGATATTATTTTAATTTGAACTAAGTTCAGAATAAGTCAATCATTTGACAATTCAATTTATGTCGGACACTTTGATGCATTAAATTTAATTTAAGTTCCATTACGCTATGTCGGCATGTATTGGTTCACTTTTTATTTCTCTACGCGTACTATGTATATAGTGTGTAGAGAAGGTATTGTGTTGCACCCAAAAATTCAATACCGAGATTTCAGCGGAAAGATATGTTTTGAGACTCTCTGAATTTAAAAAAAAAATAGCATTTTTAGAAATCTGTCAGTGTCTGTCTGTCTGTCTGTCAATGTGTGTGTGAGTGTGTTTTTGTGTCTGTGGGTAGCATAGCTCTAAAATGAAAAGTCTGTTAAATCCCAAACTTGGTATTAATGTTCAGTATCTTCCAATGATACAACACGAAGATTTTCAAGAAAATCCGCTACCCTAAATGGAAAAATATTTGAAAATTTTGTTTTTCTCAAAATGGCTCTAATGGTTTTGATTAAAATATTCTATAGTAAAGCTATTTACATCGCAAATAAAATGTATATCTTGAATTTTCTAGGAATACCTTCTGAAGACCTGTTCATTCTGGATGAATTTTGCTGAATTTTCTATAACTGGTAAACCGTAAGGAATGGGCAAAATCTCCTTAAAACACACAATTTATGTCATATACGTTTGTTTTCGTGGAGTTGACCATTTCTGAAGCATTCCTTGTTATTTGTTTCTGATTCATAATTCAACTTTCTCACACGGGAATTTGTGAACACCTGGTCATGCATAGAGACGGATTTCAACCACATGGCAACCAGCTTTGTAAAGATTGTGTATTCCATTATTTGCTTTCTTCTTACAAGGAAGCAAATAATTAAGACAATTTAATCTAATGTTTATATGGATTATCATAACGTAGATAGAAGAATAAGCATTTTATCAATAATTTGTTATAGTGATGTAGTGAATGGAACACACCAGATTTTTACAGTAGTTTCTTGATCAGGGAATTTTCTAGTTCGTGAGTTCGCCACTGTGTGCAACTCTCTTCCAGACACTATAGGTCGAAATCACGACTTGCGGTCATGAAAATAGCGAGTACCCAGGGGGCTTTCCTTTTAAGGTATGGGGTTCTTTTACGTACAAATAAACATTAAACAAGAACAATGGTTGGCTTCCCTTCCGAAGGACATCCACTGCACCACGAAGGCTGAGTTAAATAAGTTAAATGTATTGAATGTTAGCCAGAAAAATATAGCTACATTTTTAAACATAGTTTTGATGTTTTGAACTTGCATTTTTTGGGGATACTCTATTTTTGGAATCTTGAGTTGAAGAGATATTCTTTAACATATTTTGAAGTGTACATTTTAAATAATTTAATATTCAAATTATTTCAATAAACGCGCAATAATTTTCGTAATTTAATTCCTTTTAGCTGTGTCAAAATTATTAAAACTTAAGTTGCCAAATGAATAAACAATTGGAACGTATAAATAAGTGAATATCGCTCTAAATATATCATAAAATTGGTGTGTCATTTGATAATTTGGGATGGATAGGTGAAACTCAAAATGCAAAGAAATCTGTTTTAAATACTCTACATAGCTGTGTATTATTACCAGAGGACTGACGCAGTTTCTTCGGTGACAGATGGTAAGATTTACTTGCAGCTTTCTGGTGGCACTCTGTTACATTAATTGTAATCTGTGGATCCTGCTTTGAGATTGGACACAAAGTCCAACTCTAGGATGTAGATCAAGTCAGAAATTATATGTATTGATTACTCTTGATACTTATTAATACTTTTATTTACAAAGATTACCTCTGATATTGGATTTTTCTGAGGTGTTAACTTGCATACTTTATAATTGTATGTCTGTTTCCAAAACCTAATTTGAATAGTATTTATGCATTCTTAGAATATTAATCCATCTTATATTTACAATTATTACTAGTTTTTTTATTGAATGAAATCCTCCTCTGTATAGAAGGTGTGTGAGTAATGAGGCATCTTTTTAATTCTAACCTAAACTTGTTTTTTTAGGAGATGGAATGGTATTAAATAACCATTCCGTTATAGTAAACCCCTTTTTGGAATTTTTGCAAATTGTTTTTCTTTGTGAGTCCTGTCTGTGTCTAGTCTCTTTGCTATGTATATCTGCATTTTTGTAAACTTTCTGGGTTATTTATTACAAATAACAATACTAGAATATATAAAAAATTTGAATAGTGGTTAGTAGTGAGTAGCTTGTCTTGCACCTGTCGTTATTCTTATTGTTTTTTTTTTTTCTTGTTTCATAATAAACACCTTTGGGTGGCGCCGTGGCCGAGTGGTTAGACTTCTAGCTTCCCACCTAGGCCACCCGGGTTCGATACCAAGTGCCCGCATTTGGATTTGTGGTGGACGAAGCGGCGTCTGGGCGGTTTTTCTGCGGGTCCTCCGGTTCCCCCGCCACTCATTCCACCAGTTGCTCTATCAACATCTTTGTTATCATTCATTTTGATACATTTCATATCATCCACTTCCTCAGGCTCATTCCTGGCTATGGGCCGACCACTCGTTCCAGGTTCTCCATTCTGTGGTTTCGTGCTGGTTCCCTGACAGGTTTCTGACCCTTAGGCATCCGCTTGTAAGTCACACGGGGAGGGGGTGTCAGTCCTAAATACGGGAAGGGTAAACCGACTATGAAAAAAAAATAGACACCTTTTTGGCATTTACCTAATTTCCCAGCAATATTATTCTAAAACCTGTTATTAGGTTCTTATCCTGTTCTTCAGTATATGAACGCATTCGTTTCATTTGGGAGATTGGTGATTCGGATAACCTATAAACTGTTTATTTACTGGCCTTCGAAGGCATTGTACTAATCGTCTTGGAACCCAACTGTCAGCTGTGATAGTTTAATGATCTTTATACTAGCAAGACCAGGGCAATATGTTTGGGTTTTGGTAATGTGAGTCAAGACTGACACATAGCCGTTGCCATAGAAATCTAATCCACATAATATTAGCTGTAATTCCAATTGAAACTCAGTTGAACATGACAGGTTGCTATCTTTGTAGTCCTTTTACTTTCTCTACATCTACTATGTTAAGTACCCAAAAAAAGTCAATGTTGATATTTCCCGAAAATATGCAATTTAGGGTCTCCTGTTTCCATAAAAAGTATTTTTGAAAAAGGACCGGTGACCGTGTGTCAGTGTGTCCTCATGTCCATGAATCTTAGAGCACGATAAGTCAAAAACGAGACGGTAAAACACAATACTTAGTATTTAAGTTTAGTATCTTCCAAGGATATGACACGAAGATTTTGAGAAAAATCAAAAACTACCCTTCACATGCAACGAAATTTCTAAAATTTTGATTTTCCCCAAAATAGCCATAATTATTTTTATTAAGATAGCGTATATTAAAGATATTTACATGAGAAATAAAATGCATATCTTGAATTTTCTGCGAATAGCCTCTGAAGACCTTTATTTTGGATGCATTTTGCTGAATTTTGCATACTTGGTAAACTTTAAGAGATAGACAAAACCTTATTACACAAAAATGTAGATCTCGTTAAAACACTCAATTTATGTTAAACACATTTCTCACGTGGATTTGATAATTTCCGAGATATTTCTTGTTATTGGTTTCAGTTTTAAAATGTTTCTCTCTTACGGGAATTTGTCAGCTCCTGGCAATTCAAAGAAAGGATTTCAAGCACACGGCAATCAGCTTTTAAAAATTTTTATTATCGCTTAGCCTAGCACATTCCCTTATTTCCCTTCTTATTACAAGGAAGCAAGTAATAACAACATTTCTGCTAATGTATATCTCGATTAGAATGAAGTATAAGAGTAAGTTTTTAAAGAATCCTTTTTCATAGAGATGTAGAGAAAGTCATATGAATGGAACATATCAGACTATTTTATTTTCTATAGCATGTATGTAAACTGTATATGGTAGATAGACAAGGTATTGTATTGCACACAAAAGTTTGATATCGAGATTTCACCGGAAATATATGTTTTGGGTATCTCTGGATCCAAAAAGGAAAGTATTTTTAGAAAAATGTCCATGTATGTGTTTGCCTATATGTGAGAGAAAGAGAGACAGAGAGAGAGAGAGAGAGAGAGAGAGAGAGAGAGAGAGAGAGAGAGAGAGACTGTGGGTAGCATAGCTCAACAACGAAAAGTCCGTTAAATACCAATACCAAGTTTGGTATTTAAAGTTCAGTATCTTTCAGAGATACGGCACGAAGATTTTCCAGAAAATATCCCCACCCACAATCATCGCCTACATGGTATATTTTTCTACAAGTTTTGTTCCCTCAAAAATGGCCCTAAAGAGTTTGATTAAAATGCCATATGTTTAAGATATTTGCATGACAAACGCAACGTATATCTTGAAATTTCTAGGAAAACCTCTGAAGAGCGCCAGTCTCCATGACTTTTGTATAGCTCGTAAGCTATACAACCTTACTACACAAAAAATATAGATATCATTAAAACACCAACTTATGCCACATATATTTTTTGTAGAGTGAACCGTTCCAATATATTCCTCGTTATTTCTTTCAATTTTAAACTATTTAATTATTTCTCAAGCGGGAAGTCAGCTTTCGCTTCATCTGTTGTTTTACTTCGGGGAATACAAAAGAAAACCGAAATCTATTGTTTCACATAGTGATGAGCGATGAGCTTTTAAAAGATTTGACTATCGCTTTAGCCTAGCGTATTCTCTTATTTTCCTTTTACTTACAAGGAAACAAGTAATAAGGCCATTCTGCTAATATTTATCTCTATTAGCATGATATAGATACAAGAATAATGTGTATAGAAGACATTAGATTTTTTTTTTTAAAATTCTATTTTATTTTACATATTTTTAACGACTTGATCAAATGGCGAATGATCTGATCGGTAAGATACCTTGTAGACGTCATATGGTGGAGAATAACCTTCAGGGTCTCATTCCCGCAACATATTACTATCGCTTCGCGCCAAGCAGAGGTCATAGTGGCGTCTACTCCAATTTCTCGACCATCCGTAGTCAGATCGCAAACTGATGAGGCCTTATCTCCTCATATCACATCACTTACCATATATGTCATACAATGCCTACTCTGCAACAGACAGATAGGCTTAGGGTGCTATCCTGTCTACTACTTAGATCATCGTGGGTAGATGGCAACGGATCGCAATTATTTCCAGTTTTACTATTGTTTTACACTGAGGATGAAACTTCGGGTCGTGGTATTAAATGTCCAATACGGTATTTACCTTGGCGACTAAGGGAAACCATAAATTATAGTAATAAAAATATAGTCTGTTGTGCTTTATTCACATGACTTTTGCTACATATCTGCATCTAATTATTGTTAAGAAGAGTATTCTTCTATCCACTTGATGCAAATCGACGTAAACATTAGCAGAAATTGTTTTATTACTTCTAAGCAGAAGGAAAACCAAGGGATACGCTAGGCTAAAGCAATAGTCAACTCCTTTAAAAGCTGTTTTCCTGTGATTGAAATCCGTTTCTTTGCGTTGCTAGTTTACAAATTCCCTTACGAGAAAAGTATTTTAAAACTGAAACCAAAAACAAGGAATATCTCGGAAATGGTCAACTTCACTAAATTTATTAACGTTAAAGTTACGTTATCTACATTTTGTCTACAGCAAGTTTTTGTCTCTCTCTTACGGTTTACCAGTTATGCAAAATTCAGCAAAATTTATTCAGAATAAAGAGGTTTTCGCAGGCTATATCCAGGAAATTCAAGATATGCATTTTATTTGTCATATAAATGCATTCAATACCCGGTATTTTAATCAAAATGGTTTCAACCATATTTGAGAAAATAAATAAAGAGTAGTTTAGGGTGGGAGATTTTTTTCAAAATCTTCTTATCCTTAGAAGATACTAAACTTAAATGCCAAGTTTGATATTTTACAGCTTTTCTTTTTTTTTTTTTTTTTTTTCTTTTTTGAGTTATCGTGTTCACTATCACGCGGACACACGGAGGCTTTTCTAAAATATTTTTATTCAAGGGAACCTACAACGTGTATTTCCGGTGAAATCTTTGTCGAATTTTTAAAGTGCAATACCTCCTCGGCCTGCGGGATTTGAACCGAGAACCTCCTGAATGAGGCCACTGACGTTACCACCTGAACCATCTTGATTTTGTGCTTTTGTGTATAATTGTGCGCGAAAACTTGACAACCAATGTGAAACCCGTTAACATCAGCAAGACCGCGAGCTAGAAGCATGTCCAACTACTGAAGAATAAAACCACCTGTTAGTTTTTATCTCTCTTTTGGTACTTGCAAAACGCGCATGTTAATAGTGTAAAGAGGGCTTGAAAGAGTTTTTTTAATGATTACAACCTCTCACAGAGATGACTACATAAACCACTGAGTATATGTTTGTTCATAAAAGCGGAATGCTTATAACTAAGCTGCGGATTTATGCCAATTAGCCTTTTTACTTTCTCTACACATACTACGTATATAGTGTTTAGACAAGGTATTGTATTTCACTCAAAAATTCGATACCGAGATTTCACCAGAACTACATTTTTGAGATCTCCTGAATCAAAAAAGAAATAGAAAAAGGTCAGTGTGTCTCTGTGTTTGTGTATGCTTCATAACAGAATAGCTCAAAAGCTTAATAGTCCGTTAAATATCAAATTTGGTATTTAAGTTTAGTAATTTTCAAGGATATAACATGAAGATTTTCATAAAAATCACCCCACCTCAAACTACCCTTTACGTGGAAAAACTTTAGAAAATGTTTGTCTCAAAAATGCCTCTAACGATTTTGTTTAAAATATCGTATATTAAAGATATTTACAGGACAAATAAATTGTCTCTTTCTTCTTTTTCTTCTTCTTCTTCTGCACTTCAGGGATTATGCAATAATGCCTGTTCTGTCTTCACAACCATGCTTTCATTGCATATCTTCCTTGGACGTCCTACATCTCTATTTCCAGAAAATTCAAGATGTACATTTTATTTATATAGCACAAACAAAATGTATATCTTGCATTTTCTGGGAATAGCCTCAAAAGAACTCTTCATTCTGGATGACTTTTGTATAAATTTTGTATAACTGATAAACCGTAAGAAATAGACAAAACTTGTGGCACAAAAAATGTAGATCTCGTTAAGGACATGTATGGCTCATAGTTCGAAATTCCAAACTAATAATGCTAACTTTTTAGAATTTATATCGCAGATGTAAGATAATGCAAATCAGTTACAGTGCAAATTTAATCCATTTTGCTCTAGTGTTTGGAGGTTATGGTGAGCTTTGTTTATGTTATGTTCTGTTTTATCACGTCACTAAAAAGTCGCTTGCGACAAAAAAATTAAACTTTTCATCTGATATTCTAGGTTCAGAACACACTTAACTTTCTAAATTTCCCTTGATTTCTCATTTGGTTAGACTCAAAAGTGTTTAAAGTTTGAGTTTGCTGTTTCAAAAATATAATTGTTATATTTGAAAATTTAAAACATATACTTAAATTACACCTAGAGCAATTCTTGTGTTGAAAACATTAATAGCGAAAAATAAGAAAAGATTTGAATGTATGGCTCACTGTAAAATCTTCTAATCAAAAATAAAAAATGTTCAAACATTTCCCATGTACATTGTAATAAGGGGAGGAGAGATTATCTTGAAAATCTTCCTGTCGCATCCTTGAGTGATACATTTAAGCACCAAGCTTGGTAATTAATGGGCTTTTCATTTTAAGTTACACTGTCCACAGACACTCAAACATATACAACACGTACACACACTCACGTGTATATATATATACACACACACTGATATTTTTCTAAAAAAAAATGCTTCTTTTTGGATTCGGGTGATCAGAAAACATATCCCTGGTGAGATCTTGGTATCAATTTTTGGGTGGAATACAATACCTTCTATAACCTATTATGTGCATTGTACATTCGTGCTAGAGGAAGTAAAATAAAGATCTCATTAAAACACGCGGACATATACAGTTTTTGCAGAGCTACCAATTTCAGAAATATTTCCTTGTTATTTCTTTGAATTTTAAAATACTTGAACCTTTCTCTAACAGGAAGTCATTGTCTGTTTCATCTCTCTTTTGTTTTACTACTGGCCATAGAAAAGAACCAAACTGCAGTGTCAATCTCATAGCGATATCTTTTAACAGATTAGACTATTGACTTAGCCTATTTTATTCACTTATTTCCCTTTTGCTTACAAAGATGCAAGAAATTAGACCATTTCTAATAATGAAAGTCATATGAATGGGCATATAAGATTTTTGATTGTCATAACCTGCTGAAAGGGCCTACCTTTACTTTCTCTAACGTACTATGTACATAGTGTATAGAGAAGGTATTGTAATTCACCCAAAAATTCGATACCGAAATTTCACCGGAAATACATGTTTTAAGAAACCCTGAATACAAAAAAAAGCATTTTTAGATAAATGTTCCCTGTGTGTCTGTTTGTCTGTCTGTGTGTGTCTGTTTGTCTGTCTGTCTGTCTGTCTGTGTGTATGTGTGTGTGTGTCTGTGGGTAGCATAGCTCAAAAACTAAAAGACCGTTAAACACCAAACTTGGTATTTAAGTTCAGTATCTTCGAAGGATGCAACACGAAGGTTTTCAAGAAAATCCCCACCCCAAACTAAACTACCCTTCACATGGAAAAGTTTTAAAAATTTTTGATTTTCTAAAAAATGGCTCTAACGATTTTGATTTATCGTATATTAAAGATATTTACCTGACAAATAAAATGTATATCTTGAATTTTCTGGGAATAGCCTCTGAAGACTATTTTATTCTGGATGAATTTTACGAAATTGCATATAACTGGTAAATCGTAAGCGATAGAGTAAATTGTAGAGCACATTAAAACACACAAGTTATGTTATATACATTTTTTTTCGTGGAGTTGATTGTTTTTTAGATATTCCTTGTTTTCGGTTTCAGCCTTGAAAAACATACATTTCTCATACGGAATTTGTCAACAAAGGAACGTGAGTCACATAGCAACCAGCTTTTGACTATCACTTTAACCAATGATACTCCCTTATTTCGCTTCTACTTACAAGTAAGCAAGTAATAAGGCTATTTCCGATTTTTTTTCTTGATTAGCGTGAAGTATGTAGAAGCATAAGCTTGTTAACAATAATTTTTTACAGAGATGTAGATAAAGTCATGTTAAGGAACACATCAGATTTTTTTTTTCAGCAATATTGTAACCATTATCTTATAATGGTGATCCATTGATGCCTATAAAGTTTAATAAAGATTAATAGAAAGTGACATGTGGGTATGTTTTCTTTCTTTCTCATTAGTACTTTCTCTATACGTACTATGTACATAGTGAATAGAGCAGGTATTGCATTGCACCCAACAATTCGATACCGAGATTTCACTGGAAATACTTGTTTTGAGACCACCTAATCCAAAAAAAGCACTTTTAGAAAAATGTCCGTGTGTATGTTTATCTGTGTGTATGTGTGTGTGTCTGTGGGCAGCATATCACAAAACCTAAAAGACCGTTAAATACCAAACTTGTTATTTAAGTTCAGCATCTTCCAAGGATGCGACACGAAGATTTTCAAGAAAATCTTCCCACCCTTAACTACCCTTCACATGGAAAAACTTTCGAAAATTTTGATGTTCTAAAAAATGGCTCTAAGATTTTGATTAAAATTTCGTATATATACCTGACAGATAATATGTATATCTTGAATTTTCTGGGAATAGCCACTGAAGACTATTCTGGATGAATTTTACGGAATTTTGTGTAACTGGTAAACCGTAAGAGATAGACAAAACTTACCAGGCAAAACATGTAGAGAACATTAAGACACACAATTTATGTTATATACATTTTTTTTCGTGGAGTTGATTGTTTTTTAGATATTCTTAATTTTTGGTTTCAGCCTTGAAAACTTATACTTCTCTCATACAGGAATTTGTCAACTTTTGTGCATACAAACAATGGAACTTCAGTCACATAGCAACCAGCTTTGACTATCACTTTAACCTATGGTACTCCCTTTTTTCGCTTCTACTTACAAGGAAGCAAGTAATAACACTATTTCTGTTAATGTTTTCTCACTTAACATGAAGTAAATAGAACCATTAGCTTTTTAACAATAATTTGTTGCAGAGATGTAGATAAAGTCATGTAAATGGAACACATTAGATTTTTATATCCTTGAATTTAGGTTGTGAAGCATGCTTCAGTATAAAGTGAGCCTTGCAGGGGATGTACTGTAAATTATAATAAATTGCAGGTTACCATAAATAGATAGTTGAGATTCGTTCTGGGAATCTGAAGTACAGTGAGTTATGGAAGAAAACATACCAACATGAAATTTGGTAAGGGGCCAAACACTGAAAATGCAAATAGATATGACATATACTCAGAAGAGAAAATCAATACGTACCGAAAAGACCCTGGAGTGTATTTCCCAGGGACTATCAAGAAAAAGAGGAGGACCAAATACGTCCTCGTATTACATGGGGATATACATAAGGAAGAAATGTAATAATAAGGAAAGAGTTAATAGACAGTAACCACAGATAGGTGGATGGGATGGGATGGGCTGGGCTGGGTAAATGGAGGATGGAATGGAATGGGAGGGAGGAGATGGATGAATGGATGGAATGGGAAGGAAGGATGGATGGAAGGGAAGGGAGGGAGGGACGGACAGACGGACTGACGGATGGCGAATGGATTTCATATCGTTGTAACTTAATAACGATTATTTGTATTGTTTACAATTTCAATTATGCATTTATATCCTTTTTTGTTTATTATGTTTTGTTTAAGCAGAAAGCATCTGGTAATTGGGCATAGCAGTGTTCCGCCACTGAGTGGAACGCATGGTTGTGTGTGCAAAGAGCAAATTACAAGTGGGGGTTGCAAGTGATTTGGCAAGCCGTGACAAGAACGCCCATGTCTAACTCAATCGAACAGAATAAGATACATGCACTTTCTTCAATGTATCATCTATGCACGTTTTTTTACTAAGTTCTATTCTTACTTTATTCTAATTCTCCATGTCAGTTCAGGTGCGAAAGGTTTGCACCAGCACCGTTTTCAGCAGTATTTTTATGCGTCAAATACTGAAACCCGTTTTTTCCCTCGCTTCCTTAACCGACAAGGTGTATAATGTGTTTTAGCCAAATAATATATATATCTGTTTAACAGAAAAGAAAGCCAGCCATTAGCTTTGTCCCTGAATAAAGCTGATATCAGAATGAAAGTATTCACCAGTAGGTAACGCTAAAAGCAAACAAACACTAATTAACAATAGCATCAAAGGCTGTAGTTAGCCCCAAGGCGAACAAATCCCATTAGAGAATATGCTTCAAGCCACTCGCTTCCTGTAGCGTCCTGGCAGACTTGTATGTCTTCTGTCTCCGTATCCACTCCACCTCTGCCAATCCGCTTACAGTTGGCCGAGCAAACATACAACTTGTTGTCCCCCTACAGCTATTCTTCTTCATTAAATATCTCCATCATCCTCTCCAATACCGGCGCCTCTGCAAGACAGTTCTATTGATTTCTTAGCTGTATTATGTCACCAGATCTTGGTAATGTTAATGGAATTTAATCTGCTTTGCTGCACACAGCGGCGGCTGCTGTATAGGAGCACAAGAGCACGCGAATTTCCCATATTTCTTACTGGATCCCTTTTGTTCTTTCAGGCAACATTTAATTAAATACTCTATCCATTGTCATTACCTAAAAAAACACGCGCACACACACGAGATATATTCTGTAACTTTGTATGCATTGGATAGGCAGAGCCAGACTGAAAAATTCAATACCATAGCCGGGATTTGAACCACGGATCTCCCGGTCTCTAGCCGGTCGCTCTACTATTGAGCTACCATGGCAACATGCCAGCATAGTATTGAATTTCTCAACTGACTCACATGTTTCCCGGTAAGCTACAAGGTGATCTCAAATTATTTTAATATTACAACCCATATGGCGACTTACACTTTTGTAAGTACTTTAAGTCCCAGGATTCACAGTATAGCCAACTATTATGGTCAATTGGTGATATCCGTGGTTCAAATCGCGGCTATGGCATGAATTTTTCATTCTGACTCTACCTGTCTAACTTCTATCTTACACACGGTTTGTGTGAAAAAAACAAAAAAAAACCGTTAAATCAGTTTGTATGCATTGTTTTTGGGAAATAAATATAAAATTTGGATTCCCTGGTATAGTAACATAGCTGCTGGGGTAGGATATTCAGATGTTGTTTATTTATTTTTGTCATTTATGTATGTCTACCGCGCTCTGATCTTCATATTGTGCATAGGCGCTAATTGAGCATGTTGCAGCAACGCTAAAGTCAGGGAGATCCACAGTGATCCCTCACAGCCAGCGCACGAGACATGGGGCGATTCATGAACGAATCGTATGAATCGGTTACTAAAAATGAATCGCTCGACCCAACTCTACAGCGCACTGTCGACTATCTTGAAGGAGTGGGACCAGTTCCATCTTCAGGTAAATTACTGCATTAAAGAAGTGTGCAATGTATTGTTGTGCACATGCGAATGCTAAAATTCGGAGAAGAAAAAACTGTTGGATCGATGTACGTATGCAACACTTCATCAAACTTTCAAAACAACACATCTGCATGTTATAATTTTACGGGAGAATTTTACATTTCGCACTGAGTATATAAACACTCACGAATCTGTTTAGGTGTGTTTTGTGTATTATACATTTAAGAGAGTTAATCATCTGTGAACAGTAATAGTAGGTTGCTATTTATTTTCCTACCAAATGTAGGTATGCGTTTTACAATAATTGTACGGCAGACGAGCCAACTTAGCACCACGTGGTGTGTACATGTGCGTTCGCGTAAGAATACATTCTGATTTATTTTACATCGCCGGCGAAGCAAGGATGGGAGATAATAGAAATAAAGATGGTGCCAGACAATAACATATCTTTAATTACATTTTAACAATACCATAGGGTTTTGACTGAAAGTTTTAGATACCTACTAATTTTAAAATAAATAATACACCTCTGAATACTCTTTGCGGATGATTTAAGTGGTTATGTCAGTACAGAAGATAAACTTCATAACTTATATAATATAATTAAAGAGTACATTTAAATATTTACAGTTGAAAGACAATGTAATGGCGTTCAAACAAATCACAAAATATAACGAAAACAAACTTAAGATCAACAAAAGAACTGGATGGAACGACTGGGAGGAATGGACGAGTCACGCATCGCAAAAAGAGCTTTTGGCTACTCTCCAAAAAGGAGCAGAAAAGTTGGTCGTCTTAGACTCTTTGAAACTGGAATGGTATGAACTGTTGATGAGTTTCCCTCTTCTAGCAGCCACACCTCCGTTACAATGCAATGTGGGGGTTTTTATTGCTGAGGTAACAGGAGATGAAAAAGAATATAGGGATATTAAACGTAACAGGCACAATGCAATTAAAACTAGATTATTCATAGAAACGATGTGTTTTTCCTGCTGTAAATATTAGTTATGGTTGTATATGTTCGTAAATTAAATCTGTTCGACCTTTAAAATCTTACATGATCAGTAAGATAAATGGTTATCCTTATTTAGTTGAAATTAAGTAAGAAGCAAATTAATTGTACTCAGTTTCGATCGATAATTTAAATTATTATATAAATACCTAATTCCTAATAATATAGCTTTTACTTTCTCTGCGTGTGTTTAGAGAAAGTATTGTATTCCACCCAAAAATTCGATACCGAGATTTCACCGAAAATACACGTTTTAGGATCCAAACAAAACATTTTTAGAAAATATCTGATGTGTTCCATTCCATGACTTTCTCTACATCTCTGCAACAAATTATTGTTAAAAAGCTTATGCTTCTATTTTCTTCATACTAATCGAGAAAAAATTAGCAGAAATATTCTTATTACTTGCTTCCTTGTAAGTAGAAGCGAAATAAGGGAGTACAATAGGTTGCTATGTGACTGAAGTTGACAAGAGTTGACAAATTCCTGTAGGAGAAAACTTTAACGTTTTAAAGGTGAAATCAAAAACAAGGAATAACTCAAAAACGATCAGCTCCACGAAAAAAATGTAAGTAACATAAATTGTATGTTTTAACGTGCTCTACATTTTTTATTCGGCAAGTTTTTCTCCATCTCTTACTGTTTAGCAGTTATGCAAGATTCCGTAAAATTCATTCAGAATAAAGAAGTCTTGAGAGGCTATTCCCAGAAAATTGAAGATATATACATTTTATTTGTCAGGTAAATATCTTTAATGTACGATATTTTAATCAAAATCGTTAGAGCCATTTTTGAGAAAATCAAAATTTTCGAAAAAAGTTCCATGTAAAGATTGGTTGGGGATAGGGGGAATTTTTTGAAAATCTTCGTGTCGCATTCTTGGAAGATAAAAAACTTAACTACCAAGGTTGGTATTTAACGGCCTTTTCGTTTTTGAGCTATGCTGTCCACAGACACACACACGCACACACGGACCTTTTTCGAAAAATGCTTTTTTTTTTATTCAGGGGGATCCAAAACATGTATTTCTGATGAAATCTCGGTATCGAATTTTTGGGTGCATTACAATACCTTCTCTATACACTATGTACATAGTACGTGTAGAGAAAGTAAAAGTCCGTGTGTGTATGAATGTGTGTGTGCGTGTGTGTGTGTGTGTGTGTGTCTGTGTGTCTATGGAAAGCATAGCACAAAAACGAAAAACCGTTAAACACCAAACTTGGTACTTAGGTATCTTCCAAGGATGCAACACGAAGAGTTTAAATAGAATCCCACGTCTATGGAAAGCATAGCACAAAAACGAAAAACCGTTAAACACCAAACTTGGTACTTAGGTATCTTCCAAGGATGCAACACGAAGAGTTTAAATAGAATCCCTCCACGCCAAACTACCCTTTACATGGAAAAAAATCCAAAATGTTGTTTTTCTCAAAAATAGATCTAACGATTTTGATAAAGCTCTTATATCTAAGATACATTTGACAAATAAAATACATATTTTGAATTTTCTGGGAATAGCCTTTGAAGACCTCTTGATTCTGGATGAGCTTCCCAGAATTTTGTATAACAGTTAAACCGTAAGAGATGGACAAAAACTTACTACACAAGCATTGTAGATCACGTTAAAGCACATTTGTCATATACTTTTAAGTAGAGTTGACCGTTTCTGAGATATTCCTTATTAGTTTCAATTTTAAACTTTTCTCATACGGGAAGTGACCTTTCGTTTCATCTCTCTTGTTTTACTGCAGGACATGCAAAGCGAACCGAACTTCAACTGTTTCACATAGGACCATCTGTTAAAAGATTTGACTATCTGTTTAGTCTAGTGTCTTCCCTTATGTCCCTTCCACTTACAAAGAAGAAGCAAGAAATAAAGCAATTTCTGCTAATGTTTACATTAATTAACATGTCGGAAATAAAAGAAAGGAAAGTCGTTTTTGTAAGAGCTAGGGAAGGTAATGAGAATAGAATTCATCAGATGTTTTAGTTTTATTCTTAAAGATAAACTTCCTCTTTCATTTTTATCCACGCCTAGGGCCCTTCTTCTCAACATCGATTCTTTGCTTTCTTTCCCCTCAAAATGGAGTGTAGCTATCGCAGAATCTGGTAGGCGCACAATATTACATCCGATGCAGCAAATACGTGGAAGCAGGCAACAGAGATCAACGCGGCATTTCCCGGAATTCCGTCACATTCCTCCGGATGAACACTCGACAGCACACTGGTTGCTTGAGGCAGTTCTAGCAACTCCAGACCTAATAACACTGGTGTTCCTGCTCCATATACTGAGTGACATTAGCATCACATCTGGTGGCAGATGTAAACCTTCCTGCAGAAACACTAGATGCATGTTTTATTTACGTTAAAAATCTGGTATGTTGCATTCACATAACTTTTTTACTTTCTCTACATGTACTATGTACCTAGTGATACCGAGCTTTCACCGGAAATATATGTTTTGAGACCCCTTCATCAAAAAAAATTAGAAAAATGTCCGCGTGTATGTCTGTCTATCTGTCAATGTGTGTGCATGTCTATGAATGTGTGTGTCTGTGGACAGAATAGATCAAAAACGAAAAGTTTTTCCAAGGACGCGACAGGAGGATTTTCAAGAAAATTCCCCCCGCCACCAACTATCCTTTACATGGAAATATTTTCAAAAATATTGATTTTCCCAAAAATGGCTTTAACGATTTTGATTAAAATATCGTATATTAAAGATATTTACCTGACAAATAAAATGTATATCTTGAATTTTTTGGGAATAGCCGCTGAAGACTACTTTATTCTGGATGAATTTTACGAAATTTTGCATAACTTGCAACCGTAACAGATAGACAAAAGCGTACTTCACAGAAAATGTAGACCTCAATAAAACACCAATTTATGTTATAAATTTTTTTTCGTGGAGTGGATCGTTTTTGAGATATTCCTTGTTATTGGTTTCAGCTTTAAAAAACATAATATTCTCATGTGGGAATTTGTAAACTCCTGTCCGTTCAAACAAACTTCAGTCACATAGCAACCAGATTTTGACTAATACTTCAGCCTATGCTACTCTCTTATTTCCCTTTTAGTTGCATGGAGGCAAGTAATAAGAATATTTCTAATTTTTTCTCGATTAGTATGAAGTAAAAAGAAACATAAGCTTTTTAGCAATAATTTGTTGCAGAGAAGTAGAGAAAATCATTTGAATGGAACACATAAGATTTTTCACTTTCACTACACATATTTAATACATAGTGTATAAAGAAGATATTGTATTGCACCCAAAAAATCGACGCCGACATTTCACTGGCAATATATATGTTTTCAGACCCCCTTAAAAATGCACTTTTACTTTCTCTATACTCACTATGTACATAGTGTATAGAGAAGGTATTGCACTCCACCAAAAAATTCGATACCGAGATTTCACCGGAAATATATGTTTTAGGGTCCCCTGTATCCAAAAAAAGTATTTTCAGAAAAACGTCCGTGTGTCAGTGTGTCCGTGCGACACGAAGATTTTGAGAAAAATCCCCCCACCCCAAACTACTCTTTACATGGAACTTCTTTTGGAAAATTTTGACTTTCTAAAAAATGGCCCTGACGATTTTGATTAAAAGATAATATATTAAAGATATTTACCTGACAAATAAAATGTATATTTTGAATTTTCAGGGAATAGCCTCTGAAGACTACTTTATTCTGGATGACTTTTGCATAACTACTAAACCGTAAGAGATGGACAAAAACTTAACACACAAAAAATGTAGAACACGTTAAAACACACAATCTATATTATATACATTTTTTTTCGTGGAGTTGATCGTTTTTGAGATATTCCTTTTTCTTGGTTTCAGCTTTGAGAAACGTATAGTTTTCTCATACAGGAAGTTGTCAACTCCTGTTTACACAAACAAAGGAACATCAGTCACATGGCAACCAGCTTTTGGCTTTCACTTTAACCTATGATACTCCCTTATTTCGCTTCTACTTACAATAAAGCAAGAAATAAGTCTGTTTCTGCTAATTTTTCTCGATTAGCATGAAATAAATAAAAGATAAGCTTATTTACAATAATTTGTTACAGAGATATAGAGAAAGTCATGTGAATGGAACACATCAGATTTTTAGAAAAGTGTCCGTCTTTATATCTGTCTGTCTGTCAGTGCGTGTACGTGTCTATGTATGTGTGTGTCTATGGACAGCATAGCTCAAAAACGAAAAGTCCATTAACTACTAAATTTGGTATTTAAGTTCACTATCTTCCAAGGATGCGACACGAAGATTTTCACGAAAATCCCTCCCCCCACTTCCAATTATCGTTTACTTGGAAAAGTTCTCGAAAATGTGATTTTCTCAAAAATGGCTCTAACGATTTTGATTAAAATATCGTATATTAAAGATGTTTACTTGACAAATAAAATGTATATCTTGAATTTTCTGGGAATAACGGCTGAAGACATCTTTGTTCTGAATGAATTTTGCGGAATTTTGATAACTGATAAACCGTAAGAGATACGCAAAATCTTGCTTTACAAAAAATGTAGATCTCGTTAAAACATGCAATATATGTCACATACATTTTTGTTGGAGAGCTGACCGTCTCCAAGAGTTTCCTTGTCGTTGGAGAGTTGACCGTTTCCAAAATTTTCCTTGTTGTTTGTTCCAATTTTAATATTCTCAGGTTCTCAAATGGGGTCACTTTTCGTTTCATCTCTCTTTTGTTTTTCTGGAAATGCAAAGCGAACCGAACTTAAATTCTCACATATATCGATCGGCTTTTAAAAGACTTGACTATCGCTTTAACATAGTACATTCCCTTATTTCCCATTTGCTTATAAGAAAGCAAGTAAAACCAAATGTTTAGCATAATGTAAATAGAAGAATAAACCTTTTGTAAGAGCAGTTTGTTTGCAGGACAGGCAGAGAAGGTCATGTGAATGCAACACAAGTACAAAATCTGACGATCACCTGTACAATAACAATGATGGTGTTGAATGGTTAATATGGAGTGTGCTGAACCCACATGGCTATACAGGCCTTGCAGCGCCGTGGCATACTCAACATAAGGTGGTTCAAGAGCTCTCAAGGCAGTTCCCATTCCTCACAAAAGGCATTTTGGAGGTCTGGAAGTGTACTCGCTTGAGGCTGGTGGGCTCCAACTCGTCTTCCCAGTGCATCTAGGCATGTAGGGTTTATATTCCGGGACATCGCTGGGCAGGCTATGCGCTGGATACTTTCGCTCTCAGGATAGTCATCCATCCGGTGGGCTATGCGTTATCCATTAAAATGACCAACTGCACCTTTGAAATGTCGCACATGTGATTCAAGTACCTCATCTCTTTACCTCTGGACATTCACAGATGAGCAGACCTGTCCATACGAGTACGCCAACACCACTGAATGGACGTCTTTGCACGATGTTTCTGGGTTGAAGCCAGATTCCACGTTCTCTCTAGGTTATAGCGCGACGTAAATCATTGTTCAAATTGAACCTGGACTCATCTGTAAACAGTAGGTTCCTCCATTCAGGGTCCACTGTTTACGTTGCTGAGTCCATTGTAAACGGGACTGTAGGTACTACAGTAAGCAGGACACATACTGCAGGATGTCTGGTATAGAGACCGACTGCCCTGAGTCTCCGGTACACAGATTATCTTGAAGCTCGAACGCTTGAGGTAACAAGCTCGGAAGATACCTGTCTTGCAAACTCCTCCGATGTCGTCGTGCTGTTATGGTCAAATATAGGTCCTGTTGTGGCGATATGATTCGTGGGCGATCATGTACAGGCATCTGAGGAACACATCCTGTTTCTTGGAACCGTCGCCAAAGCCTGCAAATGATGCTTTGTGGCACATTCAGGGCTCGAGAGATAGATATCTGCCCTATCTCTACACGTCCGATAATTCTACCCTTAAAAACAGGATCCAGTTGACGTCTTTGTGGCATGTTGGTGATATTCAATAAACACTTTGCGAAGAAACTACCCTTGCTCACATTGAGAGAACAATACCGAATAAGCCATGCACTGTGTCTGATGCTCTGGTATTGTTTTGCTTCTCTGGTTCTTTTGATGCACGTACCCTCTTACCTATCACAGACAAGTAAGATGAGGCACACCTCTAATAACGCTTAATGGCAATCACTCAACGCTTTCCCCTTCAATACTCTGTTAACTTTTGGGCACTACTGTATATCTTGCAGTCCTTCTTCCTCAAACGAGGCTTTATAAACTTTTTTTCAGACGTACAGTAGAACGCTAATATCTTTTCTCTACGCAAATGTATTAATTTAAATTAGTGGCAGACACAGCGAAATGCATCTTCATTAAACTGGAGCGATAACTCTTTGTAACTCTAATCGATTGCTTTAACCACGTAGCTACCATGGCAACATGGCCATACGGCATTAAATTACTCAATTGACTCGTATGTGTTTTCGGTCTGATTCTGCCTATCTAACTCCCGTACTATACTCGACTTGTGTGGAAAAAAAAAAAAAAAACAATTAACACTCTTGGTGTAGTTTAAGGTTATAGTCATACGAACGTTTAAAGCATGTGCAGAATTAAAATATTGTCTCATATTATCATTTTTCACGTAGCACAACTGTTTATAAAACTACTTATAACACAATAAACATTAACCTTTTTTACCATTCTGAGCGCATAAATAATTTTCCATCCTACGCGAAATTTATATCTGGTATTCTCGTGTGAAATCATTAATGAAATGCTACTGACAGCTGTTAGTAGTTATGTACACAACTAAGCAGGCATTAGAGGGTTTAAGAAAGGGGTGGCAATACTTACGCCCAAATGTGAGCATGATCCCCGGTCTGCCAAAAACGATAGTGGATACGAGGTCAGATTTTTTTTTGGTGAAAGGGATGTATTAAGTAATTGCTACTATACCTTCATGGCATCCCTGCAGCGTTGTGACGGTGACAGAAGTTAATTAAAATGCTTAAAACATTTTGCCTCCAATACTTTGCATATACTTCATATCCTTGGGCGATATAAATAGTTAATTCTAACAAACTAAAACGAAGTATGTAAGAGCAATAACGGTTACTCGAAGAGAAAGTTGTTTTCCGTGCATAGTTGCTAACCGAACTTCCTCTGTGTTACAACACAGTTGTCTGTCTGATGTGCTGCACCCCTCCTCCACCCCTTTTAATTTCCTGGCGCCTCCAGCTAGATGCCGCTGCGTTGTTACTTCACTACAGGCGAGGGTGTGGAATTGAGGACAGATGAAAAGGCGACCTATTTTCACTTGGTTGCCCATTTCACAGGTTCATATTCTGAAACTTTACTTGAACATAGCTGAAGTTTAAAGTGTTTTACAAACTTGGTGTATTTTTACATTATTTAAGCCGTTAAGTTCTATTATAAAGTAATATTAATTAAAATTGCAGCCATACTTCGAAATTATTGAGGAACAACAAGGGTTTCCTGCGAAAAGATTAACAATACACACAATATTTATAGTTCATCAAATAGTCAAGAAAGCGTATGTATATAATAAGCCTGCCTTTTGTGTTTTATTGTTAAAAAGGCATTCGATCGAGTTAGATTACGAGATGTTTTTACAATATCAAGAAATAAACTATTGCCCAATAAATTGAAAACACTTAAGCCATATTCAAAGATGTTTAAACTAAAGTATAAGAGAATATCAAATTACAGAATGTGAAGATGGAATACTTCAAGGAGATTCTTTAAGTCCAGTGATCCTAACTTAATAATGGATAAATTAATGTGTAGTATAATAACAATGGAAAACTATGCAATGAACAATAAGCAGATAAATATAGTCGGTTATGCTAACGATGTAGTGCTCATTGCAAACTCTGAAGACAATTTACAGAGATTATTGTATAAATTTGTGATGAAATCCAAGCTATATAACATGACAGTCTCAACAGAGAAAACTGAAGCGATGGTTATATCCAAGGGTTCAGTAAGATGTAAGTAAGAAATACAAGGACAAGTAATGCAGTGTCAATAGTTGGGAGCGGTTAAGTCCAGTGATCCTCAAAGGTATAAAGAAGCTAGAGAGCAGGCTATAAAAAAAAGCTAGCATATTAGGAAACTTAAGAGATGTAACCTGGAAAATAAATACCTAAGTCTAGAAAGGAAAGTGAAAATAAAAGGCAATGACATATGGACAATGACATGTTGCCATTGCCACACAATGACTTCCTGATATATGGAGCCTAAACCCGAGCTGTCACGAAGAGAATAAAGCAGTTAGGTATATCAAACAGCGGGAAGGAATGCTTTAAGATTGACAATAGGGAAGGCTAGAAGTGTTTGGATAAGAATTAAGGATGTAAGAGTTCAACGTGAAATAATCGATACTAGCAAATTGTGAAAAGAAAGAAAAAAAAAAGGAAACGGGTTCGATCCAAAGGGACCGCATGTAAGTTTTGTGGTGCACAAAGCAGCGTAGGGGCGGTGCCACAAGTAGTAAAAGCGGGCGTTAAACACTACCCGAAAACCTCCACACGTGTCTCGTGGATTTTATAACGTATTGTGACTACTCCCTGCAGCCGTAATCGCCGAACATGTGTATACGGCTTTCTTCATAAGTCACAGCTTATCATTGTTACATGCGCGGTAGTGGATACCTGTGCCGACAGCAAATTCTTTTGATATCGCAGCTGTAATTGTTCCACCTGTGCGAGTGGACACGTGTTCTGTGGAAAAGTTCTTTGACTTGAAGCCCTCATTGTTACACCGGAGTGAGTATGTGAACACCTGTTGTGTACTACACGCTCGACGGCTTTTGGAAATTTCCAGTCACATTATCAACTAGTATAAAAAGACAACGAAGCCCTGTCCGGTATTCAGTTTTCACTGGGTATGCATCGCATGCAACAGCTGAGTGAGTTCGGCGGGAATTCCGAAGCGAGCTGTATTGTCGCCGCAACGAACGCTGTAAGAAACTATTCGGTAGAATAGTTAAGAAAGACAGTTATTTTTGAGCAGATTCTGCTTGTAACCAGTTTATGGAAGAAATAAAATAAAATGCCCAATAATTCAACTAAAATCCTCTTTTTAAGAACCTTAATTAGAGGTGTATTAATTTCACTTTGTGCCAATTCATGAAAGAAATTTAAATATATTTATGTATTTTTTGTATTTTTTTTCTACAGGTTTAACAGTATGTTATTCTTTTCGTTTATTTTATTATGTTTTATGAGGAGATTTTAATTTTGTTGGAGTGAAAAGAATTTTATCGCAGTATTAATGTCCTAGAAATTGAGCCTTGAGCTAAACCGAGTTCTTGTTTACTTATTTACCTGGAACTTAATTACCTTCCCTACTCTGACTTCGAACTACGAGTAGTTGTTCTCTACAACGTGACTTTACTAATGACTGTTGCCTAGCAACAGAATTCTAACTTGTGCTCTCTTAGCATTATATCTCCCTAATAAGATAATTACATCAGAATTATAACTTATGTATTTGCATGCAGAATGTCGACAAAATAAGTAAATCTTTCGTGTTTGAGGTAACTTACAAATGTTTTTGTGTTCCTGGTTGATCACTAAGCAGTATGTTGACTACTCCTGAACGTATTGCCGCTGTCACATGGCGTCTACAGAATGTTCCGTGCGATGAACTGAGTAGAGTTTCACGGAAATCTAGAAAGAATGGACCAACGAATAAAACCATATGCTAACTGTTAAATGAGTTTCAATGCATAGGCATTGTTGCTGACGAGTCTGAACCCTCCGCAAGCGTAGCTGACATTTGAAGTCCTAAATATTGAACCAATATTTATATCCCTACACATGTTACCACATTGTGTGACTTGTACTCCGTTTTGTATATATTTGTGATTAAGATATTTTCTCGTTTCACACCGAGGTCAAAATCACTGGATGTGAGATAATTATTCTGTATGCTTTCATTAGATATAAATATTTTGATATTTTCTCGTGCGATTTTGTCTGTTGTAAACAAGTTTTGTGGTAGCGGGGTTCTTCTTGGTTGTGAAGCCAGAAAATATAAAAGAGACTAACTACAAGCAAGAGAAAGCCACTCGGAGACTATTTGTGGTCGAGTGAGGTCGCTCGTGTCTTCACACGGGCGATACTTTCTAGGCAGCGGATCCTAGGAGCCAACGCATGCAGTTAATTTTACGCATTGATTGAAGAATGGAAATGCATTTGTAGTGGAATATAATTAACTTCCACTGATAGAATCTGGAAGTAATACAACATTTTGATCCGAGAAAGTGGATATATTTTGTCGGAATCGAAGAATAATGGATAAATCTCGAGATAGAATTGATGAAACGCACTATATTGTCACCCCACACGCGGGGCGATTCTACGTTACATTGACTACCGAAAAGCTCCATATTTTCGTTTTAATCTGTACGTTGTATTTCACAACTACAAATTCCGAAATCATAAGTGCTCCAAGTGCTGAAATTCACCATGAACAAGCGTGTATATCATTTGCAAGCGTTACACCAACTCCAAGACGGAATTTACAATTAAGGTGAAAGACAACGTACAGATTTAGGACTCCGTTCAATTGACTCTCGGATTGCGTCAATGTGAGCTACGTTTGTGGAAGGTCGATCTGGTCGAGATTGACAGCAACAGTTCCTATTCGTTGAAACTTATTTAACAGTTTCCATGTGGTTTTATTCGTTGGTCCAGTCTTTCCAAATTTCCGTTGTAACCGTTGTCGAGCTCATCGCACGGAACACTCTTTAGACGCCATGTGACGCAAGACATTCAGGTATATTCAGCATACTGCTCAGTGATCAACCTGTAACAAAGACGTTCCTAAATTACCTCAGCCACGTAATAGTTACTTATTTTGTGGGCCCTCTGTCTTATTCGTTGATTCTAATATATGAAACTAATTTCGCAATTATTTCTCTATTTGCATCTTAATGATTAATTTAATAACACCAGTATAAGATATATCTGTGGTTTATAAAATAACGTTTATACTCACTCAATATAGGCATACTTGTTATCAACACATTTATGGAATTAACTGCTTCAGAATAAACGTAAGGTGAAGTAAAGACGCAGGGTAGAAGAGGAAAAATCAGATGTTTTTCATTCAAATAACTATTTGTAACTGTTACACAAACAGCTTTCCTTACAAAAGATTATTCTTTTATCTACGACATGCTGATCAAGGTAAACATTAGGAAGTTGCCTTTTTACTTGATCTCTTGTAAGTAGGAGGAAAGTAAGGGTTTACACTAAGCTAAAACGATAGGCAAATATTTTAAAAACAGGTTTCCATGTGATTAATCCGTTTCTTTAGAACATTCCATGTGAGAAAAAATTTCAGTATTTTGAATCTGAAACAAATAACAAGGAATATCTCAGAAAGGGCCAATTCCACGAAAAAAAAAACCCAACTAAAACATAAATTGCGTGTTTTAACGTGATCTACATTTTTTTTTGTAGTAAGCTTTTGTCTGTCTCTTACGGTTTACCAGTTGCGAAAAATTTAGAAAAATTCATTCAGAACAAAGAGGTCTTTAGAGGCTATTCCTAGAAAATTCAAAATATACAGTAAATATCTTTTAATATATGGTATTTTAATCAAAATCATTAGAGCCATTTTTGAGAAAAACAAAACTTTCAAAAATGTTTCCATGTAAAGAAGTTTGGGGAGACGGATTTTTTTAAAAGCTTCGTGCCGCATCCTTGGAAGATACTAAAGTTAAATACCAAATTTGATTGTTAACGTTTTTGAGCTACGCTGTCCATAGACATACATGCCATCGGATCTTTTTCTAAATTTTATTTTTCGGAATCAGGGGACCTTAAACATATATTTCCGGTGAAATCTCGACATGACTTTTTGAGTGGAACATAATACCTTCTCTATCCACTTTGTACGTTGTACATATGGACTAGAAAGAGTAAAAAGCACTTTGTGAGAAGCGAGTGTGGAAGATATAAATGGCATGTAGAGAAACACCAGGCTATAATTATTGCTTCTCTGCCAATCCTGCCACTGGCCAAATCCCTGTAAAGCCGAGTGTGATGATGCTACGAAAGACTAAATGGGCTAGAAAATTGCGAGTGCTAACAGCAGGATCGAGTTATTTTCCAGCCTTCCGCACTGCCCCTGCGGCCCACATGTGTGTGATTTATCGTCACCACAAGCCTGCCATTATAGCACGCTGTATCACAATGAAGCATTACTGTGCTACGTCACAGCCCTTACACATTTAATAACCTCTTCTCTTTCGGCTTTGCGACCGAGCTTACTAACAAAAATACGTTAATATAGTGTCCTTATAAAACAACTAAAAATCAAATAGAGATATAATCTGCGCAGTTAATCAGTTTGAGAGAAGGAAAGAAAATATTTCATGTTAAGATGTAGGAAATACATTGTGCAAAACGATACTTTAACTGGGAATATAAGTCTTTGATCCCCTAAATCCTAAAGAAAGCCTTTATCTTTCTCTAGACCTTTGTACAATGTTGTACATAGAGAAAATATTGTATTCCACCAAAAATTCGATGCCGAGATTTCACCGAAAGTACATATTTTAAAATCTCCTGAATAATAATAATAATAATAATAATAATAATAATAAAGTCAAGTATATTCCTCATCCAATATGTAAATAAATACAAAGAAAGATTATTGAAGCACCATTTGCATGAAGGGTACGTAGAAGTCACCCATAATTTACGTCTCGCCAAATATGAGCTACTCTATAAAATGCTAAATCAATATGAGCTGGGTAATGAATTGCTAAAAATAAGCCTGTTATAATTTGAACTCCGTTTTAGAAAAATATCCGTGTGTGTTTGTGTGTGCGGGTACACGTGTGTGCCTGTGGGCAGCATAACTCAAAACTGAAAAGTTCGTCAAATATCAAACCTGGTATTTAAGTTCAGCACCTTCCAAGGATGCGACACAAAGATTTTCAAGAAAACTCCCCTATCACCAACTTTTACATGGAATACTTTTGGAAACTTTTAATTTTTCTTAAAAATGACTAACAATTTTATACCATATGTGTATATGTATATATTGAATTTCCAGGGAATAGCCTCTGAAGACCGCTGCACTCTGGATTACTTTTGTGCAACTAGAAAACCGTAAAGAGTTAGATAGAAACTAACTACGCAAAAAATGTAGATCTCATTAGAACACACAATTAATTTTATATACATTTTTTGTAGAGTTAACCATTTCCAAGATATCCTTATTGGGTTTAGTTTTAAATCACTTAAACTTTTCTCAAACGGAGTCATCTTTAGTTTCATACCTGTTTTGTTTTACTTCTGGTTATGCAAAGAGAAGCGAATTTCAGTTGTTTCCCATACCAATGGATATTAAAACATTTGACTAGCATACTGTATTCCCTTATTTCCCTTCTACTTATATGGAAGCAAATAAAAAGAATGTTTCTGCCAATGTTTATCTCGATTAGCATGATGTAAATAATGAAAAGTCTCTTGCAAAATATCTTATTTGCAGAACAGGTAGACAAATTCATGTGAATGGAAAACATCAGCTTTTAGATAAACATCTGCGTACATGTGAACAGCATAACTCAAAACAAAAAAATATTTGATATTTGAGCTTTTTGAATCTTCGAGGATGCGACATGAAGATTTTTTGAGAATGCCCCTATCTCAAACTACCCTTTACATGATAAATTGTTCGTTATTTTTTATCTTCTAATGCTTCTAATGATTTCGATTAAAATACCGTATTTTCAAGATATTTGTATGACAATTTTAATGTTCATCTAAAATGCTGTCAAATATGCATTTTTGAAGATGTAACGATTTCTGAGCTATTCCTTTGTTATTTATTTTCTCAACTTTATATACTTATAGTCATACTTTTCTCAACTGTAAAGCAAGAGAGCATGGAGTTTCAAGATCATCGCATAGCGACACGTTCTTTAAACATGACTATCACTTTACTGATGTGTCATACAGCGAAATCTGTAAATTTGAATTGAGCGTTTATGTGGAATGACAAGAGCTTATGTGGTGTAAGCTTTTGTAGAAAAATGAGTAGAGAATATCATGTAAATACATCCTATCGAATGCATTCTTCGATACTCCACTTCCATTCTCAATCTTTACATTCGATTATTTTGCCACTAATTAATTTATTTTTGCTACACGCTTCCTAAAACAGAACGACAAATAGTGCTTTAGGGGCTAGGCCGTTAGTCATCATGGAAACCTCTGAGGCATAATAAACAAAATCCAGATAAAATTGGCCAGTATTATCAAGTTAATCAAACTATTTGATCATAAAACAAGGAAAACACATTGTTTTTTATGTTAATCAACATTTTATCAAGGACTCTATTTTTGCAACAATTCTATATATGTTCAACAATGATCTCCCGAACATGCAAAACAGCTTTATTGCTATAACCACAGCTGTTTGTTCCCACCACAACTTAATTACTGTCATCAGTCATCTGTAATTATGCTTGTCTCTTCTCACTGAATAGTTCGCTACTTGGCTAATATCAACAGCAAAATATTCTCACTAAGACCGTTTCAGGAATTACGAACTAACTTGGCTTCCTGTAGAGGCGGTAGTGAAATATCTTGGAGCATTGCTCGACACCAAATTGACCTCACATCTCTCACATAGCAACACCTGCCAGCACCAGACTTATCAAACTGTATCCACTAATTAACAGATGTTCAAAACTTACTCTGGAATGTTCAGTTCTACTTCCTTAATAGGTATACTCACTTTATACGCTGTTCCTATATGGAGCACAGCCAACAAAACGCGTATTCATCGTCTGCAAACTTTGCGAAATTAATTCCTTAGGAAAGTCACCGGTGCCTCCTGGCATGTAAGAAACAACTGACATCACCATGAGTTTGGAATTTTCTCTCTACTACCAAAAGTTCCTGAAGCATGTACATTTAACACTGGTATCAGAAGTCACTACAAAACCAGACTCAAAAGAAAGCTACAAGTCCTACCTAACAATTCATAAGAGTGATTTCATATAACATGCTTTTCTTTAACACCATTAGGTTATACCTAGGCGGCGCCGTAGCAGAGTGGTTAGACCGCTCGCTTCCCAACTAGATAGACCGGGTTTGATCCAAGCACCCGCATTTGTGAGATATGTGATGGATGAAATGGCGTGTGGGCGGTTTTTTCCCCGGGTCCCTCGGTTTCCGCCGCCACTAATTCCACCAATTGCTCCATCATCACCTTTCCTATCATCCATTTCCTTTCATGTCATATCTTCTATTCTTCACGCTCATGCCTGGCTACGGGCCCACCACTCGTCCCAGGTTCTTCATTCTGTGGCTCCCCGAGAGGAAGAACTACTTGGGTTATGTTAGGAACCCTCTAAGATGGCTCTTTCCCCGCGGTTCGGTTTCAGCCACCAGTCGATAATACTCTCGCAGCCTATCCTCCTGGGATCTGAGGCACAATAAGTCATGGCGTGTGCAGTGTGAAATCCCCTTCGGAGTGACACACACACACACACACACACACACACACACACACACACACACACACTCATACACACCTTCCGAATGCGGGCCAAGGACGAAACCATCTGAGTTACCCTCTAGATTAGGGTTTTTTTTTTATACTAAAACACATTTCCTAATACATGTTTCGTGATATATTATCCCCTAAAGCGAAACGAACATTGATGGAAAAATGTAGAACACACAATAATTTTTGAAATTATATATTAAATAAACAACCAGCTATGTTTGATGAGAATAATAAAGTTCCCCTAAAGCACAACCGTCATAACGAAGCGGAATGATGTTAGGGCAGGCATTGGCTGTGCGGGCAACATGGTATGGGCTGAGAGGAAGCCATTACTGTAGTGGCGATAACGCAGATGCAGTTGTCATTTGTTAAGTTGCAATTCATCTGTGGAAGTATATTAAACAAGTGACTGAAGAATTCGACTTCAGATTTAAAGAAACGATAGATCTGAAACCTGATATACAATTATTTGCTACACCTATCAAATAGTTGATACTATTTCTATCACACTGCATATTGAAGTGATAGATTTACAGAATGACATAGAACTCAAAGACAAATTCCAAAATAGAAAGAATCTGAATGATTTCTACAGCAATTTACCTCCAACACGATTTCCAGACTTTATCATTTTTCTGCCCTGTATCTTGGTATGATCGCATCTACATATTTATGTGAGCAGCTATTTTCAATGATGAAGACTTTAAAACCACAGAAACCAGCTATCAGATCATAACATAAAATGTATTCTTCGTTTGTGTGCCAGTTAGAGGTTGGTACCTAATTAAAAATTTAAAAACTTAAAACTATTCAGGACAATAGAATTAAAATATCTCGACGAAGGTCAAAGTAAATTTATATTCTGGTTATATCAACAGTATATTCATTGAAAAAGCAGTAGCCCATTTTCGCAAGGACAAAGGAATGATTTGTTTAAGTACCGACATCAGGATTTAATCATTTCTAAGACACAATAAAGAATTTTCTTCTGTAAACAGTTTCCAAATCTCTGCAGGTGCAATTTCGTTACGCGATAGGTAGTAATAGTAGTAGTAGTAGTAGTAGTAGTAGTAGTAGTAGTAGTAGTAGTAGTAGTAGTAGTAGTAGTAGTAGTATTTTGTATCTTGTGCAATATAGTCTATTTCTGTTTACAGTTATTTTATATCAAATTAATAATATTAAACAGCCTGTAGCTATCACCAACAGTTTAAGATTCGTAACACACGATCTGTATAGCAGAGAATATATCGCTTAGCCAGATGGGTCCCGCCACTGTTGCTTTGCTGCCCATCGTCAGTTGTGCCGAGTAAACAGTGCTCTCAATGCACGTTATCTTTGTTTCCGGGCGAACCTGCTCTGTGTGATTACGTCACAGAGCAAGTTCCCGACGGTCACTGCCCTATATCATTTTGTACTATGGCGTATGAATGTCCTGAAGAGGTTGTAATAGAAAAGAGTACGTGTTAGGCCATTGAAGCATAATGCAGATTTCTATGTATACAGATTGTACTCACCACGCTCTCAAAAGCTTTAGCGAACTGATCCGATTCGTCCGCTAAAGCCTTGTTTTCCATATTCGATACATAAATAGTCATTTTGTGCATTTTCTAAAGCGTTGAAAGCATTCCCTATTCACAGAAAATCATGGGAAATGCTCCACAAATTATGAACTACATTTACCAGAAGTGCTTTCCTAAACACTGATGCTGGGTGATAGGGAAATTTAATGCCCTAAGCCATAAATAATCTCTACTCTTCACGCATATCGTCCATCTCTATCGGTTATTTGTACATCGGTGCCCGTGGAGAAATTCACACATACCAGCGTTTACAAAGGGACAAACAAACACTGTAATTGCCTCGGAATACGAGATTATGAACACTCTGTTTTGTTGGTTTTACAGCACCTAGAGTTCTGAAACTGTATATAAAATAATGCCAGTATTTCATAATAGCATTTATTGTCGCCTAAAGCAAAACGATTATATTGATGGAAACGTGTAGAACACACGACAGTTTTTGAAATATATTAAATATACAACCAGATATGTTTGATGAGAATGATAGAGCTTCCCCTAAAACAATTTTATTTTGTACTGTGTCGTATGAATGTCCTAAAGAGGTTGTAATAGAAAAGATAATGTGTTAGCCCACTGAAGCAAAATACAGATTTCTATGTGACGGATTTATTTTACGAAAATAGAAATCAAATTAAAATGCGGTTAAAATTGTTTCTCTGAATGATTATAACAAATACATTCCCCAAAAGACCCTAGGTTATACAAAACCTCGTCAGTAAGTGTAAAACTCTGACTTTCACATTACTTTCTCAGCTGCTTTCTACAACGAACTAGTCTTAGAAAATTTTATTTGTCTCTCAAATGCTAATCGTGATAATAGTTTTATCTATTATTACCTTATATATTAGTTCTGCAAATATATAACGGAACATACTGAGCAAATCGGCAGTCAAATCTTTTAAGACCAGGTCGCTATGCGATTTTTGAAATTTCCTTCGCTTTGCATGATCAGGTGAACGAAGCCACAGAACTTTCTGGAAGCTTGTCGAAGCTAGTGGAAGAATCTGGCGTGTGCCGGCTGATATCTCGCGTTCCAGCTTCCAGTTACCGGCGCGTCGCTGCCGTGTTTACCATATTTCAGACCCACCACGTATGCTAAAGTGAACGTGAGTGCAGCTGCATGCGACACTGTAGCATTTAATGACTCTACTTCTCCTACTTACTATACGTAGTAGAGAAAATAAATATGGTATAGAATGGAACGCTGAGAAATCTAGCCCTACCTTCTGCCAGCGAGAGCTCCTTCGCTCCTTCTAGCCATTGGATTACCTTCTCCAACTGAGCCTTCTAACAGCAACATTACAGGCCGTATTTCGTGTTCTCACTAGCGAAATACCATATATTCAACGCTTAATTGAATTTTGGGACAAGTATAAAACATGAAGTGACTAAAAATAGAAATACTGACGAAAATGTTAAACGTTCTTTTCATGCTTCTATCCTGTATTTACATACTGTACTGCCGCTTTGTTGATTTCGGTTTTCTTATTGTCGTTCGTTAGTGGTAATTTATTTAAAAATTTAACATTCGTCTATAGTTTTTTTTTATATACCTCTGGTGTGTTTCAGCAGTCTTCCAGTTTAAGGAAAGATATAAATAATTCTTCAGCCATTTTCTAGAAAGCCGAATTATGTTGTATTGGTTTAGCTTTTGGGACGCCGCGGTAACGAGAATGTCTCGCATTTTGATGCTCCTGGATTCAAACACACTGGTCAACCATCCTAACCGAAAGTATTTTTCGCGGGCAAATTCTGGGTTAGATAATTTGTTTCGCGAATTTTCCTACCATCCCTTTTATTACTACATTTCATTACCTTCTTCTTCACCGCCATAGCAAAACGATTACCCCGACCATTAACTTGTAAGACCTTGAGGGTTTAAGTCCATTAAAGAGGAGGGAAATCCATTGAAGAAGAAGTAGCAGCAGCTTAAGCCTTTCCTTGAGCACAAACCTTAAAGTTTCATAGAAGTAGTATCTGAACACATAGTTCATTGGTTCGATTTTGTGTCCCTGAATCATTTTTCAGACCTGTCACATAAAAAATTGCCAACTGGATGGAGTTAAAGGTTGGTTATCTTAAGTTGGAAATCTTAAACGCTAATAAAACGCTACGGTATTTTAGGAATGGGTCAACTTAATACAATGTTGATTTGCCGAAACTTTACCTTTAAACTATTTAATATAAAAGCATAAAACTTTTATTTAACTCCCTTTACTTTCCCTGTGCATGGTACTTAGACAGAGAAGGTATTGAATTCTTCCCAAAAAGTCGATACCGAGATTTCACTGTAAATACGCGTTATAGGATCCCCTGAATAAAAAAAAAAAAAAAAAAAAGCCTTATGTGTTCCATTCACATGACTTTATTGTTAACAAGTTTATTCTTCTCTCTATTTCATACTCATAAACATTAGCAGAAATTGTCCAATTACTTACTTTCTTTAAAGTAGAGGGGGGAATAAGGGAATGCATTAGGCTAAAACGTTACTCAAATCTTTTAAAAGCTGTTACCATGCAATTCCAGGAGTTGCCAAAATCCCGTATGTGAAAAGTACTTTAAAACTGAAACCAATATCAAGGACTACCTATATCAAAAATAGTTAACTACGAAAAAATATGTATGACATAAGTAGTGTGTTTTAACAAGATCTTTTTTTTTTAAGTAAGGTGTTGTCTATCTCTTACGGTTTACCAGTTATGCAAAATTCAGCAACATTCACCCACAATAAAGAGATCTCCAGAAAATATTCCCAGAAAATTCAGGATAATCATTTTATTTGTCATGTAAATATCTTTAATATGCGGTACTAAAATCGTCAGAGCCAGTTTTGACAAAATCAAAATTTTCAAATCTTGTTCTATGTAAAGGGTAGTTTGGGGTGGAGGAGTTTTCCTCAAACTCTTGATACTGTATCCTTGGAAGATACTAAACTTAAATACCAAGTTTGGTAATTCATCGAATTTTCATTTATGAGTTATCGTGTTCACAGACGCACGGACTCACGGACACACGGATACACATTCACACACACGGACCTTTTTCTAAAAATGCTTCTTTTTTGGATCCAGGGATCCCTAAAACATGTATTTCCGGTGAAATCTTGATATAAAACTTTTAGATGCAGTGCAATACATTCTCTACCTATGTACCGTGTACTTTATAGAGAAAGTAAAACAGCATTTTTAGAAAAAGGTCCACGTGTGTGTGTTCGCGCGCGCGTGCGTGTCCGTGACTCAAAAGCGAAAAGTCCATTAAATACCAAACTTGATATTTAAGTTCAGCAGCTTCCAAGGATGCGACACGAAGATTTTTAAAAAGTTCCCCACTCCAACTACCCTTTATCTTTTTCAAAAATTTTGATGTTCTCAAAATGACTCTAAAAATGTTGATTCAAATACCGTATATTAAAGATATTTATATAAGAAATAAAATGTATATCTTGAATTTCCAGGCAATAGCCTCTGGAGTCCTCTTCATGCTGCATAACAGGTAAACCGTAAGCGATAGACATAATCTTAAAACACGCAGAGATCGTTAAAACACAATTTATTTCATATACATTTTTCTGCAGTTAATTATTTGTGAGATACTTCTGGTTATTGGTTTCATTTCTTGGCCTTGCAACGAGAACCGCATAGCAACAGCTTTTAAAATTTTTGACTATCGCTTTAGTCTAGTGTATTCCCTTATTTACCGTACTTAATACCCTTTCTGTTAATGCTGATCTCGATTAACATGAAGCAGATACAAGAGAAAGCTTTTTAAGAACAATTTACTCTCAAATAGGTAGGGAAAGACCTGTGAACGGAACAAATCATATTTTTTATTTCATTTAATGTTTTCTGCTTTACAAGAGGCTTTTACTCTTAAAATGAGAGCATTTTAATTTTGGTTTTATATTTTTAAAATGTTATCGCTATCATTTTTATTTTAAATTGAGGAATATTCCAGCTTCAAAATATACATTAGCTTGAAGTAACAATTGAAGCGTACAATTTCACAACTTTCGTGCAATAGCACGTACTGCTTGAATATCTAATGATAAGCAACAAATTAATTAGTACGAACTATTTTAATAGATCCAGAAAGGTTTTTTCCGCAACGTTTTGTGTATAGCTATCTTAAAATTAAATACCTTTTTGAGTTTAAACTAGGATGTTGGTGAAAAAAAGCCTAATATGTTCCATTCACATGAATTTTTCTACATCTCTGCAATAAAATATTGTTAAAAAGCTTATTCTTCTATTTATTTAACGCTACTCGAGAAAAAATAACAGAAAGGGTTTTATTACGTGCTTCCTTGTAAGTAGACGGGAAATAAGAGAGTACCACAGGCTAAAGCGATATGCAAATCTTTTAAAATCTGTATGCTATATGATTTAACTTCCTTTGTTTGTATGGACAGGAGTTGACAAATTCCCGTATACAAAAAGTATAAACATTTTAAAGCTGAAACCAATAACAAGGAATATCTCAGAAATAGGCAACTTCACCAAAAAATGTATATAACATAAATAGTGTGTTTTACCGAGATCTATTTTTAGTAAGGTTTTATCTATCTATTACGGTTTACCAGTTATGCAAAATTCCGCGAAATTCATCCAGAACAAACATGTCTCCAGAGGCTATTCCCAGAAAATTTTAGTTGTCATGTAAACATCTTTAATATACGATATTTTAATCAAAATCATTAGAGCCATTTTTGAGAAAATAAACATTTTCGACAATTTTTCCATGTAAAGTGTACTTTTGGGTGGAGAGATTTTCTCGAAAATCTTCATGTCGCATCCTTGGAAGATACAAACTTAAATACTACGTTTTTGTATTTAACTGACTTCGTTTTTGAGCTATGCTGCCCACAAACACACTCACACATACACACAAAATACAGACATACACATGGTCATTTTTCTAAAAATGGTTTGTTGCGAAAACATGTATTTCCGGTGTCGAATTTTAGGGTGCATTACATTATCTTCTATGTACACTATGTGCATAGTACGTGTAGAGAAAGTAAAAATGATATGTTAGTATGTTCCTGATGGCTTTTGCAATATGCTCTGTTTGTAAAACAAGGATTACCAACAGATTATCGTATCTTGATGTGCAAGAACTGCACATTTACCTACAATTTATGTTGGGCATTCTCAGTCTCTCCATCATACTTCCTGAAACTGTTCCACTTGCAACACACCTCCAATGTTCCGTGTGACACACAAAATATTCAAATATTTGCTGAGGGTGCCAACGCATTCGCGTTCGATTGACAGGTACGTGCATAAGGTTGTGGTGTTTGCACTAAGCTTGTGCAATTCAAATGCTGATGGTGAACCCACAGATGGTGATTTCTTGAAGGTATAATCTAAAACTCTGATGTGTTCCATTCACAAAACTTTCTCTATACCTCTGTAACAGATTTCTCTTAAGGACATATGTGGCTGAAAGTTTGAAATTCCAAACTAACAATGTATATCACCGATGTAACGTAATGCAAATGAGTTATAGTGCAAATTTCATCAATTTTACTCTAATGTTTTGGAAGTTATGGTCAAAACTTGTTTATGTTTTTGTCACGTCACTAAAAAGTCTCTTGCGACAAAAAAGGTAAAAGTTTGGTCTAATATTTTAACTCTAGGTTTATAATACATATACTTTTTGAAATTTCCCTAGGTTTCTCTGTTAGTTTAGGCTCCAAAATTTTTAAAGCTATGAATGTGTTTTTTTTTTGTCATAAAAACATAATTTTTATGTTTGAAATTTGAAAACGTATGCCTCAAAACCTAGGGCAATTCCTATTCATTGTACCTCTGTGAACAAGTACAGCAACCTTTATTTGTGTATCTGAAAAACTGCTCCTGAAAATATCAATAGCCAGTCCCCATGGCCGCGCTCGCTAAAAGCGCCTCACTGCGGTGCTTCGTGCGCAGGGGATCGTGAGTTGCCTTGGGCATGAGTGTTTTTGAATGTGTACATGTATGTTTATTTGTCGCAAAACGGTAAACAAAGGACATTTAGGGAAAAGGGAAAAAAAGAGGAATAAGTAAAAGGAATACAGCGCTGGAGTCCCGACCAGACTCCGGAAATGTAATTTTTGTGTTAAAAAAAAAAAAAATAAGGCGAGAATATAAGGAATGATTTGAATGCATGGCTCACATTAAAATCCACCAGGTTGGTAAGTTTAACCTTGTTTGTCCTTTTCTTCTTGCATTGCTGCGTAGCTTCTACTTAACTTCGTTCTTACTTTGCATGATGCGAATTAGATCTCTCCGAACTGAAGCTTTTCTTGGCGAGTTCCAGTTTCACCTCTAATACTTTGCTGTAGCTTTAGTGACTTAAGACATTTAAAAATGGCGCCTGGTGGCCAATTGTACCTTTCTTGTATTCCGGAACGTTTAAATTATTTTATGGAATTAAAATAAAAAGTCCATTTTTTTTTTATTCTTTCGTGAAATTTCAGTCATACGTACCCTTAAAAAGCTTATTGTTCTATTTACTTCGTGCTAATCGAGATAGACATTAGCAGAAATTGTCTTATTATTTGTGCTTCCTTATAAGTAAAAGGAAAACTGGGGAACACACTAGCCTAAAGCGATAACAAAGCTTTACAAGCTGGTTACTCTATGATTGAAATTCGTTCTCTTTGTATGACCAGCAGCTGATAAATTCCTGTGTCAGAAAAATTTGAGTATTTTAAAATTGAATCAAATAACAAGGAATATCTCGGAAATGGTTAACTAACTCTACAAAAAATTGTATGTTCTAACGAGTGTGTAGGAGCTTATTGTCTGTATCTTACGGTTTACCAGTTATGTGAAAGTCATTAAGAATAAGGAGCGTTTCAGAGGCTATTCCCAGAAAGCTCAAGATATACATTTTTACTTTCTCTATACGTGCTATGTACATAGTGTATAGAGAAGGTATTGCACTCCACCAAAATATTCGATACCGAGATTTCACCGGAACTATATGTTTAGGGCCCCTGTATATAAAAAAAAGTATTTTCAGAAAAAGGTCCGTGTGTGTGTCCATGTTTCCGTGTGTCCGTGTGTCAGTGTGTCCGTGTATCCGTGTGACTGTGAACACGATAACTCAAAAACGAAAAGTTGGTAAAATACCAAACTTGGTATTTAAGTTTAGTATTTTCCAGGGATGCGACACGAAGATTTTGAGAAAAATCCCCCCCCCCCAACTACCCTTTACATGGAACTTTTTTCGAAATTTTTTATTTTCTCCAAAATAGCTCTAACGATTTTGATTAAAATATCGTATATTAAAGATATTTAGCTGAAAAATAAAATGTATATTTTGAATTTTCTGGGAATAGCATCTGAATACACTTTATTCTGGGTCAATTTTACGGACAAAAAACCGCAAGAGATGGACAAAAGCTTACCACACAACACATATAGAGCACCTTAAAACACACAATTTATGTTATATACATTTTTTCGTGGAGTTGATTGTTTTTGAGATATTCCTTGTTTTTGATTTCAGCTATAAAAACTTATACATTTCTCATACAGGACTTTGTGAACTCGTGTCCATACAAACAAAGGAACTTCAGTCGGAGGGCAACCAGCTTTTAACTATCACTTTAACCTATGGTACCCCCTTATTTCGCTTCTACTAACAAGGAAGCAAGTAATAAGGCTATTTCTGTTAATTTTTACTCCATTAGATGAAATAAATAGAATAATTTGTTGCAGTGATATAGAGAAAGTCATGTGAATGGAACACATCAGATTTTTTGTCATGTCATGTAAAAAAGTATGATATTTTAATTAAAATCGTTAGAGCCTTTTTTGAGAAAAACAACATTTTCAAACAATTTTCCATGTAAAGAGCATTTTGTAGTGGGGTGGATTTTCTTGAAAATCTATGTGTTGCATACTGGGCAGATACTAAACCTAAATACCCAATTTAGTAATTTTTTTATTGTTTCATTTGTATAGATCCCTTTAACTTGTGTGCTGATGGCTTTGACTTGTGAAACAACTCATATTGGTGTAGGTTTAGAACATTAGGTTAATAATGTTTATATTACTAAACACACGCATATTCACTCTCACATTCATATTTTCAGACTCTATGGAGGATGGGGAATAATTCTGGTTAAAGAAAAATTCCCCGCCCCAGCAGGAAATTGAACCCGGGGCCCCCGGGTGAGAAATTAGTTCACTGACCACTGTGGCAGTTTAAGGTGGACTAAAAACATACCTCCGGTGGAATCTCGACATCAAATGTTTGGATGAAAAAAAATCCTTCTCTCCTACTAGATGCATAAGTACATTAGAGAAAGAAAAATCTGATATGTTGCATTTACATGGCTTTCTCTAGCTGTTCCATATACAAACTATTCTTATAAACGATTATTCCTTTATCTGCTTCATTGGTCTTATTACTTGCTTCCTTGGAGGTAGAAGCGAAATAAGGGGATACATTAGGCTAATACTATAATCAATTTTTTTAAAGCTCATTGATATGTGAAACAATTAAGGTTCGGTTCGCTTTGCGTGGTTTGAGAAAAGTTAATCGGTTTAAGAAATAACAATGAATATCTTGAAAACGTTCAATTCTACAAGAAAATGGCGAATGACTTAAATTATTGATTTTAACGAGATCTGTTGTTTTGTAAGTTTGTGTCTATCTCTTCGGTTTAAACACTATGCAAAATTCTGCAAAACTCAACCAGTATAAATAACTCTTCAAATGCCATTCCCAGAAAATTCCATATTTACATTTTATTTATGATAGGTATATCTTTAATATATCATATTTTAACCAAGATCGTGGGAGCCATTTTTTGAGAAAAACGAAGTTTTCAAAAGAATTTCATTTGAAAGGATAGTTTGAGTTGTGAGATTTTCTTGAAGAGACTGGAATTTCAATTTCAATTGTTTCACATAGCGACCGGCTTTTAAAGGACGAAACTATCGCTTTAGCCCATGATCTTTCTGTTCCCCTTCTACTTACAAGGAAGCTAGTAATAAGACTAATTCTGCTTATGTTTATCTTGATTAGCATGATGCAGATAACAGATTAATGTTTTGAAGAAAAGGTTTGTTTACCGAATAGTTAGAGGACACCATGTGATTTTTTCCCCTTCTACTTACAAGGGACCAAGTAACAAGTTAAGTAGTTAAACGAATACGTTTTTTTAACAATGATTTGTTACAGAGATGTAGAGAAAGTCATGTGAATGGAACACATCATATGTTTTTTAATTTTTCGGAATTTTTAGTCAAATTTCGCAAATGAATCGCCCCATTAATGGGGCTGAACTGTTGTGACTTAACCTGTGTGCTATTCATGTGTTGGAACACAAGCTTCGAGTACACCTTCTGAATTGAATAGCAGATCTTCTTATTGGAGTCCACTTATGTACTTTCATTTACGTTTGAAGCGATAGATCTTATTATCAGGAACTCCTTAACATACTCCCAAGAGTTTCGAAGTTAGGTACAGTATACTCTCGATTATCTGGGGTAATGTGTGGGAGAAGAAGCACGAACAATCGAAAAACACGAATAATCGAGAAACCCGTAATTTAATGATTTTAAGGTACAACATACATATGTAAACAGGAAGTTACGTTTAAAAGCTTTTTTCAACATGTATGCTTTGTTGAAAAGTTTATTATACTTCTGTGCACAGGTATTGTTTTTCTTTAGGAAACAGTAATAAAGGACCCGCCGTGTGATAATAAGTGTCATTTCCAATGTTTACATGATCACCGCGTGACAACAGAGTACCGTTTCCATTATTAACAACCTGCATATTTCGTGTAAATAAAAACAAATTCTCCTTTTCTGATTGATGACCAGTACGGGTAATATCTTGAGCGCCGACAGCGGGACAAAAAAGAAGTTGGCGCAGCATGATATATAGTGTGATGTTTTGGCAGTGGTACTAGTGGTTTTATATTCTAGAAAAAGTGAATTAGAAATGGGCATATTTTTAGATCTTTCAAAAGCTTTTGACACAAGATACTATTAGATAAATTTTCAAGCTGTGGAGTAAGGGCCATTGCATTAAATTGGTTTGCAAGTTATTGGCAAGAAAGGGAAGAATTAATTGAACTTGAGTTTAAAGATGAAAACAAAAACACAATAATAAAGACTACCTCAAATAGAAGAAGTATATCACTGGGAGTCCCACAAGGATACATCTAAGACCTCTTTTGCTTTTGTTATATATAAATGATCTGTCAATATGTTTAAAAGATACAACTGGTGTTAAGGTTAATCTTTTTGCAGATGACACAAAGATGTTTATATGTGGTAAATATTCTGTTGAACTTAAAGAAAAATTGAACATTGTAACTGATTCCATATTTTCTTGGTTTAGAACTAATAAACTCAATGATAAAACTGTGGTAATCAACTTTCAACACAAAAATAGCAAACACACCAATCAAGCCTGTGTCAAACTTGGAACTAAGACTATAAATTGCAAACCTGAAACCAGATTCTTGGGATTATGGATAGATTTCAAACTCTGCCTACTGGGAGAGTCATATAAAACGTTTAACTTTAAAATTAAGCAGGGCTTGTTTTGTTCTCAATCACTGAGGTCACACGTTACATTAGATGTGATTAAAAGTTGCTACTTTGCCTATTTCAGTCACATTTATAATATGGAATAATATCATTGGGAAATGGTGTAAATAATAACCAGACTTTCAAACTAAAAAAAAAAAAAAAGCATTGAAACTATAGTGGCTGTTTCAAAAAGAGAAGTTGTAGGAAACATTTTAAAAAATTGAACATATTAACTTTACATCCATTCTCATAACGCGCGGAATAAAAATAAATTGTACATCCCTACTCATAAAACTGAACTATTTGAAAAGTAATTTAAATTTAATAGCTTAAAACTCTATAATAGTTTCCAATCTAGTCTGAGGAATATAGGGTCTATTAAAAAATTCAAAGTTGTCTTAAATAAATTCCTGCTTTCTAACCAATTTTACTCAGTTGAGGAATTTAATCAATATTGTGTACCTAATCAATATGGTGTACCTCAAATAAGTCGCTGAAAGCAACGGAATATTTAAAATCCAAATAAATGCTGAGCCCCATTTTTCAATATACTCAATGACAAAATTATATTTTAATCAGTTAATACTTTTTTTTGAAATTGTTTAGTTAAATAGTTCATTACGAATGTTATGTGTTATGTTTATTTTACTTTTGCCATATAAAAATTCTTGTTTTTGCATAAATTTGCAATCCAGATCTTCAAGGTATTCTGATAACATATGCAAATATTTTCCATTAATGTTATTAATGTGGCTACATTTATTGTATCCATGTGTATATATATATATATACTGTTATTAACTTGATGTGTCCAAAAACATGTATATGTTTCAAAGGATGAATAAATATTACACTTGAAATAGGAAAATGGGGCAGTGGTTGCGAAGTAGATTGTGAGGTGTTGTAGAAGGCGATTGAAGTTGGTTGTACTACTGATTTTCGGGAACCAACAATTTTAATATTTACATACATTCAATTGCTGTTGTGTAACAAGTCATCAGCATCATTATCCGTTTCATTTTCTCTCAAGATACACAGATTACAATGTACAACATGAGTTCGTAACGCCTCAAATATGAATCTTCTCCGTTTGGTACGTAAACAGGCGTTATATTGTGAAAAACTTCGTTCCATATCACAATGTGATTGGAGCAAAATGGAAATAGGACACATCATCGACTATTGGGTAAGATACTCCATCAGCAATTATTTCCGTAGCAGTACCTCGTAGCACATTTCGTATTGCATGCATTATTGAAAATCCGACATTTTTTCCCCCAAACACTGTATTCACTTTCTTTTTTACACGATCTAAAACAGATGTCACGGGTCTCTAATTAATTGCTTGCAAGTTCTTCGATAGCTCTCAGGGCTCGAGGCATTCGATGTTTCCAATTGGTTAGTGAGGGGTGAATTGAATAAAATAAAACAGGCCCTTCCTCCAAAAAAAGAAAAAAAAAAAAAATGGAGGATTTTTGGTAGATTAATATGTTTACGTCAAGTAGATATGAAGGTTTTTAATTGCTTATTCATCCGAATAATAAATACATAGGATGTGTATTCCAATTATTCTTATTAATTCCAATAAGGTATATATAACACTTATTATGCCCACCGTAGTATGGTGGTAACGTATCTGCTTCACATTCAAAAGGTGGTGAGTTTGAATCTCGCTTAGGGCGAGTTGCTCGATAAGGTTTTTTTTCGGGATTTTCCCTTATCCTGAGAAGATGAATGTCGAGTAACTTTAAGCTATATGAACCCCGAGATCATTTTGAACATCATTTCACCAATTTCATTCATCGTCCGATATGACCAACCAGGTTAAAGGACGTTAAGCTATAAAAAAAAAAAAAAAAAAAAACCTCATCATATATTTACAGTATATTTTTATGTGTTATTGTCGTGGATAAAATCTGCAAAGTTCTGTGTGTATTACAAATGTTCATGAAATCCATTTGAAGCAAGAGATTTTGCAATTTTGATTGAGGAGCATGCAGTATCATCAAACGCATTAATTACCTGTACAACAGTATTGTGATACACAGCATAGTTGAGCACATCTCCAACGCGTTACTACAGGTTGTTTACATGTGGCGCGAGCAGTCGTCAATGCAGGTCGGTCTCTACTCGGTAGGTATGCAACAGGATTTATGTGTCCTGCTATCGGTCCCCAATATGCTATCCCTAATAATCAGTGTGTGAGTGTCTACGAAGCAAATTAAAAGAAATTTGTAAAAGAGATGGCGGAGAAACGAAAAAATAAATAAATAAAAATATGATCTGTTCCATGCACATGACTTTTTCTACATCTCTACAACAAATTGTTGTTAAAAAGCCCATGCTTCTATTTATTTCATGCTAATCGAGAAAAAATAGCAGAAATAGTCTTATGATTTGCTTTCTTGTAAGTAGAAGTGAAATAAGGGAATATGTTAAAGTGATAGTCAAAAGCTGATGGCTATGTGCCTGAAGTTTGTATGGACAAGAGTTGACAAATCCCCGTATTAAAAAGGTACGTTTTTTAAAGCTTAAACCAGAAACAAGGAATATCACAAAAACGATCAATTCCACGAAAAAAAATGTATACAACATAAATTGTGTGTTTTAATGTGCTCTACATTTTTTTTGTGTTGTAAGTTTTTGTCCATTTCTTACGGTTTAACAGTTATGCAAAATTCCGCAAAATTCACTCAGTGGTCTTCAGAGGCTATTCAAAGATATATATTTTATTTGCCAGGTAAATATCTTTATAATCAAAATGTTAGAGCCATTTTTGAGAAAATCAAAATTTTCGAAAAAAGTTTAACGGTATTTTCCTTTTTGAGCTGTGCTGCCCACAGACACCACATACACATACATACAGACACACACACACACTTTTTCTAAAAATGTTTTTTTTTTTTAGATTCAGGGGGACCCAAACATGTGTTTCCGGTGAAATCTCGGTATCGTATTTTTGGGTGCATTACAATACCTTCTCTATATGCCATGTACATAGTACGTGTAGAGAAAGTAAAAATGTGCGTTGACATTGAATTATTATTATGTTTTGGTTTGTTTTTTGTTTTTTTTGGGATGCACGGATAATTCACACACGTACAATCGGGAGTATACGTATAAGAAAAGAACGTTACTTCTGTGTATGTACGCGCTCCAGCTAGAGTATAAATGCACACAAGTTTCCTCCTTCCATTATATATAATTTTCTATTTGCACACGCTGGCAAGCTGGCAAACCAGTGTTTACTCAACAAGACCTGGGGACTTGTAAGGCGGAGAGAGAAGTACACAGATGGCTGTGCTTGCGTCTCGGATTTAAATCGAGTACAGTTAAATGAAGATTACAGATTACAGCTTCGGAGTATATAACCTCTAACTTCCCTAAATACACTCTTTCATTTCACACTAACATTAATAGACTAAAAAAATATCTGATCTGTGCCATTAATCAAGACTTTCTCTACATCTCTGTCAAATTATTGTTAAAGAGCTTATTCTTCTATCTAATTCATGATAATCGAGATAAACATTAGCAGAAATGGTCTTATTACTTGCTTCCTTGTTAGAAATATTGAAATAAGGGAGAAGCTAAGGTGATAGTCAAATATTTTAAAAGCTGGTTGCTTTATTATTGTTTGTATGGCTAGGAGTTGACAAATTCCCGTGTGAGAAAAGTATTTTAATCAGAAGCCAATAACAAGAAATATCTCAGAAACGGCAGCTCTAAAAAAATAATAATAAAACATATATGATATAAATGATGTGTTTTAACGAGATCTACATATTTTGTGTAGTAAATGTTTGTCTACCGGCTCCTCCGGTTTCCCCAGCCATTCATTCCACCAGTTGCTCCATCATCACCTTTCCTCTCATCCATTTCGCTTGCATTTCATACCATGCACTTCCTCATGCTCACGCCTGGCTCACTCGTTCCAGGTTCTCGCTTCTGTCGTTTCGTTACGGTGGCTCCCCGACAGGCTTCTGGTCCTTAGGCATCCGCTTGTAAGTCCGAGGGGGGTAAGCCGACTACCGAAAAAAAAAGGTTTTTGACTATCTCTTATGGTTTACCAGTTATGAAAATTCAGCAAAAAAAGTCTTCAGGGGCTATTCCCAGAAAATTTAAGATACATGACAAATAAATTGTAGATTTAAGTATCTTTAATATACGACATTTTAATCAAAATCATTAGACCCATTTTTGAAAAAAATCAAAATGTTCGAAAAATGTTCCATATAAACGGTAGTTGGGGTAGGGAGTTTTTCTTGTAAATCTTTGTGTCGTTTTCTTGGGAGATACTTAACTTAAATACCGAGTTTTGGAATTTTCGTTTTTGAGCTATGCTGTTCATAGACATGCACACGGACATTTTTTAAAAATCCATATTTTGGATTCAGGTAATCCCAAAATATGTATTTCCAGCCATATCTCGATATCGACACTTTGAGTGCAAGGCAATACCTTCCCTATACACTACTGTATGTGCATATTACGTATAGAGAAAGTAATTAGTTGCCAAGCAATGACGACAACCATCATTGGCATGAAATTAAAATGAAGTGTCGTCATGTACGTTGCCAACACTTAAAAATAAATGCATATATATTACATGGTTTAATATATTTCTGCTTGTGTATATAATACAGTTCCAAATAAACCTAATCTCAAAGTATGACAATTCATCCGATGAGTAATTAATTTCTTTCAAGTGCTCTAGGTTTTATCCACAACCACACTAAAGCTAAGTGACATTTCCAAAGCATCACTGTTCAGCTCGAATGCTTTCAGGTATTAATTGCCTCAAAGTGATTAATTGCTAGGAATCCATGGAATAACCTGAACAAGCACTAAAATGGATATTCTAGAAAAGTGTCATGAGGGGAAAACATGGAGCGAGAGACAGCCCCATAAGTAATGTATGTCATCATTACGTCAAACACATCCCTGGCAACTTATCTATATCTGTCAAATTTGCTTTGTCCTCCACTGACTTCCTACTGACATATCGACTGGTTTTCGTGTCATCCAAACTGTCACACAGTCAGAACACATATCCGCATGTTACCCATAAATTCCTTCGGAGTTTTAAACATATCTGGATTTATTGTGTCCAATGGATTAAAATATAACGACGATATAAATATCCAATCTCAACCCACTCAGTATAGAAATTGTTATCTTCGAGTTCCAGTGTTCAAAAAGTTTCTCACCTCTGCTAAATGCTACATAAGTGGGCGTTCATTTTTATCCGTGATTTCCTCGCATGAAATGTCATCCCTGATGAAGCGAGTTTATGTATTGTCCCTCTATTGACAGATCTGACTTAATGAGAGATCAAGGCGGATGAGGCAAGTTAGATACTGTCCCATCCTGATGCGTTGCTTGAATACTGTCCCTCTAGCGACAGTGTTCTTACTTAATAGTTCGAGTAGGTATCGTATCTATACAGTGATACCACCCAAAATCACTTTGGGCCCTCCAGCCATAACTTCCAATTAATATAATACTTCAATGTTTACGGATTTATTTTTACTTCCTGCATGTTGTGCTGCATATGTCTGAAGGAACAAGTTTAAACATGGTGATTAATGATTGTATAAGTCGCTCCTCTTGACATCAAAATAATAATAATAATCACACTCGCAATATACTATGCTCATATTTAGCTAAAGAATAGTAAAGCAACCGTTGAATGTTATTCATTGCTGTGGCGGTAAGAACTAATTAAGAAAGTAATTAACAACAAGAAAGGCCAAATCTTTATATACAGACTTGGAAACTGCCATAGCGACTTTCAAATTGGAACTCGTCGTGACTCGACACTACTCGCTAGTCAATCAACAAGTTAGTTATTTCCTATAGTTCCTAAGTGGAACATAGGGCATCGTTACGATGGTTCCTTGAACGATTTTGAGTTTCTAGTTCGTGAGTTCACTGCTATGCACCATGGTGACGAGGGATCGGTTTGTCGCCCACGGATGGCACTGTAGGAAGAAATCTCGACCTGCGGACGCGAAATGGTGGAATTTTGCCCAGAAGCCTTCTTATTTCAAGGTATGGGGTTATTTTACGTACAAAATAAACATTACACAGGGTCACTTAGCTTCCGAAGGGAGCCATGCTAACGATTTTTCCGTCTTAAAAAATCCATCACTCTCCGCCAGGTTTGAACCTGCAATCTTGGTTTTTAGAGACTAGCATGGTAAACACTACACCACGGAGGGTGGACAATCAACAAAGAGGAAGCTTAACAATTATAAATAACTTGCAAAACAACAGGATGCAGCTAAGTTCCACCTCAAAACAATATAACGGAGTTTAATCCCCATTCTTATACAAATAGCATCACAAGCAGTGGTCACATGATAGGAACTTGAAAAGAGGTAATAATTGGAAAATGACATTTGAGAAGGAAACGTTCCGGTCAACGTTTATTGGACCTCCCCGACATTTGCCAATTATGCAGACTGAAGGATATTCTCTTACAGTTAATTGGGACGATCCTGGCTGGATGTGTCTACCGTGATCTGCTAGACTGTAGATTTGACAATGGTTATTATCAACTTCATTATATATAATTGCCGGGTTTGTAGGCCGTGGCCTAAATGTTTCCATCGCCGATGTTTCGCTGAAATCTGCGTTTGACATCTTCAACTTGACAAATCTATGAGTAAAGCTCCGAAGTCTAAACTAGACCCTTGTAATCTATCCTTCATGTTGCCTGGAGAAGACACGCATACGAAATGCTTGTGCTAGTATTGGAAGAGACATGCTTTTACGGCTACAGCAATCGTTTATTCACAGAGTTGGAAAATGCATTGAGATAGAAGCATTGCACTTTTAACATTTTATGACAAAATACCCGTATACAATACCCGTGCAGTGGTGATACTCTGTGCATCTGCCTTTCATCAATGTTTAACTGTCTATACCAAAAAAATAAACCTGTACAAGAAAATGGTTTAAACAAAAATTGCTTACTTTTGATGAAGAATAAGGAAACAAAAAATGTGGGTTCTCATTAGAAAACGTACCTTGCTCCGCAAATTACCCCCCAACCTACTCCAATTAAAACCAACAAATGGCATTCCCCCCATTACATCAAGCAACTTTTATTCAAGACTTTTCTTTCTACAACGATTAGTTTTGGAGATATTCTACAGTCTCAAGTTAAATGGTCCACCCTGTATAGTGAGGTTGACAACGTCGGCTATATATTTATATGGATATTATCTTTGTCTTATGAGACAGTGGAAGGGGGACACACGTAACCGAGCTATGTATTAGGATCTTGTTTTTGTACTGATGTCCTTTGCACTGTCTTAAAAGATTCTGATCAAAGAATCTAACTAAATGTGTACTGTAGCTATTTCTGCAAAGGTTTATCTTAATTGAAGTGAAGCAGATAGAAATACCTATAAAATTTCGAGAGTAGTCTGTAAACGGTAGAAGGATGGAGAAATTCGTGTGAATACAACACATCAGTTTTTTCTTGATCTTTGTGTATTATGTAAAGCAGCAAAGGTTCATTTTAGAAAAAGCCAGGAAAAGCATCTTTGGCTGGTTCGTCTCTGTGGTATTTATTCTGAGCGGAAAGAAGTGGAACCTTAGAATTTGTATAGATTTTCATGCTTTTGCCTTCCGAGCGCCTTGATTCGTGATTTCTCTTTACATGCAGCGTTTTCATTGAAGTTTCCTGTTCTTTCTGAGAAGTTACGTGAACGTGCATGCAAGGGTACCCTATTTTTATCAAAATTAGTCTTTGAGACCAGTACAGGGGTGTCAAACAGAGCTTGATGGCTCAGGCAGTTTCGTCTGTGATCTGTATTCGGGAGATCACGGGTTCAATCCCCGTAGCAGACCTACCTGACCCTTGGGTTTTTCGGGCTTTCCCCGGGTCACCAGGCTAATGCTGGGTATGTTTTAATGCTGGGTATGTTTCCTCAATCCTCCAAATTTTCTGTCCCTGCAATTTGTTTCAATTGGCATTTCACATATCTTTCATCACGCTGGTTTCTTTCGGAATTGGAAGTGTCGGCAATGAAGCTGGGTGCGGCGTGGCAGGGGAAAAGAATGCCCATTGTGACTCTCTCCATTTCCCGATTTTGGTTGATTGCCGCGATGAGAAGCGTCTCTGGCGGGAACATTGGACCCTATGTGGGGGTTGGGGGGTCCCTGGTCCGCCAATCCGACTGTCCGACTATGCCATCTGGTGTAACCTCTCACATTAATCCTCCCTCCCGGGGGTCCCTTATGATATATAGGTACTATAATCGCATTAGTTCGATGCCAGTTCCGTCCAATCGTTTTCTAATCCTAATCATAAAACAGGTGTTTAATGTGTCCATGTCTTCGCTGTTGATTTTGTTTTTGTCCTTAAGGAAATAAGAAAAAGGGCGTGGCCATGGCTGAGTGGTTAGACCGCTCACCTCTCACCAAGGCAGCCCGGTTTCAATCCCAGGAGACTGTATGTGGGACTTGTGGTGGACAAAGCGGTATCTGGGCGGGTTTTTCTGTGTGCTCTTCGGTTCCTCTCTCCATTCATTCCAGTTGCTCCATTATCAATTTTCCTATCATCCATTTCGCCTCTATTTTATATCATCTACTTCCTCACTCTTATTCCGGCTCGGGTTCATCCCTCGTTCCGGTTCTATGATTACCTGTGGTCTCTTCGACAGACTTCTGCCCTAAGTCACCCTAAGTCACTTCTGACCTAAGTTCTATGCAGGCGTGAGAATCAGAGCTGGAGGGGAAAAAACTAAATTGATTTTTATTTATGGACGCTCTTTTAACTACTGTGGTTCTTAGCGTCCCATTCTATATTTGGCGTGAAAGACCGCCTAATTTTTTCAGAGACCTCTTTTTCAGGCATAAGTTTCTTTTATGTGCCGTAAGTCTACGACACGGGCCTTACTTCCCTTCCGAAAGAAAGCATGCTATGGATTTTTACGCCGAAAAAAATATATCGCCCTTCCCTGGGTTTGAACCCACGAATTTGGAAACCAGAGGATAGCAGCTGAAGGGGAGGGGGTTTGTGGTAGCCAGTACGTCCCTGGGCAAACGCTATATAACAAAACTATTCCCGCACGTTTTCTTGGGCGCTCAGCTCTCTAATCTTCATTCGGTAGGTTTCGCGCAATTTCGGAAGAAGTGAAAGCTATGCACCTTGATATATAGTGGCTCAATGCAAAGGTTTCATAGATCCCAGAATTCACACACATGCACATGAGCTATGTTTTTGTTGAATAAATTAGATAACCTGTTCAGCGTAATTCCTGAGAATCTCAAAGAAAGAAATGTTCTTTGGTTAGCAACTTTGCGGAAAGACAGGGGGGCAGAATCTCTTCCCCTCCCGGCTCTCGTTTTCCCGTAAAACCAGCACCCAAGTAAAGGTGCATGTATAGTACTTACATCTTGCCAATTCATTTCCAACACTTGGTTCAGTCAGAGCTTTCCCTAAATGTTGCAAGGTTGCATGTTGCAGGTTTGCCCCCGAGGGTCACCAGATACTCATTGCTAGCTTAGTGCGCATCCAAGCTGGGTCAACCTATCCTGGGGAGGGGGATGTAAGATCTCCATAGGGGAGGGTAAGGTATCTTCGTTCAGTAAGGAAATAAGGGAAAGTTTTGTAGCTTAATACCAGTTTGACGTGTGCATTAAAAGAGTTGGAAAACTCAACGGGGATATTTCAAGTTAAAACAGGTAGAAATGTAACTGGCTGGACGATCTTCGTTTTACCCCTTTGTTTGTCACTGGAGAGCTGGTAAAGGGGGGTTTTAACTTGAAGTAGCCCCGTTGCGTTCTACAATTCTTTTAATGCACGAAGGGATATCTGCACTCATCAATAGAAGATAGAAGAATAAGCTTTTTGATAATAATTTGTTACAGAGATGAAGAGAAAGTCATATGAATGGAAATTTAAGATTTTACTTTCTCTACACTTACTATGTACATAGTACATAGAGAAGGTATTGTAGTGCATCCGAAAATTCGATACCCAGATTTCACCGGATGTACACGTTTTGGGACCCCTGAATCAAGAAAAGCATTTTCAGAAAAAGGTCCGTGTGTGTATGTGTGTCTGTGGACAGCATAGCTCAAAAACGAAAAGACCGTTCAAGAAAATCTCGCCACCCCAAATACCCTTTACATGGAAAAACTTCGAAAATGTTGAATTTCTCAAAAATGGCTAACAATTTTTGATTAAAATCTCTTATGTTTAAGTTATATACATGACAAATAAAATGTATATTTTGAATTTTCTGGGAATTACCTCTGAAGACTTCTTTATTATGAATTATTTTTATTGAATTTAGCATAAGTGGTAAACCGTAAAAGATAGACAAAAACGTATCATACAAAAATATAGATCACTATAAAATACACAATTTATGTCATATACATTTTTTTTCGTGGAGTTGACCGTTTTCGAGATATTCCTTGTTATTGATTTCAGCTTTAAAATACTTAAACTTTTTACTTTCTCCATACGCACTATGTACATAGTGTATAGAGAAAGTATTTCACTCCACCCAAAAATTCGATACCGAGATTTTACCGGAAATATATGTTTTAGGGTCCCCAATATCCAAAAAAAGCATTTTCACAAAAAGATCCATGTGTGTGTGTGTGTGTGTGTGTGTGTGTGTGTGTGTGTGTGTGTCCGTGTGTCTGTGAACACGATAACTCAAAAACGAAAAGTCGGTAAAATACCAAACTTGGTATTTAAGTTTAGTATCTTCCAGGGATGCGACACAAAGATTTTGAGAAAAATCCCCCCACCCCAAACTACCCTTTACATGGAACTTTTTTCGAAAATTTTGATTTTCTCAAAAATGGCTCTTAACGATTTTGATTAAAATTTCGTATATTAAACATATTTACACACACACACACACACACACACACACATACGTACACACACAGACACACTGATCTCTTTCCTGAAATGCTTTTTTTGGATTCAGGGGACCCAAAACATGTATTTCCTGTGAAATCTTGGTATGGAATATTTAGGTGCACTACAACACCTCTATACACTATGTACATAGTACGCGCAGAGAAAGTAATTATTACTTTGTGCAAAAATGAATGTTGCCGCAGTAATCTTCATTTGTTTTATTCCAGTGCCGCAGGATTGCTATTTTCAGGTGTAATATGAATGGTCACATTACGCAATGGTGGTACAAAATCGAATTAGCGTTCCTAGATTCAAGAACTATACTTCGCTAAGGCAACCATTGAAGTTAGAAGATTCTGTGGTGGAGAATGGGCTGTTAAATAAGATTGCGTACTCGCTTCATTAAAATGCGCAGCGTATGCGGTTCATGCACATTGCGGATTCCATTTTAATCCGTCAGGCAAGTCTAAAGCGCATTCACAAGTAACTTTCCTGACTGCATAGAGGAATGTTTAAATTAAGCTCCCTCTCAGAATGGTCTGCGTGTGTGTGCGCCCAAATATTTTCTGTTTACGTTCCGAAGCTAATAGTATGAGACCTCCATTTATTAATGGAATGAAAACCAACTAAGTACAATTACGCCAAGCTTGTGAACCGAAGCATGTTTTGAATCAAGAGCAAAATCAGAGTCTGCTTTTCCGTCCTAGATTCCTCTGAGACCCCAAAATATTTCATGCACCTATTTACACTAAGGCTCATCTGAATTATGTATTCTATTCTGAAATATCCAATCCCATTTCCTTAATGAAATTTGTTCAGGCATTTTTACTTTCTCTACACGTAATATGTTATGGTGTATAGAGGAAGTATTGTATTTCACCCAGAAATTATATATCGAGATTTCACCGGAAACATAGTTTTGGGATCTCTTGAGTCCAAAAAAAGCATGTTTAGAAAAATGTCCATGTGTGTGTGTTTTGGTAGTGTTTAACGCCCGCTTTAACTACTTATGGCACCGCAGGCGGTGACATTGGTGATACATGAATGATGATGGAGCACCGGTGGAATGCGATGGCGGGGGAAACCGGAGTACCCGGAGAAAACCCGCCCCAGCGCCGCTTTGTCCACCACAAATCTCACATGCGGTCGCTTTGGATCGAACATGTGTGTGTTAGTGAACATCATGGCTGAAAAACTAAAATACCGTTAAATACCAATTTTGGTATCTTCCAAGGATGCGCGACACAAAGATTTTCAAGAAAATGCCCCCACCCCAAACTACCCTTTACATTGAAAAATTTTTGAAACATTTTGGTTACTCAAAAATGGCTCTAACGATTTTTATTAAAACACTGTATATTAAATCTGTTTACCTTACAAATAAAACATATATATTTTAATTATCTGGGAATAGCTTCTAAAAATCTGTTTATGGATGAATTTTGCTCAATTTTATATAACTGGTAAACCGTAAGAGATACACAAAAAAATTAATACACAAAATGGAGATCTCGTTAAAACACACACTTTATGTCATACACATTTTTGTTGTAGAGTAGACAGTTTCCAAGATATTCCTTCTTATTGATTTTAATTTTAAACTAAGTATATTTTCAAACGCTAACCGAATTTCAATTATTCACACATCGATCGGCGTTTTAAAGATTTGATTATCGTTTTAGCCTGGTATTTTCTCTTAGTTCCTTTTGCTTATAAGGAGCAAGTAAGACCAATTATATTAAAGTTTATCTCGTTTAGCACGATGCAGATAGAAGCATAGTTTGTTTGCAGAACGAGTACAGAAAGTCATGTGAATTCAACACATCATATTTTTACGTTTAGTGCTACCTTGATAATGACTTTGCCAGGGAGCTGACTTCTCACACGAAGGCCCTGGTTTCGATTCCCGGCCCGGAATGGATTTTTTTTTTATTAAATTACTATTATACTCTACTCTACATAGGGTTTGGAAATGTGAGTGTATTTGTGAAAACCCTACAGTTAGTTAAGTTAAGTTCAAAGAGTAAAAGCATCAATGTTTCAGTATAAAAGCTCCGATATACCCACAGCAGGAGTAAAAAAAAAAAAAAAAACTTTCTCTACATCTCTGTATGAAATTATTGTTAATAAGTTTATTTTTGTATATGTAAAGGGTAGTTTGGGATAGGGAGATTTTTCTCAAAATCTTCGTGACACATCCTTGGAAGATACTAAACTTAAATACCAAGTTTGGTGATTTACCAACTTTTCGTTTTTGAGTTATTGTGTTCATAGACACACGGACACGCGGACAGGACATAGTGACACACGGACACAACGCACACGGACCTTTTTGTGAAAATACTTTTTTTTTGGATACAGGGGACCCTACAACATATATTTCCGGTGAAATCCCGGATTCGAATTTTTGGGTGGAGTACAATACCTTCTCTATATACTATGTACCTAGTACGTATAGACAAAGTAAAAATATATGAAGACGCTTTTGTGTGCATAATAATAACTGATTTATAAATTATGAGTTGGTGGAAAGCCATGTGACCGCAGACGCAAAAGTAAAGTGGTTGATTCGGATGCGCTTTAGAAGCCACACAATGTGTTTGTGGTTATATGTCTACAATACGCTTGAAAGTTTATTTATAATTCTAAATGTAACTCTTAGCACCGTCAAAATTGAACTCATTAGATCATCACCAATGAGGTTTTCTGCATCGTATTTTCTGGAACTGTCGATTATATTTATTCCAATTTATCTGCAAGCTCAATTAGCCAAAACTCATTAATAGTTTATCAGTCCACTCTCATTCTGTCATTATCATGCAACAGAATTGCAAATAAACAAAATGTAATAATTACTTTCCAATTGGTAATTAAATTCACTACATACAAGAGTGTACAGGCAAATGTAAGATTAATTAATTGTAATAACTTTCTATTTACGCATTAATAACATTGTCAGAAGCCCAGAAATCCGTATTTACGAATTAACAGAAATTATACAAATAATGGTTATGGTAAAGAGGACCAAAAATGAAGAAATAATATATTGCAAGTGTTTTTGGGGATCCAATTTCCTGCGCCATGGCATAGCATAGAAATGCAGGAGACAATAACGTTATAGTAGTAGTGGTAGTGACAGTGGTAGTATTTCCTGTATCTCCTAAGTGGAACAACAGGCATAGTTACGATGTTTCCGTGATCGGATTTGAATTTCTAGTTCGTGAGTTCGCCACTATGCGCCATGGTGACGAGGGAATAGCTCGCCGTCCACAGATGGCATTGTAGGACAAAATCACGACTTGTGGACTTGGAATTACGGAACATTTTCCCATGGAACTTCTTCTTTCAAGGGGTTCTTTTACGTGCAAATAAACATTACTTCCCTTTCGAAGGAAGCCATGAGTCCACCAGGTTTGTACATAGAGGCTAGCATGGTAACCATTACACCACGGAGGGCAACAATTAAGGTAATGGATTCTTAATTTTTATTGTTCCATTTATACCCCGCCTATCGGCGACATTTCCCTGTGAAACATACTGTCTATTAACAATTATGTTGGCTGAGTACTGTCTGTTGTTGTGTTTCTATTTTCTTTAATTTTGTTCAACAGACCACGTACACATTTCCACTCTTAATGTTACTTTCAGACTCTAGGGAGGGTAGGGAATTATCTGGGCTAGAGAATAATCCCCACTACTCAATAGCGCCGGTCCCCATGGCCACGCTCGCTAAGGCGTCTCGCTTTGGTTCTTCGTGGGCAGGGAATCATGGGTTCGAGTCCCGTCTTGGGCATGTGTGTTATATGTTTATGCAGTGTGTGTATGTTTGTGTAAAGCAACAGAAAAACAGTAATCGTACAGCAAACAAAGTAAATTTATGGGGGGGATGTAAACAGGGGTATACAGACTCCGGGACTGTATTTAAAAAAATAATAGCAAACCAAACCGGTACCCCTTGCACAATAGGGAGTAGCTCTACCGACTGACCTACAGCGCCAGCCTGTATGCTTATTAACTGTGTTGATCCATCACATTCTTTACACCGGTACAGTAAATGTAAACCTCTGTCTATATTTGGACATTTTACTTTCTCTAGCACGTATGTACAATTTACATAGTAGGTAGACAAGGTATTGTATTGCACCCAAAAATTCAATATGAGATTTCACAGTGAATGTTTTGAAACCCACTGAATGCATAAAAAATCTATGAGCTCCATTCACATCATTTTCTCTACATCTCTGTAACAAATTATTATTAATAATAAGCTTATTCTTCTATCTATTTAATGCTAAAACACTAGCAGAAACTGTCTTATTACTGAGATCCTTTATAAGTAGAAGGGAAATAAGAAAATACACTAGGCTAAAGCGATAATCAAATGTTTTAAAATGTGGTTGCTATGGGATTGAAATCGTTTCTTTGCGTGGCCAGGAGCTGATAGGTTCCCGTATGAGAAATGTTTTAAGTATTTTAAAGCTGAAATCAATAACAATGAATATCTCTAAAACGCCAACTCCACGAAAAAAAAATGTATATAACATAAAGTGTGTGTTTTATCGTGATCTACATTTTATGTATAATACGTTTTTGTCTATCTCTTGCGGCTTACCAGTTATGCAAAATTCAATAAAAATCGTCCAGAATAAAAAGGTCTTCAGAATCTATTCCCAGAAAATTCAAGATATACATTTTATTTGTCATGTAAAGATCTTAATATAAGAGATTTTAATCAAAATCGTTAGAGCCATTTTTGAGAAAATCAAAATTTTCGAAATTTTTTCCATGTAAAGGGTAGTTGGGGTGGGGGAATTTTCTTGAAAAATCTTCGTGTCGCATCCTTTGAAGATACCAAACTTAAATGCCAAGTTTGGTATTCAAAGGTGTTTACGTTTTTGAGGTATGTTGTCCACAGACACACACACACACACATGGACCTTTTTCTGAAAATGCATTTTTGGGATTCAGGGGGACCCAAAATAAGTATTTCGATGAAATCTCGGTATCGATTTTTGGGTACATTACAATATCTTCTCTATACACTATGTACATGTACGGTTAGAGAAAGTAAAACTATTTATAGAACCAGGCCCGAGTGTGGAGGTATCTCAGCATAACTCTAAACTGGATATTTAAGTTTGGTCTTTTGCAAGGAAACGACCAGGGACTTCCAGCAAAATCCCTCAACTCAAACTATCCTTTACATGGAACATTTTTCGACGTTTTCAATTTTCTAAAATCATGCTCCAAAGATGTTGATTAAACTACTGTACATTAAGGATATTTACATCGAAAATAAAATGTATATCCTGAATTTCTTAGAAATAGTCGCCAAAGTCCTCTTCATTGTGAATGGCTTTTGTATAACTGGTAAACATTAACAGATAGAAAAAAGCTTGCCACCTATAAGATGTAGATCTCATTAAAACACATTTTATACATTTTTGTAGCGTTAACCGCTTCCGATAGATTCCTTATTATTGATTTTAGTTTTAAACTACTTAAATTTTTCTCAAACGGGGAGTTATCTTTGGATTTGTATCTCTTTTGTTTTATTTCTAGCCATGTATAAAGAACGAATACCTATGACAAATCTGACAGCTTTTAAAATATTTGGCTATAGCTTTAGCCTAGTATATTTCCTTATTTCCGTTCTATTTACAAGGAACCAAGTAATAAGACTATTTCTGCTAATTTTTATCTCGATTAGTTTGATGTAGAAAAAAGAGTAATGTTTTTAAGAATAGTTTGTAGAATAAGTAGAGAAAGTCATGTGAATGGAACGCATCAGGTTTTTACTTTTTCTACACGTATAGAAAAGGTATTGTATTGCACCCAAAATTCGATACCGATATTTCATCGGAAATACATGTTTTGAGAACCTCTGAAACATTATAAAATATCCGTGTGTCTGTCTGTGTGAGGGCGCGGGGGCAACATAGTTAAAAAACGATAAGTCCGATAAATACCAAACTTGGTAGTTAAGTTTGCTATCCTCCAAGTATGTGGTTTTATTTAAAGTTGATTTTTACTGTTTTTTATAGGTGTTTGATTTTTATTTTTATGCCTACTGACGCGAAGATTTTCAAAAAAAATCCGCCGCCCTAATCCACCCTTTACATGGAACATTTTTTTAGAAAATGTTGATTTTCTAAAAATTGCTCTAACGATTTTGATGAAAGTACCTTATGTATAAGATACTTTTAAGAAAACCGAAATGTACATCTTTAATTTTCTGAGACTAGCCTCTTAAAACCTCTTCATTCTGGATAACTTTTATAGCTGGCAAACCGTAAGAGATATACAAAAACTTATGAAACAAAAATGTAGATTTCTTTAAAACACATAATTTATGTTATATACATTTTTTTGTAGAGTTAACAGTTTTCGAGCTATTCCGAATTATTAATTTCAATTTTAGCCACAAACTCTTCTCAAACGGTAAGACATCTTTCCTCTCGTTTGTCGTTTGTTTACTCCTGGAAAGCAAACATATTGGACTTTGAATTGTTTCACATAGCGACCGGCTTTTAAAGGACGAATCGCTTTAGTTTGTGCATTTTTTTTTATTTCTCTTCTACTTACAAGGAGCTAGTAATAAGACTAATTCTGCTTATCATGATCAGCAGGATGTAGATAACAGATTAATGTTTTAAGTAAAAGAGTTGTTTGCCGAATAGCTTGAGGATATCATGTGAATGGAACAGATTAGATGTTTTCCTGGAACCAAGTAATGTCTGCTAATGTTTATCTCGATTAGCATGATGTAGATAGAAGAATAAGCTTTTTAACAATAACTTGTTACAGAGATGTAGAGAAAGTCATGTGATTAAAACAAATCAGATTTTTTTTTTTATTCCTGAACCTAAACTCTGTATTGCCGGTGAAATCTCCGTGTCAAATTTTTTGGTGGAATGGATTACTAGTATTTTACTAGTAGGAAAGTGAAAATGTGAGTTAGCACTGATAATTTCAAGCTTGTAGAAACGACAATTAAACTTGTGAAACCCGAAACACCACTTTGTTGCAACTGGAACAATGCTTGTGAAATAAATACATCAAATGAGAATGTCATTAATTATCCCGTACATGTTTTATTTCTGTTAGTTGGTATTGCGGATCGATGTGACTGTCATTTGTGCAAGTGTTTCAAAATGCTGCGTCCCTTCCGAAACTGAATGTTTTATCGCATCACAGCTTCATCCCGGGAAATCACCTACACCACTGGCCATAACCAATTATTAACATTTGTGTACCCCGAATGTGGGTTTAAGCCGTGACTTTTGCTAAACATTAGCCTAAATACCAATTCTGCACCAAGCTTTGAAGGTATTAAGCATTTATTTGCTACTAAAGCTGGGAACATATTCATAGCAACTTAATCCTATGCCTGAATTCCTAATTATACGGCATACAGGAAACAACTTAGCGCAATTACGTGTCCATTAGTGGGAAAACCTGTTCATAAACAATTAATATGCCCAGGTATACAGGGTGTTTATAAATTTGGGGGAAGAGTTTCCGTCAATAATGGTTAGTATATGCACGGTAAACCGTCTGCTGGGTGTAAATTACACAACTTTCTGTTCCCTTTATCGGTTCAGAACTTTAACTGTTTTAACCGATATTTCAAAGAGAAGCTGTATATCTGCGTATATACGTATATGTGTGGGTGTAGGGGGAATCCCTAAAACCAAACAAACTGATCATATAATTGTTTCGCATTGAAAAATTCGCTCTGGCCCTCCTGTTTATGTGGTAGCGTGTTTAACTCACATTCAAGATGTCCTGAGTTCGAATCTCGGTTAGGGTGCTTTACCGGATAATGTTCCCCTTATCCCGAGAAAATGAATGCCAAATAACTCTAAGCTCACTGGACCCCGGGTTCATTTGAGCATCATTTCACCCATTTCAATTCATCGTCCTCTACGACCTATCAGTTTAAATGTCGTAAACTTCTATTTTTTATTCCTAAATATAAAAAATAATAAGATTTTCTCTGTACAATATCGTTTATTTTTTTCTATTATGCAACCTATTATAAGAAAAGCAAGCGTATTTTGGCCTTCTATACCACGTACAGTTTCACACAAAAATTCTATGTCCGTGTCCGTTTGAGCGTGTGTCGTGATAATGATTAAAACATGAAAAGTTTATTAAAATCAACTTTATATTTAAGGATGCAATATGACAATTTTTAAAACACTGTACCTCAAAGTACCCTTTACACGGAACATTTTAAATTACTAAAATAAAATTTTACTAAAATATCCTATGTTAAAGACATCTTCATGGCAAAAGAAATGTATATTTTCAATTTTCAGTGAATAGTTCTGAAGTACTATTCAATCTGGATGACTTTTGCATTACTGGTAAACATAAGAGGTAAACGAACTTTTTAGATCTCATTGTACGCACGATTTATGTCAGTTGCATTTTTTTTTATTTTGAGGGGTAACCATTTTAGAGGTATTCCCTGTTATTGGTTTAAAGTGAATATTTTCTCAAATGGAAAAGGTAATTCAATTTCATTCCATATCTTTTCTTCACTCCTAGTCATGCAAATAGAACTATAGTTCAAGGTCGTATCATAGCGACAAGCATTTAAAAAATACTATCGATTTAGCCTAGCGATTTCCCTTATTTCTGTTCTACCTGTAAGTAAGTAAGAAGACAATTTCTCTTAATGTTTATCTCGATTATCATGAAGTTAATTTCCTGCAGCCCCTAATTGGAGCGTAGGGAATTGTTACGCTGCTTCGTTGTTCAGATTTTAATTTCTAGTTCGTGAATTCGCCCCTACGTGCCATGGTGACAAGGGATCGGCTCGTCGCCCACAGATGGCATTGTAGGGCGATATCACAACTTGCGGACACGAAATGGGCAATTTTGCCCAGAAATCTTCTTCTTTCATGATATGGAGTTATTTTACGTGTAAATAAACATTACATGGGATTCCGGCTTTACTTCCCTTCTGAAAAAAAAAAAAAAAAAAAAACATGCTAAAGAATTTACACCCGAAAAAAATCCATCACCCTCCTTAGTATGAAGTAAAGAGAAGAATAAGCTTTCGCAAGAAAGTCATGTGAACAAAACACATTAGCTTTTTGTTTTTTGTTTTTTTTTGTGTGACAAATTTCGGTATTTACTCTTCCTTTAAGCACTATACAAAAATAAAACAAGTTATATAAAGTTTGTTGTAAAAAAGGAATCAATGAAATTGTGCTAGAGCGCTGTTGTCACTTATTGGATCAGCCGGCGGGAATCGATGGAGCTGAGATCCGAGAACCTCGTTGAACACTGGCTGCGACAGAAAGATTTCTTCAACAGGTGGTATATTATTTCCCGTTACAAAACTAATCCTTCTGTGTCTTTCATGTACTGGAGAATTACATTTTTCCCACTGGAACAGTTTGCTTGTTCATACGACTTCAGGCATCGCCAGTAATAAAATTTAGTCGACATTTGGTGGGGGAAGAAAAGTTGAACCCTATCCAATAAAATGTAAGCTTACTGCTTGCTTGTGGTAGACAGAGTAAATATGGTGCGGGCTTTTTCAGAGGGGATTCGGCACTGATCCAGTGTGGATGTTTCTACATCTCTCGAACGGGTGTCCCATGAGGGAAGGATGAGCAGAGAGGAGACAGGGGTGGTTACAATCACGGGGTCCCTACAGTTTCCAGACGAGCCGCTCCGGCCTTCAAGAAGACAGACCAGGGACACCGCCGCATATAAAGGGTCCAATATCCCCTAAAAGTGCGGTCTGTATAGCCCGATAACCAGTCGAAAGTTAAAAGACGGAGAAAGTTCCATAGAGTTTGCTTGCCTCGCTGCACCGAAACACCATCACAACACTCTGAACCAGGATCAAACGTGGTGAAGGATGAAATAAATTATTAATGAAAAAATATGGGAGGGACAGGGAATTTGATAGATGAGACAAACCACTCCAGCATCCGCCCCATGACCTGGGGAAAGCCCCTTAAAAAAAACCATGGGTAAGAATAGGAAATCGCTGAAAATCGTACCCGGGATCTCCCAAACACGAGTCGCACGCATTGCTGCGGCGACATCTCGCTCGATAGGTAGACTAGTGTATTCTACCAAAAATTTCATCGAAAATTCCGTTTTTAAAGCGCCATTTAGCCCCCCCCCCCAAGCATTTAAGGTTGTACGCGTGTGAATTAAGTAACAAACGTTGCTATGCTAACCAAATAAATTGTCACGTATCCAACCATAAATAAAATCTCAATTCTCTCACTTTCACGCAATAGCATTGTAATAAACTGAAATAATAACAGCAGGTAATTCGACTATTTATTTGGCTACCGTTGCAACATTTGCTGTAAAATAATGCATAGCTTTAACAACGCACATGATACTAAGACATTTGAGATGGACATGTATAACAAATATAGTATGTCATTTAAAATGTTTCCGATGACATCACAACCTGCCCAACAATGCCATTAAGAACTGTTTGTTTTATGAAACAAGGTCCTCTAAAATATAGTTTGATGGTTCGAGCGTTTTTACTTTCTCTAGCACGTTTATACAATGCATACATTGAAAAGAGAAGGTATTGCATTTAACCCAAAAATTCATATCGACATTTCACCGGAATAACATGTTTTGAGACCTCTGAATCAAAAAAAGTTACAAACATGTCCGAGTGTGTATGTGTGTGTGTGTGTGTGTGTGTGTGTGTGTGTGTCTGTGGGCAGCATACCTCAAAATGAAAATTCGGTTAAATACCAAACTTAGTATTTAAGTTCAGTACCTTCCAAGGATGCGACACTATGATTTTAAGAAAATCCCCCATTCACAAACTACCCTTTACATGGAATATTTTTCGAAAAGTTTGATTTTCTCAAAAATGCTTCTACAATTTTTATTAAAATGTCGTAAGTATAAGACATATTTATGAGTAAGGCAAGCGAAATGTACATATATCTTGAATTTTCTGGGAATAGCTTCTGAAGACGTCTTCATTCTGGACGACCATTTTTGTGTAACTCGTAGACGTAAGAGATAGGCGAAAATTTACTACACAAAAATAGGAAGATCTCATTAAAGCATACAGTTTGTCACATGGTTTTTTTGTTATGTTTTTTTGTTTTTTTTTTTGTTTTTTTTTGTTTGTTTGTAGAGTTAACGATTTAAGTTATTTCGAGTTATTGATTTCACTTTTAAGGTACTTAAACTTTTCTCATACGGTAGAAATCTTTCTTATAGCCTCTCTCATTGTTTACTCTTAGCAAGCAAAGGGAACCGAATGTCAATTGCTCACTTAGGAATTGGCTTTTAAAAGATCTGATTATCGCTTTAGCCTAGTGCATTCCTTGTTTCCCTTCTGCTTACATAGAAACAAGTAATAAGACCAATTTTGGCAATATTTATCTTGATTAGCATAACATAGATAAAAAAATATTTGTTATGGAAAGTTTGTTTGCGGAACAGCTAGAGAAAGCCCTGTGAATGAAACACATCAGATGTTTTTAAAAGCAATTCGATTTAGCTGCAGAAAATATGCGGGACTTTTGAAACGCACTGTGTGTGTGTGGATAAAATAAGAATGCCACTTTAAATTTAATTGGAGGTAATTAAAAAATCCTTGGTTTAAATTGACCTTCAGTAAATATATAAAATGACATGTTTGTATTTGAAATTAAATGAAATTTAAATATGTATAAGAGTACTACTAATTTTTACTTTCTCTATACGCACTATGTACATAGTATATAGAGAAGGTATTGCACTCCACCAAAATATTCGCTACCGAGATTTCACTGGAAATATATGTTTTAGGATCCCCTGTATCCAAAATAAGTATTTTCTGAAAAAGGTCCGTGTGTGTGTCTGTGTGTCCGTTTGTCAGTGTGTCCGTGTGTCTGTGAACACGATAACTCAAAAACGAAAACTCGGTAAAATACCAAACTTAGTACTTAAGTTTAGTATCTTCCAGGGATACGGCACGAAGATTTTGAGAAAAATCCCCCCCCCGTTCCAAACTACCCTTTACATGGAACTTTTTTCGAAAATTTTGAATTTTCTAAAAAATGGCTCTAACGATTTTGATTAAAATATCGTATATTAAAGATATTTACCTGCCAAATAAAATGTATATTTTGAATTTTCTGGGAATAGCCTCTGAAGACTACTTTGTTCTGGGTCAATTTTACGGAATTTTGCATAACTGCTAAACCGTAAGAGATGGACAAAAACTTATCACACAACAAATGCAGAACACTTTATAACACACAATTTATGTTATATACATTTTTTTCGTGGAGTTGATTGCTTTTGAGATATTCCTTGTTTTTGGTTGCAGCTATAAAAAAACATACTTTACTCATACAGGACTTTGTGAACTCGTGTCCATACAAACAAAGGAACTTCAGTCACATAGCAACTAGCTTTTGACTATCACTTTAACCTATGGTATCCCCTTATTTCGCTTCTACTTACAAGGAAGCAAGTAATAAGACTATTTCTGCTATTTTTTTCTGATAAGCGTGAAGTAAATAGAAGTATACGCTTTTTAAGAATAACTTGTTGCAGAGATATAGAGAAAGTCATGTGAATGGTACACATTAGATTTTTCCTATTGTTATATATGCAAAACTTAACAAGCATATTATTCTCTATTTTCACTCGTAGGGGAAACAAATCTGATGTGTAATTCACATGAGTTTCTCGACCTTCTCTGCAGCAAACTATTCTACAAACGAAGAGAATATTCTCAGAAAATTCAAGAATACATTTCATTTACCAGTTGTCAAAGAACATATGACTTTTTAATCAAATCGTTGGACTAGTTTGAGAAAATCAAGGTTTTCGAACAAAGATTGCATACAAAGGATAGTTAGAGGTGCAGGATTTTCTTGTAAATCTTCGTGTCGCTTCCTTGGAAGATGCTGAACTTAAGCAGCTGGATAGTGTGAAATCACCAAATCTCATAAGATATTTGAATAAATTATAAATATATTATAATTAATATAATCAAAATATAATTAAATAAGGTTTTAAATTATTAACCTGAAATCACTCATGTTTGGTTTTTCGCAATACATTATAAATTCTTTGATATTATCTGATTCTGAAAATACACAGATTTAGTGTGTTTTGTTGCATTTAAGTTGTGAAAACAAATTCGTTATGTCGCCCCGCGACCTTTCAAATCGGCGCCTCGCTGAAAATTGTGTTGTTTTGTTTCTTTTCTTTCTTGTTTCTTCTGTGTGCACTGATATTTTACTGATGTATATTTTTACTTTCTCTATGCGCACTATGTGCATAGTGTAATAGAGAAGGTATTGCACTCCACCCAAAATTTGATACCGAGATTTTACCGGAAGTATATGTTTTAGGGTCCCTTATATCCAAAAAAAGCATTTTCACAAAAAGGTCCGTGTGTGTATGTGTGTGTGTCCATGTGTCTGTGAACACGATAACTCAAAAACGATAAGTCGGTAAAATACGAAACTTGGTATTTAAGTTTAGTGTCTTCCAGGGATGCGACACGAGGCTTTTTAGAAAAATCCCCCCAACCCAAACTACCCTTTACATTGAAATTTTTTCTAGAGTTTTGATTTTCACAAAAATGGCTCTAACGATTTTGATTAAAATATCATATATTAAAGATATTTACCTGAAAAACAAAATGTATATCTTGAATTTTCTGGGAATAGCCTCTGGAGACTACTTTATTCTGGACGAATTTTACGGAACTTTGCATAACTGCTAAACCGTAAGACTTAGATAAAAATTTACTCCTCATGTAGACCACGTTAAAACACACAATTTATATTATATATTTTTTTTTCATGGAGTTGATAGTTTTTGAGACATTCATTGTTTTTGGTTTCAGCTATGAAAAACTTACTTTTCTCATATAGGAATTTGTCAATTGCTGTCCATATAAACAAAGGAACTTCAGTCACATAGCAACCAGCTTTTGACTATCACTTTAACCTTTGGTACTCCCTTATTTCGCTTCTACTTACAAGGAAGCAAGGAAGAAGACTATTTCTGCTAATTTTTTCTCGAGTAGCAGGAAGTAAATATAAGCATAAGCTTTTTAACAATAGTTTGTTGCAGAGATGTAGAGAAACTCATGTGAATGGAACACGTCAGATTTTTTGTATAATGTTTTGCTATAAGTATTATGGTTGCATTGCCATTGTTTTCTTTCTTGCTTTGTTTCTCTATACATGTTCACGTTGAAAATTGGTTGAACTGGTGCTCATATTCGAATTTTCCTCGGTGTTTCATCACAGCAAGCGTAATAGTGAAAAAGGCAAGAGTTTTTACGAAAAGAAAGTTTTATGATAGTATATTTACTATAAATCAGGAAACTGAATAAAATTCTAACCTTTCATCTCCCTATGTGTTTGTGGAGAATAAAAGAGAGCTGTCGCAAAAGTGTAGTAATGCAACCTAGAGTGGTTTTGGATCTTCAAATGAGACAGATTTGATAGTATTTTATTCGGCCGTTAGGAGCGCTTATGTAGTTGTTTACAAGGTTTTCGTTGTTTCCATCACTTAATCCATTTTGGCGGTGGCTGCTAACATTAATACAAATATACCGCGAGATGACAAGCTGTCGTCTCTACAGACAGCTAGGGGCCTTGAGGCTATTGTACATTTTTAAGTACATAGAAACATGTGCGATTCTATAGCAATTGTGTGGGGTATAGGTGCGTTTAAGAAGTTCTCTGTGTTTGTTTTAATTTGGAATTTTTTATAATTGTTTTTCGTGTAATTGTTTGTAATATTCACCGGTTTTATCAATGGATGCGAGCGCGCGCTGTTTTAGCTTTAGGTTAGTGTGTGCGTAAATAAACGGATTTTTCGTGTAATTAGCCTTTAGTACTTTCCACTGCTTTCATTAAAGTAAGGGAACGAAATCAGCATACTTTCTATTATGTTAGGTTTGGTTAGTGTGTAAATTGATTATCTTCTGCTTCTTCTTCTTATTATTATTATTATTTTTATTATTTTCCAGTGGTTCCACCAAAGCATCCTAGTGAAGCGAGCATGGTTTCTGTTAGTTCTTGGTTAGCCTCTAAATAAACTAATTAGTGTGGGCGTGTAAATAAACTAATTTTCGTGTAATTTGCTTTAAGTAATTTGAGCTAAGCGTTTTCAACTAAGCATACAATCGAAGCGACTATACGCCTTCTTGCTCTAGATTAGTATGAGTAAATAATTGTGCGGTAGTAATTGGACCAATCCACCACCACGTGGGAAGAGCATTTCAATTCATTTTATGCCCATTTGGTTTGGAAAAGAAGACTCGCAGATTTCGTGAAAACAAAACTAGGTTGATTGAACAGTTGTATGTGCATAAAAATTAAAAAGTGCAGGATGTTGTATACATTTTGAGACGACTTTTGTATATAAGAAAATGTCTTAATTAGAGGATGTGGGTGGTCCATAGCAACTCAAAGTGATCTCATCTATTAAAATACACATGTTTCATGGCTCAGGTTAATATTTTCAACATTTTCAATCAGAACGTTCTGCGGAAGCTTTACCGTATACAATGTAAATACTAATTTAGACTTTGTGTGTAATGTAAATAGTACTTTTGTCCCAAGCAGTAAGCATCAAGAAATTCAGGATGGTAATATCATCATCAATTTAAATGATTACATGGATATAGGTATACTGAATTTGAACGAGAGATTCAATATCTGTATTTGAGAGAGGCTACCAAAAACTCTTTTTGTGTACTATATATAGTGTAGTGGATATTGATGCGGTACTGAATTAACATTCAATGAGGAGGTTATTGGTAGGTTGAAAGTGCATGAATTGGGCGAAAACAGAATCAAATACAGAAAGTGCAAAGCTAATTATCGATCAAGTGCATAAATCGTTTATGCTGACAGAGTTTCAAAGGCTCGTCAAAAGAGTCTAGAATTAAAATGCGCAGACTAGCCAACCAGAACGCAACAGAGGAGGAAACTACTGATGAGCATTCACTCACCTGAAATGTATTAAAATGAATGATGACTGTTTATTTTTAACTTTAGATTTCTTTTTTTCAAAACTACATTTTCTTCCTATGTCTTTCTCTTAGGATTTATAATATATATTTCATAGATAGTGTCATTTATATAAGCCCGCCTTTAACTTCTATGGTCATATTGGGGGTTTTGATTTAAAAACAACTGCTTCGTATTTCCCGCTGGACTCTTAAGGTTTCTTAACCTTTGTTTTTATAGTATTATACGTACTATTAAACTCACGCACATTAACTCCCAAATTCATGTTTCCAGATTCTATGAGAGATAAGGAAATATTCTTTAACTTAAAGAAAAATACTTCGTCCCAGCCGGGAATCAAACCCGATTCCTCTGGATGAGAAGTCTGTGCGCTGAACCACGATAGCAGAGGCAGTCACTGAGATTTTATACTCTTCTGTAAAGCATGTTATTTAATATATTGAAATACAAATTATTATTCTGAATGATTTAATAGATTTTCGAAAATGGCTATAGGTTTCAAAACATCATTGGAATTGAAATTTATTTTCCTCCATAACAAAAATGTTTATTAAATCAAATATTGTTGATACAAATAATTGTATTTCAGTACCAAGAGTTATAATTCTTAATTGTCTGGTAAAAATCCTAGCCTTTAGCTGAAAGATTTTTCTATAAAATTGGCTTTGTTTTAAACATCATTGACAATTTAAGAAAAAACTATACAAAACAAAATAATAAGCTTACAGGCACAAAAAGCTTTTCTTTGCGGTATAATTCCAAATTATTCATATTATTCTGTGAAATATGTTAAAAGTTCATTTTTAATCTCAGTGCTTTAAACTGTACACTACCCAATTCCCTTAAAAATCAAGATTGGTATTTCGTTTTCGAGTTATGCTATTCAAAGCAACATATGGACCGTTTTCTAAAGTAGTTTTTTCTTTCTTTCTTTCTTTCTTTCTTTCTTTCTTTCTTTCTTTCTTGTATGTCTGTGGACAGCATAACTCAAAAAAATAATAAATAAAAGTCCGTTAAATACTAAACTTGATATTTAAGCAGTATCTTCCAAGAATGCCACACGAAGATTTTCAAGTTTTACTAGAAACATTTATCGAAAATTGTTATTTTCTCAAAAATGGCTCTAAGGATTTTTATTAAAACACCATATGTTTAGGATATTTTTGTGACAAACGAAATGCATATCTTGAATTTTCTAGAAATATAATCTGAAGACCTCTTTTTTCTGGATGACTTTTTTGTAACTAGTAAACTGTATAAGATATAGGCAAAAACTTACTGCACATAAGTATGTACCTCCTTAAAACACACAATTTAAGTGATATACAATCTTTGTAGACCATTTCCAAGATATTCTTTGTTGTTAGTTTTAATTTTAAACTACTGAAAGTTTTCTCAAACAGGAAGTTATCTTTTGTTTCATATTTTTATTTTACTCCTAGCCACGCAAAGAGAACCTAATTTCAATTGTTTCACATAGTGATAGGTTTTAAAAGATTGGACTGTCGCGTTAGCCTAGTGTACATTCTGTCAAGAAAGTACCGGGAATTGATCATTTAAAAATCCTGTTTAAAAGGGGATTCGAAATTATTGTTGTAGCTAAGCTGATATACAACTTTCCTCTATACCCAAGCGGAGTTTGATTGTCATCTGTCATCTAGTTTGTTTACAGCACGCCATTTTGTTAGTTCATCTCAAAGGTGATTTGCGATTTTACGATGGATACAAATATTCAACAAAGAGTTCTGTCTCAAATTTTGCATTGCAAATGGTATTTCGTGTGCCGAATCACTGAAAATGTTATGGTGAATCGACTTTATCAAAAACACGTGCATATAAGTGGTACAGTGCATTCAAAAGTGGTCGAGATGAGGTGGAAGATTTAACTCGCTCTGGTCGGCCATCAACGGTTTCAACTGAACTGAACATAGCTAAAGTGAAAAAAATGGTGTCTGAAAATCGTCATTTGGGTCTGAGAGAGATTGCCGCTGAACTTTCTGTGTCTCTCGAATCGATTCGTACCATTTTAAACAATTGTTTGGGCATGACACGCGTTGCAGCTCGCTTAGTTCCGAAAGACTTGAATTTTCTACAAAACCTCAATCGCGTAAGGATTGCTGAAGACATGCTAGAACGAGACAGTTCCGACCCCACATTCATGAAACGCATTGTAACTGGTGATGAGACGTGAGTTTACGAGTTTGACACTCAAACCAGTCAAGAAGCTTCCGAATGGCGCCTTCCAACCGAAACCTAAAAGGGCACGCCAAACTCGATCAAAACTGAAGGTCATGTTTACAGTTTTTTTTCGATTATCATAGGTGTCATGCACTCAGAGTTGCTACCAGAAGGTCAGATGGTAAATAAAGACTATTATCTGAGCGTTATGCGGCATTTGAGAGAACAAATACGGCGAGAAAGGCCAGATTCTGCACCACGATAACGCATCAGCTCGCAAGGTTATTATTGTGAACGAATTTCTGACCAAAAACTCAACACATTTCATTGAACACGCGATCTGCTCCTGCTGATTTCTTTCTCTTTCCAAAACTCAAGTTACCACTTCGAGCCATCCGTTTTCAGTCGATAGAAGACATAAAGGAAAATTCGGGGCGACAATTGACATCGATTCCTAAAAGTGCCTACAACAAATGTTTTGATGATCGGATTATTCGTTGGCGTAAATGTATAATTTCAGAAGGGGCCTACTTTGAAGGCGATAAAATAAAATTGGATGAATAATTCACTTTGTTGTGTTTTATTGGCAAATTCCCGGAATTTTCTTGACACAGTAGTATTCCCTTGTTTTATTTTTGCTAATCTTTATCTCAATTAGTATGATATAGATAAAAGAATATTTTTTTGTAAAAATAGTTTGTTTACAGAACAGGTAGAGTAAGTCGTGGGAATGGTACACATTAGAATTTTTTCCAAGATATCACAAGGAAAACTTTGTGACAGTACTTAAGTAAGGTACGTATTTAAACAACATAAGGAAGAACATTTAAACTAAACCTGACAATTTTAAAAGTATCGTTTTCTCTTTAGTTTAATACAGAAAAAATATCTAATCCTTATAAGGTTGGGGCCCTAATTTATGACTTTGGCAAAGTGTACTTGTTTTGCTCTGCCAACCTCACTCTAATTACAATGTGACACCTGTTTATTTTAAGAGCACAATTGAATTATATTAAAAGAGGCGTGTCAAGTTTCTCACTATTCATTTGACAACCACCTAACACCCAACGCACTTTGCATTACAATGCTCACGATGACGAAAAATATCACTTATTTGACTTCAACCTTTGTGGGTAGGGAACGTAGGTATAAGAGCACCACAGGTGTTCCTTGATAAATTAATGTACATGTATGGGTCGAAATGCATTTTCTCTCGTCATGAACAAAGTTTACGTTTTAAAATGCTTAGACACATACTCGACTATTCTGATTTAACATACAAGGGATGGCTAGAAACTGAGGCTAAAAAGCCTGCAGTGAAACGAGTATATTTTTTTTTCGTACAGCCAATACATTAGGTTATTTTTTCACATCTTCTCCATATCGGTTGAGGCACTTGTCGATTCCTAGGATGAGTTTGAATATTCCCTCCTGATAAAAATCCTTTCCTTGCATGTTCAGCCACGTTGTCGTGAAGTATTACACTTCCTCATTTGAAAAATGCCAAAAAAGGCATTCCACATAAAGCAAAATTTGATACTATAAAACAAGCAGAAGTTAAAGGTATAAAAATTGATAAATTCCCTAGTCGCCGGTCTCCTAGGAGTTCCTTCAAACGAGGAAACAGGTGAAAGTCGCTTGAGGAGATTCGGACTGTAGGGAGGTCCATGTAGTCCCAGCGAAACTGCTTCAATAGTGTGATGTTCTTCTGGACTGTGTGAGATCGCCTGTTTCTTTCCGTGGAGAACCGTTGCAAAAGTTGCAGACTTGCCCCCATGCGCTTCTTCTTGTGTTCGTTGGACAGATTTCGTGCAACCCATAGGGAACAAACTTTCGGTGCTGCATAATATCGTGAATAATGTGATGAATGCTTCCAAAAGAAATTTCCAGTTCTACCGCTATATGTCGTAACGTGATATTCCTGTTGTCCTGAATCAACTCCACCACGCGAGTTGTATTCAAATCTGTGGATGGGGCCTCTGCAATCTTCGTCGGTGACGTTTTCTATACCGGCCCTTAACTTTGGATACCATTCAGCGAAATGCTGGCGAGGCATTACAGTCTCTCCATAAACCTCTACCAGCTGTCAGTGAATGCCAGCCACGGTTACATGTTTCGCCCACAGAAATCGAATAACTGAACGGATTTCTTCGCGAGACCAATTTTCCAAACGAGTGGTCATTTGCGTTTATCTTGCAGTAGCGCTGTAGGTGGCAGTTGCCTGAAACTCTACACAGTTGTCAACCGCATGTATTAGAATTACTACACATTACTAAGTTCGCTGTGAAAGACGAAACACTAAGAATATGGGCCTTGTAACCTTAGTTTCTGATCATTCCTAGTATTTAGTGGTAACATTGTATGTAGTTAACACAGGGTGCCCCGCTTAAAGCGCAACAAATCTGTTAAATTTACATTATTTTATCGCCTCATTGCCTGTATTACTTTTTCTAAACGTGCGTTTAACATACAAAGCAGGTAGAGAGTGTATTACATTCCACCAAAAAATCAGTTCCGAGATTTCTCCGGAAATACATCCTTTAGGGACACCTGAATAAAAAAAATCGCATGTGTTCTATTCACGTATCTTTCTCTAGCTGTTCTAAATACAAACTATTCTAAAAATATTATTCTTTTAATATTAATCGAGATCAAAACATTAGCAGAATTGATTTTATTACTTGCTTCATTGTAAGTAGTAGGGAAATAAGGGAATGCATTATGCTAAAGCGATAGTGAAATCCTTTAAAAGCTGGTCGCTATGTGAAACAATCGAAGTTTGGTTCACCTTGGATGGTCCCGTTTGAGAAAAGTAAGGTAGTTTAACAACAAAGAATATCTCAAGGCCAACTCTACAAGAAAAACACTTATGACATAAATTATGTGTTTTAACGATATCTATATTTTTTCTGTATTAAGTTTTTGTCTATCTCTTACCGTTTAACCATTATGCAAAATTCTGCACAACTTGTCTAGTAACTATTCCGAAAAGACCCAAAATATACATTTTGTTTGAGATATGAACATTTTTAATATAGGTACGGCATTTTAATTAAAATCACTAGAACTAATTTTGATAAAAACAAAATTTAAAACAAATACATGTAAAGGGTAGTTTGTGGTGGGGGATTATTTTTTAAATCTTCTTGTTTCGTCCCTGGAAGATACTGAATATAAATACAAAATTTGGTTTTTAATGGTCTTTTCGTTTTTGAGCTACGCCGTCCATAGACACACACGGGCTTTTTTCTAAAAATATTTTTTTTCGGAATCAGAGGACCTCAAAACACATATTGGCGGTAAAATATCGACATCGAATATTTGGGTAGAATACAATACCTTCTCTAGCTTCTGTGTACATTGTATGTACATACGTGCTAGAGAAATTAAAAATAAAAACATTTAAAATCCGCGAGTGTGTGTCTGGCTTTCTATTTATGAAAATATAAGTATTTTAAAATTGAAAGCAATAACAAGGAATATCTCGTAAACGGTTAGCTCTACAATAAAAAATGAAAATGACAAAATTTTTGTGTTTTGACGAGATGTATATTTATTGGGTAGTAAGTTTTTTGTTTATCTCTTACGGTTTACCATTTATGTAAAAGTCATCCAGAATGAGGAGAACTTTAGAGATATTTCCAGGAATTTCAAGATACGTATTTTATTGTGATATAAAAAATGTAAGCAAAATCCTTAGAGCCATCAACATTTTCGAAAAATTTTCTATGTAAAGGGTAGTTTGGGAATATTCTTTAAAATCGTCCTGGCTCATCCTTGGGAGATGCTAAACTTAAATACCAAGTTTGGTACGATATTTAACGGACTTTTAGTTTTTGAGTTATACTGTCCACAGAAATGCACACACTGACTTATTTCTAAATATGTTTTTGTTTTATTCAGAGACCTCAGAACATGTATTTCCAGTAAGAGTTTCTTTTTATTTATGGACGCTCTTTAACTGCTGTGGTTCTCAGTGTCCCATTCTATACTGGGCGTGAAAGATTGCTTAATTTTGCTAAGAGGGCTCTTTATCAGGCTTGAGGTTCTTTTACGTGCCGTAAATATACCGCACGGGACCAACAGCTTCACTTCCCTTCCGAAGGAAGTCATGCTAAGGAGTTTTACGCCCAAAAAAGTCATCGTCCTCCGCTGGGTTTGAACCTGCGATCTTGGGTATATAGGAAGTTAGCTGGGTAGAATACAATACCTTCTCGATCTATTATGTACGTTGTACGTATGCGCTAGAGAAAGAAAACTCGCTCTTGGTCGATTGATACGTAAACTAACCCAACTGTAAAGGTGTTCTTTTACTCGCCGACTATAAGCTAATTAGTTCTTCAGCAATGAATTTTGAGTCATTTTTGCATCCTACGCTATTCAGAGATGAATAAAAGAGCACTTAGCAGCGCTGCACGATAATGCACTGATTAATGCTGATTAAGTGGGGCATGCACCTGACCTCAATCCCTTCCAATCGATTATCTCTGATACGATTGTTGTGCATGCGATATTGTGGTACACCTGTATAGGCTCGTGGATGAGGGTATTACCCACTTGGTTCAACAGATAACCCTTGACCTTTCATCCCATAAAGGCGCATTATATCCGAGTTTGATAGCTACGAAGAAAATTATCAGCCTGTAGAGCAGAGAGATACATTTCGATGCTCATTTATGCCTAGAGGTATGTCTCTATGTAGGGTGTGGTATACTAAATAAAAAAAAAACTGGTCTGCTTTCCCATTAATAGAGTAATTAAAGTCATTGTATATCTTCTGTGCTCTTGTGGACAGCATAACTCAAAAGCGAATAAATACCAAACTTGATATTTAAGTTTAGTGTCTTCCAAGGATCGACCCAAAAAGTTCATAAAAATATCCCCACCCTAAACTATCCTTTACATGGAAATATTCTTCAAAATTTTACATTTTTCCAAAAATGGCTCTAGCGATTTTGATTAAAGACTATGTTTCATATATTTTTTGAAAAACAAACTTTATACCTTGAATTTTCTAGGAATAGCGTCTGAAGACCTCTTCAATCTGGATGAATTTTATGTAATCGGTAAGCCATAAGCGATAGACAAAAAACTTACCTCACAAAAATTGTAGATCATTCTTGAAGTTTACCATTTCCGAGATATTCCATGTTGTTGGTTTAAATTTTAAAATACTACTAATACAACTTTTCTCAAATGAGAATTTATCAAATCCTGGCTATGCAAAGAAATAATTTCAGATGCATAACACTTTAGCCTAGTGAATTCTCTTATTTCCCTTCTGCTTACATTGATAAGTCCGTTTCTGTTAATATTTATCTCGATTAGCATGAGTAGGTAGAAAAATAAGCTTTTTAATAATAATAATTTGTTAAAGAAGTTTAGAGAAAGTTATGTGATTGGAACACATCAGATCTTTAGTGTTTAGTACCTAATTAAAATTATATGTTTTATAGACCATGTTGGTCAAAATAGTTAAATAATTATGAAAAGCGGTTGAGTAGCATATGAGATTATCCTCAATAAACACATACCTACATATTCACGGTGGGAAGTGGATAAATGCAAATAATAAGATATTTAGTTGAGAATAATGCCTTATTACATAAGAGCATCTCATTTTCTCCGCTTACCAATAGCATCGTCATAAATGAAGCACAATGTGTTTTGAACGCCTTGCGCTATGTCTCTACTGTGTTTACATAAACATGCAACGCCAGCTCCTGTGTTAAGTACAGTTCGCACACCGCCAACCTGCATTCACGTGAGTCACAGTGAGAGAACGAGAGACCAATTCAGACGCAAATTTTTCTTTACACAATGAATGACTTTATAAATGCTGAATTAGCAGATATTCATTTAATTTACGCCGCAACTAGGTAATTGCCAACGCTGCTAGAAACTTTATCATCGACGATTTCTGAATTGTCACCTTCCTAAAAGACGGATGTTAATTACAGTGTATCAAAGGCTCTAGGACGCGGGTTCTCTTAATTCCCAATTTGAAGTTTTTTTTAAAGGTTGAGGTTAATTCCTGCTCTTTGTAAGCAATGAGGGTGATTTAGCAGTTTAAAACACGGAAGTATAAATCTCGCACGCTGGTTTGAGATATGTATTTGTTCAATGAAAACAAATTTAAATAAAGCGTAATGATATTGTGTTCAATATTTTTTAAGTTGAACCCTGGATACACTGTGAACCCCATTAAGACAATATTTTATGCAAGCAAAAATGTATATTTACGTAGTTAAAGTTTCTGTACGATCGATATTCCTCCCTCTCATCACAGCACCTATAGTAGGCCAGGGCGGAGGGCAGAGAACAAAGGAAAGTCAACCGTGTGACATGTAAATAACCGTAGTATGAAAAATGGAATAAAAAGATTGAAAACATTTACTCATGAACATAATTTTATAAAATAGCGAAAAACTGCAAATACTGGATCATCGCATCGTCCTCAACGGTGATACAAATATCTACACTTATTCACCTCCCATCGTGTATGTAATGTACATTTTCTCCCTTTATGTATTTGTGTAGGCTAATATTTTAAAAAAAGTTGATTTTTTTCTCTGAAAATGATTGAAAAGTACTGCGTTTTATGATGCCTTTCACTTTCTTTGTGTCCCTCCCCAATTTACGCCCTGTACAGTACAACTGCTAAAGAACGTACTCAGCGCTTCCACTTTGAAGCTACATCACAAGATTGTTGCTTACGATCGATGGTGTACCTCGGATTAGTGCACAATCCATCATCACACCTAACGATTACTCGTCTTAACGACCCTTGTCTAAAAACAGAGTAATTACAAGGCACAGTTACTTCTTATCGCCGAGTTCAGTCTACAGTGTTCCCACTCACGAAACAGACACAGCTGTTATGTGGGTAGCCTAGCATCCAGGCTTCCACAGAACGGGTCAAAGAAAACCTTATGTTCCATACATTTCTCTATCTATTCTGTAAACATACTATTCTTACAAAAGATTGTTTACTCTGAACCTAATAATAATCAAGGTAAGTATCACCAGAAATTAACTAATTACTCAGTTCTTATAAGTAGATGAGAAATAAGGGAATAAGCGATAATAAAATATTATAAAAGCTGTCGCTATGCGATTGCCATTTAATTTTGGTTCTTTTTCCATGGCCAGGAATTAAAAGCAAACATATATACATATGAAACGTATGAGGACTACCCGTTTGAGAAAAGTATAAGTATATTAAAATTGAAACTAATAACACGGAATATCTTTGAAATGATCATCTTTTCAAAAAGTCTGATGTTTTCCTTTCCTAAACGTTCTCTAGCTATTCCACAAATGTTCCTTGTAAAATATAATTTTTTTATCTTCGTCATGCTAATCAAGATAAACATTAGCAGAAATGGTCTTACAACCTGCTTCCTTGTAAGTAGAAAGGAAATAACAAAATATACTAGGCTAAAACTATAGTCAAAATTTTCAAAAGCTATCGCTATATTAAATAACTGAAATACGCTTTTCTTTTGCATTCCCGGGAGTTGATTTCCCGTTTGAGAAAAGTTTAAATAGCTAGTTTAAAGTTGAAACCAATAAAAACAAATATTTCGGAAACGCTTAACTTTACTAAAACATGTTATTGACATAAATTATATTCTTGTATGTAGTAAGTAGAGAAAGCAAAAACTGAAATGCAATGTTCAATTATATCATGAAGTTATTGTAAGAAAAGTTCCAAAAGAAGTGTTTTCCTTGTTGAATGAATATATATAAAATTGGATGTGTACCATTCACATGAATTTCTCTACATCTCTGCAACAAATTATTCTTAAAAAGCTTATACTTCTATTTACTTCATGCTAATCAGAAAAAATTAGCAGAAATAGTCTTATTGCTTGCTTCCTTGTAAGTAGAACCGAAATAAGGGAGTACCATAGGTTAAAGTGATAGCCATAAGCTGGTTGCTATGTCACTAAAATTCCTTTGTTTGTATGCACAGCAGTTGACAAATTCCTGTATGAGAAAAGTATGTTTTTCTAAGCAGAAACCAAAAACAAGTAATGTCACAAAAATGACGAACTCCACGAAAAAAGTATATATAATAAATTGTGTGTTTTAACGTGCTCTACATTTTTCGTGGAGTAAGTTTTTGTCCATCTCTTACGGTTTAGCAGTTATTCAAAATTCCGTAAAATTCATCCAGAATAAAGTACTCTTCAGAGGCTATTCACAGAAAATTCAAAATATACATTTTATTTGTCAGGTAAATATCTTTAATATACGATATTTTAATCAAAATCTTTAGAGCCATTTTTGAGAAAATCAACATTTTCGAAAAGAAATCCGTGTAAAGGGTAGTTGGGGGTGGGGGGATTTTTCTCAAAATCTTCGTGTCGCATCCCTGGAAGATAACTTAAATACCAAGTTTGCTATATTTTGGACTTTTCGTTTTCGAGTTATCGTGTTCACAGACGCACGGACACACGGACCTTTTTCTGAAAATGCTTTTTGTAGATAAAGGGGACCCTAAATGTATCTTTCCGGTGAAATCTCGGTATCGAATTTTTGGGTGGAGTGCAATATCTTCTCTATACACTATGTACATAGTGCATATAGAGAAAGTAAAAATGTTTAAAATGCCAGAGTACTTCATATCCTTTCAGACGGCTGTGCAGGCTAAATCAGAAACCTTACAGTAGTGCATTGTTTACGGTCATTGACTTCGTTGAATAAATTTGTCAAAATACGTCCTTAGTTTCCAACCAGAGATCACTTTTCCCACCACCGACCAAGAGTTGGTGTGATGAAAAGAAAGTGTCGTGAGGTAGAATTTAAATTCTAAAAGCATAATGAACAAGTAGCTAGTGCCAGTTCACTTGTAAATTTATTTCAACCTTGCACACTTCTAATTTTTCCACAGACTGCAAAAAGTGACGTCTTAAGTTCTATAAAAAAGGTTTGTACAGAATTGTGTGGAAAAAGTTCCAAGAGAAAGCAAGGTGTTATTTGAAATCTCCCAGCTATTATATGTTTGAATATGACAGATATGGGACTTCACAGTAAATACATAAATACATTCAGGCTGGCCTTAGCAGAAAGTCATCATAACAGTGATGAACATCAATGCAAAGAATATACAAGACTACTGCATTCTCCTGGAGTGTGCTGCTGATGAACACGTGATATTCTACATGAACTTTTTACTTTCACTAGCACGTATGTACATAGTGGATAAGGAAGGTATCGCATTCCACCCAAAAATTTCGATACCGAGATTTCACCAGAAATACACGTTTTAGGATCCCATGTATCCAAAAAAAATGCATTGTAAGAAAATGGTCCGTATATGTGCGTGTATGAGTATGTGTGTCTGTGTGTGTGCGTGTGCCTGTGAACACGATAACTTAAAAATGAAAAGTCAGTAAAATATCAACATTTGTATTTAAGTTTAGTATCTCTCAACGATGCGACACCCCAAACTACCCTTTACATGGAAACAATTTCGAACATTTTGACTATCTCAAAATGGCTCTGACGATTTTTATTAAAATACTGTATATTACAACTATTTATACGACAAATAACAGTATCTGAAGATCTCTTTATTCTGGATAAATAAAGAGATCTTGAATACTGAAGTTTGCATAACTTGTAAACCGTAAGAAATAGACAAAAACTTACTGTACACAAATATATAGATCTCGTTAAAACAATTTATGTCATATATATTTTTTTTCGTGGAGTTGACCATTTCTGAGATACTCCTTGATACTTTTTTTAAAATTCTTTTAACTTTTTATGTATGGGAGGTTGTCAATTCCTGGCCATGCAAAGGAACGGATTTCAACCACATAGCAATCAGCTTATATTTAACGATCGCTTTAGCCTTGTGTATTCTCTTATTTCCTTTCTACGAACAAGCAAGCACATAATAAGCATTTCTGATAATGTTTATCTCGATTAGCAAGAGTAGATGGACGAATTAATACATTTTTATCATTAATTTATCGCAGAGATGTAGAGGAAGTCGTGTAAATAGAACATATCAGATTTGCTTTTTAAGTTCCAACTTAGTCAATTACAACCTAACTGAATATTTGTGATATAATGTTTAAAAACTGATCATCTACAAATTACAAGCCCTACTATGGAGAATTTTTACTTTCTCTACACGTATTATGTACATAATGTGTATTGTGTTGTACCCAAAAATTCAATATCGATATTTCACCGGAAACACACTTTTAGGGTCCCATGTATTCAAAAAAGCATTTTAAAAAAATAGGTGTGTGTGTGTCCGTGTGTCTATGAACACGATTATCCAAAATCAAAATCTGGTAAAATACCAAACTTGGTATTTAAGTGTAGCAGCTTCCAAGGATGCGACACCAAGATTTTTGTAACATTTCTCCCTCCCCAAACTACCATTTACATGGAAACATTTTCGAAAATTCTGATTTTCTCAGAAATGCCTCAAACGATTAATTAAATATATTAAATATATTTAAATGAGAAATAAAATGTATAGTTTGAATTTTTTGGGAGTAGCATCTGCACAGCTCTTCATTCAGGATGAATTTAGGTCATTTTTGCATAACTGTAAACTGCAACCTATAGGCTTATTGGACAAAAAAAAATGTATATCTTTTTAAAACACAAATATATGTCACATACACTTTTTTCGTGGAATTGACAATTTCTGAGATATTTCTTGTTTTTATTTCAGTTTTAAAATACTTAAAACCTTTTCTCAAAAGGGAACTCTTAGTCATGCAAAGAAATGGATTTCAATCACATGGCAACCCGCTTTTAAAAGATTATGCTTTAGCTAGTGTGCTCTGTTATTTCTCTTCTACTTACAAGGAAGCAAGTAATAAGATAATCTCTGTTAACGTTTATCTCGATTAGCATGCAATGGATAGAAGAATAAGCTTTTAAACAATAATTTGTTACAGAGATGCAGAGAAAGTCATGTGAATGGAACACATTATTTTTTAAATTATGTATATAATGGTTGAGTTGGTACTTGTTTATTTAACATAACAAAAAGTTATACTTATTTAATTTATTATGTAGCTTATGTGTGTAAGGAAGGACTGTATGCTGGAAATATTCGAAGAGAGCTTGACGTCCTTATATTTATAGTATCCATAGCTGGAATGACGATGGCCAGGTTGCTGGATCAATTTCCACCTCTCATTGTATAAAATTTGACTTTGATTGTGCAGCATACAATCAGCGGGATTGTACAATGTGTGTAACCACGCAATGTACACATTAACAACCATACAAGGGAATTGTGCAATGGAGGGCTCAGCTGCGGTATATTCAGATGTAAAATGTCACTTGGTGAAGGATTCCAACCCCAGGTATCCAAGTGCGACATTTCCCCAAAACCCAAGTCAATATTACTGCTTTATCAGGACATTCCAGCAATCAATGAGAAAGTGAATCTGCTGCATTGCAAATTGGGCAGTTGTCGAGATGTCGATATAGTTTGTCTATCGCAGGAAGCATTTCATTAACCCTTTCATAGGCTACCGCTATGAATCTGCGGAACGCCAAAACAATGCGTTTCCAGGACAGCTGTGAGTATTCGACATGAGGGGTAACAATAACAGATCGACGAAGAAAAACATAAATATTCTTCACAGAGGCAGCTTACGTAGTGCGACTGGCCATCCATTTAAAACCGAACGTCGCGAGTTCGACTCCCAGCGACTGCCTGTAGTAAAGGATGGGGAGGGCCCCGTAAAATAATAATGTGATGACACGCTTGAATGTTGATAGGTTATTTTTGACTGGAGTTGCATGGATTTTTCTCTTTGCTATTAAAAACACTAAAGTTTTATTGCAAAAATATTAATAATTTTACAATATAAAACGGCTATAACCAGCTTAACCTTATTGCTAAAGATTAGTGAAATTAGAAAAAAGTCCACTAAAATATTAAAAGCCTTGATTAATCATCTTTGTTGTATATGTCCAACACCATGCAATTAAGGGTTAATGACCATGTAAGGGGATTGAGTAATGGGAGGCTCAACCGCGTTTATTCAGATGAAAAATGTTGTCCATATCATTGCTTTATCGGGACATTCCAGCAATTGATGTGGAAGTGGATCTGCTGCATTGCAAATTGGGCAGTTGTCGGAGATGGCCATCCGGTGACCATATGTTTGCCTGTCGTAGGAAGAATTTCGCTAACCACTTCATCGGCTACCTCTCTGAATCTCGGAAGGCCAAAACAACGCGTTTCCAGGAAAGCTGCGGGTATTTCAATTCGAATTGAGGAGTAACAGTAAAAGATTGACGAAGAAACGCATAAGTATTCTTCACAGAGCCAAAATCACCACTGTCAACTTATGTATTGTAATACGTAATAGATTGGCCATCCATTCAAAGCCGAACGTTGCGAGTTCGAGTTCCCAGCGATTGCAGTCAAATGTGCCTGTGGTAAAGGACGGGGAGGGCTCAAGTAAAATAACCGTGTGATGGCACGCTTGGATGCTGACGAGGCTACATTTGAATGCAGCTGCATAGATTTTTCTCTTTGATATTAAAAAGGTCACCACAGTTTTATTGCAAAAATATTAATAATAATACAATAAAAACAGATATAACTAGTCTAATTTTATTACTGAAGGTTTGTGTAATACGAAATTAGAAAAACGTCCATTAAAATATTAAAAGCATTGATTAATTATCTTTGTTGTCATGTGCAACACCATACAAGGGAATTGTGCAATGGAGGACTCAGCCGCGTTTATTCAGATGTAAGATGTCGGTTGGCGAAGGATTCCAACCGCCAGGTATCCAAGTGCGACATTTTCTCAAAACCCAAGTCCATATTATTGCTTTACCGGGACATTCCAGCAATCAATGTGAAATTGAATCTGCTGCATTGCAAATGGGGCAGTTATCGGAGATGGCCATCCGGTGACGATATAGTTTGCCTGTCGTAGGAAGAATTTCATTAACCACTTCATCTCTTCTCTGAATCTCGGAAGGCCAAAATAACGCGTTTCCAGGAGAGCTGCGGGTATTTCAATTCGAATTGAGGGGTAACAGTAACAGATCGACGAAGAAATGCATAAGTATTCTTCACAGAGCCAAAATCACCACTGTCAACTTGTGTATTGCCATACATAATGGATTGGCCATCCATGCAAAGCCTTGCACATAGAACGAAAATAAGGGAATACACTAGGCTAAAACGAAGCTGGTTGTCAAGTGGTTGAAATCCGTTTCTTCAGGACCAGGAGTTTACAACTTTCCGTGTGAGATAAGTTTAAGTATTTTCAATCTGAAACAAATAACAAGGAATATCTCACTAATCGCCAATTCCGCGAAAAACAAACAAACTACATGACATAAGTTGTGTGCTCTAACGTGATCTATATTTTTTTGTGTAGTAAGATTCTGCCTATCTCTTACGGTTTACCAATTACGCAAAATTCAGCAAAATTCGTTCAAGATAAAGAGGTATTTAGAGGCTATTCACTGAAAATTAAATATATACATTTTATTTACCATATAAATATCTTTAATACACAGTATTTTAACCAAAATCGTTAGAGCCATTTTTGAGAAAATAAAAATTTTCGACATTTTTTCCATGTAAAGGGTAGTTTAGGGGGGGGATTTTTCTCAAAATCTTCCAGTCGCATCCCTGGAAGATACTAAACATAAATACAAAGTTTAGTATTTTACCGACTTTTCGTTTTTCAGTTATCGTGTTCACAGACACACGGACAAACACATGGACCTTTTTCTAAAAATGCTTCTTTTTTGGTTACAGGGAACCCTAAAATGTATATTTCCGGTGAAATCTCGGTATCAAATTTTTGGATGGAATGCAATACCTTCTCTATACACTATGTACATAGTACGTGTAGAGAAAGTAAAAAGTTGTTCGCCCGAACGTTGCTGCGTTACTCATTGTTACCAACAAGACTTTCAACTTCGAAGCTGTGTTTGTGGCTGTGTAAGCGCAATTCGAAGCACCTTTAGCGCTCAGTTGTGATCATCGATAGATGAGATCTGGAGTCATCATTATACTCTGGAAACCAAACAATAATTAAAATAATGGGTTGCTTCTGATAAGTCTCCCCTCCCCACATTAAGGAAAAGACGGCCATATCGGCCGGAGAAGTGATGTCGGCAATTTTCTAGAACGTGAAGAGTTGCATGCTTATTGACTTCTTAGAAAAGAAAAAACTTGCTGAACAATACTACAGTGACTTACTGGTCAGATTCCATAAGAAGTTGAAGGAGACACTACCCTATTTAGCGGAGAAGAACGTGCTGTTTCACCACAACGCATTAGCATATTCATCCAGAGCTATCGCTGTAAAGCTGCATGAACTGCATTATTAATTGCTACTGTACCCCTCATATTCGTCCGACCTGGCTCCCTGTGATTTCTGCTTATTACCAAAAATGTAGTTGCGTATTTTGCAGAGCTTGAGAAGTTTTCTTTTTGGATGGATTAAAAATTGCAGAAACGTTTGCAGAAGTATATATTACTAAAAGGGTGTATTTTGAAAACTATTTAAGTTGTGTTTGAAAAAATGGCGTCCTCATTCTGACACTTTATTTAATGAACCGCCTTTGTGTGTGTGTTGAATAAATTATCGACATGTTTCAAAATTGTTTGAAGTAGATGCTAAACTAAAAATATTTAAGTTGCAGAATATCTTACAAAATGATTTCAGACTCATGTTTTCATTATAGTCCTTCTGAAAATAATGCAAGTATGTTCTGTTCAAGCAAAATGTAATAAATTCTATGACTTTCCACTTTGTAGGGATTCTTTGGCCAAGAACCACCGCGCCAAATGAATACGCCAGAGAACCAAGTGTCAACAATCCGTTCACGAGAAGGATACTCGGAGTCTCAGCCTAGCCTTGCAAACTCAGAATCAGCAACACTTCCAAATATTGCTATCACAGACGGAAATACTCACGTCATGGTATCAAATTACTGTACATGAGAGGCAAAGCCGAGAATGGTAACTCGAAGATGCTCAATCCTTCAAACTGCGCTCGAAGTGGGCAGCAAAGACCTCCTACCTCAATCAGAGATTCGCAGCCAAGCTTTCCAAACTCAGTCAGAGGTGCCCAAGGAAATCAACCAAACTCAGCATTCAAGGCAATTTATTACATCCCATTCGACGAAGCCCATGTCATTTTTCTCACCTCAGTATTATGACATCGCCCTATAAGATTTTCTTCTTGAATATAAGAGATTCAACAAAAAAAAAAGTCCCATCTCAGTATCAGAGCCGTCATAAAGATGTCTCACCCGAATGCGAGAGATTCAGCAAAAAAATCCCATCTTACCGAGACGTCCCATCTGAACGTGAGGGATTCATCAGAAACCCATTTCAGTGCCAGAGCCAACAAAGAGACATTCTGTCTGAACGCGAGAGATTCAACAAAAACGTCCCATCTCAGTACCAGAGCCACCATCGAAAGGTCCCATCGGAATGCGAAAGATTCAACAAAAAAATGTCCCATCTCCACACAATCTTCTCAAATCAAATATGAGGACTTCAACTGAGTCCATTTACATGGACGAGAGTCTCAATGAGCTTCAAACCAATCTTCTCAAATCAGCTCGAGAGCCTCAACTGAGTTTTTACATCAGTACGAGTGTCAATGAGCTTAAAACAAATCTTCTCAAATCAGTTCGAGGGTCTCAACTGAGTGTGTTTTCATCAGTACGAGAGTCTCAATGAGCTTCAATCCAATCTTCTCAAATCAATTCGAGGGCCTCGACCAAAGCTGCCCAAGATCAAATAAACCTTCCTGCATGAGATTAAGAAGCTCAGCCGTGTTCTTCAGGCTAGGAAGGAAGCAGAGTTTGCATAACTCAGCCTAATTTTTTATTTTTTTATTTAGGATTAAACATTTTCTTTTATAGGTTTAGTTAAGTAAATAAAGATATTAAGGAAATGTAACCTTATATTTTCTTTTGTTTGTTTTAAATCTAAATGACGCGAAACAAAGCAATATAAAATCACCTTCATTAAGGCTTAATCACAAAGCTATTGCTAAACGCAACCCTCTAATTTTCCTTTCATTTCTCGCTTCCACGTAGATGCATAATAGAAGTTTACCACAATTCTAAATGTGTGTGAGTGTGTGCGTCTGTGTATGTATAAGTATGAAGTCGGAGGGGATTCGTACTGCAGCCATTGTCTTATTGTACGTCAGACCTCAGGAGGATAGGATGAGATGAGAGTAATTTCAAAGGGCGGTGGAGGAAGAGCCACCATGGAGGATCCCTAACATATTCCAAGCAGTTCTTCATTTCCTTCTCCCCCACCCCAAACTTCCTGTCTCTACAGACTACTGCCAACGCCATTCCGCAGCTGAAAGCTGTATTTCCAGAAGACAGTCACCACCACCACCACCACCACCACCACCACCACCACCACCACGAAAGAGCGCCACCACCACAGTCCTCACTTACAACCCTGAAAGAAGCGGGTTGGATTAGACGGAAATGAAATGAAATGAAATGAAAGGACAAGAGTTTTACAGGAATGAAGAAACCTCCCCAACATTTGCCTAGTGACCCGGGAAACCCCTGAAAAAACTCAGAGGTCAGTCGCGGGAATCGATCCCACGACCTCCCGAATTGATGCACCTGGCTCAGTAATTCTAAATGTATCACCAAAGCAGAGAAGCTGATACTTGGTGTGCTATGCCTTAATTTACGTAGTTTTATTGCATGATATATAAACCACAAGTCCTGAATAAGTAATTCAAAATTAACCTCACTCCTATACACTTTGAATGGACCATTCATTTTTAGTGCACTGTTACTTCAAACGTTGTACAATTTGCAGACATTACTATCACCTCGCACTCACTAGAAGTCGCTCAATTCATTCTCTTCATTCCCCCAAATTCCTTTCTCTTCATTTCATCCCAACTGGTCTCTTTCAGCGTTGTAAGTCGACGAAGACTGCGGCTGAAGCGCCATTTCGTTAAGGTGACTGCGCTCTGAAAATACAGCTCTTGGCGGCGGGATGGCGCTAGTATTTGTTTGCGGACTCAGTGGTTTAGTCGGGCCTGAGTGGCGGGCTCCTGGCGCGTTGAGATGCAGGACTGATTGAGAACTGTTAGGAACCCCCCACGACGGCTCTCTTTCTGTAGAGTATCTCCAAAACTAAGCGTTGCATCATTACTAGACACTTGCGTTAATTGCCTATAAAATTCAATTGACCGAACCTTTTGTGAGTAAAAAAAAAAAAAAAATGGATCTTTGGTAGTAGAAAGTTTTAACATCGTTATCTGGTACCTCGTGACAATAAATATCTTGATATTACGTTGAGAAATAGAGTAAGGTGTGTGTATGTGTGTGGTGTTTGTGTACGTTACGAAGTGTATTACATACTGCAGCGATGGGCTTTATTATACGTCAGACCCCTGGAGGAAGGATGAGATAAGTGTAATTTCAGAGGGCGGCCGACATCCGGACAAAAAGAGAGCCGTCGTGGGGGGTTCCTAACAGTTCACAATCAGTCTTGCATCTCAACGCGCCAGGAGCCCGCCACTCAAACCCGATTCAATCACTACGTCCGCAAACAAATACTAGCGCCATCCCGCCGCCGAGAGCTGTATTTCCAGAGCGCAGTCACCTCCACGAAATGGCGCTTCAGCCGCAGTCCTCGTCGACACTTACAACGTTGAAAGAGACCAGTTGGGATGAAATGAAGAGAAAGGAAGTTAGGGGAATGAAGAATCCTCTCCAGCACTCGCCTACTGACTCCGGAAAAACCCTCGAATAACCCACGGGTCAGAGAGGTCGACCACGGGGAACCGATCCCACGATCTCCCGAATTCTGCCGGTCCCCATGATTGCGCTCGCTAAAGTGCCTAAATTTGGTGCTTCGCGGCGCAGGGGATTGCGAGCTGTGAGTTTATTCTTGGCATGGGTGTTTATGTTTCGTGTAAATGTGGGTATGTGTAAGTTAAAAAAAGGGGGCAAACATGTGTAAGGAAAAAAAAAAACAGAAACGAAGGAAAAAACAGTAAGAACGAAAATAAAAAAGGAAGAAAAGTGGGAAGAAAAACTGCCAGTCCCAAACGAAACACCTGATCCATCTGGTTCAGTAATAGAGTAAGGTACTGTAACTTTATAAAATAAGTTTTGTGTGGTATCTTTCGTTATCATTTAGTTATACAAAATGGTTTGTTAGAGGTTAGCGTATATTAATATCGGGGGACATCTCGGCAACTGCGATTTATTGCGGACTACCGTCCCTCCCCTCGGAGGAAGGGATGAGAGGAGGCGAAACCATAGGCCAGCACACAGGAAACGACGGAGCTAAGCACAGAGACGCACTGAAATCTCTAACATTCACTAGATAGCAGCCCTGGCGCACCACGAAGGCTATACAGGCGCCGGGAGGCCGGAAGGAGACCCCTACAACGACACCTAGCCTCAAGCCACAACCACGCCGACCTGAAAGATGAAGAACGGAAATGAAATGAAGGAATAAAGTGAAAGGAACCCAGCATTCATCTAAGCAGCCCCAGATAAACCCCGAAAAACCCCACAGAGTGCGCGGTCAACGGAGATCGAACCCGGACCTCCAGAATGCCAGTGTCAGACGAAACGCCTGAGCCACCTGTCTAAGTAAATGGTTTGTTATTCTCTATATGCCCCTCATATTATTGACGGAACGTACGCCTTTATGTGCTGTGTGCACCAACTTTTTACACACGGCAGAAGTGATCACTTTGGCAACAAGTGGCCAGTGCCCGTTGTATGATGTTAATAGCAGAGGGGGCAAGTAAATGCCAGACGCGTTTTGTTTATTTTAGTCATTACGTTTAATTGAGCTCTGTAGTATCCCGAGAGCACGGAAACTGCTCCCAACCACTCACCTCTATACACAAGAGAAAAACCGGTCTAATCCGCAGAGAACACTGTGTCAGCTCCCAAGACAATTTGTTCATTACACAGGAAAAAGCAATTTCGCACAGTGCTACTAAACCAACGGCTCTCAATGTTAACTACAACTGTAACCACAGTAATAATAACAAAAGATTGTGATGTGCTCCATTCACATGACCTTCACTATCTGTTCTACAAACATACTTTATTCGTTTTACTTTCTCTACATGTATCATTGCATAGTGTATATACAAGGTATTGTACTGCATCCAAAAATTCGATTGGGATTTTACTGAAAATACATGTTTTGAGACCCCTGAATAAAAAGCCTTTTAGGAAAAGGTCCGTGTGTGTGTGTGTGTGTGTGTGTGTGTGTGTGTGTGTCTTTGGGCAACATAGCTCAAAAACGAAAAGACCATTAAAATACCAAACAATATTTAGGTTCAGTATCTCTCAAGGATGCGACACGAAGATTTTCAAGAAAATCCCCCCCACAAAACCCTTTACAAGGAAAACGAAAATTTGGATTTTCTCAAAAATTTCTCTAACGATTTTGATTAAAATATTGTATATTAAATATTTTAAATGACAAGCAAAATGTGTATTATGAGTTTTCTGGGAAAAGGCTATCTTTATTCTAAATGAATTTTGCGAAATTTTGTACAGCTGGTAAACCGTAAGATATGGTTAAAACCTTACTATATAAAACTGTAGTGCTCGTTAAAACACACAATTTATGCTATAACCATTTTTTTCGTGGAGTTAGCCGTTTTTGAGATATTTCTTGTTAATGGTTTCGGCTTAAATATTCTTCAACAGATGACTTCACGGGATAGGAACCGAGTTAAATAGGAATCAGAGATTCCCTGACGAAGACCACAGAGTCAAGATAGTCGAAAATTTGGATTTCTCTGATTCCAATTTAACTTGGTTGCTATCAGTGAAGCCATCTGTACCGAGAAAGTAACACATCTTTAAATATACCTACACCGAGAAAGTTTCAAATCTTTAAATATACCTATTTATACTTTTGTCATATGGGACTTTGTCAACCCCTGTCCATACAAAGGCACTTCAATCACATGACAACCAGTTTTTTTTAAAGATTTGACTATCACTTTAGCCTAGTGTATTCCCTTCTAATTACAAGGAAGCAAGTAAAAAGGCAATTTCTGCTCATTTTGCTCGAATAGCATAAAAGAAATGAAAGAATAAGTGTTTTAGCAACAATTGTTGCAGAGATATAGAGAAAGTCGTGTGAATGAAACACATCATATTTTTAGATAAAGGTCCGTGTGTCTGTGTGCCTGTAGGCAGCAGAGCTCAAAAACGAAAAGTCCATTGAATATCAAACTTGATATTTAAGTTCAGTATCTCCCAACGATTCCTCACGAAGATTTTCAAGAAAACACCCTCACCTTCAACTACCCTTTACAAGGAAAAAATTTCGAAAATTCTTATTTTCTTAAAAATGGCTGTAACGATTTATATTAAAATCTCTTATAACATATTTATACGCCAAATAAAATGCACATCTTGAATATTATGGGAATAGCCTCTAAAGACCTCTTAATACTGGATGAATTGTTTTGAATTTTGCATAACTAGTTAACTGTAAGAGATAGACAAAAAGTTACTATACAAAAATGTAGAACTCTTTAAAACACACATATTATTTCATATACATTTTTTTCGTGGAGTTGGCCGTTTTCGAGATATTCCTTGTTATTGGTTTTAGTTTTAAAATACTTTTCTCATACAGGAACTTGTAAAATACGGCTACGTAAAGAAACGGACTTCAATACCATAGCAACCACATTTTAGAACATGCAACTAGGTTTAGCCTAATGTATTCTCTTATTTCCCTTTTACTTATAAGGAACTAAATAATAAGACCATTTCTGCTAGTGTTTATCTCGATTATAATGAAGTGGATAGAAGAATAAGTTTAGCAACAATAATTTGTGACAGAGATGTAGAGAAAATCATGTGAATGCAGCACATACAATTTTTTGTTCATCATGCTAATAGAGATAAACAATCGTCTTAACACTACCTTCCTTTTAAGAAGAAGGAAAACAAAAAAATACACTAAAGCGACAGCCAAATATGTTAATAGATTTTGGATATGTGAAGAATTGAAGTGAGACCCTATTTGCACGGCCAGGAGTAAAACAAAAGTGAGATGAAACGAAAGATGACTTCCCGTTTTAGTAAATTTTAAGTAGTTTAAAATAGATACCAATAACAAGAAATATCTCGAAAACGATATAGAAATGTATATGACATAAGTTGTGTGTTTTCACTAGATGTATCTATAACTTTGTGTAGTAAGTTTTTGTCTATCTCTTATGGTTTGACAGTTACCTGAATTCTGGATAACGTTTGTGTATCTTCAAAGGCTCTTCCCAGAAAATTCAATATATACATTTTATTTCTCATGAAAATATCTTAAACATATGGTGAATTAATCGAAATCGTTAGAGCCAATTTTGAGAAAATGAAAATTTTCGAAAAATGTTCTATGTAAAGGATAGTTGGGGGTAGGGCTTGTAAGACACTGAACTTGAATACAAACCGACTTTTCATTTTTGAGTTATCCTATCCACACAGACGCTCATGCGCACACACACGCGCGCGCGCACACACACACACACACACACACACACACACACACACCGTTAGAGCAGAAATGACGTCATAGTTGAATAGTGAGCCTGCAATTAAGCTATAGCGCTCTCTACCGAGAAGGAGCGATATTTATTTGCGGAAGAGAAAGCTATCACATCGTTCTTTATATAGAAAAGGCAAACCACAGTGCTCTGGATATGGATGGGTTGCAACTAATATAACCAACCTGCCCTCATCCCCTTCCGGCGCAGTAATGCATAACATTAAAATTTTTCTGGGTTCTTTGATAAGTGGAATATGAACACTGCACACCTGTTTCCGTAATTGAATGTAAATATTGTTATGTTGTCAAGATAGGAGCGATGCTTAAACGTTTAGACAGATGATTCAAAAATACTTTTACAACGTTTGGGTATGGATTCCTGACATCGAAACAAGAAAGTATGTTCATGTAAACATATGCTCTAAAACTCTTCGTTTTCGCGCTATCAATTTACTAATGTGCCCGCCTGGGTAGTGTGGTGGTAGCGTGTCTGCCTCACATTCAAAAGGTCGTGAGTTCGAATCTCGCTTAGGGTGTGAATGCAGCACCGGATAAGGTTTTTTTTTTTTTCGGAGTTTTCCCTTATCCTGAAAAGACAAATGTGGAGTAACTTTAAGCTCCGTGGACCCCGAGATCATTGGAGCATCATTTCACCAATTTCATTCATTGGCCGATATGACCAACCAGGTTAAAGGACGTTAAACTACCCCAAAAAAATGTTACTAATGAAAGTCGCCTTCAACAGCTTTCCGGGTTCAACCTAATAACTTCCTTTATTTATACACTCATTCATAGAAGGCTCTGATCCATTTTATCCTGCAGAGCTGGCCTTGCCAGGGCTGCTTATTAGCATTTGTCATTTATCGAAGCGTAATACATTCCCCCAGCACGCCTTACAAGTGCTTCATTCAGCGCACTCTCCCAGACTTATTACAAAATGTGGCTCTACAAATAAGGTTTATGCATGATGCTCTAGCACATTTTAGTCTCATTATTCGAGATGTGCTGGCTGGTATCTAGCATGACAGATGGATAGGTAGAGGGGGAAGCTCTTCATCTAGGTGCCATGTAAGCCTGCGAAATCATACGACATCGACTGGGAGTATTTGATATTTCATGCTTCGACGACTGCATGCGTGTCTAGAGGCAAGAGGAGGACATTTGGATCATTTTCTATAAGTGGTGTTTCTGTGAAACACCTCCTAACAAGCTGAGAACGACAAAAATAGAATAAAGTGTCACTTTAAAGTGTTTTGATTAATAGCATTTTGAACCTCAATAAATCAAGAACGAAGGGTTTTAGGACATGAGTTTATATGGACATTTTTCTTGTTTTGATGTAAGAAATCTGTCCCCAAACTTGGTAAAGATATTTTTGAATCATCCTGAATGGCTATATAGACAAAATACCTACTCCGAAGCATCAAGTATGACACCTGCCGCTAGAGGGTTAGTATATAAGTCGTCTCATTAGGATGGTATCAAATTAAGTATGTACTTCTCTCATTAGAGGGACAGAATCCAATTCGGCTCATCAGGAAAGCAACACTTTTAGTGTGACTTTCTGTCACAAGAGGGATTGTATGTAAACTCGCTTCATCAGCGATGGCATTAATGACGACATATCTTGCGCGGGAACTCACGAATAAAAATGAACACTCAATATATATATATATATATATATATATATATATATATATATATATACATATAGTTTTCTCTCTTTATAGTATTAGTATAGTTTTATAGGGTAAATATAAAAACAAACATAAGGATATAACATTTTCTGAGGGTACCCGGCGAGAGCAGTATACCAACGCCCTTCGAAGGGGCGTCCCTGGGTGAGAGGGATGAAGTGATAGGAGACACCGGGCATTGGGCGTCCGGAACCAGGAGTGACGTCACAGAAATGAAAGGGTCCCTAAATTGTCCAAATTGAGACGCCCCGGGAGTCGGGCAGTAGACTGGGCATCCTCGTCTAGGGAGTCTAGTTTCCTTCTCCCAAGGCCGAGTGACGGACAATGTTCCGCAGTCTCTGCCACGATGCACCGAAAGGCCTTGCAACTCTGCACTACAAGCAAGTCGAAGGATGAAGGAAATGATTAACAGAACGATATGGAGGGACAGGCAATTTGGGGGACGACATAAATCACTCCAGTATTTGCATGAGGATCCGGGGAAACTCCCGAAAAAAAAAAAACACGAGTCGGAGTGGGTGGTCACTGGGATTTAATCTCGGAAGCTCCCAAATGCAGTCGAACGGTTTCTCTTGGCGACACCTCGTTCGGTAAAACAAACGCTAGTGAACAGAGAAATTCATGTGATTAAACGAGATGTTTTTAATCGATAAAATCGGTGATCTCTACCATGTAGTGTATAGCCGCCCTTGAAAGAGTTAACAAAACAATTAAACTTGCTTGCGGGCAATGGATATAAGTAAAATTTGACTAACATGTTTTATAAATCACGCATATTGAAGCATGAAACAAATGAAAAGCGCACTGATGTCTAAACATAGATGCTGCAGATTAAACCGAGGCTGTGAGCGCGCAGTGTTCAAACAGTGCACGCACCAACGGTTCGGGCTAAAAACCAAGAAGTGTGCGAATAATCCCCTTTAACAGTTCGGTCGAGTAATTGCGCGCGGTTCGTTGAGCTACATATATACCTGTTGCGCATCCAAACTGTTGCAAACTCCTCTGCCAATCCAATTCCTGTTCATTTTAAAAACCTGTCTGTCGCCTTATACAGAACGTGATCGATACATTTCATACAACTGCCAATTCAAGGGAAGATGCATGAAAAATCTGATGATCTACATCCACATGACTTTGTCTACCTATTCTACAGCAAACAACAATTCTTTATAAACAGATTATCTTTATTTTCTCTATACGTATGTACAATGCACATAGTAGGTAGAGAAGGTATCCATCCAAAAATTCGATTCCGAGATTTCACCGGAACCCCTGAATAAAAAACGAAAATTATAAAAATGTGTGTGCGTGTGTGTATATATGTGTGTATGTCTGTGTAGTTGTGTGTAGTCAGCATAACTTGAACAGTCTGTTAAATATCAAACTTGGTATTTAAATTACCCATCTTCCAAGGATGCGACACGAAGTTTTTTTCAGAAAACCACCTCACCCCAACTACTATTTATATGGAGCATTTTTCGAAAAAATTTTATTTTTTCTAAAATGGTCCTAGTAATTTTCATTAGATTATTATATGTTTAAGATATTTTCAAGAAATATGAAATGTATATCTTGAATATTCGGGGAATAGGCTCAGAAGATCTCGACATTCTGGATGACTTTTGTATAACTTGGAAACCGTAAGAGATAGACAAAAATTTACAATTACAAAAAAATGTAGATCTTGTTAAAAGTTATCTCATATATTAATTTTTTCTAGATATTCAATTTTAAAAGACTTACATTTTGAAACAGTAACTCGTCCGAAGCGAAATTCAGTGACAATCGCATAGGACAGATTTTAAAACATTTGACTATAGCTTTTAGCCTGGTGTATTCCCTTAGTTCCCTTCTACTTATAAGGAACCAAGTAGTAAGGCCATTTCAATTAGCATGAAATAGATAAAAGAGTAACGCAGTTTGTTTGTAGAACAGGTAGAGAAGGTCATGTGAATGGAGCATGATTTTTTTTCTATCTACTTCCCGTGTGTCCATATAAACATTAGCAGACATACTTTTATTACATACTTCCATGTAAATGTGTGAGAATAAGGGAGTACATTAGGCTAAAGAGACAGTCAAATCTTCCAAGGGCTGGTCGCTATATGATGCTTTGATATTCTCTATCTTTACTTCACAAAGAGAAAGAAAAGCGAATAACGATTATTCATTTGAGAAATTTATAAAATTGTAATACAATTGAACATTAATAAGTAGGAATATCAAGGTATCGGTCAACTCAAAACATTTATTACACATAAATTGTGAGTTTTAACGATAAGCATCTATATTTTTTGTGTAATGAGATTTTGTCTATCCTTTATGTTTGACCAATTATGCAAAATTCATTTAGAAAAGCTTCAGAGGCTATTACCAGAAAATTCAATATATATATTTAATAGATGAATATCTTAAACATATGTTTTTGTAATCGAAATTATTAGGCATTTTTCAAGAAATCAAACATTTTCAAAAAATGTTCCATGTAAAGCGGAGTTTTGGGGTGAGGGATTTTCTTGAAAATCTTCGAGTCGCATCCTTGAAAGATGCTGAACTTAAACTATACCAAGTTTGGTAACTAAGCAAATTTTTGTTTTTGAATTATATCGTTCACACACACTCATCCATCCATCCATCCATCCATCCATCCATCCATCCATCCGTCCGTCCATCCATCCATCCATCCATCCATCCATCCATCCATCCATCTCTCTTACACACACATAAACGGACCTTTTCCTAAAAATCTATTTTATAAATAAATAGTATCTCAAACGTATTTCTGGTGAAATGTCATCATCGAAGTTTGAGTTGGAATTCAATACTGCCTCTAAAAATGAAATCGAGTTTTATTTATATACGCTCTATAATAGCTGCTGCGGTTCTTAGCATACCATTCTATTCTCTTAATTTTGCTCAGATGTTTATTTATCTGAGGTCCTTTTATACGTGTCGTAAATCTATAACACGGGACTAATAGCTTTACTTCCCTTGGAAGCAAAGCCATACTAAGAATTTTTACGCCCTTAAAACTCCATCGCCCTCCACCGTGTTTGAACCTCCGACCTAGTACTGCATCTATTTACTATAGGTAGAGCAAATAAAATTTGGATGAAAACAATTTATCATCGTTTTTTTTCTAAGTTCTAATTCAATTCTAATTATAGCAGCTTTTTAAAATCTGATCTAAATAGGGGAGTAGTGTGCCATTGAATTAACCTTGAATTATTTTAATACAGCCTTGTAAGTTAGAAATAATTTTAAAGTTGAAAGGTTATTTTTAATTTTTTTTCGTTACAATGTATTGGTGAATTTTTTTCACATGCTGTTTTATTTATAACTATCAAACATAAGTGTATGTGTATAGATGTATGTTAGTGAGCATGATTCAGTTATTTTAAAATAACCAAAATATTTTCTGATTTTCATCAATTGTTCGAGATGGAAAAATATGTATTGAACAAAAAATGTTCATCTGAGATTTACTAAACGAATAGATATAGATAAAGTGCATAGATGATTTTACTTTACTGCTCTCTAATAACAGGTGGTTGAAATATCGTATCTATAAGAACTATAAAAAATAAAAATGATGTAATAAAACAAACGCTGTAATTACAATGTAATAGATTACAACCATTGTAGGTTAATTCAGTGAGTTTATATATGTTAGGGTTAGAAACAACATAGAAGAAGATGTTTTAAATCAACATTTTATCATTTTTTGTACACCATAATAACACAGTCCTTCAGACGAATAAAGAATAAACAACTTTCTGTAATAAACCTTTAGAAACATTTTCCTTAGTCCAGTCAACTTTAATTCATACCTATATAAGCTATTATTATAATTTTGTTCCACTTTGTGATAGTGAACTTATAATTATAATAACAATAATAATAATAATAATAATAATAATAATAATAATAATAACAACACTGAATGATCATGATAATATATAAGTTCTAAATATTTGTAAATAACATGTAAATCTTTTAATTTCACGTTTCGCGTATTGAATCTTATAATTAATGAAATAATAATGTTAGGATAAACAGATAAATATGTTTTGTACAGACAAGAAATGTTTTAAAGCAAAGAAATACGACCATCCGTACTTCCAGACATTGGGGCCTAGAAGTAAAAAATGGCGAGGTAGAAAAGATTAGTCAGTCCATTCGCCAGAAAGGAAATATTTAATTACTTATTGAAAATTCGACATAAGGAGACGAGAGTTCAATTCACCTTCGCACGTAGGCAGGCTTTTTCTTAAAGAGATACGAAGTGACCAATGGTACACGAAATGTCAATCACGTGGTGAAGCGAGAATCTAAAAAGAAACTGAAATAAGCAGAAGTTAAAATTTCGACAAATTCTCGCTCGGAAAGTCGACCAAAAGCACTCCTTGATGGATACAACTGCAGTTTTGGTATATATACACGTGTTAGAAACGCCGAGTGAATTAATTAAAATGCATAGTTAAAGGAAGTTGCCAGAATACAAGATAAAAGAATGTAAGACAAGTTGTGTATATAGAGGCAACATTAACGGCAGAAAGGTGACAGGAAATAAAAGGTTTAACCAAGGAAAACAGAAACGAATGTCTTATTGTATACCATCCCTGCTAGAAAATCTCATATCACCCTGAGCTATAATCGAACCCATAATCCATCCTCAGAAATCCCATACTCCTAAACCAGCGCCTGGCACCTCCCGTCCACATCTCCACCTCAAATTCAATTTCAATACTATGAACGTTTTCATTATAAAGTTTGCTCTTTTTCTTCTTCCGTTTTTTTTTTTTTTTTTTAATAGAATTGTTACAAGTATCAGTGGTAGAGGAATTTTGTAATTTTCACTCGAGAAATTGAGTTTACATTCAAAATGTATTATTTATAACACATATTTACAATACGTTTCCGAGGAATAGAAAACGAAACCCCGGTCTTTTTAATGTTTGTTTTAACCAATTTAATTTCCCTTATAAATCTATGTTTAAGTTTCAGAAAGCTCAGAGAAGTCATTTCTTAATGGTACTGTCATCAAACAAGTAACAGTGGCATTAATTTGACTTCAGTTTTAAATAATAAATTGACCTTATATTGGTGATAACACCAGAAATGAAATTTTAAGAGTCTACATATTTATTGGATTGCATCACATTTCCTGTTTACATGCAAAAGTAATAAACGTACAAACTTTTAGCTTTACTGGGCTATTGGTTTGAAAGATACCAACAAATTCAAAGCATTCCATAACTTTTATATACAATTCTGAGATTATATTTTTAATTTCTCTACACGTACTATGTACATAGTGTATAGAGAAGGTATTGTATTGCACCCAAAATTTTGATACCGAGATTTCACCGGAAATACATGTTTTGGGTCCCCCTGAATCCGAAAAAAATTTTTTTTGGAAAAAGGTCCATGTGTGTGCGTGTGTGTGTGTCGTGTGTCTGTGTGTCTTTGAACAGCATAGATCAAAAACGAAAAGACCGTTAAATACCAAACTTGGTATTTAAGTTTGGTATCTTCCAAGGATGCGACACTAAGATTTTCAAGAAAATCCCACACCCCCAACTACCCTTTATATGGAACTTTTTTCGAGAATTTTGATTTTCTCAGAAATGGCTCTAACGATTTTGATTAAAATATCGTATATTAAACATATTTACCTGACAAATAATGTGTATATCTTGAATTTTCTGGGAAGACTACTTTATTCTGGATGAATTTTGCATAACCACTAAACCGTAAGAAATGGACAAAAACTTACCACACAAAAAATGTAGAGCACATTAAAACACACAATTTATATTATATACATTTTTTTCGAGGAGTTGATCGTTTTTGAGATATTCCTTGTTTTTGGTTTCAGTTTTGAAAAACTTGTACTTTTCTCATACAGGAATTTGTCAACTCGTGTCCATACAAACAAAGGAACTTCAGTCACCTAGTAACCAGCTTTTGACTTCACTTTAACCTCTGATACTCCCATATTTTGCTTCTACTTACAAGGAAGCAAGTAATGCGACTATTTCTGCTAATTGTTTCTCGGTTAGCATGAAGTCAATAGAAGAATAAGCTTATTAACAATAATTTGTTACAGAGACGTAGAGAAATTCATGTGAATGGAACACATCAGACTTTTTTATATAAATATGTTCTTATAGGAAACATAATTTTTAAACTGAGCTATTTTAAACAATTGCTGATATAATTTTCTAAATAAAAATATATGATATGTTCCATTCACATGACTTTTTCTACCCGTTCTGCTAACAGATTATTCTTACGAAAATTTATTCTTTTATCTACTTCATGCTAATCGAGATAAATCTCAGTAGAAATATTGTTATTACTTGTTTTCTTGTAAGTAGAAGGGAGATATTAGAATACACTAGATGAGGAATAATTCTTTTCATTGTCTCGGAACTATTTTTCTTTGTTTCATTTTTTTGAACATTCTATCACAGAAGACTTGCTCCCGCTATTGATATTGGATCACTATGACCTTCTATAAGAATTATTCCTTTTAATGCCTTAGCTAAAGCGATAGTCAAATGCTTTAAAAGCAGTAGCTATGCGAATGTCATTGACATTGGCTTCTTTGCATGGGCAGGAGTAAAACAAAAGAAACATGGACGACTTTCTTTATGAGAAAAGTGTAAGTATTTTAAAGTTGAAACTAATAAAAAGGAATATATTGGAAATAGTTAACTCTAGAAAAAAATGTATATGACATAAATTGTGTGGTTTAACAAGATCTACATATTTTGTTTTGTAGGTTTTTGTCTTTTTCGGTTTACCAGTTATACAAAAGTTATCCAAAATGAAGAGTTCTTCTGAGGATATTCCCAGAAAATTCAAGATTTACACTCTATTTGTCACGAAAGTATCTTAAGCATGCGGTATTTTAAACAAAGCGTTAGATACATTTTTGAAACAAAAAATATAATCACTTGCACATGACTTTCACTACCCTTTTTGCGAAAAAATATTTTTATAAAAGCTTATTCTTCTATGTATTTCATGCTAGCAAAGATGATTATATTTCTTATTTCCTTGCAGGTACAAGGGGAATAAGAGAGCCCGTTAGATTAAAGCGATAGTCAAAGTTTTTAATAGCTGGCTGCTATGTAATGCCATTAAAATTCCGTTTTCTTTGCTTGACGAGGATGAAAATATTTTCTGATGTGTCGCAATCACGTGACTTTCTCTACCCTCTATTGTTTATTCATACGTATGTAAAATATTTTTGCGAAAATGTATAATTCTATTTTCTCAACTTTAATTGAGATAAACCTGTGTAGAAATAGGTACAATACACATTTTTTGTACATACAAAAAGAATAGCGATAGGAGAATGTTTATACTAACCTTAAGATGCCATACTCTTTTCATACAATGATGAGAAACAACTGACTTGAAAGAAAAAGAAAAAGAAAAAAATATCAGTATTGAAGAATGCGAGCTATTATTAACAGATATCTCGGAAATGGTTGGCATAAAAATATATCCAGAATAAATTCTTTGTCTTAAAGATATTTACATTTTTTTTGTGTATAACGTACTCGCCTATCACTTAGCGTTCCTTAGTTGTGTAGAATATTAAAAAGTCGTTCCCAATGAAGTAGACTTAACAGGCTATGCCCAGAAAACTCTAAAAATAAATGTTATTTTCCATATAAATATACTTAACATGAATTCATTAGACCCACTTTTGAAAGAATCCGGATTTTTGTATATGATTACATAAAGTTTATTTTGAAGTGGAAAGATTTTCTTAAAAATTTTCGAGTAGCATCTTACAGGTATGTCATATTTGGTGTTTAACCGACTTTTACTTTTTCTAGTTTTTCTGTTCACAAGCACATAAGAACACATACGAAACTTTTTCTATAAATGTTTATACTGGATTCAGGGAAACTCTAGACTTGTATTTCCGGCGAAATCTCGACATCACCTATTGGGTGGAATGCAATATTTCCCTACTTACTATACGTAGAGGAAAAAACAAAAAAACAAACAAAAACTATTTTCCATTTATTTTCTAAACACATTATTTGTATTAACACTTTGTTTATCTAATACGCATAACCAATTATACAAACAAAAACAAAAAGAATTTCACAGGCTATTCTCAGAAAATTCTTGACTTTTCTGTATGATTTTTACATAACTTTTGTATAACTTGTAAACCGTAACATACGGAGAAAAACGTACTGCACAAAAAATATAGAGCTCGCTAAAACACACCATTTGTGTTATATACATTCTTTTTGTAGAATAGCCGTTTCCGAACTATTACGGCTTTCAATTTTGAGCTACTTAAACTATTCTCAAGCGGGAAGTCATCTTTCTGTTTGTCTCTATTTTGTTTACTCCTAATAAGCAAAGAAAACGGAATTTCAATTGTTTATATAGCAACCGGCTTTTAAGAGCTTGACTGTCACTTTAGCCTGGTGCATTCCCTTATTTCCCTCCTGCTTACGAGAAGCAAGTAATAAGACCAATTCTGCTAACGTTTATCTTAATTAGCATGTTGTATATGAAAGAGTAATCTTCTGTAAGAAAAGTTTGTAAGCTAGAGAAAGTCATGTGAACGGAACACATGAGATTTTCCGAATTGTTCAATATTTAGCTTCCAGATCCTTTCATCACGCAGTAGACTTCGCGATTGAATGCAAATAGTATGGAATGTTAATGGCAGTATACAACGTCTATCGATATTCCCTTTATGCCTATGACAAAATATATAAATGTAGATGTTTATGTAAAGGTTTACCTCAATTAAAATAAAATAGATGAAAAAAATCTGATGCCTTCCATTCACATGACTTTCTCTACATCTCTGCAAAAAATATAATTAATACGCTTATGCTTCTATTTACTTCATGCTAATCGAGAAAAATTAGTAGAAATAGTGTTATTACTTGCTTCTTTGTAAGTAGAAGCGAAATAAGGAAGTACCATAGGTTACAGTGATAGTCAAAAGCTGGTTGCTATGTGACTGAAGTTCCCTTGTTTGTATGGACCGAGTTGACAAATTCCTTTATTAGAAAAGTATAAGTTTTTCAAAGCTGAAACCAATAACAAGGAATATCTAAAAAACGATCAACTCCACGAAAAAATATATTACATAAATTGTGTTTTTAACGTGCTCTACATTTTTTTTGTGTGGTAAGTTTTTGTCCATCTCTTACGGTTTAGCAGCTATGCAAAATTCCGTAAAACTCATCCAGAATAAAGTAGTCTTCAGAGGCTACTCCCAGAAAATTCAAGATATACACTTTATTTGTCAGGTTATATGCGCTATTTTAATCAAAATTGTTAGAGCCATTTTTAAGAAAATAAAAATTTTCGAAAAATTTCTATGTAAAGGGTAGTTGGGGATGGGGGAATTTTCTTGAAAATCTTCGTGTCGCATCCTTGGAAGACACCAAATCTAAATACCAAGTTTGGTATTTAACGGACTTTTCTTTTGAGCTATGCTGCCCAAAGACACGCACACATACACACAGACACACGCACGTACATTTTTCTAATAATACTTATTTTTATTCAAGGGGTCTCGAAACATGTATTTCCGATGAAATCTCGGTATCAAATTTTTGTGTGCATTACAATACAAATCTTCTTAAGAATAATCTTATACTGCGAATAAAGATAGAGGGCAGAGAAAGTCATCTGAATATAACACATCAGTAGTTGTTTCTCCTGGTCACACAAAGAGTGGAATTTTAAAGTCATTTATGGTGACCCGCTTTTTAAAATATTGACAATTGCTCCAGGCTCCTAAATCCCCTTATCTGCACCGCAACATGCTATGAAAGCACTTCTGCATCTTGATTAACCTGAAGTAGCAAAAATACTACTTTATATGTAATAGTAGACGAGGTACAGTGTGTAGGAAATGTCATTCGATAAAATTTGTTAGACCTTTTAGTTTGTCTATAATTACTTTGTATATAGGTAGTAGATAGGGAAAATATGTATTCCACCAAAAAATTCGATGTAGAAATTTCACCGAAAATATGTCTTGAGATCCCCTGAATTAAAAACAAAGGAATTTTAAAAAAAATATCCTTGTGTGTGCGTCTGTGTATGTCTGTGGACAGCATAGTTTAAAAACGAAAACACTGTTTAGTTCCAATTTTGTTTTTTTAAGTCTAGTAATTTCCAAAGATGCAACACGAGAAATTACAAGAAAATTCCCCTACCCCAAAGTTCCTTTTACATTGAAAATGTTTTGATATTTTTTTTTCTTCAATAATTGCTCTAACGACTATGATTAAAGTGTCATATATTAAAGATATTTACATGACAAATAAAATGCATATATTGAATTTCATGAAATAACTCCTCAAGACCTCGTCATTCTAGATGAATTTTGCATAACTGGTAAACCGTAGGATATAGACGGAAGTTACTATAAAAAAATATAGATCTTTTTAAAACAAACAGAATACTCTTCCTTTTCATATAGAGTTAACCGTTTCCGAGACATTCCTTGTTATTGGTATCAATCTTAATCTACTTAAACTTTTCTCAAGCGGGAGGTCATCTATCGTTGCATCTCTCTTTTGTTTTACTCCTGGTCGTGCAAAGCAAACCAAATTTCAATTGTTTTACATAGCGACCGGCTTACTAAAGATGAACCATTCTTTAGTCTAGTGTATTGCCTTATTTCCCTTCTACTTATAAGGAACTAATAACTCCATGGCACGACAGCTCACAGGGAGCCTTGGCCTACCGCCCGGCCGCTGCGTCCCCCATCTCGGTCCACTACAGACGTCATGGATGGGGTGCAGTACTGGAGGGTGAGACGTGGTCAGCGCCTCGAGCCCCTCCCGGCCGGTTAATGCGGTCCTCACGACCTGGAGCCGCTACTTCTCAATCAAGTAGCTTCTCAATTGGCCCCCCAGGGACCTCACGAGGCTGAGTGCACCCCGGTCCAGGTCTCCCAGCGGGGGAAAAATCCCCACGCCGGTACTGGGGATCGAACCCAGGTCTCCCGCTTGGTAGGCAGCTGCGCTACCACCGCGCTAAGGAGACGACCATAAGGAACTAATACCAGTTCGCTAATGCTTATCTCGAGTACCATATGTAGACGAAGAAATAATAGTTTATAGAGAAAGTCATGTGAATGTTACACATAAGACTTTTTTCTTTCTCTACAAAGTACAATGTGCATTCATAGCATCGTAAAGAAACTATTATATTCCACTCAAAAAGTCGATATCGTGATTTCATGGGAAATATATGCTTTAAGGACCCTTGATTAAAAAAGAAAAAGAAAAGCACTTTAGAAAAATGCTCATGTGTTTATGTATGTGTGTGCCCATGTGTATGTTTGTATGTGTGTGTCTGTGAGCAACATAACTCAAAAACGAAAAATCCATTAAATACAAACTTGACATTTAATTTCAGCCTCTTCCAAGGATGCATCACAAAGATTTTCAGGAAAATCCCCAACCACAAATACCGTTAACATGGATCATTTTGTAATAAGTTTGATTTTCTCAAAAATAGCTGGAATTATTTTGATTACAATTCGTATATAAAGTATATATTTTTACCTGACAAATAAAATGTATCGCTTGAATTGTGGGGGAATAGCCTCTAAAGATCTCAACCCGGCGGAGGACGATGGATTTTTTCGGGCGTAAAAATCCTTTGCATGGCTTCCTTCGGAAGGGAAGTAAAGCCATTGGTCCCGTGTCATAGATTTACGGCACGTAAAAGAACCTCAAGCCTGATAGGCCTCTGAGCAAAATTAGGCGGTCTTTACGCCCAGTTTAGAATGGGATACCAAGAACCATGGCAGTTAAAGAGCGTCCATAAATTTCATTTCATTTTCTTTATTCTAGATGAATATTGCTGAATTTTCCGTAAGAGACAGGTAAAAACTTAATAGACAAAAATGTAGATCTCGTTAAAACACACAATGTAAGTCGTATACGGAGTTGACCATGTTTGAGATGTTCCATGTTACAGGTTTTAGTTTTAAAATACGTTTCTCCCATCGACAATTTGTCAATTCCTGACAATGCAAAGAAACGAATTTCAACCACTTGGCAACCAGCTTTTAAAAGATTTGACTAACGCTTTAGCTTAGTGTTTTCCCTTATTTCCCTTCATCTTACAAGAAAGTTAGTAATAAGACCATTTCTGCTAATGTTTATTTCGATTAGCTGAAGTAGATAGAAAAATAAGTTTTGTAACAATAATTTGTCATAGAGATGTAGAGAAATGCATGTGAATGCAACACACCAGATTTTTTTAATGTTTACATGCTAGAATTTCAAAGTGTATGGGTGGAAATGACTTCTTGATAAAAATTTTAGTTTTAATTATATAAATTCTTAGAATAAATAAAGAAGTGTATGATAAGTCTTGTTAGGACGTCATGAAAATGCAGGACACAAGAGTTCTCTGTTTTATTTTTTGTTTATTTGCTAGATTTTCGAAATATATGTGTCGAAGACGGTTTTTGATACAAAGATATTGTGAACATGCGTTACATATGTACCGTATATAAATGCAAATGACTCAGATGTATACTTTCTTAAACTATATAAAGAAGTATATATATATGTATATATATATATATAGTGTTTAAATATATAAAGAGTTTAAGATGAAAGCTTTTTTAGATTAAGTAAAGAAATAGTAACGGCTAATTAGAACATCATGAAAATGTAACACCCAATATTTTTACTTTCTCTAACCATTAAGTACGTATAATGTGCCTATATAGTAACTAGAGAAGATATTGTATTCCACCCAATTCGATGTCACGATTTCATCGGAAATATTTAGTTTGAGATCCCCTGAGTCCGAAAAAAGTATTTTAGAAAAAGGTCCATGTGTGTCCGTGTGTGTGTCCTGTGGACAGCATAGCTCAAAAACGAAAATACCGTTAAATACCAAACTTGATATTTGTGATTAGTATATTCCAAGGATGCGACACGAAAATTTTCAAGAAAGTCCCCCCCCCCCTCGCCACAAACTCCCCTTTATATGAAAAAATATTTGAACATTTTATTTTTCTCAAAAGTGTTTCTAACAATTTTGATTAATGTACCGTATATTAACGATATTTACACCACAAAAAATGTATATTTTGAATTTTATAGGAATAGGCTTTGAAGACCGCTTTATTCAGGGTGAGTTTTGCAAACTTTTGCGTAACAGTTAAACGGTAAGAGATAGACAAAAGCTTATGACACAAAACATGTAGATCTCGTTATAACACATAATATATGTCAGACACGATTTTTCTTGTAGAGTTAGCCGTTTTCGAAATAGTCCTTGTTTTCAAATTTAAACAATTCAATTCTTTCATATACCGACCGTTGAAAAGATTTGACAATCGCATTAGCCTAGAGTATTCCCTTACTTCCCGTTTACTTACAAGGAAGCGAGTAATAAGAACAATTCTGCTAATGTTTATCTCGAGTAGAAAAAGAAAAATCTTTTGTAAGAATTGTTTCTATACCGAACAGCTAGAGAAAGTTACGTCCATGGAATACGTCAGATTTCTTGTTCTGATTTATTTTGATGTTTATATACTATATTTCCGAAGTTTATGTGTCGAAAACATTCATAACATATTTAATTATTTAAATATATGAGAGAATCAGTTGTACCTTTCCTAGAATAAGTAAATAAGTGTTTAATAATTGCCTATTAGAAAGTATATTGCTTCGTCTCTATTGCTTATGGAAACTATTTTACTCTGGAAACGCCAGGAAAGAAGAAGGTAAGCTTATTTTTTGCACAACAAAGATCACAACATCCAGTACGTCTAACATTTAGTAAGTGTTGAACTTACGGACACATAGCTAATACAAAGGTTTGGTTGCGAAGAGTGCGTAAGATATGGTTTTATTCTTTGTGAAGCGTAACATGAAGCAGAAACCGTCACGAGTGAAAACTGCGTTGGGCGTCGCTAAACACAAAACACGCACGACTAAAGGCTCACCAACAACAACTTTGCTACCCTGCCGAAGGAGTTGGAGGGTGGGGGCAACTATGTTTCCAAACTGGCGCCCCCCGCTGCCCCTGGATATGCAACACGTCTGCGCGAAACGTTTCCATCATGGATTGGTGGGCGCCGGGGCTCCAACACCCCTCCGCCACCCTGCTTCCACTTTAACGAGTATAATAAAAAAATAACCCAAAAACACTACCCCCCCTTTCTCTTGTGCTGTATCAGACTTCCAATAGAAAAATAAAAGTTGCTACTCTTCACCACAGCAGGTATAGGATGTTGCAGCTCATTTGCAGGATGAAACCAAAGTATTTTAGATCCACAAGTTGATACATTGTACTTCTACTACTTTTTCTGCTGTTTACTTATCCCAGGTAGAAAAATATTGTGCCCTATCTAAACCCATATGCACCTTAAGGTATACACGTCAATTTGTGCAAATGAATTCCATTCATATAAATTTGTACAGCTCTTCCGTAAACAAAATTTTCTTACAAGTGATTATTCTTTTACCTACGTCATGCTAATCGAGATAAATATTAGCAGAATTGGTCTTATTACTTGCTTTCTTGTAAGGAGAAAGGAAATAAGGAAATACATTAGGCTAAACCGATAGAAAAACATTAGGCTAAACCTTTAAAATCCGGTTGCCATGTGAAACATTTCAAGTTCTGTTTTATTTGCTTGCCAGGAATAAACAAAAGAGAGACGAAAAGACAGATGACCTCCATTTTGGGAAAAATGGTAAATGGCTTAAAATCAGAACCAACAACACGGAATATCTCAGAAACAGTTAACTCTAAAAAAATGTATATGACAGTTACACAAAAATATACTAAAGTCATCCAGAATGAAGAGGTCTTCAGAGGCTATTCACATAAAATTTAGGTTATACATTTGGTATGTCATAAAAATATCTCATATAATCGAGATAAAAATTAGCATAAATTGTCTTATTAGTTCTTCCTTGTAAGTAGAATGGAAATAAGGGAGTACCCTAGGATAAATACTAGTCGAATATTTTAAAATATGGCTACTATGTGATTGAAATTCATTTTCTTGCATGACCTTGCATGAAAAATTCCTGTATGAGAAGTATTTTAAAATGGAAAACAATAACGAGGAATATCTCGGGAATCGTTAACTCTATGGAAAAGCATTATAGGACAAGTTGAGTGTTTTAACGAAATCTACACTTTTATATAGAAATTCTTGTCTATCTCTTATGGTTTACCAGTTATACAATATTCAGCAAAAATCAACCAGAATAAAGAGATCTTAGGAGGTTATTCGTAGAAAATTCAAGATATACTTTTTATTTGTCATGTAAATATCTTTAATATACGGTACGTAAATAAAAGTTGAGAAAATCAAAATTTTGGCAATTTTTTCCATGTAAAGGATAGTTTGTGGTGTGGGGATTTTCCTCAAAATCTTTGTGTCGCATACTTGGAAGATACTAAACTTAAATACCACCGACTTTTCGTTTTTGAGTTGTGTCCAAGATGCTTTTATATATATATATATATATATATATAATGCTATTTTTCGTTACAGGGCAACAAAATATGTATTTCCTGTGAAATCTCGGTACCGAATTTTTTGGGAGAGCAATACCTTCTCTATGTACTATGCAGTAAGTACTGTAAGTAAAAAATTGTTCTTACTAAGTCATAACATAAAGTTAGGCCAATATATGTTGTATAAAAGTTGAAGTATATTACTCGTTGGTGTCCAAAACACTAAAAAACTGACATTTGGAGAGTAGGAGGCAGGAACTAAATAGTTTAGCACGTAAGGATCCGGGAGTTGGCACTGAACTATGTGCTGATAAGGAAATAGCAGTTGTCTCATTAGCCCATTTGAGACACGAAATTAAAATTAAGAGAGAACGTATCTTTCAAATCTGTTAGAAGATAATGAAAAATAATTATACCAGAGAAGCTCGCAGGACTTGCTTTATCTTTTAAACTCTTTATGCTAGTCAGCATTACCGTTGTTTTAAACACAGCCTTTACAACAAAAGTCGCGTATGTTATCTCTCTCGGGAACACGAGTTGAATTCTAAGACCGCGCTTAAAACCATGAAGTGCTGCTTTAGCAGGGAAAATGTAAACTTTACTTAGTGTACTCCATTGTCTCGGTGGGCAGATAACTTACAACCCTGAGCTGATTCTCACTTTCTTCTCCTCATGCACCATGTGGTAAAATGTGGTACCATGTCAGGCTCATTACATTCACAACCATTAAACTTAAGGGGATTTCCTACGCAGTAGTTTGGGACGGTAACGGGGATACGGGTTCGTATCCCGAGTGCGGGTTTTTGGTATTGGGAATGGTGTGAATTTGTGGGTGCCCAAGCTCAGAATTTTTACTAGCATGGAAACTTTTTTCAGGGTGTGGTACGACACAAGTGCTTTATTCAATTAGTTCGGCCTTTTTCCACCGTCGAACACACACGCGTTCCTCCTAAATTTCCGACTGTGAAACTACACTTTACCCGACCGCGACTATTGTTACTTATTAATTTTGATGTAGTGATATCGTCCGTACTCTGGTCTGTATTAATATAATTATTTTCACTCACAGCTAAAGGTAGCCTGTTCGGCTCCACCACGCACCCTAAATATCACATCTTTTCTCTGTCGATGTTCTACGCAAAGTGCCTCAAAAAGTGTCCGCTGGCCAGCGGTAGTATCTCTTTCCCCGTTATGATCCCCTCGGGCAGTGTCCTCTCATCCCTTTCGCTTCAATGTCCTACCCTCTTAACGGTATTTTCGGGGTCGCTCGCCGGGTCGTGACAAATCGACAACTTAGACGTGTTTGAAATCTTTTTTTTTCCTTCCCATTTTCAATGTACATTTAAATTTCCGTTCTTGGTACAATTTATATTATTAGCTATGATTTATCTTTCCCTTCTGAATAACTCTTAGCCCCGTGACAAGATATGTACTGTCACAGGTTGTATGGAGATGTTTTGTATGTGTGCGTGTGTAATGTCAGAGGGGATTCCGCACTATTTTACGTAGACTCCAGGATGAGTTATTTCAGAGAGTGGCCGAAAATGACAGCGGAGAAGAGCCACTGTAGAGGGCCGCTAACATATTCCAAACAGTTCTTCATCTCGACGGGTGGAGGGCTAGGGGCCTACACCCCAGGTCTGACCAAACTCCCTGAATCTACACACGACTTCCAACGCCGTTCCATAGCCGAGAGCGTAGCCACCATCACTGGAGCCCTCACCTACACTGAAAACCCTGAAAGAGATCGGTTGGATGAAATAGAGGTGAAACGAAGGGACAGAAAGTTCGAGGAATGAAGAAGCCTCCCCAGCATTTGCTTAGTGACCCGGGAAACCCTCAGAAAACCCTATGCTCAGAGAGGTCGGTCGCGGGAACCGATCCCACGACCTCTCGAATGCGAGTCACAGACGATACATCTGAGCCATCTGGCTCGGTTGTGTGGAGATGCACAGTGGTGGGAAAATTGTTACGCGCAATCTGAGAGCAGAACTTATTCCATCTACACTTCAGTTTCAAGCGGGGTTTATTCTAATCATATTTCAAGTGACAAACAGAATGTCATGGTAATTATTGTTATCGTCTGTCGATAGCTCTTCAAAAGTACCTTTGTTTTATCCTAAGTTTTATCGCGGTCGATTATCATGAAGTGGATAGATGAATAAACTTTTGTACGGATATTTTGAATGGGCAGAGAAAGTCATGTGAATATAACGCATTTATTAAGGGGGCCTCAAAGTATGTATTTTTGATAAAATATCAATATCGAATTGGAATTCCAGTGGAATATTTTCTCTACCTCCTAGAGAAAGTAATAAATAAATAATAAAAGGGATGATGTGCAAATAAGTGGGTCGAAAATATTATGTGTTATCAGCAGAGATTTTTGACATCGTCGGATGAAATTACCATTCATACGCAGCGTAAGTTATTCTTGCGTAATGTTCATAACTTCAGCACTATAGTCATGTAGTAGGGTTTCATTTTTGAAAGTTTAATAGCTGTATGAACAGAAGTTCGTGAAGCACCCACCCGCCATACAACACGGCTGAGATACTTCTTAGGTAAGCGTGCCAATTTCATCTAGCTTTACCTCCGTTAAAACATGTTGTTTTCGCTTCTTTAGTTTAGGTTTAGCTATCCCGTTGTGCTAAAAATTGACCAAACATCTCATAGTGTCTCTACCTGGAGCTGGATAGCCAGGAAATTGCTGCTGAAATTGTGTAACACCTGTCTACATGATTCTCTTTTCACGTATGTATCGTACACAAATATAAGCTGTTCAGGCGAGAATTTGTTGGCAGACATTTTCGCGAGCTAATAAGAAAATTAAATTCATAAGGAAATGGCATACAACACACACATTGTCGAAACACTTCACAACTTGAAGATAAAGCAACAACAGAGATAATTCATAGCTGTTAAACTTACCCTTGACACGTCCTGTGCCGCTTCTTCATAGTGGTAATACCGAGGTCACTGCCGCCTCGGCCGGTGCGCATAAGGCGGTTGCGGCCTTGGCATAGAACGAGGGCACCGTGTTTGTTCCGTGTCAATGAAAGGGGGCCGTAGAACATGTTAATTCACTTCTCTTTCTTCATAAGCGTCACTGTAGTGCAGGTATGGTCAAAGGTATTGACGTAAGAACATGGTTTTCGCCTACTACAGTCATGGAGGGGAAATGTTGGTGTGTCTTACGAGGTCTGTTAAAAAAATAAAGGGAATTTTTGTTTTGCTTAAACAGTCTTTATTAATACATATACATCAACTTTGTGTCCTTCAAAATAAACTCCATCAGATATAATACACTTGCCAGCACTTTTTCCAATCTTGGAAGCAACTCTGGAACTTACTTTTCCTTATGATATTCAGCTACTTTAGCGATTTTGTTTTTAGCTCAGCCATAGTGGCTAAACGACGTCCTTTCAAGTTCTCTTAAGTCTCCGGAATAGAAAGAAGTCGCAGGGGACCATGTCCAGCGAATAAGGTGGCTGAAGTAACATATCATTTCAGGTTTTTGCCAAAAAATCACGAACAAGCGTTGAGGTGTGCGCAGGAGCACTATCCATGAGTGGTTTTGCGAACATTTTGGTCGTTTTCTTCGGATTACTTCATGCAAACGGCGCATAATTTCTAGGTAGTATTCCTTATTGACTGTATACCCATATGGCAGAACCCTGTCATTGCATCTTCCACATTGTCATCAATAATTGGTGAGTTAAGACGTTCAGGAGATTGTCGTCTTCAGAGTGTTCTCGACCGTCTTTGAAACGTCGATATCACTCGAAACCCCTTGTCTTGTAGTAAATTTCCCAAAAATCACAGCCAACATTTCGAACACTCTATTTTTCAAGCACAATTTAATGGAATATCGTTTAGCCTTCGAAAACACGTATAACCATTTTAACTGACAACAATAAACTAAGCATTTAAAACAGCTGAAAATGCAAACATACATGAGAGACATGTGTACCTACACGATAAAAAAATCTTATATGTTCCATTCACATGACTTTCTCTACATCTCTGCAACAAATTATTGTTAAAAAGCTTATGCTTCTATTTACTTCATGCTAATCGAGAAAAAATTAGCAGAAATAGTCTTATCACTTGCTTCCTTGTAAGTAGAAGCGAAATAAGGGAGTACCATAGGTTAAAGCGACAGTCAAAAACTGGTTGCTATGTGACTGAAGTTCCTTTGTTTGTATGGACAGAAGTTGACAAATTCCTGTATGAGAAAATTATGTTTTTCCAAGCTGAAACCAAAAACAAGGAATATCTAAAACACGATCAACTCCAGGAAAAAAAATGTATAATAACATAAATTGTGTGTTTTAAAGGGCTCTACATTTTTTGTGTGGTAAGTTTTTGTCCATCTCTTACAGTTTAGCAGTTGTGCAACATTCTGTAAAATTGATCCAGAAGGAAGTGGTCTTCAGAGGCTATTCCCAGAAAATTCAAGATATACATTTTATTTGTCAGGTAAATATCTTTAACATACGATATTTTAATAAAAATCGTTAGAGCCATTTTTAAGAAAATCAAAATTTTCGAAAAATGTTCCATGTAAAGGGTAGTTGGGGTGGGGGGATTTTCTTGAAACTCTTCGTGTTGCATCCTTAGAAGATACCAATCTTAAATACCAAGTTTGGTATTTAACGATCTTTCCGTTTTTGAGCTATGCTGTCCACAGACACACACACACTCACACACAGACACACACACTCACACACATGGACCTTTTTCTGAAAATTGCTTTTTTGGATTCAGGGGGACCCAAAGCACGTATTTCAGGTGAAATCTCGGGATCGAATTTTTGGGTGCAATACAATACCTTCTCTATACACTATGTACATAGTACGTGCAGAGAAAGTAAAACAGTTTTGAAAATCGGTTTTATAAAGCTCGCGAAATTGAAAAATCCCGTTATTTTTTGATCACGCCTCGTACGGTAGTGACGTGCTGTTTGTAAGAAAACATAAACAGAATCTCAGTTTTGAAACGCAGCAAGTATAATTTTCATATCATTTTCAGAGACTCCATACCGCCTATGTGCGGTGCTCTGCCCAATGACTGGGGCTCCATGCGCGATAATCCTAATTCTAATCGAAGAGGTTGTCATGGACTTTCTTCTCAGTAAGTGGTCAAATTGCAATCGTTCAATTGAAGAACGAAACACCACTCGCCTCTGACCGGCCCGGGTTCGCTTCTAGGTGACCGCATGTGGGATTTGTGGTGGGAAAAGTGGCACAAGGTCGGGTTTTCTCACATTCCATCGGTGCTCCATCTTCATTCTATGTATTATCAGTGTTATCGCCTGAACACAAAACACTGTCACTATCAAGTGGTACATGGTAGCTTGTCTTCCCAGAATCTTCAGAACACTGAGTGAGAGAAGACCGACCCTGGTTTGCGAGGGATTTTGCTTCATCGCACAATGCATTTACACGAAAACAGCAGAGTTCCTCAAAGAATCTAGATCGGAATAGGTCAATCATCCGCATTATTTTACTGCATTTTTCTTTTTCCTTTAAGGAAATTTGTTTATACGTTGGAATGAATTAAGATTTTTGTATATTAATTATTAAATTATGTAGATTTAAGTGAAAAGTGTGCTCATAATATAATAATGACAAAATTGTATTAACTATTTTAGTTTTACCAATTACCTTCTTATGAATTTATTATATTAACATAAATTACCCATAGAGTCTATAACAGTTTCGCCCCCCCCCCATTCCTGTTTGTAGTAATTATTGTAGCTGCGCTTTACCCAGGCCCTGGCGTTTTTTGAGGGTAAACAGAGATGATATATCAGTATGGCCACCTTAAGCAATACTAGTAATGTGGATTTCCAAATTTCCACAGCACTAATTTCGAAAGATACATCGGCACTCCAGTTTGGTTTCTTATATGTTTTAGTAATATAGTTTACTGGTATTGTTTGCTACACGCAAAATACAGCGTGAAAGAAAAGAAATTAACATCAGGCAAGGTTTGCAGTACTGGGTTGACCCGCACAGCAAAGGTAAGAAGATGTCTGCTATAACCAATTACATGCTTCCTCCTTTGAATGCACATTTTCGATTGTTACCTCTTCTCTTGTAAACGAAGCACAACACAATAGCTGTTTGCTTTTATCCAGGTGGCATTGCTTTTTGTGTGTGGATTTACTGCGTTATCTTGTTATTGTTATACTTAGCGTTATAGTTGTTTTGTTTTACTTGCTAAAAGGTCCGTGCATATGAGGTGTGTGTGTGTGGGGGGGGGCGCGTACATCTGTGTCTGGGAATAGCAAAACTCAACAACGAAAATTCGGTTAAATAGCATATTTGATATTTAAATTCAGCATCTTCCAAGGATGTGACACGAAGGTTTTCAAGAAAAGCTCCCACCTCAAACTACCCTTTACATGAAACATTTTCCGAAAATTTTGATTGGCTCAAAAATAGCTCTTAAGATTTTGATTAGAACATCACTGTTTAAGATGTTTTCATTACAAATAAAATGTATATCTCAAATCTCCTTGAAATCGCCTCTGAAGACCTCTTCATTCTGGATGACTTTTGTATAACTGGTAAACCGTAAGACACAGACAAAACCTTCGTACACAAAAAATGTAGATTTCGTTAAAACGCATAATGTGAGTCGTGTACGTTTTTTATAAAGTTAACTATTCCTTGTTGTTGGTTTCAATTTGAAAATTTAAATTTTTCTCAAATGAAAGCTCTCATTGGTTTCATACCTCCTTTGTTTTTCATCCTGGTCATGCAACCGGGTTTTAGAAGATTTGAATATCGCTTTAGCCTAGTCTGTTCTCTTAGTTCTCTTCTGCTTTCAGGGAAGCAAGTAATAAGATATTTCAGCTAATGTTTATTTCGATCAGTTTGAAGTACAGAGAAGAATAAAATTTTTTACGAATTATTTGTACAGAATAGGCAGTGAAAGCCATGTGAATGGAACATATTTTTATTGAGTACAGGGTGGAGTATTCTAAAATAAATACCCATCGGTGGTAAAAGACAGCTTTTCAGTTAGCAGAAACCTGAAAATCAAATAGGGATTGCATATAAAATCCCTTGGTAACATCTTGAGAAGATTCTATCCCCTTTAAAAGTCATTTCTATGGAGTTTGTGCTTAATTTGAAGTATCTGGAGAACTCGTTTTTTAAGCAACCTGTACATGGTCTATTCGTTGTTTTCGAAACCCAGCTTTGCGTATCGTCATGCGGAGTCCTGGTGAGCTAAATGACAACGCTGAAGGCAGTGAGAATAATGATAAAAATTTAAGAATCACAGCGAAACGAATTGTATTTCCTTTTCCGTACTTCCAAAAAAAAAAAAAAAAAAAAAAAAAAAAAAAAAAAATAATAACAACAGAGATGTAGTACATTGTTCTGAACGTTGGTGGCTAGTCCTTAATTGCCCTTATTAACCTTACTCTGCATCGTGCTGGTCATTGTCATTGACGAGATAACTGTTGACTGTAAGGCGTAGGTTTCTTCCATACCCAGAATTTCTCGTCCCTCCATGTCGTTTCCATTAGTTTCTTTGAAGGTTGGAAGTGTCAGAGATGGTGCTCGGTCCGGCGTGGCAGGGAAAAAGGATGCTCATTGTGACTTTCTACGTTCCCCTAACGGCTGGTTGCCAGAATGAGAACTGCCCCTGGGGGAGGGAACCTGCGTCTCCGATTTGCCTGGATTGTGAGGATACTGCAAATTGCAGGGACCTTCCCATCGCTCCTAGTTCCGGCCGTCCGGTTTATCGTCTCATCCCATATCTCCCTCCCGAGGGCACTCCCTCGTGGCGCGTAGGTACAATAATGCCTTAGTTCGGTGCCGAGTCTGAATCTTAATTCTAATCCTAAGAATTTGGGAACTATTGAGATATTTTCTTCAAATCTATAGTCTGATCCGTTTGAGATGTCAGAAAAGTAAAACGTTATATTTACGAAGCTAATGTACATATCTCTAGAACATTTTTTGTAATGTAAGCGGACAGGATGGGAGTTAACAATCAGGGTTTTGTTTTCTATAAGTGATTCTAACACCGGCCGTGAAAGCCTTCGAATATTAATAATACTTTTCCTACAATGATTACGGATCAATATGAGAAATCTGATATGATAGACATACTTGTTAATTTATTTACTGTAAAACTTGAAAATTTGATGTGAATATTGAATTTAATCAATAAAAATTATTATTTAAATAGCCATACACGCTATACTTTTGGTACATGGCAACAATATCACTGATGTATATATAACACATACAATTTCAACATACGTCTGTAGAACTTCCTAATTTCGCATATGCGTTAGCGTAAGTTAATTGTACTGGGCTAGGTGCTGGTCTATTATTATTATATTATGTTTTTTATTAAGCTACCAATGGCTCTGCAATCTTCAAACCTTATATCCCATACAAAGCCAAAAGTATAAATGCAGCCACTGAACTCTGTTACTGCTATCTCTTTTTCACAATGTTACAACATTTAGTAAAACAACTATTTTGGGAACAACATCAAACTCCTATCCAATTGGCTTTATTTAGCCTTGAACGGAATACCATCATGTAGAATGAGGCACTCGAAACAGGCAAGTCCAGTTGGGAACTACACAATACTCCTTTTGTTTATTTAGAACAATAGAAGCTGGCTTTTACTTGCTCTGCCCTGACCTGAAAGCAACCTTCTCCGGACCTGTTGTTCAGTTTCATTCATTACTGGAGAATGTAGCCCGTGATTCCCAATTCCACCACCCTTAGAAATCATATTTTCAAGGTTCCTCGTCGAAACATTTCTGTATAGTTAAATAATTCCAATGCAAAATGGGCTTTTACTTCCAATGTATATGATTTGCCCGTAAAACGTAGCCAAAAGTTAAAACATGTTGGGACTTTACGGCAAAGGTTTTTTTAAGGCTCTATGGGCAGATTTAAATGTATATAAATTTTCACCATGAACATGAAAAAACATTAAATTCTATTGCATTATATTGTAATTTAAGATTACAGTGTTCCGCGTTAATTGGTATACGCTGCTATAATAGACCAGACCGTCACAATCCTTCATCAAAATCATGATTCACCTTCATTGCGCTGCGTGTGCGGATTTAAAATTTGATTGCACCTCTAAATAGTCTCAAGTAGTATCCTACTACTCAAAAAGTTAACATTCGCGATATCAAAGGCTACGATAAGATTGCCGGTATTCAGTGACGCAGAAAGCAACGTTGTCACGTTTTCTCCAAGTAAACACACATTATACGCATGGACATCTATTTCTTAGAGTACCAAGTGAATGATACCATTAGCAACGTCTTGCTAATATTATTATGCCGTGTTTTGTCCTTCCTCGCTGTCACTGTTATTTTCACTCATGTGTGTCACAATGTTGTGTGAAACATCCCGCAGTTGAAAATTTCGCTCTTGATGCATGGTGTTCTGAAAACATCTTTCCCACACACTCGAATCTATATTCGATACGCGTTCTCTTAACACTTTGCATGCACAGCCACATATAGGAGTCACATTACGCTTTCTTGCGGCATGTTAAGGTTTTAGTATCAGCTCAATCGGATTGAGACAACGGTGAAATGGCGGACTTCATGGCCATGTTTTGCCATTTCTGTATATTGGCTTCCCGAATGTTCTCCAAAAGCACGACTTTTATAGGAACTAGACTGGGTAAATCTAAATTATGTCCTTCTATAAATATGATCGGGTCTTTTCTGCTGGACTTTTGATCTTTAGCAGGGAATGATAACTAGCACAATAACACTCTTAGGAGGAATGTTTTTCAAAAGAGTGTTCTTGAACCAAGCTTCAAATATTTCAACATTCATCTCGTGATGTGAATCAGCAAGGATTCCCGAGTATTTTTAGAAGACAAAATATAAACAGCCCTCAACCCAACCCTATCGCCTGCATATAAGACCATGATTCTTTTTCCACGTGACACAGAGGCTGGAAGGCAGAGAGAGCAACTGCCGTCATCCCAACCTTTTCTCTCAACATCATAAGTATCGTAGCAAGATTCGTCTAAATAAATTATACGATATCCTTCCTGCCTGAAATAGTTTAGTCTACTCAAGTCCAATATCTCCACATTACAATCCTTGTTGATTCCATAATCACACACTTCTTATTTAACGTGCGAAAGCGGAACCCTGACTTCACTAACAACTGTCTATAAGCGAATCCTTCTGTAAGGAAAATCGCACACGGGTTGAAGTTGATGTAGAAATTCTAGCACTGTCAGTGCCTGCCCTTTTTTATAAAACCTACACACCTCTCCACGAACTATGTCACAAGTGAAAGTATCAATCTTCCTTAACTTTAGCAGTTTCAATGATAGTTCCTTTCCCTGTTTTATTGGCTGTATTATCTGTTGGGACTGTTTAGTTAGTGTTCCTAAAGGCGGCTTTCTTTCTTTTCTTCTTCGTCCACTTGCTGCCCAAGTAGCAACACTAGAAGTAGCATTATTACTGGCACTATCAGTGTGATCACTACAAGAAAAACTAGCTGGATTATTGTCACTATTACTATTATTGCTAGTATCAAAGCTAGATACGTTCTAAGGCCTCCACATATTTAAGAATACACAGTAGACACCACTTGCCCTGAGAAGTTCACAAGAAAACTACATGAATGAGATAAATGAGAGAGAAAACAGTGAAGATGTTTCAACGCTATGTTTTATTCCACATGTAGCTAACGTCTATCAGCATTTGATTGATTTGTGATTTCTACATCCATTGGCTGAAGTGACGCGCTCATTGGCGCATTGCAAAACGTCGGCGACTTCCCAGAATAATCAGTGCGTTATCTGAGAGGTTTCTGTTAACAAAGATAAAGCACGTGTTAACCTTTTCAGCAGCTCGATAATACCAGCAGTAAATGGCTGTAAACATTCAGTAATGGACGGCGTGGATTGTCAGGTCAACTCCCTCACATAAACTGTTTTATATTATTTATGTTATATGGTTTTGGGATATAAACTTTTAATTTGCGAGTTTTTTACTTTCTCTAGCCCGCATGTACAATGTACATAGTGGATAGAGAATATATTGTATTCCACCAAAAAATTTGATGTCGAGATTTTATAGGAAATACATGTTTTGGAGTCCCGTGAGTCCGAAAAAAATGTTTAGAAAAAGGTCCGTGTGTGTCTGTGGACAGCATAGTTCAAAAACGAAAAGACCGTTAAATACCAAACTTGGTATTTAGGTTTGGTACCTTCCAAGGATGCGACACGAAGATTTAAAAAAAATCCACCCTTTAATCCCAAACTATCCTTTATATGGAAACATTTTCGAAAATTTGGATTTTCTAAAAATTGCTCTAACGATTTTGATTAAAATCCGGTATATTAAAGATATTTATATCGCAAATAAAATGTATATCTTGAATTTTCTGAGAATAGCCTCTGAAGAACTCTTTATTCTGAATGCATTTTGCCGAATGTTGCTTAACTGCTAAACCGTAAGAGACAGATAAAAACTTACTGCACAAAAAATGTAGATCTCGTCAAAACACACAGTTTATGTCCTTTACGTTTTTGTTGCGGAGGTAACCGTTTCCGAGATTTCCTTGTTATTGGCTTCAATTGTAAAGTACTTATATTTTTCTCAGATAGGAAGTGTATGTTGTTCTTTTGTTCTACTACTGACTAAGCAAGGAAGCGATTTGCAATGGCAATCGCATAACGACAGCTTTGAGAACATTTGGCTATGCACTAACATTTCCTTCTACTTATAAGGAACTAAGTAACAAGAATATTCTGCTAATGTTTATCTCGATTAGCATGGTATAGAAAGAAGAATGATGTTTTGTAACAAGTTTGTCTGTAGAGGAGCTAGAGAAAGTAATGTGAGTGTAACACATCAGATTTTTAGTCCATGTTATAAAGCGTACTCTGATTACTTAAGAAGTGGTGTTCTTTGCGTTAATACGCGGTCATCATTTATTCTCTATCTCGTAGGCTCGTGGTGAGCCTAAGTCCCATTCACAATGGCATGTAGGCGTAAACGCAGCGTGAGCGCAACACTTTCCAGCCATGTTATCCAACGAAAACGTTCACCTAGACGCACACAAAGCACCACACAATGCAAACGTCAAACTTTATGCCTGTGTTGCTCACATAGAGGAAGAATTTTGCATTCTTCCCTCTATGCATTTCCTGCTGTTCAACAGCAATGCAAGACTTCACAGCGCCTACCTACTGCACATACTGCTCTTCCATTGGTTGTGCCGCACCACGTTTAAATCGCTCACGCTAGAGTTTTTTAAATATTTTATTGTTGTCATCGAAGTGTAGCGATAGTTCTGTAGTGTAAGTTTTATAACCTATTTGTTTATAAAAGACTGTGTGAATTTATGTATATGATATGTTGGCCAAGTTATTCAATTTAGGCCGCGTCGTTGTCGAGTGGTTAGATCATTCGCCTCTCACCTAGGCAGTCCGGGTTTTATCTCAATGGTGGGATTTGTGATGGGTAAATCGTGGTTTTCTACCGGTATTCCGGTTCCCTCTCCATTAAATTCCACCAGTGCTCCATCTATATCCCATGTATTATAAGTGTCATCGCCTGCGGTGCCATAGTAGTAAAAGCGGGCGTTAAATACTATCAAACACTTGCGGTGCGTTTGGAAGATTTCCCCATATAATTTGCGGATCTAGAAGCCCGTGTCAGCATTGTAAATGAATGGTCTTACCCCGCGCTTAAGGTGCGTTACGTTAGCGCTGCGATTTCATTGTGAATGTAGCGTAAGTGTCGTTGATGTGTATTTACCCTTAAAGCCTTAGCACAGAAATAGCGGTCGCCCTCCGTGGTTACCATGCTAACTTTATATACCCAAGGTCGCGGGTTCGAACCCGACGGAGGACGATGGATTTTTTTCGGGCGTAAAAATCCTTAGCATGGCTTCCTTCGGAAGGGAAGTAAAGCCGTGGGTCCCGTGTCGTAGATTTATGGCACGTAAAAGAACCTCAAGCCTAATGGAGAGGCCTCTGACCAAACTTAAGCAGTCATTCACGCCCAGTATAGAATGGGACGCTGAGAACCACAGCAGTTGGAACGTCCATAGCTAAAACGCCATTTCCATTTTACAGAAATAGCTTGGGATGTTTGGAAGTAGACAGGTTTTTAGGTTTGGGATATTAAGGGAGTTTATAGGCTCCTCAATGCCTGCCAGAGTGGTTAGATCATTCGCCTCTCATTAAAGCGGCCTGGGTTCGATCGCATATGGACAAAGCGGCGCAGGGGAGGTTTTCTCGGTTTCCCCCGCCATCGCATTCCACCGGTGCTCCATCTTCGTTCCGTGTACCATCAGTGCCATCGCCTGCGGTTTCATTGGTCTTGTTGCTTGCTTCGTTGTAAGTAGAAGGTAAATAAGGGAATACACTAGGCTAAAGCGATAATCAAATCTTTAGAAAGCTGGCCGCTATATGAAGCAAATGAGGTTCGAACCGCTTTGTATGGTCCCGTTTGAGAAAAGTTAAGTGGTTTATAACTGAAATCAGCAATAATGGATATCTCAAAAAACAGTCAACTCTACAATAAAAATATCTATGACATACATTACGTATGTGTTTTAACGAGATCTACATTTTTGTGTATTAAGTCTTCTCTTACGGTTTATGTAAAATTCTGCAAAACTCACCCAGAATAAAGAGGTCTTTAGGGGATATACCCAGAAAATTCAAGATATAAACTTTATTTTAATGCAAATATTTGTAACATACGGCATTTAAATCAAAATCGTTAGACTTATTTTTGAGAAAAACATTTTCAAAACTTTGTCCATGTAAAGGGTAGTTTATGGTGGGGGGATTTGTTTAATCTTCGTGTCGCATTCTTGAAAGATACCAAACTTATAGACCAAGTTGCTGTCAATAGATACGCACATACAAACACAATTACACACGTGCATGCGCAGACCTTTTTCTAAAGGGTTTTTCGCACTCATGGGACCTCAAAACATACATTTCCGGTAAAATATTGAAGTCGAACTTTTGGGTGGAATACAATACTTTGCATAGTTACTATATACTATGTACATACGTGCTAGAGAAAGTAAAAAGTTAAAGTATTTTAAAACTGAAACCAATAACAAGGAATGTCTAAAAACTTGTGAACCCCACGAAAAAAATATTTATGACACACTGTGTGTTTTAGCGAGATTTACATTTTTGAGTATTAAGTTTTCTTCTATCTTTTACGGTTTACCAGTTATCTAAAATTCAGGAAAATCCATAAAAGGTCTTCAGAGGCTATTCCCGGAAAATTCAAGATATACATTTTATTTGTCATGTAAATGTCTCTAATATGTGATATTTTAATCCAAATCGTTAGAGCCATTTTTGAGAAAATCAAAGTTTTCGAATTTTTTTCCATGTAAAAGGTATGTTGCATGATCTTCGTGTCGCATCCTTGGAATATATTAAACTTAAATACCACGTTGGGTATTTCACCGACTTATAGTTTTTGAGTTATTGGCTACATGGACACACACTGACATTTTTAAAAAAAAAAAAATGCATTGTTTTTGGATACAGGGGACCCTAAAACGTGTATTTTCAATAACATCTCGTAGCGAAATTTGGGTGGAGTGTAATACCTTCTCTACCTACGTACCATTATGTAGAGAAAATAAAAAATAGTTATCCTATTTCTGATTAGAGAAAGACTGGATTGGATTAGACAGATAGCATTCTGTATGTTTGTTTTGGCCAGCAAGCTACTTGTCGCAGTAGGTAGAACTCAAACCTACGCTTCCAGAGGGAATCTAAATTTTAATCAGACGCCTTAACCACTCGGCCACGGAGAATATAACCGCTAAGAAGAACGTTTATGTGGCTCCATATGCTTTTATTTAGACACGCAAATTATTCATATGTAGAAAAGAGCCTTTGTTTATTGCTGTATATGAGAAATACATATTGCATGACAAATATGATTGTATAATTTATTCTGAGATACTGTTCCAGGGGAAACAAAATGACAACTGTCATAAAAATTAATATACATTTTTGGATAAAAATGTTACTACAGCGGTGATTTCATTCTCACAAATGTTTCTCATGCCAAGAAAAATCTCATTACTCTGTAATATTTTAAGGATGTAAGGCTATGAACTTGTAGTGGAAGCAGAGAGTATGCTGTGTGTACCCTCTGGGTAAAAGGTTCCATGCATATGTTGGCATACCTGCCTAGAGGTTAGTGCCATTTCGTAATTTTCATTCAAATTCAATAACTAACGATTTAGAACGGATTTGTTATATTGCGTTTGTACTGCTGTTTAACTGTACTATACTATATCCTGTGTCCAGGATTGCTGCCTTTCTCTTTTGGATAATTAAATTCCTAGGCAGAATATCTACTCACAAAACATTTCTGCAGGTATGAGTTGCAATTTAACCTCTAATTAGATTCTGTAGGGTAAAGATTACTTTGTCTAGTGCTTTACACTCCAAAGTAGTTCTAAAATTAAGTGGATAACTTAAAGAGTTATATTTGCTAGCATTAGTGAAAATGACCAAGTGTTAATACAAGTAAAGGTCTTCATCAGTGTTCCATGTGATTGTACTTATACAATATAGCTTTTATAAAGTGGGTAAATCAAACTAATTGAACGTTTTTAAAGGGAATTGGCATTTTCCTTTCTCAGTATTTGATATAAACAATGTAAACTGTGTAAAGAGTTCTACACTTCAGGTGACGTGCAAAACATGAGATATTCTCCCATACTTTTCATCCTTTACGCCGGGATGGTTGGATTCAATGATATATGTGAAACAAATGTTATTTGATATAAAACTGTAAACGGTATAAAGAGTTCTATATTTCTGATGAAATGCAAAACATAAGGAGACATTTTCCCATACTTTGTACCTTTTACGCCGTGGATGGTTCTGTTGTATGAATATGTGAAACAAAATTTAGTAATTTTTGTGGATTAGGATTTAGGTACTTAGGTAAAGTTCTTATGAAGGACCCACTACTTATCTGAACTTTTGAATATTGCATACCCCTTGCTAACATTTCCAAATATACATTGTCGCAGCTGAGTCTGCAAACTTTGCAGCAGGCCCATCTAAAGCCCAAATCGTCCGCGCGACAAGTAAAGCAGCAACTCCGAGGAAATAATTAAAGATTCTGTTACAGAGGTTGTAAATGATAATTAAGACATAAATTGCAGTTGGTTTTTATTAACATGCAAATAGAATGATTAATTGTTGCCAAGATTGGATTTTATTGAAGTAAGACAATGAAGTACAAGAATTGAACTTTAATGAGAGTGCTGTACAAATTTCGAGGGCACTAACGGAGTGCAATGGAGAGCATCTATGACTGTTTGATAACATTCACAGGAAAAATATGCACTGAAATTTTGGGGATGGTGGCTGTAAAGCATACAAAATAGTTGATGATGAGCCATATGGGGGACTGTGTTTAAAATTGGAATATTAGAAATCTCCGGGAAAGGTTGGGTTGATAGTAAGGAAATTGAAGCATGAGTTTTGGCAAAACTGTCTTGTCTTATAGTAAAAGTGAATCTAGGATTCCTATACGGTGGGGATAAATATTTAGAAAAATGCAGTGTTACTAATGAAGAAATACAGTCAGTAATAGAATATCTTTATTCCTACATTTTAAAACATGGTATAAATGATCCATGGATTATCCTTTTGAATGTAATGATTATTAAAGCCACTTATACATGATCTAGATTTGGTAGTTTTGTTATTCTTCCATTACAGTTAATAGTCTGTTGTAAATTTTTAGGTCCTTAAATTGCAAAGTAAAGCTCAAGATGGAAGCCCTTAAGCTGAAAAGTGTAGCTGAGGAATGCTCTTTATAAATGGAAGAGTGGAGCAATTATGCAGAGCAATGGCCAATGTAGCTGAGGGATCTCTGAAGCTAAAACCTCAATGATTCCAAGAAGTTCAACCCTCAGAAATCTGTTGGATTTCAAATCGGACATGTTAATATTTTCAACACTTTCAAACCCAGATCGGTTGTGGAAATCCTAATACCTATATAAAGTTTGTGAAAACTTAAAGTTATTTTTAGATAAAAATTCTTTTTGAAATAATATTTAAGAAGTTTGATTACTGGGTATTAAGTCATTGATTCTCATTGTTGCAAGTTTAAATCTTATTCAGAAGTTAATCAAGGAAATGCAAATTTGAATGAGCCTAATTTATTTTCTTTCATTATTTTCAAATTAATGGAATATATTTTAAGCTATAATCCAGTGGTATTATAAGCTCATTCACTAATTGTGACATGTGCTCATGTGACATAAGTAAATAAAATAGAAATAAAAGTTGGTGTGATTTTAGCAAAACTAAGGACAATTGAGTTTTTTTTCTTTCTATAATTGAAATGATGCTACTGTTGATAAAGTACAAATCTGTTATGGAATAACCATTATGCAGAAAAATGAATCTGCTGGTACTGTTGACCGATATCAACTTTAAAAAAAGATATTTTGATAAAGCAATTGGTCATTAAATCGTACTTGTTCACAGCTTTTGGCAGTTCTCCTCATAATAAGTCACAAATGTGAACAAATCTTTCAAGAATTCCTCAGAACACATTTGTGTAGAGAAAAACCCTAAAGTTTGGTGTGCCTGATATTGTGTGAATCTTAAATGTAAGATGTGTAGACTGCGTTAATATGAACACTTGGGAGTAAATAAGGGAAATGTGTATACAGCAGCACTCCTGCAATATCAGGACCAATGAGAATTTTGAAAGCAAAATTACAATGGAAAATATGACTAAACAGAAAAGATCTCGAAGAAGACAAAGAAAAAGGGCTAGGTTTGAAGAAAAGGACCAGAGCTACATGCATATTTCTACAAGCAAATGCAAATTTTCCTAAATTTTAGATTTGAAATTATTTTTCTTTAAAACATTTTTTGAACATGTTGCTTATTTTAAGTGCATAAAGCTTGTGATGATGTGGATATGCTCTGAGGAGTAGTTGATTCTAGAAAAAAAAAAATTACTAAAATGTTTTTGATTCAAGAATATATAGTACAAAAATTCTATATCTTAAAAAGCAATATTCTGATACAAAATAGATATGACAAGGCATATTTCTAAACATCTTAAACAAATAAAATTTCAACACAATGAAAACTTTTTAACGACTTCCCCCATTAAGAGGTTAACCCCTCAAGAACCAATTTAAAAGCCTTTATAATTAATGTATTTTACTTTCTCTAGCCTCATATGTACAATGTGCATAGAGATAGAGAAGGTATTGTAATGCACCCAAAAATTTGATACAGAAGTTTCACCAGAAATATATGTTTTGGGGCCCCCTGAGTCCGAAAAAAGCATTTTTAAAAAAAGGTCCATGTGTGTGTCTGTGTGTGTCTGTGGACAGCATAGCCCCAAAACGAAAAGATGTTAAATACCAAACTTGGTATTTAGGTTTAGTATCTTCCAAGGATGCGACACAAAGATTTTCAAAAAAATCCCCCTACTAAAAACTACCCTTTACATGGAACAAATTTCAAAAATTTTGATTTTCTTAAAAATGGCTCTAACAATTTTGATTAAAATCCTGTATATTAAAGCTATTTATGTCCGAAATAAAATGTATATCTCGAATTTTTGGGGAATAGCCTCTTAAGATCTCTTTATTCTGGATGAATTTTGCTTAACTGCTAAACCGTAAGAGAGCTTTTTCTTTTGCTTTTCTTTTGTTCTACTCCTGGCCAAGCAAAGAAGTAATTTGCAATGACAATCCCATAAAGATAGCTTTTAAAACATTTGACAATCATTTTAGCATAGCGCATTCCCTTATTCTCTTCTACTTATTAGGAACTAAGTAATAACATTCTGCTAATATTTATCTCGATTAGCATTGTGTACAAAGAACAATAATCTTTTGTAGAGCAGCTAAAGAAAGTCATGTGAGTGTAACAAACACATTACATTTTTTTTTATTTTGAATTTATCTCTCTCAACAAGTGGCCAGCCTTTGGAAATTTATTTCCTTCATTTACATCCAGTTTCGAGGACCACTTATTTATTTAATTGAAGATTTCAGGATTTTTAAAGTTGTTTTTTGAGGTGGTAATACAGCACATCTATCCCAAATACATGTTGATGTGTGGGAACCTTTTCTGGCCGGATAGGTTCCTGTATGAACCCACCACATAGCTAAGCATAGGTTTACTTTGTTGTAAAACATCTTGTGTGCAGAAGATGAACCTTTACCCCCCCCCCCCTCCTCCTCCTCCTCCTCCTCTCTCTTTCTCACTTCAAGAATTGGAAGTCTTTTCCTAAATCCAGACTTCACATTGTCATTCAGCTTTAACTGAAGTTATTATTGAAACTTGAATCTTTAAAGAGAAGCAAATAGGAAGCACACTTTAAGAGCAATCACTCTTTTGCATTTCTTCCCAGGGATTTGGGTTTTTCTATTATATATCTAATTTGTTTAACATAGTTCATGAGTAAAAAAACAAAACTTCACAACCATCCTTCTATAGGATAAAATTTTCAATGGAACCATTGGTAATTGCTTAGTAAGGTTTTGCTGTAGCTCCAAACGTTTTTTGAGAAAAAAAATAATGAAGTAAAGAAATTTGAAACTGGTGAACAGTATATTCCTTCAAATTTCTCATGGTTAAAACATTTGGAACATATATTTCTTTTAACCCTTTAACATTATCACTCATGACATATGAGATATTTGAGAAGAGCAGGACGGGGGGGGGGGGGGTTAAAATTGTTTGTTTTTTAATGATGCTGTCAATAGCCATTTCATCATGTCAGTGCTGCTGTAATGCCAGAATTTCATCCCTCAAGATTAACATAATTATTGATAATACAAACATTAAAACCAAAAAATAAATTGATTAAGTGTTATATCCTCACTATACAAAATTACTAATGAAGAAATTAATATTAAAAACTTAAAATAATAAAGATATTCAATCCAATAATAAAGTTATAACATAGATAATGTTGACATACCAATAAATCTAACATGGGGCTATTGCTTTTAAGTACACTTGAAAACCATAGGTTTGGGCTGGGTTTAAATTCATGACTTTGAGATCAGAAGTCCAGCACCTAACCTACTGAGCCACCCAGACTACTTGGGAAGGTGGAGGGGGGTGTTTATGTACCTTTAGCTAGGATGTGTTACATTCCACCCAAAAATTTCAATGTTGTTCATAGGAAATACAAGTTTTCAGAATTCTTAATAATAATAAAAAAAAAGGTAATTTTAGAAAAGGGGGAAGACAGCATAACACAAAAACAAAATCTGATAAATAGTGAACTTGGGTTTAAATTCATCAACTTCCAAAGATGCAACATGATTTTCAAGAAAATCCTCCTTCCCAACCTTCATTTTATGCAACATTTTCCATTATTTTTTACATTCTCAAAAATTGCTGTTGTGATTGTGAATAAAATTCTTTAAGATATGTATATTGTTAACAAAATGAGCTTTTTTAATTTTTTATGCTGAGCCTCTTTAGTTGGAAGGAATTTCTTGTTTTGTATAATGGGTAAAGCACAAGACAAAAACTTTCTGTTCAAAAAATTTAGATCTTTTTAAATTACACACAATTTATTTCAAATAACATTTTTTGTGGCATCAGCCATTTTGTGAATATCCTTTGATATTGGTTAGAATTTGCTTAATTTTATTTTTCAAGACTTTGTCACTTTTGAAGGGCAGTCACGTTCAATTGTTTTATGCAAACATTTGACCATCACTTAAGTTTCCAGTACCCCTCTTATATCACCACAAAATGTGTCAAATATTTATCTCAGTTGACATGAGATAGAAAACAAAAGCTTTTGTATGAATAGTTTGTAGAAGCTGTATAAAAACAAATGATAGTTGATATAGAGAGTTGTCTCATAACATATCAGATTCTTTCCGAGCTAGAAGAGGGGTTTTGGGTTTCGAATCTCATCTTGCTAAAAAATTATAAAAGGTAATAACAATGCTAATTTTAATTAAAATTGTGAAGACACTATTATTAAAGGAATAATTAAACTTCTGAAATAATATGGAACCTATTTTATTTGTATTAAAGTGTTCTAATGTATGCAAATATAGTTTATTATTCCTACTAATACTCTATCAATAGTATACCTCTAATGACTAAATTTCTATTTAAGGTAGACCTAGATATTTTTTATTGTATTGAGAAGTAGTTTTTACTTTCTCTAGCATGTACATAGTAGCTTAGGAAATTGTTGTATTCCACCCAAGAGTTTGATACCGAAATTTCACCAGAAATACATGTTTTAGGGTCCCTGAATCCAAAAAAGAGCATTTTTACAAAATTCTCTATGTATGTCTGTGGACTGCATAATTCAAAAACAAAAAGTTGGTTAAATACCTAACATGGTATTTAAGTTCAGTACCTTCCAAGGATGCAACATAATGATTTCTGGGAAACCTCCACATCCCCATCTACCCTTTATTTTCTCAAAAAATGTTCCAATGGTTTTTATTAAAATACCACATGTTTAAGATATTTCATGACAAACAAATGTACGTCTTGAATTTTCTCAGAATACCCTCTGAAGACCCCTTTATTCTGGGTGGCTTTTCTCTTACTTATAGATTGTGAGATATGCAAAGACTTATTGAACGATAAATGTAGATCTCGTTAAAAGACATAATTTAGTCATATATGTTTTTAGTTGTAGAGTTAACCTTTTTGAGATATTCCTTGTTATTGGTTTCAATTTTAAATTACTTAAACTTTTCTCAAACATGAAGCCATCTTTCCTTTCATCTCTCTTATGTTTTATCCCTGACCTTTGCAAAGAGAACCAAATTTCAATTTGAATGGAAAGTAATCTTTCATCTCTCTTTTGTTTTATTTGTGACCTTTACAAAAAAAAATCAATTGTTTCACACATGAGCAGCTTTTAAAATATTTGACCATTGCTTTAGCTAATGTATTCACTTATTTCCCTTCTTCTTATAAGGAAGCAAGTAATAAGATAATTTCTACTAATGTTTATTTCAATTAGCATGAGGAAATAAAAGAAACTTTTGTAAAAAAAGTCATGTGAATGGAACATCAAATTTTAAGAGATATAGCTGTCCAGAATTTCTTCATATCCTAAACCTGAATACTATGAAGATACTGTTTTACATAGGTGTGTATTACTTGGTTACATAACTTTTTTTGCAAAAATTTTGCCTTAATGAGGTTAGATGTTTATATCGCTGATGTCAAATTGTGACATTTGTCTGCCCTTAGAATGCAACTGACTTTTTAGGACATTTTCATTTTAAATACATCAAAATAAATAAGAAAATATGTTAACACCTTAATTTGTGAATATAAAGTCAAGTTTTAAAAATGTTTCTACTCTGTATTAATTCCTGTTTATCTTTAGAATGTATATAAACTGCTTGAACAACTTATCCATATACATAACCCCCCCTCCCCCCCGAAATGTTCTGGCTATGCCAGTAGTCTTTTTATGTGTACAAAATAAAATGATCTTTGGCTTCTATTCACTGTTTGCTGATCAGAAAGAGCTTTTCAGTGATATAGTAATTTGAAGTATCACTACCCATTAAGAAATTCCATGATGTTATGTACTGTATTGATACTTTTGCCTTCTTAAAGACTACTGCACACTATTCATGTGACATACATTGTTGTTTGATCAGTACATAATGAGTGGACATTTTTTCTTCCACTGTAATTCTGTCTATGACATTTTAATTTCATAGAGATATAGTTTGAAGCTCATGCTAGAGATGACAGTTTTCATGGATATATAATTTAAAGCCCATGTTAGAGTTTTTCAACAGGCATAGCATTTAGGAGAAAATTTTGAACCATTTGGCAAAAATGGTGTGAATATTCTATGTTTTTAATGCACCAAAATGACATAAGCCAAGTGAAATTCACTGGGAAATGTGTGCCAGGTATGGGGAAGGCTGTATTGACTTATGTACAACGTTCCTGATATTTTTGAATTCCACCAAAAATTGGAATTTTCAATCGCTGCACACTACCTTCTGTGTCGACCATGAAATCTTTATTTGTTCTACAAGCATTTCTTCATATTTGGGAACAAGAAGAAATCATAGGGAGTCGGGTCGGGTGAATGTTGGAAGTGCAGCAGCAATTCATAATGTGACAATTCCAGATGAATGTACTGTTGCATTGTCATGGTGAAACAGCACTTCCTTCAATGCCAAATGAGATCATATCTTCTTCAACTTCTAGTTGAATTGGAAAATAACTCCTGTAATCGTTTTTTTTTTCTTTCCCCATTTTTAAGAAGTCAATGTGTATGACCGCTTCGCAACCCAAAAAATCGTCACCATCACTTTTCCGATGGGGTTGTCTTTGCCTTCTTTGGAGTAGATTCACCGGAAGCAATCCATTGTTTTGATTGTTCCTTGTTTTTCGGAGTGTAATAATGCATCTAGGTCTTATCGATGGCGACAATTCGACACAAAAAGTCCCTCGCTTAAATAGCTCCAACTCCATTTCGAAGTTGAAAGTTACACCTACTTTACTTTTTTGCAATCACAGCGCCCAACTTTTTCATCTCCAACTTATCATGCAAAATATGAATTGATACACCTATGGCCTCGTCGTAGCGACTAGAAAAAATAGCATTGGAATAAAAACATTTATTATAATCAACAACATTTGAAATAAGTAGAGTTCGTTACAGTGTGCATTAAATGTTTAGCGGCTTACGAAGAGAATGAAAGATGAGAGCGAACAGAACGGACTAAAACAGTGCGGGCAGACATTTCCCCTATATTGCCACGGATCGAATTGAGGGTTGTGCATATATTCTGACTTTCTCCAGTTTCCTCTATCACTTCACGATCTAGTTCAATTTTCACTATCACTTAGTTTTTTTTACTGTCGCCTCACTAACAAGGACTAGTTCAGTGATCCCTGTCACTTAATTTTTCTTTGCGACCTAGCGACACGCGATGCTGCCTTTTCTTCGAATAGTCCACTCCGCTGGATAGTCGAACACAAGACGTTATCTTTCGCAGTAGTAACACTCATCATAAGTCGTCATAACCGTCGACAAAAGCACACTCGGAGAACCGTCCTTGATGTCGCACCAGAAACGAACTCCAGTACGCGATGGCTTATACAGCCGCTAGAATTTTCCACACTGTTCTAGAATGCTTTGGAGTCGGGGAGAATAGAAACTTCCAGAAGATTCTGATTATGTGTTGATGGTGCTTTAGTGTTCATGTTGTGCTTTCGATCAAATTTGGCACACATATTCTGTGGAACAAGAGTAAAAATGCCTTGGATTGGCATCACAAAAGCCACCCCTAATGTAAATTGGGTGGTATTGAGTTCTTTTTTCAACACGAACAGAATCCACAATTCCCAGTGTATATGGGTCTGTTTCCACAATAATAAAACGATTTATGTTGATCTGCACATTCTTTTGAGAAATTGGTAATGCGAAAACGACCCCTAAATGTTTTAATGAGAAACCAGACCACGGAGTATTTCTTCCGATTATAAATATAAATAGGTATTCTCAATGTTATAATTTGGATGGGTAGAGATTAAAGACCGGGAGATCCTTGGCTCAAATCCCAGCTATGGCATTGCATTTTTCATTCTGACTCTACCTATCCAACTCCTGAAATAAAAATTAAATTAACAATGTTAAAAATGCTCTCTCTGTTTTGCTTGTTGATGAACCTGCTAGTATACTGTAGACACACTTCTCTCTCCTCCGTTATATATACACAGTGCATTAAGGCATTAGTCTCGCACCTTAATTGATGCTACATCACGAGGTGTGACAGCTACTCAATTATTTACTCTGATGAGGAATTGTAGACGCTCGTCATTTGTCAGAATAACACAAACGTCTCGCAAATCTTAATGTTACTGGTTGGCAGATGCAAATAATTTTACAATGACAAATGTTTAGTAAATAATGTGTGTTACTTTCTTCACTACGTACTATGAAGTAGTAGGTAGGGGTGTAATCCGCCCAAAACTTCGACGTCGAAATTTCACCGGTAGTGTTTAGAGGTCTGATTAAAAAAGGCATTTTTTCTAAAAAGGTCTATGTTTGTGTCTGTGAACAACATGATGAGTCCATTAAATACCAAACTTAGTATATAAGCTCGGCATCTTCCAAGGATGTGATACTAACATTCCCAGAAAATTCACCCACTCCAAACTATCCTGCAAATGGAAAACTTTTAAAAATGATGGTTTTCCCAAATTATAACGATTATAACGATTTTGGTTAAAATTCCATATATTTTTTATGTTTTCAGCACAAATAAAATGTGTATCTTGAATTTTCTGAAATAGCCCAAAAAGCACTCTTCATTCTGCATGACTTTTGCATAACTGGTAAACTGTAAGAAATAGATAAAATCTTACTACACCAAAAAATGTAGAGCTCGTTAAAGTGTACAATTTATCTCAATTACATTTTTGGAAGAAGTTAAAACGATTGTCGAAGATTTGACAACTTTAGAAGGAACTAATATGCTAATGTTTGTCCCGATTAGCATGAAGTAGAGAGAAAAATAAGTTTTTGTAAGAATAGCTTGCAGAATAGATAACGAAAGCAATGTAAATGAAACACACAATAATAATATAAGATTAAGCCTTTTTGTCTCAGTCTTATGTACATTTAAGAAAACGAAAGAGCGTTTTTCTTTTGGCTTTAAATGTGATATTTAAGCTGTTTTCTCGTAATTCTATTATGCTGTAAATATTGTTTTTATTCCTAAAGACTTGAATACATCCACTCTAGTCAAAATCTAGCGAGGAAAGTACATTTTCTTCAGCGTTCGGCACTTACCTTTCTCTGTAAAATATAAGAGTGGGCTTCAGATACTTACCTCAGAACTCGTCAAGCTAGGTGGCGGCGCTATAACACGTGCAGTTGAATTCGGGATGTGTCAGGTTCGCTTCCCTGCACAGCCTGACCCATGGATTTTTATTGTGGGGTTTCCCGAGTCGTCCGGCGATTGCCGGAGTGGTTTCTCTCATCCCCCGAATTTCCTGTCACTCCATATCCTTCCTCAATTTCATTCATCTCCTCACTGGGTCGGCACCGAATCCCCTCCGAAAATGCCCTATCTCTCGTGCTCGTGTCCAGAAAAAATGTTGGGGGGGGATTTCCATAACTATCTAAACTTAAGTACCGTCACTGTTGCCATGTATGTTTTCCTTGTAAATGTATCTACTATTAGCAATGGTCCTACTTTATACAACGGAATTTTCTCATATAGATTTGATATGCGTTTAAATAAGTAAATGTCTGAGAAGTTTCGGAGCGGGGCGTGCGATTAATCCCTAAGCATTTCCTCTAAGTATGGACCTGATATCCCTATTCTACTCTCACCCGTGTTTAGCAGACTACCGTATAAAACGTGACATAGGTTTTGTAAACAAATTGGGTGAACAGAGTGCAACTAATTGTAATGTTTTCGCTTCTAGGGGGAGAAATAATATAAAAAAAAAAAAAAAAAGGAGTCAAAGAGGAGGAAATGCAGGGTTAAAAATTATCAGAATGTAGAAACAGCATGGAAACATGTTCTGTTGAGGTCCTAAGCGGCGCAATATTTTTAAGTATGTCAACTGAGCAAATTGGATATTTAATGAACATTATTGGGCCTCAAATTGCTTTAAAAAAAAAAGGTAAAATACAAGCCGCAGTTCCAGCAAACAAAACTTCTGATCATTTACTTAGATAGTTCTTGCAGTGTGATTATGCTTTTAAAAATGTCTTGTATCGCAGTACAGTCGATCTCTTCACCTCTGCTTTGACATGCTAAGGACGTAATTAAACTGATTCACTCGAGAAAAAATACCCCTAAAATTCTGTTCAGTATTAATCAGATTTAAGTCTGCGTTCTACATAAGTGTAATAAATAATTCGGCCAAGTTTACTTGCTAAGTCATGCTTAATGAGAGAGAAAAAAAAAAGATTATACTGCAGTTTTAGAATGGCCTAGCGTGTCAATGGTTCAGAACGAAGAAATGATTGTTGCAGAAACAAAAGCGTATCATTTTCAGAAAACAATTCACCTCATGTCTTTTTCTCACACGTATAGGAGTTTAGCCAGAAATTGTGATCGAAATGTTACGTTAAACCTTATTTGGGCTACGCGTAGGACATAACAGTGATGTCACTGCAAACACGTGAACGCAGGCAAGCCGCAGTAGTGTTTTGAGTCGCTAGACCAAGTCACATAGTGTACAATGGACCCCTACACAGCAAAGGAATACTTGGACATTCTTAGTTACTTCTGGTGTACAGTAAAGACGTCTTATCATTTGGAATTTATTTTCATTCTTTGATTGCATCAGATTATTCGTATGTTACTTTCAATTATTAAACTAATTCAAATGCATTAACAATTCAATGGCAAGCTGTACCTTGAGAAGCAAATTTCGCATTCCTTTCATAACGTGAAAGGGACGGCAGATTCCTCTTGCGAGATTTCTACATTATCACCCACAGCAGAAGGTACCAAAAATTGAAAGTTGGTCAAAGAATGAAACGAAAAGAATAATGTTAAAATGCTGCTCACATTTAGCGCGACATTATAAAGCTTTAAACGTGTTTTGTCAAATAGTCTCGATTAGGTAGTAGGCCTCGACACTTGCAGAGCTCTGTTTATTAGGTGCGCGTGCGACCTTTTATCCCAACGCATCAGATCTGCCGGCTTCACAGAATGCAGTGTAGTAGCAGCGGCAGCTTAAGCGCCCTTTTTTTAACGTGAAAATTATGACGCTCATAAATCGTTTTAATCATCTTGCTGCTATATATTAATACGTTTAATTTTGTGCATCAAATGCCTTCCATTTTGTATTTATTAATGGGGTACTGAAACCTTCAAGTGCACTCGTTATACATTGAGAATTAACTTTCTTCTTTAGAACATATCCATGAGTTAGTAACACAAAATAAGATATCACCATCCTCTTAAAGGAGACATTTTGAGAGAAACCTATTTTCCTCGTGCGTTCTACGGAAACATACCACACACCGAGCTTCTATCGTCATGCCTCTTAAGGAATCGTACATTTAAAAGTTTAGACAATCACAGGTTAAAGTGACCGACTGCGTACGAGGTTATGCCATTGTGGTGGGGCGCCGTTCTTGCAGGAAAATTAAGTCCATTTAACTTGACATCATGTCGAGATAGATAATCCCGCATATTCTAGAACATAACATGATTTCTCTATCGCTGATGCTTCAGTTTTGATAACTAGCGCCTATAATGAGTATCGGCGAGATTTTATTTTTGCCAACTAATTATACTTACATTTGTGAAATAAATTCATTAAAATATTCTCACTTTTTATATATCTATATATTTTTGCATTTATATAGCTCCCTTTAGCTTCTATATTCATGTCGGGCGCTTTGCTATAGAAACAACTACTGGTATTTTCTCATTGAGCAGTAGAGTTTGTTTTATTCATATTAGTTTTTCAGTGGTATATCACTAAATACACGCACATTCACTCTCACATGCACACTTCAGACTATGGGTGATAGGGAATGAATGATTCTTATTAAAGAAAGGTTCCCCGCCTCCTGCCGGGATCGAACGGTAAGAAGCCAGACAGCTGACCACTCGCCCGCAGAAGCAGTCATATTCTCTTTTTGTACCAAAAGGATTTTCAGGTTTTCTATATAAATTAAATCACTAATGGAATTTACTGTCAGGTCTTATTCTGGATTAAGTTTAACGGACAATAAGAACATCGTAATGCGGGTTGTAGACATTTTACTGAAAACTTCAAGCCGCGTCCCTTTTAAATAAAGGAACGAAGCAGCGGCTACCTTGCGCTGGGTAGGGAATGGCTTAATGGTCGCTTGCAAGACACCTGTTGTAGATCAATAGTTGGAACATTGCTGTTAATGGCCCAGAACATCTGGTCAAAGAGCAACCTATGTCATCTTGCTTGCATAATGCTATGCTAATTCTCAATGCAACAGATGCAGTGGTTTTTCTGCATACCTACTAACAGATTAGGGACCCGTTAGCCCAGTCCCTAATGACATTAATTTTGTGTACATAAACGACGTTTTGATAACTCGTGGGCTTAGGTCCGTATTCGCAATATCATTAAGTACAATTCAAGTAATATTTATGAAAGCCGAAATTCATTTTTAGATTACAGTCTAAGTCGTAATTATTTATTTTCTAATTGATTTTAGTAGTCTGTTATCATTCTACGCGAGCTCTTTGATAAAGAATGATATTACGTTTTTTACAGTTTGTAATTCCCCGTGCTAGAATTTAATCTTATGATATTCTGTTAGCTTAATGTGTAGCAAACACGTCATAGTAGTTTCATTGTTGATACTTCTGGTTGCTGCCTGTGAGAGGCGAGCAAAAGAGACTTGTTCAGTATCGCCTACTGCAAGAATGGAGGTGACGCGCGAGGAACAATATGCGGCTTTGAAATTCTGCTTTCGACGCAACACATTTTTAGCTGAGGCCTCTACAATGTTACAGGATGCCTATGGTGGGTCTGTTCTTCCCTACATCACAGCTCGAAGGTGGTTTAAATTGTTTAAAGAGGGTAGACAATCATTTCAAAGGAATGTGACCCGGCGCTTCAGTTTCTGTTCTTACAGAAAAAGAAGAAAAAACAGCGCTGCTGTCATTTTGAGAAAGGCTCGATGAATAACCTTAAAAACACTTTCTCAAATACTGAAAATTTCACTGGCTGCCACCTTCACGTTAGTGACAGAAAATTTACATATGAGATGTATTTGTGCGCGATTTGATTCCCGAACAAAGGGCATTCGCGTACAGGTCTGCTTTCAGTTGAAGTTAGAGGAAGATACCAGGTTTCTTTCAAAATTAATCATTGCAGTTGAAACGTGGCCACATCAGTTTGATGCTGAGAGCAAACAGCAAACTCAAGTGTGGAAATATCCTATATCGCCCACCCCTCCAAAAGCAAAAGTAGCTCTTCTGCTGAGAAAGTTATGGTCATCTCATTTTCTGATATTTATGGAATGGTTTATCAGCATGTTGTACATGCACATACATCAGTAACTGAACAATACTGCAGGGATGATGTCCTGAAAACATTGCAGGTTCATATCAGGTGCAAAAGACCACATTTCCGAGAAATAGGCTGAATGTTGCACCACGATAATGCGCGGCCGCATATTGCCAATGTTGTTGCTAAATGTCTTGCAAAAATCAACATGAAGTGTGTCCCTCACCATCCCTATAGTCCGGATTTAGCCCTGTGTAACTTGTTCCTATTCACTAACATGAAGAAACATTTTCTGGGAGGCATCATCCATCATCAGAAGCAGTAGTGAAGGCTGCGATGGCGATTTTTTTTTTTTTTAATGTCCTCTCAAAAATGGTTTCCAGTAAGTTTTTGCAGACTGGCAGAAGCGCTGGGACAGGTGCATCGCATCCAAGGTAGACAATTTTGAGAAGAACCATCAAAATTCTGTGACGTTTGATCAGAACATGATATTTGGAGATATCAGGGCTTTACCAAATGATAGAGGATTATTTTTTGGAGATATCAGGGCTTTAGCAAACGATAGAGATTTGTTTCTTTTATATCACTACTGTCTTAGCACAAGTCAGTTTGGAGTCATCGTGCAGTGACCAAACGCCACAGAATTATGAGGACGAGTAAAGCTGTGTTGCAAAAAAAATAATGATAATTTATAGAACAGCCCTCGTATAACCACTTACGGGAGGAGCGAAACACAATTTTAGCTGACTTAGCTATAAAAAGTCTGATATAGTGCATTAACGTGACTTTCTTTACTAAGGAAAAATTTATGTACCCTTCATACAAAAAGTGATTCTTCTATCTACGATACATTTCTTATGATATACATAGTATTAATTTAGCTTACGAATAATTTCAAGTTGCTGGGATACCCTTTATCGCCAGCATTATTTAATGCCGATAGATATTATTTTCGGAGGGTAGTCATTTGTTCTTTTTTACTCAGCACACCCCTCGCATGCCGATTATACATTTCGTTTTTCCTTCTGTACATATGTGTATAATAGAGAAGGTATTGTATTTCATTCAAAATTTCGATGTTGAGATTTCACCGGAAATAATGTTTTCAGGTCCCTGAGTCCAAAAAAGAACATTGTAAGAAAAAGGTGCGCACTTGTGTGTGACTCAAAAACGAAAGGATCGTTACTACTAAACTTGGTATTTGAGTTTAGTATCTTCCAAGATGCGACACGAAAATGTTCAAGAAAATCCCCTCCCCAAACTACCCTCTACATGAAAAAAATGGTAATTTTTGTTTTTCTCAAAAGTTTTTAACATTTATGATTATATATCGTATATTAGAGATATTTACACCACAAATAAAATGTATGCCTATCTTGAATTTTCTGGGGGAATAGCACCTTAAGACCTCTTCATTCTGAATGAATTTTACATGACTGATAAACTGTATGAGATAAGCACAAAGAAAAAGTAAATCTCGTTAAAAGACACAATTTATGTTATTTATATTATACGAGTTGATCGTTTCCGAGATATTCCTTGTTATTGATTTCATTTTTAAACTACTGGACCTTTCTCAAACGGGAAGTCACCTTTCGTTTCAGCTCTCTCTTGTTTTACTGTTGGCCTTATAAAGCGAATCGAGCTTTAATTGTTCGCATAGCTACCAGCTTTTAAAATATCTGACTAACGCTTTACACTAGTATGTCACCTTTTTGCTTCGAAGGAGTAATAAGACGATTTCTGCTAATGCTTATCTTGATTAGCATGTTGTAAGAGTAGTTTGTTTGCAGAACAGATAGAGAAATTCAAATGAGTGGAATTTTAATTGTTTTTCACATGCACGTACGCTTTTTCCGGAAATTTTTCTTGGAGTCAGGCGATTCCAAAATGTGAATTTACGGTGGAATCTGAGTACAGAATATGTTGCTATAGTGCAATACTTTCTCCATGTACTATGTAAGTGAAAGAGGAAGTAGAAAATCGGTTGGTTGATAACAGGTGAAAAAATCGCTATAATTGAAAGCATGTTTCTGCAAAATTTTATTCCACTGGAGTGGACGTAATTTCTAAGTCTTGTGCAAATTAAGTAACTCTGCATAACAAACTATGTTGACAGTTCTCTCACTTTCGATTATCTTGCCATCTTCCCATTTTCAACGTCGACTATAAAATAGAGCTAGAGATACAAAACTTTTCCGTAATACACTTCAAAATGTATACAATTGAATGTTGTTGCTAACCTTAGATTTTTACAAAATAGTTTGCATAATCATGCAGGTTCTTAGTTACTACTCTTTCAGATTGATTTTTTTTTTCTTAAAAGAAATTATGCTGTGCAGAAAATCACTTGTAAAAACGAAGCTTATACTCAATATTTTTGAAAGGGGGCAGATTTTGATTATAATTAACAAAATCGATATAAATGTATAAAGATTGCGTATTTAAGTGAAACTCCTTTATTTTCTGAAAATGTTTGTGCAAAAGAGATAATCCCACCTATAATAGTTACATTAGAAAATCACTTTTTATAGTTCAGTTTGCTTTAAGCAATAACGGTAACATTCACGTAAACACCTAACCATTTCACTTCCAGTTACAGCCCTTGTGGAGTACGGTAGTCGTTATCATACTCAAATACGGAATCGCAGCGTTCCTTTTTTTAACTTTAGTGAATAGTAAGATTAGTGCAGGGTGGTTTTTGTCTGAGAATTTGTATTCTGCTTGTTTTTATCCCTGTTTAGATTCTCTGTATGTGATATCTAGTGGAAATAACGGCAGGATGAAACACAATAGAGGGATTAAATACCATGGATACGAATGAAGGTTATAATTGAAAAGAGCGATTCATAGCGTTGGATAGAGACGTAAATGGGATATGGTGCTTTTGTTTTAAATGGATAGCATAGTGTGGATGACGTTCCTAGCAGCCGGAAATTGTTCTATAAAAAGCTGAGATCTTGGGAGAAGTTCAAAATTTATTACGATTCCTACCAATTAGTAATGCTTTTATTTTGAAGTAATACTCAGGTGAATAACAGTCATCCAAGATAAGAAATCCCTACAAAAATGAATATTATACTTAATATATTATTTGCAGGTCGCACCGTAGTTAGGCCACTCGCCTCTCATCCAGGTTCCTGGGTTCGATCCCAGGTGACCACTTGTGGGATTTGTGGTGCACAAAAAGGCGCAGAGACGGGGTTTCTCCGGTTCCCCCGCCGTTACATTCGACCGGTGCTCCATCTTTATTCTTGTATCATCATTGTCATCCTCTGCAGTGCCTATGTAGTAAAAGCAGGCGTTATACACTATAAAATAGAAATAAATATTATTTGTACAACAAAAATAATCGCATGCTATTTATGGCATCGTATCTGAATGAATTAATAAAGCTTTAGAAAGGATGTATGCTTTAAATGTTAGAATATTTTATGATGTAGGAATCGCAAATAAGATCAATCAAGTGTTTGTCTTTGCAGTAACATACATAGGATAAATGGAATTTGTGTGGTATGAACTAATATACTAGAAGTATTGTTAAGCAAAGTGCTATTAATTTTGGGCAAATTTCATTATATTGGGAGGATAGGCCTTTGTTCTTTTTTACTCAACACACCCTTCATATACCGATCCAACACACCCTAAAGATTGCCGAAGAATGAATTACTTTATCATCAGCGACCCAAAAACTAAATACAAAGTATATTTATGACAGGTCTTATTCCAAACAGAACATTTCAAATGTAGAATGTGGGAAGACAACCATAAGGAGAATGAGGAAATGGGACAAATGAAGCTGAGGAGGAAGAAGATTAACCGGAAGTATTTGTGGCCGAGTGGTTGGGCCGCTTGCCTCGGATTCGATCCCAAGGGACTGCATGTGGGATTTGTGGTGGACAAAACAGCATCTGGGCGGGTTTTCTCCGCGTTCTTCGGTTTCTGCTCCGTTCATTCCACAACCTGCCCCATAAACACATTTTCTTTGATTTCCTCGTCATTTCATCTTCTTCACTCTTATACCTACTCGGGTTGATTATACTATCTGTTCCAGAGTCCGCCTGCTCTTCAACAGTCATCTGACCGCAGGCGTCGGTTTGTAAGTCCTCCGTACGAAGAAAGCAAAACAAGCTTTTATAACCTTTGCAATGTGTTCACCGCTCCCGCAAAGAGTTTTAATTAGAATTGATTGTAAAGTCTGTTTAGTTAACGCGTGTGCAGTTCTGCCTCCTCCTTTGAGGAACCCATAATCGTTTAACAACACAGTTCCTCTTTTGCAATCCTTTCTGCAGAATTGCAACACTTTAACTTCACCTGTTTCTAGAGCGGTTTTATATCTACATTGATACATCAATTATAATTTTGGCAACTGAGACTCCACGAGGAGTCGACAAGTGAATGTCATTTCCTTAAAATTAGGGTTGCAATTGGTCTTCAAGGACAAGGATAGAAGTTTCTTTTCTCTAGTGCGTGGAGATGGGTTTATGACAGTCATTAATTGCGGGCAAGATAATCCCCTTTATGAGCCAACTGCACTAGAGTTGACAGACTTAACGGAATCAAGGGAAGTGTTAACTGTTTTTGAAAGAAATGAATAGCACATAAGAAATTAAAGCAGTAACTATTTAGCGCTTAACCTGTGCTGACCCGAGACATACGGGCCGTCTCGGTTACCAACCCATCTGCCGAAGAGGCGAGTTCTATGTGATAAAATAGCGGGAGTAGCCTCTTGTATGCCAATAACCTTTAGTTTTGATCAAAGCGGAATCCAGTTTCTCAGCGATAATAGTTGTGTTAAATAATAAAGGCAGCCAGAGTATATATGGGTGAAAAATCAAATGGAACCTAGATGAGACGAGAAATGAAAAACAACCTGACTTTACATGGGAAAGATGCCATGAGAATGTTGGTGAAAGGCTTGTAACCAACAGTTGGTTGGAAGATACTGGTATAATTAAATTTTTCCTGAAACTTTGTAAAACACTCTGTTTTCAATGAGAGTTTTTTTTTTTAATTGCATGTGCTCATTTCTTGGATTACCCTCCTCTTTTTGTAGAGCAGCCAATGTCTTGGGTCAGAGGAGCAAGCAAACTTTGGATTATAACATATCCAGGATGGTTGATCAGCCCAGCCTGGTATATGGTGAAGAAGGAACTGATGTGAAGTGAATACCTTTTTTTTTTTTTTTTTTTTTTATAGCAGAGTTTTACTCTAAGGATATAATTTTAGAAGTTTCTTTAAGACATTTAAATATATATATTTTTTGTTTTGTATTTTTCCCCTACAGGATTGACAGTTTGTTATTCTTTTCGTTTTATTATTTTTTGTGAGAGGATTTCAATTTAGTAATAATATTTGCGGGTAATTTAACCGACCCAACATTCGCCAAGTACCGGGGGGCGAGAAAAAAATCGGTCAGATTATTCGGTCCCTGGTTATAAACCCGGGGCCTCCTGAATGCGGACCACAGACATTGTCCCCTAAGCCATCCAGTTCGAGTGCATATTATATCGCTGTGTCTTTAAAATCCCACTCTTTCCATGACGGCACGAGAACCAAGAAAATTAAAACCCTTACAAAGTATTGAATAATTTGAAACCAATATTAACGGATATCCTGGAAATGGTTGATGCGATAAACATTATTTGTATCAGTTGTGTGTTTTAAAATAGATCTGCATTTTTTTTTTTTTTTTTTTGTGGCACATTTTATCTATTCTTAATGTTTATCAGTTATAAAAATCCTTACGAACTACACACTACTGTGGACGTTACAGATTATTTACTAGAAAATTCTAGCTATACATTTTATTCATCATGTAAATATCTAAAATGTGTGTTATTTCTAAACAAAATGGTTGATATAAATAATATATATAGGTATATAATAGAAAATAAAGTTCTGATAGTTTTTTATTGAAAGGGTAGTTTAGGGTAGAAGATTTTCTTGAAAACCGTATGGCAACTTTGGAAGATACTGAAGTAAGTGGAAGAAGTCTAATATGCCAGCCGAAAATTCAATGTTAAGATTTCACGGGATAAACATGTTTTGAAAACCCCCAAATTATTTTAGGTCCGCGTGAGTGTGTGTGTCTGTGAAGCATAACTCAAAAACGAAAAGTCGGTTAAAAATAAAACAATATTAAAGTTCAGGACCTACTAAGGATGAGCCACTTTTCATCAGTTCCCTCCCCAGATTAAATATCCCATTACATGGAAGAATTGTCATTTTTTATCTCAAAATGACTAACGATTTTTATTAAAATACATACGATTTTAATGACAAGATGTAGGTATATCATGAACTTTTGGACATGGCCTCTATTCTGAACCAGTTTTGTATAACTGGTGAAAGAGAGAAGGTCTTGCTACATAAAAATTACAGATCTTATCGAAGCACAGTTGTCAAATAACATTTTTGTGGCGTTAACCACTTCCGAGATGCCCTTTTTATTGGTTATAATTTTCAGATAGGTACTTTATAAATTTCTCGATGTCAGATCGCAATTCTCTTTTCTTTCTTCCTTTTTTTCTCGTGTTCATGTAAGGAGAAAAATTGTAAATATATTTCTAGCGCTTAGTTTTCTATATCCTTATGTGTAAATGAACAATAAAGATTTATCTATGTTAACAAGAAGTAGAGGAATAAATGATGTAAGACTAATTTGTGTAAGAGAGATCTTTGTTTCTTTGAAAGAGTAACCAAAGGATATTTAACACGAAGTAGGCCCGCAACAGCCTTAGAGGTCGTCATTATCATCCTAAAATTTCATTCACCTATTTGTACCAGAAAATGTCAGATTAAAATCTGTTCGAAGCAAAACTGGAGAAAACAAACTCGCACATACCTGTAAAGAAAGAAACACACGACTTGAGTACACAGAAACTCCGCACTAAACTAGTAGCGTAAAAAGCATGAGCTAAAGTTATCACACTACCCCATATTATGTATAAGTTATAATTTTTTCCCCTTTGAAGTGGTGTGCAATATGACAGACACAATAGCATTTTAAAACTGAATGTTTAAATTTTGAAGCGGTTTTACGACTCAGTTATCTGAAAAAGCTACCGAATTGCCGGGGCAGAGAAAACACAACCCACTGTAAATAACAGAAGCATCATCGAGCAATTACCACATTGACCTGGAGTTTTCTCACCTCCGGCTCCAAAATACTAGCATTTTGTGGGAAAAACTCCAGCCCAGAGTGTTCGCGTGTGAGTGCATTTCAGATGCGAAAAAGTGCGTTCTCCGAATGGAGGTTGCGACGACAGTTCTGATGTGCAGTGAATTCTGGTACTGGAAGAGGTTAGAGGGGCTCTCTATTCAACTCCCCAGCAAGTGAAATGGACCGAAGAAGAGGCTACATTGCGCGTAATTCATTACGTAGCGAAGAAAGTGAAGTGACAGTGAGAACTTAGTGGGGTGGCAGTGAAAACTGGACAGTCACAATATTATGCCTGCAGTGACAAAATGTGCACCAAATTAAAGAGTTAATTCCAATTAATAACACTTTACGCACAAAAACAACTAAAAGTAATATGTTTGGTGCAATTCCCCTGTAGTATGCTCAACGTTGAGTCTAATAGGATGTTACGTTCCTGCCTAGCTAAACGTTCTATAAGAAAGTTTATGCTCCTGAACTCCCAGTTCGGCTTGTATTATTTGGAGCTGAATATTATGTGAATTTCATTGAAGGAGTTTTAAAGGTACGACCTAAACTTGCTGTCGATTGGTGCAGTTCACTGAGAAGAGCGAATAATTAAAGGGGACTTATTGATTACTTGCGAAATTTCAAGGTTAAATGCTTGTTAAAGATCTCTTTCTGAAGGGGCAGGTGCCTACTACAAAGGAAAGAAAGTTGAAAGGTAAAATGAAGAGGAGAAGGTTAAATAAAAACGAAACTTGTAGACAGAAACAAGTTACATATTAGTTTTATATGAAGAGGTGATTGAGGAATTTGGGTCATCTCCATCTGCAGTGCTTTTAGAGCCTTTTAGAGGGATGGGGGGTTAGCATCCGTTAACTTGGTAGGTCATTTAGAATGATGAGAATCGGTGAAAGGATGTTCAAATGAGCTTGAGGTTCAAGGAGTTTAGTCACTCGACATTTGTCTTGGTAACGTACGTACTCAGTTTCAAGAAATCTCGAGTTCAAGTCTGGGTTAGGGCGAGTAACCCGGATAAGGTTTTTCGGGGTTTTCCCTTATCCTGAGAAGACAAATGTCGGGTAACATTAAGCTCTATGGATCCCGGGGTCATCTGAGCATCATTTCGGCTATTTCATTTGTCGTCCGATATAATCTCCCAGGCTAAAGGAAGGACATTAAACTTAAAAATATTCAATTAAATAGTTATAACAAGGCTTAGGTATGATTATATATTGATACGCTATTGACAAGCGAGCTGAGAAGAGAGAGGCAGATAGTCGTGCGCTACTGCATATGTGCTATGTTAGTACTGTACGTTAGAGGTATAGGTGGGCACAGAAATAAGTTTACATTTCTATAGTAAACATAAGGTTTTATCACAAAGTATAAATAACATGAAAAATAATACATTTGTACTGTAACAGTTGAACCAATTAGTTTCATATGTGGAAGAGAAGTATTGCAAATGGCTTACAGTATATTTTCTGAATGTGTCAAAAGCAAGACCTTTTATATTGGACTATGTACCATCAGAAAGGGCTGCAAATACACTGGTAGCTTGCTTAGAGTGAATGACCGGCAGTGCTTAGGGAGGGGGAGGTCCCAGTGAAACCTGTTTGCACGTAACTATTTCCCAGCCAAAGTGTGCAACGAAATCTCAACCGTGTTCGCAGCCTCCTTATACCTATATCTACGAGGGTCGGCTGATATGTCCTGGGCCTCACACAGATGGCGCCAATAGGTCAGTTAGGCGGTAGCACCGTATAGTTTAACTCTTAGACTAGCTTGTGTCCATAGTTACATGTCAATAGCTTGTTTAGTTTTCGACTGGCAGTATTTTAAACAAGACAGATTTAGAGTTTTCACGAAAATGGAGGATTTGGAAAAACGAGCAGTGATTAAATACTTCCATCTGGAAGACTTAACGCCTTAAGAAATCAAGGAGGAAATGGACAGTACATTAAAAGACTCGGCCTCTTTATATTCAATGATTAAAATGTGAGTTACAGTGTTTGAAATGGGACGTACGAGCACTAGTGATCAGCCTCGCTCTGGACGCCCTGTAGAAGTCACGACTCTACAGATCATTGAAAAATCGTTTAGTACTGGAAGACCGCAGATTAAAGTTTTTTGATTTAGCAGAGGCTGTAAATATATCAAAAGAACGTACAGGTATTTCTTTAAGTAATGTTTTGGCTTTCATAAGATCCTGTGCAAGATGGTTTGTTGACTCCTGATCAAAAGTTTTTCTGTTAAGAATGTGGTGCTGTACTATAAAAAGCCCAGTGAATGTTTGAGACGGCTTATTACCTTGGATAAAAGCTGGATACATCACTACACTCCAGAAAGAAAATCACAGTCAAAACAATGGATTGCGCCAGGTGAACCAACTCCAAAAAAGCAAAGTCAATTTTGTCAGCCAACAAGGTTATGGCGAGTGTTTTCTGGCATGCTTCGAGATCACCGATATTCTGGCCTTAAAAAGCCGCGCCGTGGCTGAGTGGTTAGACCGCTCGCCTCTCACCAAGACGGCCCAAGCGACCGCACATGAGATTTGTGGTGGACAAAGCGGCGCAGGGGCGAATTTTCTCTGGGTTCTTCGGTTTCCCTCGCCATCGCATTCCACTGGTGCTCCATCTTCATTCCATGTAACATCAGTGTCATTGAAGTGAATTTCAACATTTCCAAAGCGATAGCTTTTAAAAGATTTACTTTCGCTTTAGCCTGGTGTATTACCTTATTTGCGTTACTTATAAGGAACTAAGTAATAAGACCATTCCTAGTAATGTTTATTTTGATTAGCATGATGTAGATAAAAGAACAATCTTTTATAAGAATAGTTTGTTTGCAGAAAAATAGAGAAAGTCATGTGGATGGAATGCATTGGATTTTTAGAATGTAAAAAATTCAAGAAATACAAAAACAAATCAACTTTTTATTTGGGATACAGTAGACTGTATTTGTTTCTTCAGGACTACAATATAATTAATTTCCTTTCCAAGAGGATATGATCCAAAATGTTATACGATTTGAGTCCGCGATTCCATGCAGTATTCTTTACGGTAAGTGTATTCAGATCGATTTCAATTCCCCATGGAATTGCATGGCAGGAATGGTAGCCTCGGTTGTTTTTGTGCACGATCTAAAGGAGCTACATATAAAGTATACGATTCTGCCTTTAACTCATTTTTCACCAGAAATGGCTTTGGTCATTCTTGAAATTAGTGGGTCAAGTTTAATTTCCGTCTAGTTCATTTTGAGACAAATCTTTGCAGAAAAGCTACTGCAACATTGTATTTTAGAAACGAAGGGAATAGTGAAGTTAAATGTATAAGAATTGGCGCTTTATTATACTGGCATTAAAGGCTCATACTAATTCCATACAAACGCAGAAATAACTGAATATTGAAAGGAATAACGTAGTCCTGAGGCAAATCAAACAATTAATAAGGACATCCGGAAGTGGTCGTCACAGAAAAGCTTATATGGAATAAATTGTGTGTTTTAAAAAAATCTGCATCTCTGTGTAGGATGTTTTTGTTTGCGCCTTTACATATACAAATTGTAAAAGATTATACAAAACTCCTTCCTAATGAACAGGACTTCACAAGCTATTCTCAGAAAATTCAGTATGCACGTTTTTGTCATGAAAATATATTTGAAATGTGACATGTTAACAAAATTCATTTAAGCCACGTTTCAGAAAATATATAATTTCGAAAAATGTTCCATGTAACTTAGAGATTTTTTTTTGAAAATCTTCCTATCACATCTTTGAAAGATTTTGTAATTAAATATTAAGTTTGGTATTTATCTCACTCTTCGTTTTTTAATTATACTTTTCATAGGCATGCGCATGCACACATACAGGCATAAACACGGACCTTTTTCTATAATGTTTTTTACTTTATCTACACATATTATAGTACAGACTGTACTAATTGCATCCAAAAAATTTATGTTCAGATTTCGGAATTATATTTTGAGGTCCCCCGAGTACATAAAACATTTTTAGAGAAAAGGTCCGTTTATCTGTCTCTCTCTCTTTCTCTCTCTGTGTGTGTGTGTGTGTGTGTGTGTGTGTGTGTGAATGTGTGGACAGAATAGCTCAAAAACTAAAAGAACGTTAAACTTTGTATTTAAGTTTAATAATAATGCCTTAAATAAAGCATGAGTTAACAGAGCTAAATCGGCAAATCGTATAGATCAAATTATTATTATTATTAAATCTAATTATATCTTCCTAATATGCGACACGAACATTTTAAAATCCTCCATCCCAAACTATCCATTATATGGATTTTTTTTTTTTTTTTTTTTAAATTTTGATTTTCACAAAAAGGGCTTTAATTTTTGTGAAGGTATTTTGATTAAAATACCGTATATTATAGATATTTAGATCCTAAATAAAATGTATGTCTGGACTTCTGAACACCTGTACATTGTGGACGTATTTTGCATAACTAGTAAACCGTAAGAAATAGACAAAAACTTGGGCCACAAAAAATGTAGATCTCGTTAAAACACATAATTTGCCGTATATGTATATGGACCGTTGTAGAATGGACCGTTTCCGAGATATTTCTTGTTATTGATTTCAATTTTAAACAACATAGTATTTCTCAAACGGGGTTAACTATCTTTCATCTCTCTTACGTTTACTGCTGGCCTTGAAAAGCGAACCGAACTTCAATTGTTCACTTAGCGACCAGCTTTAAAAGGTTTAACTATCGCTTTACTCTATTGTATTCCCGTATTTCCCTTCTACTTAAAAGAAATCAAGTAATAACCATTTTGATAATGCTTATCTCGATTACAAAAGAATACTGTTTTGTAAGCATAGTTTCCAGAACGGGTAAATAAAGTCATGTGAATGGAGCACACCAGCATTTTTTTTTATTCAGGGAATCTCATAACATGTATTTCCGTATAATTTTTACGTGGAGAGAGTACTTTCTCTACCTAGCACATGTGTGGCAGAGAAAATAATGTACACGGGTAACATAAAATATTTTATAAAATCATCATGATAAATAATAACTACTAAAATTAGATAGTTAAATGTTGTCTTATTTCTTTGTTAGCCAAAAATTTGTTTTAGTTGGATAATTCATTTTTTGTGTTTTATTGGCAAATTCCCGGAACTTTCTGGACACGTTAGTATTAAAGATATTTACATCACAAATAAAATGTATATTTTGAATTTTCTGGGAATAGCCTCTAAACACCTCTTTATTATGGATGAGTTTTGCAAACTTTTGCATAATGCTTAAGCTGTAAAAGATAGACAAAAACTTACCACACAAAACATATAGATGTTTAAAAACACAATTTACGTCATATACATTTTTTTTTTTGAAGAGCTCACCCTTTTCAAGATATTTCTTGTTATTGGTTTCAATTTAAACTAGCCAACTTTTCTCAAACGAGCATATGCAAAGCGGACTGAATCTCAATTGTTTCACATAGTGATGCGCTTTTAAAAGATTTGACTATTACTTTAGGTACTCCCTTATTTCCCTTATACTCATAAGAAAGCAAATAATGGGACCAATTTTGCTAATTCTTATGTTGATTAGTATAAAGCAGATAAAAGAATAATCTTTTGTAAGAATGGTTTGTATATGGCACACTAGAGAAAACTATGTGAATAGAACACATTAGATTTTTACTTCTCTATACGCACTATGTACATAATGTATAGAGAAGGTATTGTATTGCACCCAAAAATTAGATACCGAGAATTCACCGGAAATATATGTTTTGAGACACCTGAATTCAAAAAAAGGCATTTCGAAAATTTTGATTTTCTTAAAAATGGCTCAAACGATTTTGATTAAAATCTCGTATATTTAAGATATTTACTTGACAAATAAAATGAATATATTGAATTTTCTGGGAATAGCCTCTGAAGACTACTTTATTCTGGATGAATTTTACGGATTTCTGCATAAATGCTAAACCGTAAGAGATGAACAAAATTTTAATACCCAGAAAATGTAGAGCACATTAAAACACACAATTTATGCTATATACATTTTTTTTCGTGGAGTTGATCGTTTTTAAGATATTCCTGACTTTTGGTTTCAGGATTGAAAAATTTTCTCATACAGGAATTTGTCAACTCCTGTCCATACAAACAAAGAAACTTTAGTCACATAGCAACCAGCTTTTGACTATAACTTTAACCTATGGTACTCCCTTTTTCCCTTCTACTTATATGGAAGCAAGTCATAAGACTTATTTCTGCTAATGTTTTCTCAGTTAGCATGAAGTAAATAGAAGCCTAAGCTTTCTGATAATAATTTGTTGCAGAGATGTAGAGGAAGTCATGTGAATGGAACACATCAGATTTTTTTTTTAGTTCAATCCCATTTATTTCTGACCATTAGCTTTTACTCGTTTTAAAACTGCAGCTCCACATTAAATTTTATTTCTGTTAATGATATTCTAATTATTAGATACAGTTAATTAAATTTTTACTCAAAATCAAATTATTTCTATTTCATATTAACATTGTAATGTTTTTATCTTTAAGTTCTTTGTTTTCTGTTTTAGACAACTGATGCCAGTAACCTTCCCTTCCAGTGGATATTTACTTGAGCACAATCAGTGTACTGATGATTTTTTCCATGACTGATGGATTGTTTGGTGCAGCGAGATTTGGCAGTTGGGCTGATTTTTTTGAAAGTGTAACTGGAATATGTGATACTTGGTATGAAAATAGGCAACACATATATCATAGAATAGAATTTATTTACCTTAAGAGCACAGTGAATACAAACAAAATTAATACATACTGTAGCAAATTGATTATATATCTATTTACGAGGCGTGTCTGGAAATATATTAACTGCCATCACAGCAATAGTGTTGCAATTCCATACATTCACACTAGTCTCTCTGGTTCATTGTTTTTCCACTGACGCCATTGCCGCCAGATAGGTTTACAATTGTTAGTGATCATTCAAGATATTTAAGGCAATTTATAATCCAACCGATTGTGAAGTGTGTTCTGTAATACTGCTTATGAATGCCAGGAATGTTAAGCCAGCTGAAATTCATCAACTTGTAGAGATTTTTCAGTAAAAATGTAATGACAGCTGAATTGGTGAGAAAGTGGAATAGGAAATTCAGTGATGGACGATCCAATGTTAATGACAAAGCATGGAGAGGGCAGCTTTCTTTGTCACAGATGGTTTGGTTGAACAAGTGAATGAGGCAATTCATGAACATAGATGGTTCACAACAAGAATGTTTTGTGATGTGTTTCCACAAAGTTCAAAAATTGTTTTGCATGAGATTATCATGAAGCATTTAAATTATTGCAAACTGTGATCACGTTGGGTTCCAAAGATGCTTGGGGATGCAGATGTCCACAAAACGAAGTGACTGAACAGTGCTGTGACATTTCTTAGCCAATACAATGATGAGGAAGATAAATTCTTAAGCAGAATAGTGACTGCTGATGAAACTTGGGCATCTTATGTCATTCCAGAATCACAACAGTTGAGTAGAGGCACACAGGGTCTCCCAAACGACAAAACTGCAAAACAATGTCACAAATGTGCACTGTTTTCTGGGACATCTGATTGTTGAGCTTTTTCCCAGATACACCATAATTTGGTACAGTACTATGAAACATGGAGAAATCTTTGGCACACAATTCAAAACAAAGTGTGTGGAGTGCTCAGTCAGTGGAATTCGTGGTGGACAAAGTGGTGCAGGAGTGAATCATAGCCTGCTGTGCCATATGTAGTAAAAATGAATGTTAAACACTATAAAAAATGACAATGCATCCCATGTTGATAGTATCACACAAAACCATATTCAGCAATTCAGTTTGGAGCATTTCAAACACCTGCCATACTGCCCCGATCTTGGGCCTTCTGACTATCACTTGTTCTTGAACCTGAGTAAGTTTGTAGGAAGGGGCTTTGTTTAGCAATCACTGTCTTCATTGGCAACAGCTTTCTTAGAAGAGGGCATACAAAGGTTGAATCCCTGCTATGATAAATGCTTGCACTATGGTGGCAACTTTTGTCAAAAAAATAGGTTAAGGAATGCTCTTTCATGTACAAATAAATGTTACGAGAAGAAAATATTTTATGCCTTTTTTTTTTTTCCCCCAAACTGGTACTTACTTTCTGGATACGCCTCATACATTATATTTTACAATGTATGACCCAAGTAAGCAATTGACACTATTATAATCTTGGACTTTAAGGCAGTCATGTCGAAGTACATCCTCCAGATGAACAGGGCTCATAAAACAAACTTTCACATCGACAGCAGTATTTTCAAAAAATAATAATTAGGTCCATATTGCTAGTAAAATCAACTTAAGGTTCATGTATTCAGTATAAGGGCTGGAAAGAAATAAATGGCAACACTTCTATCCCTGTGCAGTTATTTTTGTTCAAGCTGCTATTGGAAATGTAGAGGATGGGTGGAGCTATACTATTCGAGTGGCAGCACTAGTTTAGTTGCTGCAGTGATAGGAGTGGCATGTGTTGGATGTAAGTTGTCAAATCACACCACCTCAAAGGGGAAAAAATGGAAATGGAGTTTTATTTATGATCGCTCTTTAACTGCTATGGTTCGCAGGCCCCATTCTACATTGGGCGTGAAAGACCGATTAATTTTGCTCAGAGGCTTCTTTATGATGTTTTGAGGTCCTTTTTTTTACCATAAATCTATGACACAGGACCAACGGATTTACTTCCCTCCCAAAGGAAGCCATGCTAAGTATTTTTGTGCCTGAAAAAACCCATGTCCTTTGCCAGGTTTAAACCCACGACCTTGGGATTGTAACCATTACACCACACTCTAAAGGGAATGTGTTCCAAATTGGAACAATTGCATGGATAAAGACTGAAGTGGCCAGTGTCATTCTGGACACCATGAACCATATGGGAATTAGATATTGCCGTATCAGACTGTGTCACTTTGTGTTACATCTTTTCGTGCAGGATGTAATAAGCATGCGTCATGGACCAGGTGGAGTTGGTTAATGAGGTAGAAAACTGTGCAAGAAATGAACTAAATTCCAAATCAGTCGACCCATTGTTTTGCAGGACAACATACATTGCCACAACATAGTAGTTGTGTGGAACCTGTTCCTACGATGGGGTTGGGAGGTTCTAGTGCAACCCCCCTCATTACCTGACTTGAGTCTGTGTATCTCATCTGATCCTTAACATGAAAGAACCACTCTGAAGGATGTTTCTGCACCAGAGATGCCATACTTCAAGCTATAGGGCACGCTCTTGTAGACTCAACAAAGAGGGCACCACTACTGGTATCCTGTGTCTTCACCCATGTCTGGCAATGGGTGCATCATGCTGCAGGGGATTATGATTGAAGGGTTGTAGAATTGTCGCGATTGTACAATAAAGAAAGATTTGTATGCTATCACTTATTTCTTTCCAGCCCTCATACTTCTGTGGCATCATTAAAATTACAATCATTATTTTATATGCTTATAAATTATAAAAATATTCATAGGCAATTTTGAAATATACAAGATAAACTATAGATATATTCAGAATAAAATTATATATTGAGTTAAAATTTTCTGTAATTATTGACAGAGAATCATAAATTAGAGAATATTTTTCACAGATGTCTAAAATGTTTTTGTGATTGAATTCTTTAATATTATTTGGCAAATGATAAGTTAATACTGTGATATTGATTTAAGACAACTGGTAAGTCTATGAATGTTGGGATGCATGTTGTTACCTGCTCTTGTATTATGATCATGCAAGACATTTCTTTTGAAAAGATTTATGTTTAGAGTCAAATGAAAATGAGACAGATAGAAATAAGGTAAGTAAACTGTTATTATTTCAAAAGTAATCACCATTACTGCTTATATATTTATCTCTTTGTGACAAAGACAGTCAATGCCTTCTAGTTTGCAGTTGCATACAAACCATGATTGAATCCAGGCATGCACCTCTTCTTCTGAAATAAATTGGCAGCCACGAATATCTTTCTTGAGGGCTCCATAGATGTGGAAATCTAGGGGGGAGAGATCTGGACTGTATGGAGAATGTATAAGAGCTTCCCAGTGGAACATTGCAGCACAGTTGAAACAGCCTTGGCAACATATGGGCAGGCATAATCATGTCAAGAATGTTGCCATCTGTCAACATTTCTGAGAATTTCAACTTTATGGCATACCTCACATTTTGCATTAATTGCATTCCAGAAAGTCAATGAGCAGCAGGCTACTGCAGTCAAAGAAAAAGTCATCATGACTTTCCCAGCAATGGCTTGCAAGCTTTGGATTTTTTTCCATATCCTTCCATTGTTGCCCTCATCTCCCATGACATGGAGCAGAACTTTACCCTTCAATGTGATACCATTTCAGCTGCTGCAATGATGTCAACATTCTGTTCACCTTTAGCTCTTCTGTTAGACTGTGGGGAACTCACTGTGCATTGATTTTCCAGTACTTCAGATGCTCTGTCAAGATTACATTAGCAGCACTCTATGTCGTCCACTGGCAGTGATTTATTATGGCAGCATCCACTGCATCAATGAGCCTAGCTGACTGTTGTTTTCCAATGACACCCAACATTCTCAAAATTCACTTTTCTTTTTATCGAAGTTTGTAAACAGTGTTATATTTATTTGACAAGTCGATTAATTACATTAAACAACACTTACTTCTGATTTTTGCCAGAACATGTTTCAAAGGACTAGTTTCCTTCATTTTCAACCAGACATTGACCTAATTCTTTGGGGTGAAGACATTTTTCTAAATATGCTTTCAGGGGGTCTCAAAACATATATTTGTGGTGAAATCTCAGTATCAAATTTTTGTGTGTAATACAATACCTTCTTTATTCACTATGTCCATAGTACATGTAGAGAAAGTAAAAATATGGGTTCAAGCAGGCCTACTAGCCTGAGAGTTCTCTTTAGAAATTGTGGAGGATAGGCACCCTGAAAACTGCTGATATTAGAGAGCATTTCAGGGGCAAAGTAGACCTGCTTAGGGATGTAAAATTTGAGACAGGCTGTCTGCAGACTGTGAGTAAATTGTAGGAATAGCAAGCTTCAGCATAAGCACACCTCTTGCATTAGAGAAAATGTGGGCAGGCCCTCTAGCAAGGAGCTGCTTTTGAAAAGGAATTTTAGGATTTACTATCTTTATTATTTTATCTTTAAAATAACCTTATACTCATTTTAATTTTTGTTAATATCATCATTAGTTTCTCTCTCTCTCTCTCTCTCTCTCTCTTTTTTTTTTTTTTTTTTTTTTTTTTTTTTTTTTTTTTTTTTTTTCTCTAAGAATGACAACCTATCTCAGCCTCTTTTTAGCCTATTCTCACAGAATGCCAGCCTATCTCTAGCCCATCCCCTAAGAATCTCAACCTCTTTTCAGCCTATCCCCCCCTAAAGCATTCTAGCCTATCCCCAAAGAATGCCAGCCTATCTCTAGCCTATCCCCCTAAGGAATGCTAGCCTATCTCTAGCCTCTTTTTAGCCTATCCCCTAAGAATGCCAGCCTATCTCTAGCCTATCCCCCTAGGAATGCTAGCCTATCCCCTAAGAATGCCAGCCTATCTCTAGCCTATCCCCCTAAGAATGACAACCTATCTCAGCCTCTTTTTAGCCTATTCTCACAGAATGCCAGCCTATCTCTAGCCTATCCCCTAAGAATCTCAGCCTCTTTTCAGCCTATCCCCCTAAAGCATGCTAGCCTATCTCTAGCTAATTCCCCTAGGAATGCTAGCCTATCTCCTAACAATGCCAGCCTATTTCTAGCCTCTTTTTAGCCTATCCCTCTAAGAATGCCAGCCTATCTTTTCTTTCTTTCTTTCTTTTCTTTCTTTCTTTTTTTTTTTCTTTTCAGCTAGCCTATCCCCTAAGAATGCCAACCTATTCTCTCTCCCCCCCCCCCCCCAAAGAATGCTAGCCTATCTCAGCTTTCTTTTTTTCAAAGCCTGTCCTCTAAAGAACATGATAGCCTTTTAGCCTTACCCCCAGGCAGACCCCTGCCACTCCTAAGCAGGAACAGCCTACTCTATGATATGCAACTCTTCCAGCTGCCACACACACACACACACACCTTACATGAGCAAACTGAATCAAATCATTTATTTGTTTCATACAACCAAAATTTCTACAAATTACATACACAGGTTTGGGAAACAGTTATGAAGCATCTAATGAGCACATAGATCCAGATTATATGAAACAACATTGCAATTCACACTACACAGACATCAAAATAAATAATAAATTACTCATTGTCTATTGCTGTACATGTCTTTATCTGCTGGATTGGACTGGTCACGATTTGCCTGCAATTTAAGAACAATACAGTAGTAAGATTTATATTGTTCACTTCAAGTCAAAAACACTGGTAAAAAATAGAAGATTTTTACTAATAGAGGAACAAATGCCAGCTTGGAGAGCAAATGTTAACCCTACTTCCTAATTTCTACATTATTTGCATAAATCTTGCTGTGAAACAGTATAGCATGAATCCTAGTAAATATGAGTGTGAAGACACACAAAATGAACTGCTTTTTAAAGAAATCTGACACATAATATATAATCATTTGCAAAACAAACAAAAATTGTCACATTAGTTACAGTGTCTGAAAAGTTTAGTTTCAAATTAGCAAATAAAACAATCTTTGAGATTATTTATGACCTTAAATTTGCCAATCTGCTACAGCTGTTTACACACACACACACTGCTTGGAAGACCAATTTCTCAAAGTACTGAAAATAAAGTAAGGAAAGATTTTTATTTGTTGAATAATGAACTTACAAAAAAAGGATTACAATATATATATATATTTCCCCCCCCCCCCATAGAACTTTCATTTAACTCATCACTACACTGTCATAAACCACAGAAGCTGCATTGACATTTGAATCAGCTACTTCTAATAATAGAAGGCTACTTATAACAGAAAATAATTCAAGAGAGGCAACTTCTCTTGTATCTTCACAACTTTACAAGAGAACCAAGAATTGGCATTTTTGTTGTAGATACATTAGACGTGAATAATTTTATTTCATGTCCTAGAAACATATAGTTTACATATTTACATGCTATGTTCCATATTTAAGTTTTTGTTAATATCAATGGTCTTTGGAAACAGTTCATTAAAGTGTATATTTTGGATTTAGATGTTTTGACAGAAAATTCAGTGATCCACTTGGCTTGGTATTAATAACTCCATATTCATAAAAATGGGAATCATGTGCTTATAGAAATAACAGAGTTGTTTTATGTGCACTATTCGTACACCATAAATTCCATATTTAAATTTTACCAAAATCAGAATGGAGTGAAAAACTAAACAAGGGACAACTGGGGAATTTGAACTACAAATATGTTTTCAGCTTCTAAGAGGTTTATTATCTGGACTTATCAACAAATCTGAAACCCCAATATCCTACCTCACTTGTCATTTCTCCAAGCTCATTCAGTTTGCTGTTCTCTGGGCTGGGACTTGTGGTTTCTTGTGTTTCATCAGAACAAGGACAGGTAGGAGGGTTTTGGGTAACAGGAGGTTCCCTAATGCATTCTTCAGATGCTTGTTCATATACCTTTGATGTCTTTTCAGAAGTATCCCTGCCTGGAACAGTTTTTTCAGATGAAACTGATGCACTACTTGCAGGTACATCTTCACCTGATGGGTGTGGCAGAAACTTAAAAGCTTCTGGCTTTACTGTAACATAAGTTAACAGGTGATTAAATTAATAATATAGTATTTTTCTTTTACTATGAAAGCTTAACAGCGTAAGTAATACAGCTCATCAGAAAATAGTGTAGCAGCATCAGGCAGGTAATCTAATCTATATTAATATAATAAAGATACATAGTATTAGTATGTAATAAAATCACTGCCTCAAAGCTGTAATGTTTTTAAGGTATTTTTAGCATACTAAAATAAAGTTTAAAATTGTATATCAATTTGTTTTTTGTAATTTTAATTATATCACATTTTCATAAATATGGTACAATTAATAAAATATAATATTTTAACATGTAGTTTTAGAATGTCAAATGAAAGCAAAGCAATTCAAACTATTTCTGAAATATTTATAGTAAAAACAAAGTACACCAGATGTTTATCTGATAGGATACAGGATTGTCGCAGCCTTGCCAAATGTGCTTACTACTTTACTACTTAGGACATGTACATCACTAGGATTATTTACTTGTGGCCAATGCAAGTAAGGTGACTAGAGGCTACTTGAATATAAAAACAATAACTGTCCCACCAAACCAACGTTACTGCTGAATATCATAAGTAATATCTGTGGGAGATAGAAATTTACATCATTCGTGTGGGAGAGATTTATCTTAATTTTGCAACTATGTACACAACCATCTGGCTCCTTTCACATGTGAATACAGTATACATTTCATCTGGAAATGATATCAGTTTGAAGCTTTAAGCTTTATTTTACAGTAGAATGTTGAGTATTTCTGTTCAGTGAGAGTGCATTTGCTATGTTGCATAAAGATATACAAATTATCCAGACTGATTTTGTTATACAGAGTAGAAAGTGGCCTATGATTATCTATGAAAAGGATGACACTTTGTAATGAATAGATGAAAATTTCTTAGTGCAGATATATTGCTGTTTTTAAACTAGTTGAAAAAAAAAGTTAAAAATATCTTAATAGTAAATCACAATAATTAAGCTATTTTTGAGAAAATCAGCAAACTTTTAAATAATATTCCATGTATTGGGTAGTTGGGGAAGCGGACTTTCTTGAATGTCTTTTGTGTTGCATCTTAGGAAGATACAGAATTTAAACATCATGTTTGACATTTAACCAATTTTTCTCTTAAAATTTGGTGTTTGAACACAAAACAAAACATGTGTTTGCCTGCTTGGGTAGTGTGGTGGTAGCATGTCTGCTTCACATTCAAAAGGTCGTGAGTTCGAATCTTGCTTAGGGTAGTTGCTCGGATAAGGTTTTTTTTGGGGGGTTTTCCCTTATCCTGAGAAGGTGAATATTACATCTCTGTAACAAATTATTGTTAAAGAGATTATTCTTCTATCTACATCATGCTAATTGAGATAAACATAAGCAAAATTAGCCTTATAACTAGGAGGGAAATAAGAAAATACACAGGCTAAAATGATAGTCTTGTTCTTTAAAAACCGGTTGCTATGTGAAACAATCTGTTTGCTTGTCTGGAGTAAACAAACTAAAAACAAGAAGAAAGATGTCTTGCCGTTGGAGAAAAGTTTAAGTGGCTTAAAATTGAAACCAATGATCCGAAATATCTTGAAAATGATTAACTTTACAAAAAAAATGTATATGACATAAATTGTGCAGTTTAATGAGCTATACATGTTTTGTGTAGTACGGTTTTGTAAAACTCTTATGGTTTCCCAGTTATAAAAAAGTCATCCAGAATGAAAAAGTCTTCAGAGGCTATTTCCAGAAAATTCTAGATATACATTTTGTTTGCCTTAAAAATATCTTAAACATAAGGCATTTTAATCAATATTGTTGGCCATGTTTGGGAAAACCAAAATTTTCAAAAAATGTTCCGCATAAAGGGTAGTTGGAGGGTGAAATTCGTTGTTTCGCATTCTTAGAAGTTACTGAACTTAAATACAGTAAAACCTCATTACTCCAGACCCCTTTAAAATGGATTTTGCTTAATCTGGACAAGCTTAATCTATGAATTGCTAACATAAATTATAGTACTACATTAAAAACGAAATTGTCCATTTTATTTTTACACAAAATAAGAATTTCTTGGAAATACCAGGAATACTTTAGTGACAATGATCCATTAGGCTGCCCTCTTTCCCACACCCTTGCTGTATCTATGATAGTGCCTGAAACTCTTGTCAGAAGGCTTAGTTTAATACTTGCCTTTCTCAGTCTTTAAGCTAAAGAAACAAGTCAATTGCTTGTTGTTTAGTCAACATACAATATCATTGGTGAAACGTAAGCATACATCGCTTACAATACATGAGAAACTGAAAATTCTTAAAAGGCTTGAAAATGGTGCCACTTTTGTGTGTGTATGTGCAGAATATGGAATCACAAAACAAACAGTTTTGGACATAAAAAGGGAAACTCTTTATCATTTTTGATTAAATGAGGAAAATTGTCAGGTCAAACAAATGTGGCAGGCAGCTGAACAAAAGTTAGAAGATGCAACATACAAGCGGTACAAACAATTTCATGCAGTGAAAGGTGTTGAAATTCAAGCTACTGCCAAATATCTTGCAAAAGAACTTGGTTTCAATGGATTTTTTGCTAGTTTGGACTGGTTATACAGATTTCACAAGCATAATAACAGAGTGAACATAAAATGTGTGGAGAGAGCTCAAGTGTCAGCTGTTGAGCAATTTAGATAAAAAAAAAAAAATAAAATCTTATCATTCAAGAAGAAAAGTTAGATTTGTCTCAAGGGCATAATGCAGACAAGGCATGTCTATTTTCGCATACCTTGCCCAAGAACACATAAGCCTCCAAATCCTTGAAAAATTTGCAAAGAATTGTTTCTGCATTATTATATGTTAATGCAGATGGAAGCCATACTGTAAAGCCAGTTGTAGGCAAAAGTAAACAACCAAGGGTTATTAAGAATGTAATGTCCACATTGCCTGTGCATTACTACAATTCAAAAAATGGTGGTTTGTGGCAGACATCACCCATCATTGGTTTCACAACCATGCTGTACCTGCAATAAGCTAACAAGGAAATAAAAACCAAAATGATGTGAAAGCCATAATCCTATTAGATAATATACCTGCACATCCAGATACAAGGAAACTGTGTAGTGCCGATGGTAAGACTAAATGTGTTCTTACCACCTAACACAGTTTCCCTGCTACAGTAGATGCACTAAGGTGTTATCTACACTGCAAAGCAGTTGTACAGAAAGAAATTCCTGACTGAAATTGAAGAGCCTCTGGAGTGTTTTTCCATCTGTTTATTTTCACCATACAGAGTATAAAATCATATGATTTCAGATCCATGATTTTCAATTTTGCAAGTGCAGTAAACAGCATTTCCAACTCTGCATTTAATAATGCGTGGAAGAAACTTTCGTATAACGACAGTGTTGAATTAGGTACCAATGCAATTGAATTAAATGACTGGTTACAGCTGGCGAGAAAGCTGTCACAGTAGTCGAGATCAAAGACTGGTTTGACGGAGATGAAGATGATCCAGACTATCACATCATGACTGACAAAGAAATTGTGGCAAGTGTAAAGCAATGCAAGGGACACTAGCAGCAAATCTGAGGCTGAGGATGTCGATTTCGGAAAGTGAAATTAAGTGAGGTTAAACAGCATTTGAATAGTGTAATAGACTTTGTCGAGAAAACTGTAGCATACTAGCATCGTATGAGGACTCTTCATGATCTCATTTTGAAAGAGATGTGTGATAGATCAGAAAAGAAAATTGATAGTTTCTTCAAACCAAACAAAGAATGCATAATTAAAATCAGGTAGGCCTATTGTATCTTAGATTCTAATAAAATTATACAGCACTGTAATTTTATTTACAATTTTTCTCTGTGCTGTGTATTTCACTAAAATGGGCTTTTGATAATCCAGAAAACATCAAGCCCCAATTGGTCCAGATTAACAAGGTTTTATGTATCAAGTTTGGTATTTAACAGACTTTGTTTTTTAGCTATCCTGCTCACATAGACACACACACATTTTTCTAAAAATGTTTTTTTTTTTTGGATTCAGGGGGTCTTAAAACATGAAATCCTGGTATCAAATTTTTGGGTGCAATACAATACCTTCAAACCCAATGGATGATAGATTTTTTTCAGGCATAAAAATCCCTAGCATGGCTACCTTTGGAAGGGAAGAAAAGCCATTGGTCCCATGTCGTAGATTTATGGCACATAAAAGAACCTCAAGCCTGATAGAGAGGCATCTGAGCAAAATTAAGTGGTCTTTCATGCCCAGTATAGAATGGGAAGCTGAGAACCACAGTACTTAAAGAGCATCCATAAATAAAAAAAATAAAAAACTCTACCATACCTTCTCTATACACTATGTGCATAGTACGTGTAGAGAAAGTAAAAGGAATAAAAATGAAACTGAAAACTGACACACAGTTAAAACTATTGTTAAGGACCCCTTAAACGAGCACAAAGTTCTGCGAGATCCCCACAAAATAATTGAGGGTGGCTGAAATGTTACTGTCTGATGTATTGTCTAATTGAAAGTACCTTCTTAATGTCGGCAAGAGGATGGGTACAAAGGAAACTGAATCAACAGAAGTTTAAAAGTTAGTTGATATAATGCTGATGTTCAAGTTCCATTCCTTTTCCATTATATTACAAGAAACAACTGAATAGCAATTGCATTTTAATTTACAAACTTTTGAACGATTCAAACCAATAAAGATTTCAAAAATGGCTGAAGCTAAAGAAAATGTTATTTGGATTAAACTCTATATTTTTTGTGTAATGCATGTTTTCTATGTGTTATATATGGTATTTTAATTAAAATAAGCAACACATTTTTGAGAGAATGAATAGTGAAAAAACAAAATTGCAAATAAAGGGTAGCTTGTGGTGAAGGTATTTTCATTGAACATCTGTTGCATACTTGAAAGTTAATGAAAATACTGTAGATTTACAGCATGTAAAAGAACCTCAAGCCTGATAAAAGACCTCTGAGCAAAATTAAGCAGTCTTTCATGCCCAATATAAAATGGGATGCTGAGAACCGTATCAGTTAAAGAGAGTCAATAGATAAAACACAATTTTATGTGTCTCTCTTTCTCACACACTGCACATTGGCATTTTTCTAAAAATCCTTATTTTGGATTCAAAGGACCTCAAATTAGTATTTCTGCTGAAGAATATAATAAAATTCTTGGGTGGAATACTTTATGTAGTAGAGAAAATAATTGTAGGAGACACACTTAACAATTTTCACCTAATTTTGCCATGTGTATACTTACCTCCATAAACGAAGTTATAGCCAACAGTTATGTAATACTTGGCATAGCTAACAGATATATTTGATACTTCTTTAGCTTCTCTTGGGTAGCATAGAGCTGCCATTCCAGAGACAGCTATCGAGCTATAAAAGACTTTTCGGAAGAAGCCTCCCCGAAGACCAAATACAAGTCCAGCTAAACCTCCTACACCTATTGCTCCTGCTCTGTGGATGTCTGTAGCCTCCTCTTGAAGAAAATGGAGCGATTCTAAAACATAAAATATAAAGTTTTAATGTGATGCATGCTAAGACTTTCTGTACCAATGACAAATTCACATATGTACCATATTGGCATGAAAATAATCTATGCTTTTCAACAGTGAAGTCAGCTTATGGCTTATAACTGCCACCTTGGCTTTTTACATTCCTTTGCTGTTAAAACCTATGCTCCTTTGCAACAACCAGTGTCTGAATCTGAAACTAATGGCATACAATAATGCAAAAACTGAAGCTAGTAATAGTGAAGCAACACATATTAAGATATCAATAAATCTTTTGTGACAAAACTTTACTCATTTACATCATTAAAACATTTCAATGAACCCATAAATTTAATGATTAGAAAGAAAATATTTATTTTTTTGATAGTTTAACATCGTTTAACATCCTCTTCATATGAGACGAATGAAATTTGTGAAATAAAGGTCAAATGACCTCGGGGTACATGGAGCTTATAGTTACTTGACATTCGTTTTCTCAGAATAAGGAAAAGTCCCACGGGAAAAAAAGAACAACCTTATCTGGTTAACTCACTCTAAGTGCCTCGAATTCGAGAGGTTGCAAGCTCAAATTTCAGATACCCAAGCCCTACAGAACCGAGGTGGGCAAATTTATTTTGAAGAACATTGATCACATGATTTTGAATTGATTCTGTCACTAATTTTTTTTTACTTCCAGTAGATGACAATACCAAAACAAACAATCCATAAACTATTGGCAATAACTGTAACAATAATGTTAATAAACAAGCTAAAAAGAAAGAAAATAATTTTTGATATTTTAATAATTGTATATACAGGGTTTCCAGAAAATAAGTATCTATTTTGTAGAAATGAATAGGTTATTACCTCGTTGTATATGGTAGATCATTGCTGGTACATTTAACATATTGTAAGTGTAATGGGTTGCCTGATATGCATTAATTGCATGCTACCAATTAAACATGTGTTTCATTGTTTACAGAATGAATGTGCAGGATGTTTACCATAGAAGAGAAGGTGGCTATTGTGACTTGGAGGCTACAGAGGTCGTTATATGATGACATTCAAATGAGATTTAACCGCAGATTCCATCACACTGGTCCCATTGATAAAACAATCCGCACATTGGTAAACATGTTCAAACTCACTGGATCGCTGGTAAATGGAGCCTGGATGAGGACGTCTATCGACTTTCAGCAAAATGGGGCACCATGTCATTATGCCTTAGCTGTATGCATGTTCCTGAATTCACATTTCCCTGGGAGGTGGAGCGCAGGACTCACGTCGTGGGCAGCACGTTCCCCTGATCTCACATCGATGGATTTCTTTCTGTTGGGATTTATCAAAGGACATGTGCTCACTTGACGCATTACCATACTGCAGGAGCTGGGCCACATAACAGAGGCTGCTACTGCCATAACATCCGTAATTGTGCCACTGCTGAAAAATGGGAACTGCATCATGATATTGATGGTGACCATGTTGAAAGTAATCACTAATAATCCGATACCATAGCAAATATTGCAGGTACCATCAATATTTTTATGAAATAGATACTTTATATCTGGACACCTTGTATTGTTTTGTTAGCTTCTATCTAATTCAATTCAGTTTTAGAGAGAGGCTACATGCTGAGGATGGTTTCTTTCTGTAATGATCATTCAGCACAGGAGTCTACTGCGAGCAGCATAGCATGTGTTTATGTGTATGCAGCACTCCTTGATGGGAAAGTTTGTTAATAAAATGGGAACAAACTTGGAGGTGCTATAGAATTGGAAAAATGGGAAAAGAGGAAAACAAGTGACTAAGGAAATACCTATGGTTGCGGACAATGTTAACCATAACATTGGTAATTACAGGAATCAAGCTAAACCAGGTCCGACAGATTTGAAACAAATAATGACAATGTTAAAAATTATTTTGGAGGACATTGTTGATCTGAAACAAAATGGAAGTGGAACAAAACAATGATGAAAGGTATGTCGTTCACTATGACAAGGGAAGTGTACGGAGAAAGAGTAGAAAAGCTGGAGAAGAATATGGAATTAAGAGTCAAGAAGGCACAACATAGTGATATTCAAGGTTGAGGAAAATAGAAACAAAAGTGTAAGAAGGAGAAACATCACATCAACAGGATGTGAGAAGTGGAAGGCAACCACCTTGGCTTCAGCTGAGCTGAGAAACATGGGTGGGAGTGGTCTCAAAGTAGTGTCAATTAATGAGGGAAGCACATTGGAAGTAAAGGAGACAAAAGGAGACACAGTGACACACATGAAATGAGAACTATATACATTAGAGCAATTCAAAGGGGAATGAAGGGGTTCAGACTTGATGGTGGTGTTATTTTATGTAGAAGGCTTAGGGCCTAAGCTGATAAATGGTTAGTGTATTTTCAAGGACACATTGCACCATCCCCACTGTCGCCCTTCGTGGTGTACTGGATGTCGGACTGTAAGGAGATGCAATCAGCATAAGTATCATCTCTGATGAGCATCATAGCACCCCCTTGCTGGAACATCTCTGGTGATAAATAACTGCTTACAGAAGAATAGTGCCTGAAGGTAACATTATCTTGTGGATGGAGCTTCGCCTATTGTAGGCAGATGACCAGAGATTGATTCTGGTTGCACAACAGCTTAAGCTCTGCTTATTGTAGTCGAATGCCACTTATGTTCCACTGTAGAATAGCCATGGTCTATATTATGGGATATATTCTAAACAGAAAGCCATTTCTGCATATTGGGCAGTGCTGGTCAGTTGAATTTATTCTTTGTAGCAGTTTGACTAACATTTTTTTAAGGAGCACAATTCTGCTGTTTATGCACTGTCCGTCTGTCAGTGAGGGCAGAATCCTCCTGTTTAATATGCTCCACAGGGAGCAATAGAAAATAGAAAATTTCAGTTTCAGGAGCTTGAACCAATTTGAGCTACTGATTGGCGAAGATGGGCATTGGCAATCAGCTCCTCCTAGAAGATTCCTTAGAAGAGGATGTGTGGAGAGTGATGTGGACTTTTACCACCCTTGGATATTTTGGGTGCAGGCGTGACACACTCTTTAAGTCAGGCAGTCTTAACATTGCTTGTCTGATGCAGAATATGCTAAGGTTTTGCCAATCTTAATGCCTGAGGTTGATGGTTGGGGTGACAATTGTTCTTGAGGTCTTTGGTAGTGGTCTGGCAATGATAAACTTTTCTGCAATTGTGGCAATTGATACCACAGATTGTGCTTCTGTACTGGTTTAGTTGTAACCGAGCTATAAGAACTGGACAGCGGAACAGTAAATTATCGGATACGCAGGAGCTTGGGGCTTCTGAGGACACCTCTTTCACCCAAATCTCCTGAATTTCTCTCTTCTCATCAAAACAGCGGCAATCTCTGAAACTAGATGGGTGTTCTCCGCTGGAGTCCACACAAAATCACTATTTATTTTCTGTTCAACCCTATCAACAGATTTTATACCTTGTTCTGCCAGATTCTCTTGAAGCTCCTCATTGGACAAATAGTTCAATGCACGGGTAGCATCATATAATTTAACTCTAGACTAGCTTGTATCCACAGTTACAGGTCAATAGCTTGTTCAGTTTTTGAATGACATTTTAAACAAGACAACTTTATAGAGTTTTCACGAAAATGGAGGATTTGGAAAAGCAAGCCGTGATTAAATACTTCCATTTGAAAGGTTTAAGGCCTAAAGAAATCAAGGAGGAAATCGACAGTACATTGAAAGTCTCTGCCCCTTCATATTCAATGATTAAAAGGTGGGTTGCAGAGTTTAAAATGGGACGTACAAGCACTAGTGATGAGCCTTGCTCTAGATGCCCTGTAGAAGTGACAACTCCAGAGATTATTGAAAAAATTCATCGTTTAGTACTAGAAGACTGCAGATTAAAATTGTTTGATAGCAGAGGCTGTAAACATAGCAAAAGAGCGTGAAGGTAATATTTTAAGTAATGTTTTGGGCTTTCACAAGGTTTGTGCAAGATGGGTGGCACATTAGTTGACACTGATCAAAAGTTGCAAACTGTTTCTGTTAAGAATGTGGAGCTCTACCGTAGAAATCCCAGTGGATTGTCGAGACGGCTTATTACCATGGATGAAACTTGGGTAGATCATTACACTCCAGAAAGTAAATCAGTCAAAACAGTGGATTGTATCAGGTAAATCCACTCCAAAAAAAGGCAATTTTGTCAGCTAGCAAAATTATGGCGAGTGTTTTCCGAGATGCACAGGGAATTATTTTTATTGACTACTTGATAAAGGGTAAAAGTATCACTGGTGACTACTACGCAAGCTTACTGCAATTTTTGAGTGAGTAAGTGAAAAGGACCTCATTTGGAAGAAAGAAAGAAAAAAAAATCTTGTTTCATCACGACAATGCTCTGGCCCATTGTCATTACAGTGGGAAAAATGTGTGAACATTCAAGTTTGAACTGCTTGAACATCCACCCTATTTGTCAGATCTAGCATCCAGGGACTGCCACCTGTTGCCAAACCTCAAAAAAATTTCTTGGACAAAGATTTCACAGCAACAAGGTCATTGATGCACTAAACAGCTATTTTAAGGACCTTGATCAATCGCACTACAGAGATGGTTTAATTAAATTAGAACACTTATATGACAAATGTATTAAGCCTTTTTGGAGATTATGTTGAGAAATAAAGCAAAAAAAAAATTTTTTTTATTGTGGTTTTCATTGAGAGGCCCGGGACGTATCAGCTAACCCTAGCTACCCCAGCCTTACCTTATACTCAGAGACTTCAACAGCCATAATACATTGTGAGAATGTAGAACAATCAACTCAAGGAAAACTCATTGAACAGTTCATAAATGAGTCAGACCTAATCCTACTTAATCCACCAGAGCCTACACATTTCAATCTTACATTGAAACTTTCAGGACTATAGGTTTAAGCTTGTGTTCACCGAACATATCATATTTGTTCAAAGAACCTCAAAGACACTGACTACTTCCTATCATGGTTACTTATCTGAATGGCAGTCTACAGAAAGTCACACTCATAATTTTAAAAAAGTGAATTGGGATGCGCTTAAGCTTTTTGTAGCTGAAGAAATATCCCAGCTTACACCTGCCTTCAAATTTATTCACACTAACATTAATGAAATAATCAAAACTTCAGTGAGCTTATTCTCAAATCTGCAAATCTTTTTATATCTAAATAACAGCACCTTACAAGGAAACTTCCTTGGTGGGACAGGCTACAAGAATAAAGCATCCCTACCAGAAAAAAAAACAAACCTCTGTGATCTATTGAAACAGCTACCCATTGAAGGACATACTTATCTACTGGAAATATTCAATTTTATCTGGCCCTCTAGGCTATTTACTGACATTTGGGGTTCTGCAATACTTAACACCCATACCAAAACCTAACAAAAGATCTCACACTACCAAACAATTAGACCCATAGCTCTCGCATGCACAATGTGCAAATTACTAGAAAAAACTATACATAAAAGACTATATTGGTTTATTGAAAGCTGAAAACTTCTGAATCACAATATGGTTTCAGACATCACTGCTCCACTACAGACTGTTTAATCATGATTGAATCTGAAATAAGAGATGCATTTCCCCATAATCAATATCTTGTCTTAATTAGTATACATATAGCAAAGTCATATATAATGACATGAAAAACACTTATACTCCAAACAGTATTACTACATAAACTATAGAGAAATATATTTTATTTCTTTCATACCATTAGACACAAGTGACACAATTACCAAGGAAGTTAGTCAATGGTGTGCTCCAAGGTTTCTGCTGGCAATAAATGAAATACTAAACACTATTCTTCCCCCTGTAAAAATTTGTCTGTTTGCTGACAATTTTCTCAACAGTCAGGCTTTACTACAACACACATTGGAGGAGGAGACAAATTTGGACATGATAAACTGAATTCAGATTCTCTCAACAAAAGTCAAAATGTATTTGATCTTCCAAAAGTACATCAATCTTCCAAACTGTACTATTTATCAGCATGGAAAACCCATTTAAGCATCAAAATGTCTTCGATGACAACACATGGAAAACACATTTTAAACCTAAAAGAAGACCATCCAAGGGTCCTAAAGCTTCCTAAAAGCCTTATCATACTGTATCTGGGGTGGTGATCAACACATTCTTCAACTGACCTACCAAGCACTAATCCTAAGCAAATTGGATTATGGAGCTATTGTGTATAACTGCAACATTGGTGTTGCTTAAACAGCTCATCATAATTTAAAGTTCAGCTATCATCAGAATCATATTAGGGGCATATTGTACCAGCCGAGTTTATAGCCTACTGACAGAAGGTCGCCAATTACTGCTAATCACCAGGAGAATACAATTAAGCATAAAATATGAAAAGAAATAAGACCTGCCAACATTTAATGCCTTTCCAACAACTTGCTATTACCTGTCTGGAAAATGAATACAGACAGCCACGAGTCAAAGCTTGTGTAAACACAAACAGATAAGCAGTATTACGTTATCACTTCTGTGCAAACCCTGTACAGTTCGGCATTACTGGAATGCAGCAATTGAGTCTCTTGCAGTGGGCGGGTTCAAATCAACACCACCATGCATAGTCATATGCTCACAAAGAAGAAAATTAATATTCATTAATGATAAAGAAAACAGCAAGTTTAACCTGTTATGGATTGTTTAGTTTATTGCTGTTTTAAGTACACTGCGCTGATGTTTTGATGGTCAGACTGTACCACACTTCTCTAACTGTTCTAAACCATATCATGCTACACCAGCGACCTCCCCAAACAACTGCATTCTTTTGTCAGATAGGTAATACTTAAATACTTACAACATAAAACTTCCTGGCATTTTGGTCAGGGACTTTTATGATAGTCTACCTTGGAAACTGAAAACTCCCAAATTATATACCAACCTAACAGTTCACCAGAAATTGAACACTGCTGTAAATCTTTACAAAACATTCTTTCATGAAATATGCACCAATTTCCCAAACTATAAATTTCTCTGCACTGACAGATCATGGTATTGGATGTGCAATAATCACTTGATAAAATTCTACAGCATAAGCTGACTACCTGATATCTACTCCACTTACAGTTCTGAATTATATGCCATTTATCAAGCACTCACTTAATTTTGCTCAGAGGTCTCTCTATCAGGCTTGATGTTCTTTTACGTGCCATAAATCTATGAGACAGGACCAGCGGCTTTACTTCCCTTCTAAAGGAAGCCAAGCTAAGGATTTTTACGCCCGAAAAATCATTGTCCTGCACTATGGTTCACTAAGTATATTACATAAGCATCACATAACTTTCTCTAGCAGCTCCATATACAGACTATGCTTACATTAGATTATTCTTTTATATACATTATGCTAGTTGAGATAAACATTGGCAGAATTGGTCTTACTTCTTTCCTTGTCGGTAGAAGGGAAATATGAGAATATATTAGGCTAAAGTGATCGATAAATCCTTTAAAATCTCATCGCTATGTGAAACAATTCAGGTGTGGTTCATTTTAATGGTTCCATTTGATAAAGTTTGGGCAGTTTAAAATTACAACAATATCTCCAAAACAGTCAACTTTATAAGAAAAGCGAATATGATATAAATTGGGTGTTTTAACAAGATTTAAATCTTTTGTGTGATAAGTTTTTGTCTATTCTTATGGCATTATGCAAAATTTTGGAAAACTCATTCAGAATAAAGAGGGCTTCAGAGGCTATTCCCAGAAAATTCAAAATATACATTTTATTCAGGAGTTGACAAATTCCCATGTGAGAAAAGTATAAGTATTTTAAGACTGAAACCAATAACTAGGAATATCTCAAAAACGGCCATCCCCACAAAAAAAATGCATGTGACGATTTTTAAAATTTTGATATGCAACGTCATCGCAATTGATTTCTTTGCTTGGTTAGGAATACAACAAAAGAAGAACGGCCACTTCCTGTAAGAAAAGTATAAATATTTCAAAAGAATAACAAGGAATATCTAAGAAATGGTTATCTCCACAACAAAAATGCAAGAGACATAACTTGTGTTTTGACGAGATCACCATTTTTTGTATAATAAGCTTTTGTCTATCCCTACGATTTACCAGTTATACAAAAGTGAGCAAAATTCATCCTGACTGAAGACAAAATTCATCCCAGAAAATTTAATATATAGTATTCTAATCAAAATCATTAGAGCCATTTCTGAGAAAAACAAAATTTTCAAAAAATTTTCCATCTAAAGGGTAGTTTTGGGCGAGGAGGATTTTCTTGGTCTTCCCGTCACGTCCTTGGAAGACACCAAATTTAAATACCAAGCTTGGAATTTAATGGTAGTTTAGTTTTTGAACTATGCTGTCCACAGACACAAACACAAACTGACCTTTTTCTAAAAAAAATTTTTTGGACTCAGTGGACCTCAAAACATATTTATGTTGAAATCTCAACATAAAATTTTTGGGTGTTTACGATACCTTCTCTATACACTATGTACATAGTACATGTAGAGAAAGTTAAAAGAACAGAAACAATACTGAATTCCCAGGACATTATTACAACATTAAACAACTTACATTTACACCGCAAACTATCTACTTTATCTGAAGGAAATTAGGATATAAGATTCAATATAAAATACAAGATCTACTTTAAACTATGATCACATAATGTTATATACAAAATTTAATAGTGTTGCAAATTGTCTGCTAAAATATTGTTACAAATATGTATGTATGTTTGAATGTGTAACATTGTATTTAATATAAATTGTTTTCTAGAATACTGTTATTAATATGAATATAAATGTTTGATTGTATACTTTTTTAATTTTTCCATATGTTTGTAAAGAATGTATTGGTTGTGTAAAGACCTTGAAGTTAAAGTGACCTTAAATAAATAAATGAAAAAGAAAGTAAAAGAAAATATGTATATCCTTTTTCTTTTCTTGAAGCTCCTTTGTATGGCCAGGAGTTGACAAATTCCCATATGAGAAAAGTATAAGTATTTTAAAATTGAAACCAATAACAAGGAATATCTCAAAATGGTCATCTCCACAAAAAAAATTTACATAAAAAATTGTGTGTTTGAACAAGATCTACATTTTTTGTAAAGTAAGTTTTTGGCTATCTCTTACAGTTTACCAGTTATGCAAAATTCCACAAATTCATCCCGTACAAATATGTCTTCAGAGACTATTGCCAGAAAATTCAAGATATACATTTCATTTACAATGTAAATATCTTTAATATACAATATTTTAATCAAAATCGTTAAAGCCATTTTTGAGAAAATCAAAATTTTTGACAATTTTTCTATGTATGGGAATGGAGGAATTTTCTTGAAAATCTTTTGTGTCGCATCCTTGGGAGACACTAAACTTAAATACCAAGCTTGGTATTTAACGGACTTAGTTTTGAGCTATGCTGCCTGCAGACATACTCACTGACATTTTCTAAAAATACTTTTTTTGGATTCAGGGGTCTCTAAACATATTTCTGGTGAAATCTCAGTATTGAAATTTTGGCTGGAATAATTTAATGAACCAATTAAATCCACAAGATTAGAGCTAGCACATAGCATTCAGTTCTTAAACACTTGATCTTAACTATTCCCTTTATTACAAAAAACACCTGCCTCTGTGATGATGTGAAATTTAACAGTTCAGAGTTCAAATCTCAGTTAAGATGAGTCAGATGAAGGTTTTTACAGAGTTTTCCTTTATCCTAAGAAGATAAATTTCTGGGAACTTCAAGCTCTATAGACCCCGGGCACACTTGAGCATCATTTTTATCATACATTCATCCTTTAAGCTACCTGTTAAAGAAAAGGGGAAGAAAAAAAAAAAAAAACCCATACAAACAAATCTGGTATTACACTCACATAACTTTCTCTAACTATCTTGCATCAAACTATTATTACAAAAGCTTATTCTTCTATTTCACATATACCAATATGAAAATTTACAGAAATACTTTTATTACATACTTCCTTGTAGATATGCAGGGATAAGGAATATACTAGGCTAAAGCAATAGTCAAATCTTTTAAGTCAATTGTTACATGCTGTATTCAAATTCTGTTCTCTTTGCTTGACCAGGATGGAAAACATACAAACACTGACTTTCCATTGAGAAAATATTAAGCATTGGAGTATTTAAACCTATAACTAGCAATATAACAGAAATGGCTAGCCACACAACAAAATACATATTCTAAATTATATGTTTTCATGAGCCTAGTAAGCTTTTGTCTATCTCTTTCAATTTATCAGGATGTAAAAGGTAGTTTGTGGTGGGAGGATTTAATTGAAAATCTTTCTTTTGCATCTTAGAAGATGTTGAGCTTAAATATCAAGTTTGGTGTTTATCTGACTTTTTGTTTTAAGTTTGTGCATGGGCATGCATACATGCACACATATAACATTACACCCTTTTCTAAGTATTTGATATAATCTAATCACATGACTTTCTCTAGCTGTTCTGCAAACAAACTTTTCTTATAAAACATTATTCTTTTATCGACATCAGTTAGTCGTACAGATTAGTTTTCACTTTAATTACATACAATATTAACATCTTTTGTGGAAAGCACTTCAACACTACAGATAGAGAAAGAGACAGAGAGAGACGTCAAATGATAGTGTGATAATATAGATAAGACATATTTTTTAATGTATTGCATTATAAGAACTATATGAAACTATACTCTACGATAAAACTTTGATCTTACATTCACAGTACTTTTTATACAGCTTCTACAAACTATTCTTCTAAAATTTCTGGTTTTGGCACTGATTCTACTTTTCCAGCCTTAGTCTGCACATATGTGTGAAAGAAAAATAAATTATCATACTCTTATGAAAGCTTAGTTTTCTAGTGAAGGTTAATGGGAACTAGAACTAGTTTCATACACACTTTGTTCTAGGTGCAAAGAGGATAGCAATAGTCTAAAGTTTAATGGTATATCACTAAATGCTGGCTTCAAAATGCCATGCTCTCTCCATAAGATCATGAGAAACAAATGAATAGTGTTAGCACTTTAAACATGTGTTGAAAAATTAAAACAATAATATTGGACACCTTGAAAATTGCTGATGCCACAAAAATTTATTTTAAATAAACTGTACATTTTAATTTTTGACAGATCTGTGTAGGTCTCTCTAAAAGTTTTTGTCTCTATCTTATGGTTCCTTGTTACACAAAATTCCTTCAAAATGAACAGACCTTTACAGGCTATTCCCAGAAAATTTAAGATACATATTTGTCATGTACATGTTGAATGGTGGCGTGTGAGCCTGAGTGACCAATGGAGCAAAAGGACACAATAGCCAGGCAAAGGCTTTTATGTGTTTCCCTGCAAGACTTCTCGGACCTTCTTTATCCAAAAATTCTTATTCCAGAGTAATCTGTTTTTAAATAAACTTCAAAAGTTCCCATCTTAGAAATTATGGGAACATTACATTTTGTCCATTTAAAAACAGATCACTGTATAAAGGACCGATAATAAAGCAGGAAGTAGTTAAAAGTCAATCTAGTGTATGACACCTGCTATGACTGATGTGAATGCAATGACTCATTTATTTGTGTACCAAACATGTAAAGTGTTAAATTACATAAAGTGACCAATAAAGTGAAATTAACAGAAATTAGTGTTTTCATTTGTTAAAATTTGTGTTTTAATCAAAATCATTAGAGCCATCTTTTTGGAGCTTAACATCCTCTTTAATCTAGTTGGTCATATTGGATGATGAATGAAATTGGTGAAATACTCACCCTAAACCAGATTCACAACCTCTTGAATGTGAGGCAGACACAATAAAAATTTGTGAAAATCTCCATAAGGATTTTCTTGAAAACCTGTGTATTGCAACCTTGGAAAATGCTCATCTTAAATACCAAAATTATGATTTGTTTCTTTTGAGCTATGGTGTTCAGTCACATGCATGGACCTTTTATAATTAGGGTCCTCAAAACATATTGCTAGTGAAATCTCTGTATAAAATTTTGGGTGTAATGCAATAAATACTTCCCCCTTTACTTAACAAAAGCGGCATGAAAAGTAAAAATCAGGGTTCTATCAAATATACTGTCCCAACTGATTAAAGATAGAGGGGAAAACCAAAAAGAAATGTTACATACTTAAAAGCACTGCAGAGGGACATAAAATGCAAACAAATAGAAAATCTGCAGTGGTAGCTTACTTCTTGGAAAATAAGCTCAATATCAAGACAAAACACATTACTGATGCAGTTCAAATTCAAAGAACAAAGTTTTAAGCAAAAACATGAACCACATTAATGCAATTTGATAATGAAAACTAACTCTCTCTCTCTCTCGCGCTCTCTCTCTCTCTCTCTCTCTCTCTCAGGTTCATAAAAAAGCAGCCATCAGAGAACTTAACCATAACAGAAAATGTTCTGGAAGACTGAAAAGTCAGAGCTAATGAATTCATTATCTTTCCATTTTTCCTCACCTGCTGTATGTGCTTTTCCAGTCTCCAAAATGTCCTTGATTCTCTGTTCGTAAACCTTGTAGGCATCATAAATTACCCACAACTCCTTTCTGATGCTCCCTATTGCTTCTTCTAAACTTGATGGTTCATGTATTGGCTCTTTACTGGAACAAAATATCCAGTTTAATGCACACAACTCTACTTCTAAAACATAAGAATGAAATGAAGTTAAAGTTCCTTTAAATACAAAGTAGTGATAGTTTCAGTTTATTTCCCAAATACTATTAAAACCCAAGTGTTCCCAAAGATGAGGGACCTGCCAGGACCAACATTCCATACATTTTACTTTCTCTAGCCTGGCTGTATAGTGTACTTAGTGGTTAGAGAAGGTATTGATTGTATTCTATCCAACAATTTAATACCAATATTTCGCCAATAATATATGTTTTGAGACCCTCTGAATAAATATATGTAAAAAAAAAAAAAAAGCATCTTTAGAAGCATGTAGCTCAAAAATGAAAAGTCAATTAGATACCAAACTTGGTGTTTAGGTTCAGTATCTTCCAAGGATGTGACACAAAGATTTTCAAGAAAATGTCCCCCCCCCCGAACCCCAACTAGCCTTTACATGGAACATTTTTTGAAAATTCTGATTTTCTCAAAAAGGCTAACCATTTTTTATTAAAATGGCATATGTTTGAGATATTTCCATGACAAAAAAAATGTATATTTTGAATTTTCTGAGAATAGCCTATAAAGAGCTCTTTATTCTGGATGACTTTTATATAACTAGTAAACTGTAAGAGGTTCACAAAAACTTACTTCACAAAAAAAGTAGAACTCAATTAAAACATACAATTTATGCCTTTTTTTTTTTTTTAAGAGTTAATTATTTTCATGAAATTCCAAGTTATTGGTTCCAGTTTTAAGGTACTTAAACTTTACTCAAACGTGAAACATTTCTCTTTTTGTCCCTGTTTTGTTTCTCCTTGCAAGCAAAGAGAACCCAATTTCAATTGTTTTACTTAGCGACAGTCTTTTAAAAGATATGACTATTGATTTACCATAGTGTATTCCCTATTTCCATTCTTCTTACAGGGAATCAAGTAATAAGACCAATTCTGGCAATTTTATCTTGATTAGCACAATATAGATAAAGATTAATCTTTTATAAGGAACATTTGTTTCTGGAACAGCTAGAGAGAGTCATGCGAATGGAACACATAAGGTTTTTTAAGAAGTGACTATATATCTTGTGTTTTATTTAAGTTTATTCTGCATGTAAATGCACCAAAATGTGTTCTTCCATGTTCCCTTCTCTCTGATTTACTAAAAACTTTTTGCTAAGGTATCTTCCCTGGTAAATGAAACAAATGGAATGACATGACATTGCTACAACTAAAATGCAATGAAGTCTGGGAAGCATGCAACTGCATTACATTAATAAAGAATTTCCAACTCCCAGTTATGAAATACTCAGCAAGGGAGCATTTTCCATACTGGACTCTGATTATGCTATTCTAGGTTCACTGCCTTAGTACTGTCATCACATTGCCGGCCACTTTTCAAAGTTGCATATGTGCATAGCTTTAAATAGGATCTACTAGGCAAGTGTTTGAAATGTTACATTATTCAGGCCATTTGCAATGAGTTGATTAGCTGAAACTAAACCACTCTGGATTTTAATTTATCAATTTAGTAACTCAATTTTAAAGAAAAATCTGTACACACTTATACATTACAACAGTTTAAACAGAATATTCATGACTGCCTCTATGGTCGAGTGGTCGGCATTCTGGCTTCTCACCCAGAGATCCCAGATTCAATTTCCAGGAGGAGTGGAGAATTTTTCTTTAACTAGAATTATTCCCAATCCCCCATAGTTTCTGGAAGTATGCATATGAGTGAATGTGTGTGTTTATTAGTATATTGAAATAAGTAATATTGATAAACCTTAATGTTCAGCGAGCAAAGCTCCCAATATGATCATAGAACTATATAAATGAAATAATAGGGGGGAAAAAATTAGTTGCCAAATACAGTGCCATCCTTTTATAGTAAGGCAACAAACCGCTTACATGTGTAATGAGCTGTACTACAGTGACCTTTATATTTTTCCGCTGCAAAAATAGCTGTAAATGACTGTTCAAGGATAACTTTTATCAGCTAGTTTCAGTTGCCACTTTGAGTTTGTGTTGTATAAACATTTTATGCACTGTGCATTTTAAAGGTAGAAGTTCATTCAAGACATCTGTATTGTGAGAGATTTGCTTAATAATGCTATTGTCTTATTAATCCACTGAAATATGTACAAACAAATTCAGCCTTGAACAACACATTTTTAAGGCAATTTCAGCAGTCATTTCCTGGCTTTAGACCATGGTCCAAACGTTTTCATCATCAATGTTATGCCAAAATCTGCTTCTGGCATCTTCAGGGGAACATGAGTAAAGCTTTGTTCCCCTAAAGATGTCAGACACAGATTTTGGCGAAACGTTGGTGACGAAAACATTTGGACCATGGCCTACAAGCCTGGCAATCATACATAATGAAGTTATTCTCCATCACATTGTACATAACATCTCATCCTTTCAAAGCATTTTTTAAAATGTCTAACACCACTCTTCTTTGTAGAGTGTTCAAAAATATTCTTTATAAGCAAGTACTGCAGTTTCAGGTGATTCAAATCTTGACTTAGAATTTTTTTCTTTTTTTGGGGGAGGGGGAATAGAAAAATGTCATATGGGACCAGATCTAGACTATTGGAAGGATGACACAAGAATTTGACCCCTCACTTGTACAGAAATTGAGTTTCTTTCTCATGCATTGTGAAGGTGCAACAGAATTCCATGCAGACCAGTCTTAGGAGGCATTGTTCTTAGTTCATTGAAGACTTGCAGCAAACATTTTGTGGTGTACCCTCTGGCAGTGATGTCTTTTGTCCCTCAAGTGGAATTGTGACAATATGGCCACTAGCTGAGAAGAAAGAACAGATCATTTTCTTGCCAACCTCCTGCCTTGCCTCACTTTTGTTGGGGGATCTTCCCTAGGGAAGACTCAAGACTGTTGACTATCACTTGGTTTCTGGATCATATTGGTATATTCAGCTTTCATCCCAGTTACAATGTTAAAATGTTTTTGGATGTTCTACCAATTTTTTCTTATAATTTCTTTGAAACATTGCAGATGTGCATGTTTATGCTCATTTGTACGGTAGTGGGAGATCTAATGACCGCAGACCTTCCTGACATGAAGCCTAACTGCTCCCAATTCAATTTTCAGAGCTTCTTGAATCTGATATGTGCAATTATCGTCTTCATGCAACATATGCTCTGCTTTCACATTCTCATTTGTTGCTGTTGAAGCTGGCCATTCTGCACAATCTACATCTTTGAGGGAACCTCTTTCTCTTCAAAACTCTGATATGATGGACTGTAGAAGGCAAAGATGCCCAAATGTACAATGCAGACTTTTAAGGTATTCTCTCTCCTTTAACAGCTTTAAAGTTGTTAAAAATCATAGTGTGGAATGCTCTAGCTGGAGATTCATCCTAGTGTCTGGCATAGCAACACCTGCACATATATACACAGTAGTGCTGATGCTGCACACCGTTGGAGCATGCCTAAACTTGCATATGTTACTATTTGAACTTCAATCTAAAGCTAGGTAGAGCTGCACTGGCTTAACTCAATTCCTTCTTGCTGATTCTCAAAACTTTCAGTGACCCTCGTAACACAGGAGTTATGGAACGAAAAAGTCACAGTGTAAAAGACTGTGCAGAGCTCGCCTTGGCCTCACCATAAAATGATCACGCAATGTGTGATTCCTGCTGCAAAACACAGTCTTAATATATAACACTAAAATTATGATGCTGAGCTTAGATTAGTTGATTCACAACACTCTTGGAACAGCATTACTGTACAGCAATGGCACAGTGAAATGTTGCTTTTGAGCATTGGGATACCATTTGTTTGCAATTGTCCACTGATATTTTATCATCTACTCCCAATTCACGCAACAAAACGATAGTTTGGGCAACATCAAGATTTGATGGAATAAACATTTTATATGTGCAGAACCATTGCTACTTCTGATTTCTCTAGTTATGCCAGGCATTACTGCTCTATTAATAGTTACCATTAAGGGGGTCAGGTACTGATTTTATGATTTAAAATTTCAATGCGCAACTTGGGGATACTTTTGTAAATGTGACCGAAAGTTCACCATTGCGCATATGCAAGTAGACAAACAACTGATGACTGTGAGCCCCATTGCTTCTCACCTAGCACCAATGTGCACATAATTTTAATAATTGTAGCCAACCTCTGAAAATAATCCCAAGGTGACTACATAACAAATAATTTTTTAAAAGCCCTGACCAAGTTTTCCCCTGGGCTTTGCTGCTAAACAAACATGCGGATGCAATCAAAAAGAATTTATTGTAGTACGAGAAGAGAAGGTTGTATGTTCTTAGGATATTCTTACAGGTTATAACAGTTTTAGAAATGGACAGATATGCTGGTTTAGTTGGTTTGGTTAGTTTAGTTGATAAAGAAGCCTGTCTTCAACTATTATTTGATCAAGGTATGTTGAGAACAAGAATGTAATGCCATCCTGTATACCATTAAGAGATGGGGACTGCACATATTTTGAGTTTTGTTGCACATAGGAGAATTTTAAATCATTATAGTCCTACTGTTATGACTTTTTACATGAAAACTCATCTAGTGATTAGCTTTAGCCTAGGCTAAGTTAGCAAGTGTTTAGTGTACATAGCTATTCATCATAATTTAGGGGCAGACCATGTACATACTTATTCAGTTAGTGTAATTTATTGACAAAAAAACAGACTGTTGGCAGCATTGCATTATGTGATGCAAAAAGAATAATTTGGCTGCACTGCATTCTTCAGTATGTAAATAAATAAAGAATTATGAACCTTAAGTTATGTTAGAAAACCTCCGTGGTATGAAATCATATTAAGAATTGATTCTAAAAACACGTTAGACTAAAAAATCTAACGCCATACTTTGAAAAAAATTTCGCTCACGTTGGACTTAAAAAAAAAATTATGTGTCACATATTCAAAAGACCCAGCCAATAGCTTTGGTTTAATATTTCTAGATTTCTATGCACACGATTAAATGAATTTTAGCATGAATGTTCAATAATTCGTGATGCCAGTGATATTAACAACAAACACACAATTATTTAAAATGGCAGCAAAAAAATCTTAATTGGCAACACATGTTTTGAACAAATGTTGGTATCTAATACTTGTGGTGCATTTTACTTCTGCTGTCTGCAAGTACACACCCACCTACATGACCTAAAAATGATGTTCTTGGACTCAGGAAACCTCAAAACATGTATTTTTGGTGAAATTTCTGTATCTAATAAAATACCTTTTCTACCTCCTACTATGCAGTCGTCCTCCATGGTGTAATGGTTACCATGCTAACTTCATATACCCAAGGTCGCTGGTTCAAACCCGGCAGAGGACGATGGATTTTTTTGGGTGTAAAAATCCTTAGCATGGCTTCTTTCGGAAGGGAAGTAAAGCCGTTGGTCCCATGTCATAGATTTACAGCACGTAAAAGAACCTCAAGCCTGATAGAGAGGCCTCTGAGCAAAATTAAGCTGTCTTTCACGTCCAGTATGGAATGGGACGCTGAGAACCACAGTATTAAAGAGCATCCATAAATAACACGCCATTTACATTTTTACCTACTATGCATATCGTAGAGACATATATATATATTTTTTTTTTTACACATCTTCATGTCTACCATTTATCTATTTTTTTATTGCATTAAAATATTTTTCTTATTTATGATGTTGAAATTGCATTAATTTTACTAACAACTATTATCTTAACTTTATTAAAACAAAATAAAAATGTTGGGCAGCGAAATATTTACTTCAACTGCAGTAAAATTTTTAAAATTTTCATTAAATTAGGTTTAATACTTTTGAAGAAAAATGCACCCAAATTTAAAGAATTTGAAGTAGTGGAATACTGCATTTAAAGAAAAGCTAAATGTGCGTGATACAGTGCACAGCCATTTAAATACTGTGCAGTTACTGTTACTCCATTATATGTGTGTGAATTTAAAGATTTGTACCTAGTTTTATTTTTAAGATGCAAAACAAAACAGCAATTTTTTGAGCTCAAATCACTACCATTTGTTGTTCTTGTCAATTTCTGCTGGTTTTTGCTTCTCTTTGAGACATACTTATTATTCTTGTTCCCAATAGAAAACTCCCTAATGGCTCCATGCATCCAGACAAAGGAACTTTTTACTGGTAGTGAAAATATATGAATAGAACTAAGTGTTTTAAACAGATAACCTAGTTGTACTGCAATAAATTATACATCTACAAGCCATTTAGAGGAACTAACCAAATTCTTTTTATGGACCAAAGCTATGGAAACCGTGTATAATGTCAATTAACATTGTTACCTAATATCATTTTACATATCAGGGCGATTAAAAAATTAACAGCAAACTAATTCTTGTTATGTAATTATTTCAATTAAAGACAAACAAGAAGTTATTTTTCAACATAACATACACACTTTTTTGATACATTTCTCTCACATTGAAGCACCAATTATTTTATTCTATAATAAAAGGTTTGTGATTGTGTTTATAACCAAGAAACCACTTCTTTAACCTCACCATTTTTATATCTTTTTCCTCCGAGAAGATTTTTCAGGGGTCCAAACACATGGTAATCTAAAGGGGCAAGAGCAGGAGTTTGGGGGATGCTGTAAAACCTGAAATCTGAATCTCCTAACAATGTCAAGCATAGGATAAGAGTGCCTCTGTTTCACCTCTTTGGTAATAGTGTCCCAAAATCAGCCAATTCGTATCCCTGAAGAAGTTGAAAAGGGTCTTCCCAGCAGAGACTTGAATGTCTTCTTGGTTGGATAAGACATGTGTGCTATTCTGAAGACTGCCTTTTGCTTCACAGTGATACACCCAGGTTTTACCCTCTATATTGATACACACATGAAAGTCATCTCCTTCATGTCATATAATATCAGAAAAATCTGGAAGCCTGAACAAGCATCAACTTGTGTACTCTAGCAGCCATTCTTAAGCACCAACCATGCATACAAAACATGGTATTGGAGAACTTCCTTACGATTTGACACTGATACTAGCACAGATAGATGAAAATAACATAAGTTACATTGTAAAGACTATCACAGTATCATGGTTACAGAAGTAATGCAGACAGAGAGTGAGATCTACAAATGTAATGATTACAAAGTAAATAGTTATCCAATAATGGTTACAGAAGTAACTATTTCCCTAATAATGGTTACCAAGGTAACAAAGAGAGTAACTATTTATTTCCTTAACTGTTACTGAATTTGGGTGACAGCATTCACTGTATGTGTATTACGAGGGGCATACTGAAAGTCACGAGCAACCCATTGTAAAAATTTAAATTTCAACAATGTAACGAAACGAATTGCAGCATCGTAATCTACAGTCTTTAAGCCACATGTTGACATATTGTGACGCCATTAGCTTCTATCACGTGACCACAGACGGTGTTTGAAAAATGGCTGACATTGATGTTTTGTTTCGACAGCGTGCTGTCATTGAATTCCTTGTGAAAGAAGGAAAATCTGCTCCTGAAATTCATCTCAGACTTCAACGTGCGTATGGAGGTGTCTGCATGGGTGCCAGCAGTGTTAGAAGATGGGTGAAACATTTCAAAGATGGAAACACGAGTCTGCAAAATGCACCTCGTAGCAGGCGTCCTCGAACTGCCTCTACAGAACGCAACAAGGAAAGAGTTGATGAGCTCATTACAAGAGATAGGCGTTTCACTGTGAATGAAATTGCTGCGCAACTTGGAATAGGACATAGTGCAGTGCAAGAAATGATCCACAGCTTGGGTTATCGACAGGTCTGTGCCCGTTGGGTCCCCCGTTTATTGACTGAAGACCACAAACTTCAGAGAAGAACCATTGCACAAAACCTTCTTCAGAGATTTCATAATGAAGGTGATGAATTTTTGACATGAATTGTGACTGGAGATGAGAGCTGGTTCCATCACTATGAGCCAGAAACGAAACGTCAGAGTATGGAATGGCACCACTTGAATTCACCATCGAAGAAGAAAGCGAAGACAGTGCAGTCTGTAGGAAAAGTTATGGGAAGTGTCTTTTGGGATGCACAAGGTTGCATTCTGGTTGACTTTCTTGAACCTGGACAAACCATAAATTCTGCCCGCTACATCAAGACACTTCTGAAGCTCTGTCGGGCTTTGTATGATAAACGCCTTGGAAAGAGGATCATCCTGCAACAGGATAATGCACGTGCGCATACTGCCCGTGCCACTATGGAGAAGATCAGGGCATTAGGGTGGGATACTCTTCCACATCCTCCCTACAGTCCCAACTTGGCACCCTCCAACTACCATCTTTTCGGTTCTGTGAAGGAGCAGATGCGTGGCCAACGCTACAAGACGCTGGAGGATATTCGGAAAGCAGTGCGTCAAAGTCTGCGGGCAGCTGGAATGGAGTTCTATCACAAGGGAATTTTCAAACTTGTAGAACGATGGGAAAAACGTGTGCAAAACAATGGAGACTATGTTGAAAAGTGAAAGAAAGTCTGTAGATTATGATGATGCATTTGGTTTGGCTTAAAAATAAATATTAAGATTGTAAAACAGTGTTGCTCATGACTTTCAGTATGCCCCTCGTAGTACTGCCTTAGTGGAATTACATAGTTATCTCATTATGCAGTATTGATATCTCTGCAGGAAATAGTGACTGTCATTGTCAATCTAATACACTATCTGGCGAGAGAAAAGCCTACTAGTCATCAGCTTTGCTAACTAGTGAAATTATTTATGAACTGAAATTATCAGCATCTTTTCTAATGTAATAGTTAGACAATAATGTGTATTTGGCTGTTAATGTTTTTCTTCTCTAGCATTGTCTTTCAAAATGTCAATTACCACATTTTAACAAAGCAATACTCTAAGAGAAGTTATTATATTCCTAATTTCAGTTATGCTGATGTCAGCAAGAGTGGTGTGTTTTGCTTTACTATGTGTTATGTGAGATTTATATTTAGGTTCTCATATATCTCAGTTCATCTCCACAATCCAGAACTTAGTACTAGAATTGCAAAATGAGTAAGTGTATGAAAAACAGTTCAATGTGGAATTAATTCACGTGTATAAATTATGTATGTGCAAGATGCAATCTTTACAGGAGTAAATTTTATTTAAATCTTGGACATCAAATTTACAGAAACATATTGAACTGTCTCACTCAAAGGACTGTTCATACATGTGTGCAGGCAAGCACACTCTACAAAGGATTATTATATGTTTTACAAATATGGATAGACAAGAAGGATAGATTGATGTAGATTCACTCTTGTGAAATAGCCATTGGTGTTAACAAGTTTGAGTAATCGTTGCACACAGTTGCATGTATTGTTTCCTACAATGCATTTCTTATCACTTTAAATGTAGGTCACAGTTACATACAAATCAGTTCTCACTCGGCAGCAAAACTGCATTCATTGCATAAAGATGGCTACTCAAATATGATTTAAAGGTGCAAAGTTTTTACACATGATAATAGGAATAAACTACTAATGCTTATTAGTAGCAAAATATATTTGTGCTTATAAGATCAAACATTGTGTTAAAAGTGGCAAATCAAAATGCAGAGTTGCAAAATGTGAGTAACTTTATTTTTAAGATTACTTAAAAAAAATGTGACTTTTCTTCAATGTTTGAATTCCAAAAGCATGTTTTAAAGTGTGTGCCAACAGTTTATGCTCCTTTGGGATTTTTATCATGGATATTTAAATCTTTAACCTTGCATAAATAATGAAAGTCCAACAGATATACAATAGTATTTGCGGAATCAAACCTCGAAGATGAAAGATTATCAGGCACAACATTGTGATAGTTGAACTATTTATTAACATTGTACAACTGCATGCTTCTGTACTTGATTTGCACAATTTCTGACACCTGTTCCCTTCTGTACGTGCTAAGAGGATCCCACTTACAGTGAAAACATCTTAACCATAAGGAGAATACATTTTAGTGTGTGTGTGTACATGCACGCATATGCAGGAATGTAGAAGCAAGTGAAAATGCATTTTTCTGTAGTAGGTAATCAAAGCGCTGACACAACTAGAGAAACTTCTTTTAGATTGCATCAAACAACATTGTATGGCTATATAGATATTGTTCCTATAGAAATATAATTACAACTGTGAACATCATAAGATTAAAATAAACAATTTAATCATTACTGATAACTTTTACATGTAATGTAACTGTCATATGCCCACTATGTCATTGACAACCATTAAAACATATAACTTAATCATTACTGGTAACCATTATTGCACTGTAACCATGTCTTATAACACTACATGAAAATAACTTTTAATCACACCTCTAATACTCAGTTCCCTGGACAAAACTTCTACAAAGACACAGGTTCTCACGAATCATAGCATCAGCAAATCTACATTTTCTTTGGTAATGGTCATGCTGGGAAGACTAGAGCGCTGCTCATCTGAGATTAACATACGTTGACATTAAATACACCTACCCACACATACACTCTTTTCTAACTAATATAGCTATCTCCACACCTTTCCAACATTCTTCTATAGATTTGTTAAGATTTTATGCCCTCTGATTACAATTCATTACTGCTCATTCAGCCACAATGTATATAGCTAGAGGCATGATTATCTTGTTTCAACCGTCCTTCCTTTCATTTCATCCGTCTGCATATGTCAAAACTTTCTCAAAGCATGTATCTTCACTTCACAGGAGTTTGAAATATCTGGAGTGCTAACTGCATTTAATACTTTTAATTTGCTGTTACTTTTTTAATCTCCCAGGTATTTTGAATATTTCATAAAGATCATAGTAAAACATTTTAAATTGCACATTTCTTTTCCAATAAAGAATTTTAGATTCCTCAATACCTTATTATATCTTTAAAAACAACTGTAAAGTACTCCTAAACATCTCACCTTATGTGGCTTGAACGCTCTTGAGCAGGTCTGGAGGCACACGGCATGAGGTTTGCTGTACAAAGGAGGGCAAAAGTTGGCACAAGTTATTAATTGTTCAACAAGCAGAGCATAAAAATGGCTTACAGTTTATTAACTTACACAACCACATTTGTAATTTCAAGAATATGTCTTAAGAACTGATGCAATGAAGCCTTAACACAACTGCTCATGCTACAGTTATTCTGAAAGTTTTTATTTAACTGACAAAGATGAGGTATTTAAAGGACTGTCATGCAAATAGTTTAATATCATTTCTGCCCCACACCAAGTTATGCCAACTTTTGTACCTCCTATGTTTACTAAGACACATGAAACATTGCCTGAATACAAGAGAACAAAAAAAAAACAAAAAAACAAAAAAACAAAAAAAAAAAAAAAAAAAAAAAAAAAAAAGGAAAATAGGTAGGTAATAGGACAAAGGAAGAGCAAAACCAACTTCCATTCCCATTCTTCTTACAGACAAATGGATTGGTACATTGAAATTGATATACAAGGAAGGCATGTTATAGAAAAACTCCTCTGCTTTAAATGCTTCCCATTTAAGTTAAATAAAACCATAAAATTCTATTTAGAATATTCATTTCCAAGCATTTCAAGCAAAATTTCTAATGAGGATAAAAATGTTGGTTACTATGGTGTGAGGCAGAGGTTGGAAACATGACAAAAAGATTACATAAATAAAGCATTAAAATAAAAATTATTTAAAAAACAAAAATAGGTTATATCAAATACAGCAAACTACTCTTGCATGTCAATCACCACCATATAAACAAACACTTGTGATTTTTATATTATCAAATTTATGAAGTTGTAATTTGCAATTTCAAAGTTCCCAACTGTACTGATTGCAAAAGTTAAAGGCATATGGAGATGGGCCATACTGAGATCCCCAGCAAGACATATACTAGCTCTCCTAACAAAGCTGCTGCTTCTGATACTCACATCTAATATGTCTGCACTCGGAACATTATCTCAATTACGCTTGGATAAATATTAGCAATTGATAAATGCCAATGATATAACAACACAGTATTTTATTTTCTAATTACGGCTGTGTAAAACTCCTATCTCTAGATACCTAGAATGCGAGTTATGCACCAACTTCACATGGTTATCATCATTCACACCCATTATGACGTAAACAGGTTAAAAATAGTCCTTACTCACAAGGCTTATCTCAAATATAAACGTACAGTGCAGTATCATACACAAACCATGAGGCTTGAAAAGAAATAGTGCGTATAGATAAAGTAAAAATATGTGTTCTATTGACATAACTTTCTCTACATCTCTGTACCAAATTATTTTTAATAAGCTTATTCTTCTGTCTACTTCATGCAAATTGAGATAAACATTAACAGAAAATCTTATATCTTAGTGGCAGGGAAATAAGGGAATACACTAGGCTAAATTCTAAATTGACAGTCAAATGTTTTAAAATGAGGGTGCTATGGGATTGAAATCCATTTCTTTATGTGGCCAGAAGTTGACTAATAAGATTAATTCATAACAAGGAATGTCTCGAAAACAGTTAACTCAACGAAACTCCATATACATATATATATACACCCACCCCACCCCCACACAGACTGTTTCAAAACGACACCAAACAAAGATAGCAGTCGATTAGCTTACACTTTGACTTGTCCGAAACTTGATGTCCCAACTTTCAAACTCTTTTATTTAAAGTTTTGTGTGTGTTTAAAAATCGCACACATTTGGGATTAGGTAGCGAAGGAACAACGGTTGTCATATGCCACGTTAACATGTTATATGAAACACATAACAAAACCCCCGTGTTACTTTTTCCATTACTAAGGTGACCTGTGCTGTGCCAGCATGTCTATCAAACCACCCCGACACCACATGACTGGGGCCTTTGCTACCAACCAGCATCTCCCTTGGAGTGGGCCAGGCACTTGCCATTTGGTTATGTATGACTGCCTAATCCATAGTGATTTTATGGCAGTTTTTGTATGAGCTGAATTTAGAGCTGAAAATTACATTCACATATCACGTACAGTATGACCAACAAGGTCCACCCACATTTTTGTTTGGTGTCGTTTTGAAACACCCTGTATATAATTTAAGGAGAGCTACATTTTTTGAACAGTGAGTTTTTGTATATCTCTTATTGTTTACCAGTTATGCAAAATTAAAAAAAAATTATCCAGAATAAAGAGGTCTTCAGAGGCTATTCTTAGAAAATTCAAGATATACATTTTATCTATCATGTAAATATCCACAATATACATTATTTTAATAAAAATCGTTAAGAGCCATTTTTGAGAAAATCAAAATATTTTAAATTTTGTCCATCTAAAGGATAGTTTAGGGTGGGACGTTTTTCTTGAAAATCTTCATGTCACATACTTGGGAGATACTGAACTTAAAATATCAAGTTTGGTATTTCACAGACCTTTCGTTTTTGAGATATGCTGCCACCCACCCACACCCACGTTTTTCTAAAAATGTATTTTTTTTTTCATTCAGCAGGTCCCAAAACATGTATTTCTGATGAACTCTTGTTATTCAACTTTTGGGTGCAATATAATACCTTCTCTATACATTACACCTGTCATCAAAAAAATGAATCATGTCTTGGTACCCTTCTGAGGATACAGTTGTGTAGCAGCAACAAGTTGTCACAAGTTACAAATCTTAATATTACTACCCCATATGATCAATAATCATAATCAAATACATAACTTAAGCTTCTTCAACAACTATCAACTAAAAATATTAACACAAAACATAATGCAGTTTATATTGTACAGCATTACTAAACCTGCCACCTTCCATGTGTGTTCACTGTAGCACTGTGGCAAAAGGTAGGTTACTCCTCTACTGAGGGTTGCAGGTTTGCTTCTCACATATGGCAATTTTTTTTCCTCTTCTCTTTATGATGTTGAATCAGCAAAGAGTGATTATTTTTTTCAGACATGCTTATTTCATACACGACATTCAGTACAGTTAAAATGATAGTTATCATGATGCTTCTTTAAGAATTTATTCTACCAAATAGCCATGGTGTGTAGAATAGTGCACAAAAAGAATATATATAGTATACAAAAAAATAAATAAACGCATTAAGTAAACCATGTTTTGAAACATTTTTAGGAATCTATGTACATACTATGTAAATAGTGTATAGAGAAGGTATTATATTGCACCCAAAAATGTAATACCAAGATGTCACCAGAATACATGTTTTGAGATCCCCTGAATAAAAAATATTTTTAGAAAAAAGGCTGTGTGTGTAGCATAGCTCAAAAACAAAAAGATCATTAAATACCAAACTTGGTATTTAAGTTTGGTATCTTCCAAGGATGCGACAAAGATTTTCAAGAAAATCCCCCCCCCCGCCCCAATTACCCTTTACATGGAACATTTTTCGAAAATTTTTATTTTCTCAAAAATGGCTCTAACAATTTTGATTAGAATATCTCATGTTTAAGATATTTTTATGATAAACGAAATGTATATCTTGGATTTTCTGGGAATAGCCTCTTAAGACCTCTTTATTCTAATGAGTTTTGTATAATTGGCAAACTGTAAGAGATATACAAAAACTTACTTCACAAAAAATGTAAATCTTATTAAAACATGCAATTTATGTCATACTGTTTTTTGTAGAGTTAACGGTTTGAGATATTTTAGATTATCGGTTTCAATTTTAGCCACCTAGACTTTTCTCAGACGGGAAGACATCTTTCTTCTCGTTTCTCATTTATTAACTCCTTGCAATCAAAGAGATTAGAATTTCAAGTGTTTCACATAGCAACCTTCTTTTATAGGATGATACTTGCATTAGTCTGTATATTTTCTTATTTCCCTCCTACTTACAAGGAGTTAGTAATAATACTAATTCTGCTTATGTTTATCTTGATTAGCATAATGTAGATAACAGATTAATCTATTGAATAAAGTACTTGTTTGCTGTACAGCTAGAGGACATCGTGTGAATGGAGCACATTAGATTTTTTCCCTTCGACTTATAAGGGACCAAGTAATAGACAATTTCTTTCTAATGTTTATTTCAATTAGCTTGATACAGATAGAAGAATAAGCTTTTTAACAATAATTTGTTACAGAAATGTAGAGAAAGTCATCAGATTTTTTTTTGTTATTGTTTTTGTATTTTTATCCTCTCAACACACCCTTCACAATCTGATCCAACAGAAAACCCAACCACAACTATAATAATGTGATATTCACAGACGAGGTGACAATGCAAAATACGTGACTTCACAATTCCATCATAGTCATGTATCTATATCGTATTGGGGTTGGATCAAGTGATAGTCTAGGTGTGCTCTGGTACATTGTGGATACACTAAAGTGTACAGTACATGAAAATACTCAATAAAATTTATATTCCCTCTGTGAGGATAAGATATCCTGATGCAGTTGTTGACTTTGTACAGCATAATCATCCTGTCTACACATCACGAAAGGTTTAAAATTGGCTTTCAGAGAGGCAGGATATCAGAGTGCTGGTTCACCACATTTGAGCCCTATTGAGGATTTATGGACAAAGGTAAAAAGTGAGTTGCACTGTAGATTGGCGAAGGGCAAAAGATGGCTTCTGACACAAATTGAAGAAGCCTGGGATCTTGTAGCTTCTTGTTTACATTAGAGCAAGCACTTAATTTTGTCTATGCCCTGATGATTGAGGGCAGTCATATGGGTTGAGGGTTCATACAACTGATATTGAGTTTATTTTTTGTTTAACTTTTAGAAGATAATAGTTTATTTATACATATTTTTACTATCTCTACACATACTAAGTACATAGTGTAGAGAGAAGGTATTGCCTTCCACCCAAAAATTTGATAGAGATTTCAACAGAAATACACGTTTTAGGGTCCTTTATAAATTTTACTGAATTCTGCATAACTGGTAAACCACAAGAGATAGACAATAACTTACTACACAAAAAATATAGATATCATTAGAGCACACAAATTTTTTTCGTAGAGTTGACCATTTCTGAGATATTCCTTATTTGTTTCGGATTTAAAATAGGTACTTAAACTTTCCTCACAGTGAAATTTGTAAACTCCTGGTCATGCATAGAAATGGATTTAAACAATTTGCAACCAGCTTTTAAAAGATTTTACTATCATTTTAGGCAAGTGGATTCCCTTATTTACCTCCTACCTACAAGAAAGCAATAATTAAGAACATTTCTGCTAATGTTTATATCAATTATTATAAGTAGATAGAAGAATAAGCTGTTTAACAATAATAGAATTATGTTTTTGTGTGCATAGAGATAGGCCCATAATTTCAAATACCAGTTATATTAATGCAATATCTTCTACCTATCATAAATATAAATAAAATTAACATGAAAAAATGACAAGAAGTGAGAGATTTTAGCCTAGGAACTAGACCTAGAGTGGAAACAAGGCTTTCTTAACATCTCTGCCACAGTAACATTTTTCTGTGATCTCTTTTCTGTAGGTACTCATAAATTAACCATTGTGGCATCAGTTGCACACAACTGTACAGTTCTTTTGCATGCATTGTGAATACAGTTTTTACGAAGATACATGAAGCTCTTCAATCAACACATTGAATCTGAAGATGACTCATTTTTTGTGTCCATGGCTGTACATAGTACATGTAGAGAAAGTAAAAATATTTTAAAAATGTGTTTGTGGTTAATGTTACAGAAAATACATATCTACTCTTGCTGAGGTGATTTTATAGTTGTGAAACACCAGCTCGTTTACCTGGCAGTTCACAGATACCTTTTTTTAAGTCCCAAATAATGATATCATTAATTTAATTTTTTTTCTACTCTTAATGAAATTATTGTGTGATGATTTAAAAGACACATTTATACTTTTTAACCATAAGGACTGTAATTACATATCACATTCCTAAGATATCCATAATAGTAACAAAAAAGAAGCTTATGACATTCACAGAACTAGAAACCAAACATCAGTAGTCTTATCTCTCTGAACAACTTAATTGTATTCCCAAAAATATTTCAAAATCTGATTGTTTTTAAACATACTTTAACCTGGTGAATCATATCAGACGATGAGCTCTGGGTCCATAGAGCTAAGAGTTATTAAACATTTGTCTTTTCAGGATAAAGAATAAACCCCGAAAAAAAAAACCTTGTCCAGATAACTCACCCTAACCGAGATTCATAATTGGGACCTCTTGAATGCGAGATAGACATGCTACCAGTACACTACAGAGGTGGCCTATGAAAATGTTGCATAGTCTGCAAGTATATTTTAACACTAAGAGAATGGTCCAAATAGTTAAATAATTACATAAGACATGTCTTATAGGGTAATATGCTGTGTTCAATGAGTGGTATTTTATCTGCAACTCGGAGAATATCTTCAAATGACTGTACGCAGCACACTGGCTCTTAAGATATGTCACAATTTTGGCCAAAATATCAATTTCACCTTTTTTTTTAATCTTTTACTCAGTATCCAAAACTGGAAAACGTGTTTTGTTTATTTGATCACACTGGCCATGAAAATCTACATTTAGTCAAATAATTTTTACTTTCTCTATAGGCACTATGTACATAGTGTATAGAGAAGGTATTGCACTCTCCACCAAAAAATTCGATACCGAGATTTCACCGGAAATATATATTTTAGGGTCCTCTTTATCTAAAAAAAGCATTTTCGGAAAAAGGTCTGTGTGTGTGTGTGTGTCCGTGTGTCTGTGAACATGATAACTCAAAAACGAAAAGTAGGTAAAATACCAAACTTGGTATTTATGTTTACTATCTTCCAGGGATGTGACACGAAGCTTTTGAGAAAAATCCCCCCACCCCCAACTACCCTTTACATGGAACTTTTTTCGAAAATTTTTATTTTCTCAAAAATGTCTCAAACGATTTTGATTAAAATTTCGTATATTAAAGATATTTACCTGACAAATAAAAGGTATATTTTGAATTTTCTGGGAATAGCCTCTGAAGAGTAGTTTATTCTGGATGAATTTTACTAAATTTTGAATAACTGCTAAACCGTAAGAGATGGACAAAAACTTACTAAACAAAAAATGTAGAGCACGTTAAAACACAATATTTATGTTATATGCATTTTCTTCATGAGTTCGTCGTTTTTGAGACATTCCTTATTTTTTGTTTCTGCTATGAAAAACTTATACTCTCATATAGGAACTTGTCAACTCCTATCCATATAAACAAAGGAACTTCATTGACATAGCAACCAGCTTTTGACTATCATTTTAACCTATGGTAGTCCCTTATTTTGCTTCTACTTACAAGGAAGCAAGTAATAAGACTATTTCTGCTCATTTTTTTCTGATTAGCATAAAGTTAATAGAAGTATAAGTTTTTTAGGAACAATTTGTTGCTGGGATATAGAGAAAGTCATGTGAATGGTACACATCAGATTTTTAGGTAAGTACAGCACATAAAATTTAAAATTTTTATGCCTTCTTTATCAATCTGAGCTTATTTCATAACATAAAAGCTCTACTGCTTTACACTAGGTGAATAAAAATAATCCTGATAAGGGATACCTTCAACATAGTAGGCAGGAAATAAGTGTTCATGAAGATTCTTTACCCCTCCTGCCAAAGCAGCAATTTCAGCTTTTGGAACTTGGTACACAATATACAGCACACAAAAAATAATCTTCTCAGATTTCAATTATAAAATACAGGTTTTGAGTAATTCTTTTAATTTATGCAGTGTACAATGGGAATGAAATTGACAAACATTAAAAGCATTAACTTACAGAAGGATTATTGAAAGGTTTTGGCAGATCAAGACTTCACTACATACTCTATAGAATTAGGAAAAATGTTAAGAGATTTTTATTCTGATTTTACAGTTAAAATTTACAGCCAATCAAAGAAAGAACTGCCTTCACTATTACATCCAGGTATACTGTTTGGAATGATTTATGTTTTGTTGCTTTCTCTACATGTATTATGTATATAGTATAGTATAGAGAAGGTATTGTATTGCACCCAAAAATTTGATACCTAGATTTTGCCAGAAATATATGTTATGAGATCCCGCAATCCCAAAAAGCAGTTTTAGAAGAAAGAGAGAGAGATAGAGTGAGTGTGTGAGAGGGAGAGAGAGAGAGAGAGAGTGTGTGTGTGTGTGTGTGTGTGTGTGTGTGTGTGTGTGTGTGTGTGTGTGTGTGTGTGTGTGTGTGTGCATGTGTGCGTGCAAAATACAAAACTTGGTATTTAAGTTCAGTTTATTACAAGGATGCGACACAAAGATTTTCAAAAAAATCCCCTCACCCCCAATTACCCTATACATGGAAAAAATTTTCGAAAATTTGATTTTCTCAGAAATGGCTCTAACGATTTTGATTAAAATATCATATATTATAGATAGTTACATGAGAAAATGTATATCTTGAATTTTCTAGGAATAGCCTCTGAAGACATCTTTATTCTGGAAGAATTTTGCATAATAGGTAAACAATCATAGACAAAAACTTACTTAACAAAAAATGTAGAGTTCATTAAAACACACAATTTAGTTACATACATTTTCCCCTGGAGTGATATTCGTTATTAAAATACTTATACTTTTCTCATACAGGAAATGGTCAACTCAAGGCCATACAAACAAAGTAACTTCAATTACATAGCAACCAGATTTTCTATCAATACAGCCTAGTGTATTTTTAAATTTTCCTTCTGCTTACAAGGAAGCATTTCTGCTAATTTTTTCTCGATTAGCATGAACTAAGTAGGAGAATAAGCTTTTCAACAGTAATGTACAGAAAGGCATGTAATGGGACACATCAGACTTTTTTTACATGCCTTCTCTCTGTGGTAAAGCTACAAGAAAAAAAAATCAGTTTCACAATTTCTCATTTTAAGTTCCAGGTTTGAATTGTGAATTATGTGTAAGCAGAGGCTTAAGAAACAACTAGCTTTTTTCATAGTGTGCACTCCGTGATAAGCTGAATTTACAAGTGGCTTGCCTTCAACTATACTGAACTGTGGTATCCAACAATGATAACTAGTAGTACTAGTATATGTGATGACAAAATTCATATTATTTTTACTCATTTGCACTGCAGAAGATCACCTAGAATATTTAGAATGCATCCAAACCTTTTTTTTAAAAAACAGAATGACCACAAATTGAACAAGATTTCAATTAAGTAAACAGAAATTAACACATTGACTATCGGTCATCGGAGTCCCATATTGCTCCTTTATATAACATTAGGTCTGTTTTTATCTAACTTAGGAAGGTCACACAAACCTCAGTTCAGTAGATTCACCTATCATCCTTGGGCGCACAATAAATTTCAGAAGAACTTCAAGACAACTACAGCATTCAGAAACTGTTATACAAAAAATTAAAGGATCCTATTCCAACAAACAAAAAACTGGGAATTTATGAAATTGAATTCTCAGACTGTAATCTAGTACACATAGGGAGGACAAAAAGAAGTTTGGAAACCAGATTAAAAGAACAAATAAGAAACCTAATATACAAATAAACAGAAACAACATTTCTGAACATTCTGAACATAAGATCACACCTAACATAAAACTGTTAAAACCAGTTAAAAACACACAGAATTAGATGTCTGGGAGAAGATCTACATCATGAAGAAAAAAATAACCATATTGTGATTAGCCAAACAGCAACCTTTGTAAGTTCATAGATCCAGAACCAGATGCCTCCACTAATAATGCACCTCCATCCTCATCATTGATGCCAACAGAACAAGATTTGGTCAGAATTAGGAGTTAAAAATAGGAACAATGTTCCCGAAACCAGTCTGGGTTATTACTAAGTGATGTTTTGTGTTACAAAAACAAACTTCCATTCTTTTCATTGAATATAGCTCATCGGAATTTTCTTTTCCATTTTTTTAAAAAGCTTTTCTATTACCACAATTTCACAGTTTAATATATAAAATTACTAAGAATAAAATAGTCCTCAGGCCTCTCACTCAAAATAATTTTTTTTCTTTGTGGTGATGTATTTAACACATACTATTTTAATTAAAATCTTCATGTTGTATTCTTGGAAAATATTCAACTTACCCAAGTTTAGTATTTATCATCATGATGGTGATTAGTGTTTAAGGGACCTCAACTACAAGGTCATCTGCACCCTTATGAAACAAATCCTGACAAAAGCCAGAGATAAAGATCATAAATATAAATAAGAATAAAAGCTAAATATAAAATTCAGTGTATAAAAATCTGATGCTCTCCATTCACATGACTTTCTCTACATCTCTGCAACAAATTATTGTTAAAAACCTTAGGCTTCTATTTACTTCATGCCAATTGAGAAAACATTAGCAGAAATAGTCTTATTACTTGCTTTCTTGTAAGTAGAAGCGAAATAAAGGAGCTGCATAGGTTAAAGTGATAGTCAAAAGCTGGTTGCTATGTGACCCTTTGTTTGTTGACAGGAGTTGACAAATTCCTGTATGAGAAGAGTATGTTTTTCAAAGCTGAAACTAAAAATAAGGAATATCTTAAAAACGATCAACTCCACAAAAAAAAATGTATATAACATACATTGAGTGTTTTATGTGCTCTGTATTTTCTGTGTGGTAAGTTTTTGTCCATCTCTTACAGTTTAACAATTATGCAAACATGCGTAAAATTCATCCAGAATAAAGTAGTCTTCAGAGACTATTCCCAGAAAATTTAAGATATACATTTTATTTGTCAAGTAAATATCTTAAATATATGAGATTTTAATCAACATCATTAGTCATTTTTAAGAAAAAGAAAATTTTCGAAATGTTTTCCATGTAAAGCGTAGTTGGGGGCGAGGTGATTTTCTTGAAAATCTTTGTGTCACATCCTTGGAAGATACCAAACTTAAATACCAAGTTGGTTTTTAACGATCTTTTCATTTTTGAGCTATGCTGTCCACAGACACACATACACACACAGACATTTTTCTAAAAATGCTTTTTTTGGATCCAGGAGGTCTCAAAACATATATTTCTGGTGAAATCTTGGTATCATTTTTTTTGGGCGCAATACAAAACCTTCTCTATGCACTGCACATAATACGTGTAGAGAAAGTAAAAAGGTAATCATGGCAAAAGCATAGGTAGGTGAATTTAGAAAATATTTCAAAAAATGATGCAAAAACAGGGTTAAACATAACTAAATTCTCAACTGAGAGGTTACTTTGATGAAAATTTAAAAATCTTAACTACCGCTCGGTTATCATCCGCCACCATCTCTACAAGCCTGACCAGCAGTTGCAGAGATTCCTAAATATGTGCTTGATGAACACTTTAGCAACACATGACGGACAGATAGGAGCAGATTTCTTCTTATGAAGGAAACTATGTGTAAAACTGCACGAGGCCAATATGCAAAAGATATCACTTCCTCCCATCGAGATTGACTAGAGGAAAATACCCTGTTTATTGGAAGGTCCTTCACTACTCTTAAGCTTGTTTCAGGTATTTATCAGACTTTTTGTGAAATATGTCCTCTTATTCTAAGTCGGTGATCTCAAAACATTATAAATACTTCCTTTACCTAAATATAGGTAAATTGTAAATGTAAGCATTCGGGAATGGAGACAAATTTCCAAAAATTTGAATTTGAAAATTGTTGTGGTTGCAAATATGTCTCAATGCACAGAATACTTACATCCCCCTTCCCACATTTATATAGCCCCCTTTTACTTCTATGGTCATATCCAGGGCTTTAACTTGAGGAACAACTGGTGGTGTTTTGCTCCCTGAACTCTACAGTTTCTTAACATGATTTTTTTCATTATTATACTATTAAAAACACACACATTTACTCCCACATGTATACTTCCAGACTCTGTCGGGGGCAAGGAATAATTCTGATTAAAGAAACATTTCATTCTAGCTGGAAATTGAATCTAGGATCTCTGGGTTGAGAAGTCAGAACACTAACCACAAGACCATAGAGGCAGTCCTACAAACATTTTGGTCTTTAGTTTTTTTCTTGAATTCATAAGTGTTACATTTTTCCACATTTTCCACATTTCTAATGACTACTTAGGCTTATTTTAAATCAACAGTTTTTAATAGGTACATTTCAGATTAAAACCTCTAAAGTAATTCTTACTGTCATATATACTTACATTTCTGGCTGGTATGAAGAATATATTGGAAGTTCACTTGGCCTCATTTTCTTGGGGAATTCAGTATTTGATGGTGAAACTTCTTTTGATGCAATATCCATAACTTTGTTTATATTGCAAGATTCATCAGTTGATGCTGGTTTGAGGGCGGCTGCCGCTAGTCCACAGCCAACAGCCGGTATCCGTTTTCCCGGAAGCAGGAATTTCTTCAGTATCTAAAGGTGAAGTCAAAATTAAAATGTAAATATTATCAATCTTAAACACACAATTCATACACTAAGCAAGTAAACAGTGTGAGGAGTTAGCAGACACTTCTGTTACAGGCATTAGAAATTAGAATACACATGGTTTTATTTCACAGATCTGTTATTAATGAGGTGTTGGTAAATTAATGAACTTTGGTAATTCCAGGCTATTTCATTGCAGAATGCAATAAGCATTTCTAAAAGACCAATATACACAATCTGCAGTACATTTACAAGCTACAAAGAGATAGATTCCACCTAGTCACACACACAAGTTTATTAAGCAAGTTTTTATACATATTCTCAAATGGCAAAACTTCCAAGCAATCTGGATTTGAAAGGGCTGAAATATTAACATGTCTAGATTTGAAATCCACTAGTTTGCCAATGTTTCGACTTCTTCTAGGAATTATTGGGGTTTTAGCTTCACAGATCCATTCCTCCACAGTTGTGGCCGTCCACTCCACTATTTTTAAAAATCATGCCTTGGTTACACTTGGCTTACGGCCCTCCACCTTGGGGTATGCTTTGCAGCTTAGGGCCCAAAATAGGTTACAGAACATAAGTAAGCAACTTAGTGACTCCAACAACAGAATAATTAAAGTAACAGGTCTGGGAAAAAGAACACTTTAACTATATAACAGATGTGCTTACAATTAAAGTTAAGCCATAGTTCTATTTGGATTATGTTGTGGAAGTAGTGAGTTCTTGAGTAATGTTTAGTTTTACAATACTTCCCTGTACTACAAATAATTTTGTGCCTTACAAGATACATAAAAGCACGGTTTTCAGTGATTCAGAGGTTAATTGTTCTGTCCAATGGTATGAGATAATGATCTTTGAAGATTTGATTATGTGATAGATAGTTCAATATTTTCAACAGTTAACAGTTGTGAATTGAAAAAGAAACTAATCACATCCCATGATGATGAGCACATTTGGAAGTGAATGTGAGCTAAGTTATTGCCTGACTATTGCGTTTTCCTCAGAGCAAATTATTAAATACAGAAACATAAATGGATATTAAGTAGAGTATATCAATGTTTAAGTAAATATGAATCTAAGGAAAGCATTTATGCATTTTTTAAAGCATCTGACGTGTTGTATCAACCAAAATATTAATGTAAGCTAAGGTTGAATAAACTTTGTTTTCTAAATGTTTTTTTTAAAAAATGAGGTGCGGCAAGCAGAGGCAATCAGGTTGCAGCAAAACGACAGCATCCTCTGGTTTCAAGATTTTATCAAAGTTAGGTAAAGTTGTGTGTGTAAATGAACTGGGTTGAAATAGGGGTAAAAATGGAGTTTTCAAAAATTAATCTAAGGGATTTTAAAAAAATCAATTCAAATTAGGGGTTTTGGAGAAAAAGTCAAATTCGTTAAACTTTTACCCAATTCTGGATCAAGTATGGAAAAAGGAATAGATATATGAATGACTAGATTTTTATTTATAGCCATGCAGATAATCATGTCCCAATTTTTCTTTGAAAGGAACATACTTCACATACAGAATAACAAAGTTAAATGCAATAAACCTTCTGTTCAGGTTCATACCCACCCTACAACCTTGACTTGGCAACAAATCACGGTAAAATTAATTTAACAGATTTCTTTATTTGAACAGTGTCCTGGAGTTCAACCATTTTGGCGAACATCTCAAACAAAAAGCATTCTTCAAAGGCATTATTCTACATAACAGGAGTGTAAAATCCAGTGCTCTGTTAAGAAATGTGTTTCACTAATGATGGAAATAAGGTATATAGTGAGGCATTTGTAAAATTGTAATTCACAAATCATGAAAGATTTAATTTAAGAATTATCTATTTAGTAGTTAAATTTGTGGCTTAGTTTGAATTTCAAAAGCTAGAGTAAGCATAAAAGCAGAAGGCCTATGATTACGATATTATCAAGAGGCATATTTCTGAAAGAGGCCTATTTTATGCACTCACCGTTTTAGTCATGTTTATAATGAAGTCAAAAAGGGAGAATTACTGTAATGAAATTGGTTTCCTTGTAATGAAAAAGCAGATCTTCCAGCTATAATTTCAACGGCAATCAATTTAAATGAACAGAAGAAGTTAAAACAATGAGAGGTTTCCATAACTATCGCCTATTAACGATGTGCAACTTTTATTTATAATAATCCGAGGATGGACATCATATAACCTATATTTCGAATAACTTGAAAGTTAAAACATTAATGCTCATATAAAATACCATTCACCATAATTTTACCTTGTACATGGTTTCCTAAGCTTAGGACAGTTACACTTCACCAACATACGCAACAGAATTGCCAAGAATTGGCATAATATTAATGGCAAGATATTTCTTTAATCTTTTTAGTGCACAGCCATTTTACTTGAAAGGCCGAATTATGAGACATCTAGCGATAATAAAATGAACCAAAAGCAGATGGTGCTTTTAATTTGAATACAAATGCTTACAATGGAGGAATATAATATTATATCTAATTGTAGTACATACCCGCCTCGGTAGTGTAGGGGTAGCGGTATACCTCATATTCAAGAAGTCGGGAATTCGGGTGTCGTTTAGGGCGTGTTACCCGGATGTGCTTACCATCAAACTCATTTCTTGTCAGTTTTACCAAAAGTTGGAAACGAGTCAATAACTTACCTACAATTATTTAGAGCGTTTATTGCTATTTCTGCATCTCTAAAACTGGCAAGCTGGTTTAAAAAAATCTGATGTGTTACATTCACATACCTCTAGGTAGCCATCCCCAAGGACATTCATAGAAAGCTTATCTACTTCACGTTAATCTAGGTAAACATCACATGAGAACTTTTATTACATATTTCCTTGTAGAAGAAATGGCATAAGCTACAGTCCAATCTTTAAAGAGCTGGTCGCTAGTGATTGTATTGAAATTCCATTCCTTTTGCTTGACCAGAAGCAAGAAGAACGAATAAAATCCCACTTGAAAGTAATAGGGTTTTCAAATTGAAACCAATAACAGTGATATTTCGGATATGGTTAACTCTACAAAAAAATATAGATTGTATACTTGAACGAGATCTACATTTTTTTTTTTGTTTAATACATTTTCCAGAATAAAGAGGTCTTCAGAGACTATTCCCAGAAAATGCAATATGTACATTCTCTTTGTTGTGAAAATATCTTCAACATGTGGTATTTTAATAAAAATCGTTAAGACCATTTTGGAGAAAATAATTTTCGAAAATATTTCTAAGTAAAGGGTAGTTTGAGCTAGGCGATTTTCTTGCAAATCGTTGTATTGCATCCTTGGAAAATGTTTAACTTAATCTCTAGTTGGATGTTTAACCTAACTTTTTACTTTCTTTAGCATATATGTACAATGCACATAGTTGATAAAGAATATACTGTATTCCACCCAAAAATTCAATACCGAGATTTTACCAGAAATACAGTCATCTTTATGGCCTCCTGAATCCAGAAAAATAATTTTTAAAACAATGTCCACGTGTGTGTGTGTGACGCGGGGGGAGGCATTAAATACCAAACTTGGTATTTAAGTTCAGCATCTTCCAAGAAGATTTTCAAGAACATGCCCCCACCCCACTACACTTAACATGAAACACCTTTCGAAAATTTTTAAAAATGGATCTAACGGTTTTAATTGAGAATCCATATGTTTAAGTTATTTTTATGACAAACGAAATGTACCTATATCATGCATTTTCTGCGAACAACCTGAAGATTCTTCATTCCGACTTTTGTATAACTGGTAAACCGTAAGGGATAGCAAAAAAACTTTAAAAAAATAAATTTATGAGATCCATTCACATGACTTTCTCTACATCTCTGCAACAAATTATTGTTAAAAAGCGTGTGATAATCGTGAAAAAATTAGCAGAAATGGTCTTATTACTTGCTTCCTTGTAAGTAGAAGCGAAGTAAGGGACTACCATAGTTTAAAGCCATAATCAAAAGCTGGTTGCTATGTGACTGAAGTTCCTTTGTTTGTATGGTCAGGAATTGACAGATTTCTGCATGAGAAAAGTATACTTTTTAAAAGCCGAAACAAAAAATAAGGAATATATAAAAAACGATCAATTCCACGAAAAAAAAGCATATAACTTACATTGTGTGTTTTAATGTGCTCTACATTTTTTGTATGGTAAGTTTTTGTCTATCTCTTACGGTTTAGCAGTTATACAAAATTCCGTAAAATTTATCCAGAATAAAGTAGTGTTCAGAGGGTATTTCCAGAAAATTCAAGATATACATATTATTTATCAGGTAAATATCTTTCATATATGATATTTTAATCAAAATCGTTAGAGCCATTTTTGAGAAAATCAAATTTTTTAAAAAAAGTTCCATGTAAAGCATTGTCATACTGGTGGCCTATTCCTGGGACTCAGAAGCAACGCATTTTATCCACTCCCTTTGTATGTTAACCATTTAACACGACGTATTACAAGTACGCACGTTTGAAATAACACAAGTGGTTTACTAAATACCTTTGTGATCAAACGGTCAGCGGTTTGACCTCTCGAGTCTGAGGTTGTTCGTTCCATTACAGGAAAGGGTGAAAAAAATGTTTGTTTAACTGGATTCCCCACTCTCCCAAAACTCTCTAGTGCGAATTTTCATGAAAAAGTTAATAAAATCAACATAAAATTACAGTTCAACGTGTAATAACGTGTTTTCGTTCTCGTTAAAGTTTCCAATATGACAATAGTAATTTAAAAAAGTCTTATGTGTCCATTCACATAGCTTTCTCTACATCTCTATAACAAATGATTGTTGTAAAGCTTATTCTTCCATCTACTTCAAGCTATTCGAGATAAACATTAGCAGAAATGGGCTTATAATGCTTCTTTGTAAGTAGAAGGAAAATAAGGGAGTATACTAAGCCAAGCCGACAGTCAAATCTTTTAAAAGCTGATTGCTATGTGATTGAAATCCATTTCTTTGCATGGCCAGGAGTTGACAAATTCCCGTATCAAAAAAGTTTTAAGTATTTTAAAACTGAAACCAATAACACGAAATATCTCGGAAACTGTCAATTCCATGATAAAATGTATGTGATATAAATTTGGTGTTTTAACGAGGTCTACATTTTTTTACTTATATATTTTAGTTTTTCTGTTATGGCATTCCAACAATTTCAAAATACACATTTTATTTGGCATGTAAATATCTTCAATATACGGTATTTTAATCAAAATCGTTAGGGCCTTTTCTTTTGAGAAAATCAAAATTTTCGAAAAATGTTCCATGTAAAGAGTAGTTTGGGATAGGGTGATTTTATTCAAATCTTCGCGTCGCATCCTTGGAAGGTACACCAAGCTTGGTATTTTACAGACTTTTCGTTTTTTGAGTTCGTGTACAGACACAGGGACACACTGACCTTTTTATAAAAAATGCTTTTTAAACAAGGGAACAAGGGACTCTAAAACTATATTTCCATGAAAACTCGGTATCCAGTTATTGGGTGGAGTGCAATACCTTCTCTACCTGTGTACCATGTTCTTACTATGTAGAGAAAGTAAAAAGGCTACACAAATGGAGCAATAAACTTCCTTTTACTGTTAGAGCAATCACTTAAGCTTTCATTTTTAACAATCCACCCAAAATTTGTTTTCAAACATTACATACTATACGCACACTTGTTCTTGGACGCTGATTTTACGGGGTAGGAAGAGCTGGGGGAAGAGAGAGCTCGTCCATCTGTCTTTCCCTAGCGTTGTCAACCAAAGAAAGTTCATTCCTTTGAGGTCCTCAGCCATTATGGTGATTAGGTTATCTAATTTACCGCGATCTACCTGAATTATTAAACGAAACACAGGGCACGTGCATGTATGTGAATTCTGGGATCTAAAGACAAAATGAAATCTTAGCATTGAAGCCACTAGATATCACATAAGCTGCGCATAGAGGAAGGATGGAGGGAGTGATGTTGAAGGAAGTGAGAGAGTGGAGAAAGCGAGGAAGAAAAAGGTGGCGTCAGAGAGAGAGAGAGAGGGAGAGAGAACAATGAAAATAGAAATAGGGAGTAAGGGAGGGGTAAGTGTGAAGGAGAGTGAGAGAACGGAAGAACTGAAATGGAGAGAAGGGATGTAACGTGGCGAATGAAAGGGGAGTTCCATTCATACGACTTTCTCTAGCTGTTCCACAAACTTTTCTTACAAAAGATTATTCTTTTATCTACATCATGCTAATCAAGATAAACATTACCAGAATTGATATTACTTGCTTCTTTGTAAGTAGAAGGGAAATAAGAGAATGCACAAGCTAAAACGCTAGTCAAATCTTTTAAAAGACGGTCGCTATGTGAAACAATTGAAATTCGGTTCTCTTTACTTGCTAGGAATGACTTTCCGGTAGAGAAAAGTAGGAATATCTCTAAAACGGTCAACTCTACAAAAAAAAAAGTATGTCATAAATTGTGTGTTTTAATGAGATCTATATTTTTGTGTGGTAAGTTTTTGTCTATCTCTTACGGTTTACCAGTTATACAAAGGTTATATAAAAGTCATCCAGAATTAAAAGATCTTCATAGGCTATTTTCAGAAAATTCAAGATATGCATTTCATTTGTCAAGAAAATATCATAAAACATCGAATTTTAATCAAAATTATTAGAGCCATTTTTGAGAAAATCAAAATTTACGAAAAATCTTCCATGTAAAGGGTAGCTGGGGTGGGGGGATTTTTTTTTTAATCTTTGTGTCCGTAGAACATACTAAACTTAAATATCAAGTTTGGTATTTAACCGACTTTTCGTTTTTGAGCTATGCTGCCCACAGACACACACACATACACACACGGACATGTATCTAAAAAAGCTTCTCAAAACATTTCCGGTGAAATCTCGATGTCGAATTTTTGGGTGGGATGCAAGGCTTCTCTATCTACTATGTACATTGTACATACGGACTAGAGAAAACAAATCTATATTTTGTTTGTTAACGACAGTGTCGATTGCCAGGATCATATCACCGTGTGCCAGAATTACATATTTTACATGTCATTAACTCTACTTGTAACCACTGTCACTTTTAAACACACTCGACCTTGGGGTCAGATCAGCTTCTAACCAACTGAGCCACCTAAACCTGCAGGAGAGAGTAAGGATGGGAAAAGAGAGAGAGCTGAAGAATGTCTATATTAGATGCAATTTCACGAGCTGTCGCTTTCAGTCTTAGTGAACGACCGATAGTTTATAAGTGTGCTTAAAAGCGGCAGCCCCATGCCAGTAAACTTACTGGCATGTTCAAGAACTTCTGCGGGGCGAAATTCCGGCACACTGGCGTCGCTAATATGAACCTGGCAATTGACAGCGTTATTAACAAACAAATAATTTAAATAGTTTAGAGCTGTCGCTTCTGTTTATAATGTAGTTTATAAATATCATGTCTGGTGATATAAATCACGATATCGCTTTAATGTTTTTTCCCAGTGTTTTTCTGTTTGTTTTCCTAATATTTTTCCGTTTTATAGATATACACACATTTACAAGAACACAAATAGCCATGTCCAAGGCGTGACTCGAACCCGCAATCCCCTACGCCATGGAGCATCAAAGCTAGACACTTTAGTGAACGCGGCCGTTTACTAATGCAGCAGTTCCCCTAAGCTCACTATTTATCTCCAATTTTCTGAAAAACTGTTAGATGAGCTTGAAGAGTACATTAAGTTCAAGTAATTTTGCAACACATAACATACGTGAAGAGCTTATGGAACAGCTATGATATGATTAAGCACGTTGAAAGAAATAAAGCAACATCAAATGTGATAGCATAAAGGAATCTTACGTTGTACCAGGTTATTCCAAAATCCAGGATGATTCCGATTTTCTTCCTAGAATTGAATTGACCCTTCCTCCGAACGAAGTCTTCTCCCAGAAGTTGAACAACGGTATTTTCTAGAATTTCGTGCAGCATTTCCCAAATCTGTGTTTCAAAAGGTAAAAAAAAAATATCCAAATACTTTAAAAATTTAGACACAAAAATTTAGTTGTAATTTCAAACTGTGTAGACAAAACAAAAGAATGTTAGGGCATTTTCGGTCAATTAGAAAATCTTTGTCTTGGCGACTATGTTTTACTATTATGTTTGCAGAGTTTGCAGCAATTATCTATAGTTTGCAGTTAATCATAAATGACGAAAATTTTATATCAAGGTTTTTACATGCTGTACTACTTATCTTGAATAAGTAGAGGAAGTATTGCATTCAACCATAAATTCGATATGAGATTTCCCTGAAAATATATATTATGAGCCTCATGTAAAGAAATTTGATGTGTTCCATTCACATAACTTTCTCTATCTGTTCTGCAAACAAACTACTCTTGCAAACGATTCTTTTGTCTAATCGAGTCAAACATTAGCAGAAATTGTCTTATTACTTGCTTCCTTGTAAGCAGTAAAGTAACAAGGTAATACCCTTGGCCCACACGATAGTCAAATATTTTAAAAGCAGACATTATGTAAGAATTGAAATTCGGTTCTCTGAGCATTGCTAGGAGTATAACAAAAGAGAGATGGTACGAGACTTCCCATTTGAATGTAAGTAGTAGAGTATAAGAGTTAAGTGTAAGTAGTTTAAAACTGAAACCAATAACAAGGAAAGTCTCGGAAACGGTTTACTCTTCAAAAAGAGGTATATGACATCAATTAAGTGCTTTAACGAGATCTACACTTTTGTGCAGATAGTTTTTATCTGCCTCTTACGGTTTACCAGTTAAACCAAAGTATTCTCATCCACATTAAGGTCTTCAGAGGCTATTTCCAGAAATTTTAAGATATATGTTTCATTTGTATGAAAATGTCTTAAACACGTAGTGAAAACTCTCACCTAGACGGCCCGGGTTCGAACCCAGGCGACCGCATGTGAGATTTGTGGTGGACAAAGTGGCGCAGGGGCGGGTTTTCTCCGGGTTCTCCGGTTTCCCCCGCCATCTCATTCCATGGGGCTCCATCTTCATGTATCATCAGTGTCATCACCTGCGGTGCCAGAGCAGTAAAAGCGGGCGTTAAACACTACCCCCCCCCCCCCAAAAAGTAGTGAAAACCTTCGAGTCGCGCCCTTGGAAAATGATGAACTTCAATATTTAGTTTTGGGGTTTGTTTAACCGACTTTTCGTTTTTGAGCTATGCTGTTCACACATACACATGCGCGCGAAACAAACAAACAAACAAACAAACACACACACACACAGACCTTGTTCTAAAAATGATCGTTATATATTCAGGGGACCTCAACACATATTTCCGATGTAATGTCTACATCGAATTTTGGTTGAAATACAATACCTTCTCAAACTACGATGTATATAGTACGTATAAGGAATTAATATTAAAACAGACAATTAAAATTGTAAATATCTAATTCTCCCTAAATTTGTTCGAAATATATTTTTACTCCTATAGTAAAATCATTCATTTTACTCATTGCAGGAAAGTTTGACTTGCAAATATCCATGTGAATTAGCCATTTTTTTCTGTAAGATATGTTATGTCTTCTAAGACAAGCTCTGTTAAATTATGATATAACGTTGCTAATGTTAAATATTAGTGTAGTGCATTCTTATTAAATAATATGAACACTGTAATTCCAAAATAAAAACAGAAACACAAAATTATAACATTAAAATATTTTTCACTTCATCATCCCATTGTTATTCTACTTCCTAGTGGTTGAAATAAAGAAATTGTAAATAACAAACAGGTTTGTTTATGACACTTAGGTATAACAGCGCGCAGTTGCTCACAGATTAGCAATGCATCTCAATATTTTGCGACACATCTTTGTACAAAATGATATTATTGGTTTTATACGGGTAGAATACTATAGTACATAATATCAGTCACAGAGTTTATTACACATCCCCATACACACATACGATATTAAAATGCTCTATGAAAGCACGTTAAAAATATTTGTTGCATCGGCCGGGAATCGAACCCGGGCCGCCCGCGTGGCAGGCGAGCATTCTACCACTGAACCACCGATGCTTTCAAACAAATTGACTGACTAAGCATTATCTGGTAGTAGGTCTTGTCTTTTGTTTGATACATTTTATGCAGGGATGGGGGGGGGCGGCGACCAATCTATTTTGAGCTTAGGTCGGGAGACAAAAAAGTGTTGGCTATTTCGTCTAAGCAGTAGTATGAGTCGTACAGAATGTACATGTGGCTTCATCCAAAACAGAGCTAACAGGAAATATACATTTCTACAGATATCTCTCTCTCTCCCTACCTCTCCTCCCCCCGGCTCTCTCTCTCTTTCTCTTTCTCTCTCTCTCTCTCTCTCTCTCTCTCTCGCACACACACATACACACACCCACACACACAAAGAGAATAAATAGCAGATATATATATTTTTTCCCCCTTTAACTTCTAAGGTCATCTCGGGGGCATAGCACTCAAAACAATTCGTTGTCTAGGCTCTTTACGAAGGATTTAAATTGTTTTTTGTTTTTTTTTTGCCACACACACGCACGCACGCACGTACGCACGTACACACGCACACTTCCAGACTTTGTGATGTCGATATTTCACCGAAAATATGTTTACTGGTACCCTGAGTTCCCCGCCCCCCAAAAGAACATTTTTAGTAAAGTCCGTGTACGTGTAAATGGTGTGTGTGTGTGGGGGGGGGCAAAATAGCTGAAAAGCGAAAATACCGTTAAATACCAAACATGATATTTATGTTTAGTAACTTCCAAGGATGCGACATGAAGATCTTCAAGAAAATACCCCACCCCTAACTACCCTTTATATGGAAAACTTTCGAAAATTTTGATTTTCTTAAAAATGGTGCTAACGACTTTGATTAAAATACCGTATACTTAAGATGTTTAAATCACAAATAAAATGTATATTTTGAATTTTTTACGAATAGCCTCTGAAGATATCTTTATTCTGGATGAATTTTGCGGATTTTGGCATAATTAGTAAACTGTAAGAGATAGATAAAAGCTTACTTAAAATGAGCTCGTTAAAATACACAAGCTAGTTACATACATTTGTTTCGTGGAGTTGACCTTTCTTGAGATATTCCTTGTTATTGGTTTTAGTTTTAAAATAAGTATTTTCTCATATGGGAATTTGTCAACTTCTGTCCATACAAACACGCAACTTCAGTTACATAGCAACCAGCTTTTAAAACGTTTTACTTTTGCTTTAGCCTTTGGCACTCCCTTATTTCCGTTCTAGTTAAAGTGAGCATGTAATAAGACAATTTCTGCTAATGCTTTCTCGAATAGAAAGAACTAAATACAAGGATAAGCTTTTTAATATAAATTTGTTGCACAGAAAGCTATGTGAATGGAAAACATCATATATTTCAGTTCAATCTGGCTCTCAAGTGAATACGAAAGCCTCTCAAGTATTATGGATCTGCGAGGCCTTGAATTTGTAATCTTAATAAGTTGTCATGTATACGTTCAATAGAGTGTTGCACAGGAATAAAATATTCGCAGTCGGTAGGACTCGAACCTACGCTCCCAGAGGGAATCTGATTTCTAGTCAGACGCCTTAACCACTCGGCCACGACTGCCTGACGTGACAATTTACCGTACTAAAATGGGTCAATTTATATTCTCTAGCCACTACTCATAGTGGATGGAGCAAATATTGCATCCCATCCAAACATTCCGTACCGAAGTCTACAAAATCAGAGAAGATCCGCTGGAGAGAGAGTATTAGTCTTAAATTGAAAGATCAACTACAGGATAGTAGGTATTTATTTCAGCTACTTTCAAGAATGTGACACGAAGTTTTTCCCACAAAAAACCCTAATCCAAAATAAGTTTTGCTTTGCTTGTTGGATTTGATTTTCTCAAAAATGGTTCCACTTAAGACTAAAAGTAAATATAATGATTATTCTTCCACTTAAATGAGGAGGATTATCTTAAAAAAAATCTTTGTATCACATCCGTACTAAAGGCTGAACTTAAGTACCAAGATTGCATTTAGGCTGTCATGGGTATAAATGCTGAATGATGATTAAGGAAAGTATGGTGAACAACATTATATTAATATGTGCTTCATTTGCAGACTTACAATTTTACTTAATTAAGAGCAGTATGTCAGTGGCACACACAACGCATACGTGTTTATTTTCTCCGAGAATGGGTCGGAAGTCTAACGTTACCTCAAGTTAACGAATGTTGTATCGGATCTGAGTCATAATGCGTTATTTAAGGCCAGTGACCCCATAGTACCTAGGTCAGCAGGTCGCATATTGAGATGTGAAAAACTGGAAGCAAAACGGATAGTCTTTTCTGACAATGAGAGGCGTTGTTGATTTCGCATCGCTGTTATGTAGTACCATCAAAAACATCAGGTAGTAAATTGTGTGATTAGTTTCTGGGAAAACTGACGAAAATATATATACCTTAATATGTATGTACTTCGGCCTGTTGATATGTATATATGTATGTATATGTATATATACATATTAACAGGCCGAAGTACATACATATTAAGGTACCACTTATCAAAATATCTGTATTTACACTTCTTGTACAATCAGCTTTTCGTTTTTTTTTGTGTTTTTTTTTTTAAATGTGTGGTTCACAGGTATAAAAATCTGGTGTGTTCCATTCACATGACTTTCTCTATATCTCTGTAACAAATTACTGTTAATAAGCTAATTCTTTTATTTATTTCATGCTAATAGAGAAAAATTAGCAGAAATAGTCTTATTTCTTGCTATATTGTAAGTAGAAGCGAATAAGGGAGTACTATAGGCTAAAGTTAAAGCCAAAGCTGGTTGCTATGTGACTGAAGTTCATTTGTTTGTATGGACACAAGTTGGCAAATTTCTGTATGAGAAATGTATAAGTTTTTCAAAGCTGAAACCAAAAACAAGGAATATCTCAAAAACGATCAACTCCACGAAAAAAAATAATGTATATAACATAAATTATGTGCTCTACATCTTTTGTGTGTTAAGTTTTTGTCCATCTCTTACGGTTTAGTATTTATGCAAGAATAAAGTAGTCTTCAGAGGTAATTCCCAGAAATTTCAAGATATACATTTTATTTGTCAGGTAAATATCTTTAATATACGATATTTTAATCAAAATCGTTTTTGCCATTTTTGAGAAAATCACAATTTTCGAAAAAAGTTCCATGTAAAGGATAGCTGGGAGAGGGGGAATTTTCTTGAAAATCTTCGTGTCGTATCCTTGGAAGATACCAAATCTAAATATCAAGTATGGTTTTCAATGGACTTTGCGTTTTTGAACTATTTTTCTAAAAATGCTTTTTTTTTTTTATTCAGGAGGTCTCAAAACATGTATTTCCGGTGAAATCTCGGTATCAAATTGTTGGGTGCATTACAATACCTCCTCTATACACTATGTAAAATAACACGCATAGAGAAAGTAAAAAAAAATAAAATGTATATCTTGAATTTTCTGGAAATAGCCTCTGAAGAGTACTTTATTCTGGATGAATTTTACGGTTTTTTGAATAACTGCTAAACCGTAAGAGGTGGACAAAAACTTAATACACGAAAAATGTAGAGCACGTTAAAAAACACAATTTATGTTACATACATTTTTTTCGTAGAGTTGCTCTTTTTTTTAGACATTCCTTGTTTATGGTTTCGGCTTTGAAAAGCATACTTTTCTCATACAGGAAATTGTCAACTGCTGTCCATACAAACAAGGGAACTTCAGTGACATAGCAATTAGCGTTTGACTATCAGTTTAACCTATGATACTCTCTTATTTCGCTTCTACTTACAAGGAAGCAAGTAATAAGACAATTTCTTTTAATTTTTTCTGATTAGCATGAAGTAAATAGCAGTATAAGCTTTTTAAGAATAATTTGTTGCAGAGGTGTAGAGAAAGTCATGTGAATGTTACACATAAGATTTTTTTGAGTAGTGTGTAAACTGAAGGTCCATATCTCACCGTTTACCAGTTATGCAACATTCAGAAAAATCTGATGTGTTACATTCACATGACTTTCTCTACTTCTGTGTAATAAATTATTGTTAATAAGCTTAGTCTTCTATTTATTTCATGCTAATCGAGAAAAAATTAGCAGAAATAGCCTTATTACTTGTATTCCTTGTAAGTAGAAGCGAAATATGGGAGTATCATAGGTTAAAATGAAGTCAAAAGCTGATTGCTATGTGACTGAAGTTCCTTTGTTTGTATGGACAGGAGTTAACAAATTCCTGTAATGAGAAAAGTACAAGTTTTTCAAAGCTGAAACCGAAAATAAGAAATATCTCAAAAACGATCAACCTCTCGAAAAAAATTATCTAACATAAATTGTGTGTTTAAATGTGTTCTACATTTTTTTTTGTGGTAAGTTTTTGTCCATTTCTTACGGTTTAGCAGTTATGTAAAATTCATCCAGAATAAAGTAGTCTTCAGAGGCTATTTCCAGAAAATTCAAGATATACATATTATTTTTCAGGTAAATATCTTTAATATACGATATTTTAATTAAAATCGTTTTTGTCATTTTTGAGAAAGTCAAAATTTTCGAAAATTTGTTCCATGTAAAGGGTAGTTGTGGGTGGGGGAATTTTCTTGAAAATCTTCGTGTCGCATCTTTGGAAGATACCAAACTTAAATACCAAGTTTAGTATTTAACGGTCTTTTCGTTTTTGAGCTATGCTGCCACAGACACACACGCATACACACGGACCTTTTTCCAAAAATGCTTTTTTAGGATTCAGGGGACCCAAAACATGTATTTCCGGTGAAATCTCGGTATCGAATTTTTGGGTGCAATACAATACCTTCTCTATACATTACGTACATTGTATGTTGGAGAAAGTGAAAGTACGCATAAGGACTTTTTGCTAAAATCACCTTTTTCGGCTAATTGGAACCTCAAAACTTACATTTCCAGAGAAATATCCATATCATTTTGGGGGTAGGGGGATATAATAACTTCTCCAAATGTTCCTGAAATTTTTAACCAAAAACAAGAGAATTGTCAAGCTAAACAATATACGTTCTCTCTCAACGATGATCTCATTTGGTTTAAATTTTGCTTCACAGAGAGTGAAATCGGACGAACATGGGGAGTGCAGCAACAATTCATAAAGCAATTTATGCAGTTTGGCCGCGACAACTGCAGGTGAAGTAGCGTTGTCATAATGAAACACCATTTTCTTCTTGTGACATCTCAAGATTTATTCCATGTCTTCCATGCTCGCTAAAAATTATTTACTTCTTTGTATGTTCATTTCAGACTTTCTTTCATAAATTTTTCATTCATGGTTTTCATTTTCTCTTTTGAAAATGTCTCTTATATTTTTCTTGATTTCTGTTTACATGGTTTCTTAACGGTTTATACTTTTCCGCTGTTTTCGATTCTTTTATTCTTCGTTTAATCATTTTTATAATATCTGCTATAATCCTTTTTCTTCTTTCTTTTTTTCTTTTTTTTTTTTTTACCTTCTCTACACATACTACGCACATAATGTATAAAGAAGATATTGTATTGCATCCAAAAAATTCGATACCTATCGAGATTACACCGGAAATATGTGTTTTGAAATGAAATGGAATGGCGTTTTATTTATGGACGCTCTTTAACTGCTGCGGTTCTCAGCGTCCCATTCTATATTGGGCGTGAAGGATCGCTTAATTTTGCTAAGAGGCCTCTCAATCAGGCTTGAGGTTCTTTTACGTAAATCTACGACACGAGACCCACGGCTTTACTTCCCTTCCGAAGGAAGCCATGCTAAGGATTTTTACGCCCGAAAAAATCCATCGTCCTCCGCCGAGTTTGAACCCGCGACCTTGAGTATATGAAGTTAGCATGGTAACCATACACCACGGAGGGGACTATATATATATATATATATATATATATATATATATATATTTTGAGACACCCTGAATCCAAAATAAAGGTCCGTGTGTGTCTGTGAGTGTGTGTGTGTGTGTGTGTGTGTGTGTGTGTGTGTGTGTGTGTGTGTGCAGGATTGCTCAAAAACGAAAACACCATTAAACATCAAACTTGGTACTTATGTTTAGCATCTTCCAAGGATGCGACACAAAGATTTTCAAGAAAATCCCCCATCCCCAATTACCCTTTACGTGAAAATGTTTTTCGAAAAGTTTGAGTTTCTCAAAAAAGGCTCTAACGAGTTAAATTAAAATGCCGTATATTACATGACAAATGAGCTGCCTATCTTCAATTTTCTGGGAATAGGCCCTGAAGAGAACTTTAATTCGGGTAAATTTTGCGTAATTTTGCATAACTGGTAAACCTCAAGAGATAGAGAAAATCTTACTTAAAAATTTAGAACTCGCTAAAACACACAATTTATGTTATATACATTATTTCGTGAGTTGACCGTTTTTGGCATACTCCTGGTTATTGTTTAGAGTTTTAAAATACTCATACTTTTCTCATTCGGGAATTTGTCAGCATCTGGCAATTTAAATAAAGGAGCTGCAATCACATAGCAACCAGCTTTTAAAAGATTTGACTATCGTTTTAGCCAATGGCTTAGCCCTTAATTCCCTTCTACTTACAAGGAAGCAAGTAATATGACCATTTTTGCTACGTTTTTTCTCGATTAGCATGAACTAAATAGAAGAACAAGCTTTTTAACAACACGTTATGTAGAGATATAGAGAAAATCATGTGCATGGAACACATCAGATATTTTGATTCTGCTTTGTTATCATCAATTATTTGTTCATTGTTGCCTTTTCACTTTATTACTTTCTGTATACGCACTATGTACCTAGTGTGTGGAGAAGATATTACACTCCACCCAAAAATTCGATACCGAGATTTCACCAGAAATTTTCGGAAAAAGGTCCATGTGTGTGTCCGTGTGTCTGTGAACACGATAACTGAAAAACGAAAAGTTGGTAAAATACCAAACTTGGTACTTAGGTTTAGTATTTTCCAGGGATGCGACACGAAGATTTTGAGAAAAATCCCTCAACCTCCAACTACCCTTTACATGGAACTTTTTTCGAAAATTTTGATTTTTCAAAAATGACTAACAATTTTGATTAAAATATCGTATATTAAAGCTATTTACCTGAAAAATAAAATGTTTATTTCGAATTTCCTGGGAATAGCCTCTGAAGAGTACTTTATTCTGGATGAATTTTACGGTTTTTTGAATAACTGCTAAACCGTAAGAGGTGGACAAAAACTTAATACACGAAAAATGTAGAGCACGTTAAAAGACACAATTTATGTTATATACAGTTTTTTCGTAGATTTGATCGATTTTTAGACATTCCTTGTTTTTGGTTTCGGCTTTGAAAAACATACTTTTCTCATACAGGAAATAGCATAAAGTAAATAGAAGTATAAGCTTTTTAAAAATAATTTGTTGCAGGGATATAGAGAAAGTCATGTGATGACTGAAGTCATCAGATTTTTACTTTCTCTATACGTACTATGCACATAGTGTATAGAGAAGTATTGCATTGTACCCAAAAATTCGATACCGAGATTTCACCGGAAATGCATGTTTTGAGTCCACCTGAATCCAAAAAAGGCATTTTTAGAAAAATGTCCGTGTGTGTGTCTGTCTGTGTGCAGCATAGCTCAAAAAACGTTAAATACCAAACTTCGTATTTAAGTTCAGTATCTTCCAAGGATGCGACACGAAGATTTTCCCCCCACCCCCAACTACCCTTCACATGGAACAATTTTCGAAAATTTTGATTTTCTAAAAAATGGGTCTAACGATTTTGATTAAAATATCATATATACTTGACAAATAATATGTATATCTTGAATTTTCTGTGAATAGCCTCTGAAGACTACTTTATTCTGGATGAATTTTACGGAATTTTGTGTAACTGGTAAACCGTAAGAGATAGACAAAAATTTACTATACAAAAAATGTAGACCTTGTTAAAATACACAATTTACGTCATATGCATTTTTTTTCGTGGAGCTTACCGTTTTCGAGGTATTCATTGTTATTAGTTTCAGTTGTAAAGTACTTATACTTTTCTCAGATGGCCGTGTCCGTTTTTCTTTTGTTCTACTCCTGGCCAAGAAAAGAAGCCATTTGTAATGACAATCGCATAACGACAGCTTTTAAAACATTTGTCTATCGATTTAGCCTAGTGTATTCCCTTATTTTCTTCCTACTTATAAGGAACTAAGTAATAAGAACATTGTGCTGAATACCTCAATTAACAAGGTGCAGAAAGAAGAATAATCTTATGTAAGAAGTTTGTAGAACGGCTAGAGAAAGTCATGTGCGTGTAACACATCAGATTTTTTTTTTATTCTTATGTTCTTGTATTTATTTCATCTTCTTTCCGCTTCTTTACCTTATATCTTTTATTATTTGTAGTTTTATTTAATTGCTTAAATTTTATATTTGTTTCGTCATTACCATATTGATCATTATCGATATTTGCTCCCGGGTAATTCTTTAATTTAATTTCGAAATCTTTGCTTTACTATCATATAGCCGATTGGTATCTATTTATATCTCCTAGTATAACACATGTACTCATTCTTCTTGCATGGTGCTGGAATAGTGTGTTTGTTATTGTCAGCTTCTTTTTCATGCAGAAATCAATCAGTCATTCCCTCTTATTTCTTCTTCCAAGTCCACATTTTCCCACTATGTTCTCTTCTATCTTCGCTACTGCTACATTCTAATCAATCATTATCATTACAATTTCGTCTCTTTAATCCCATTAATTATTTATTCAATGTTTTCGTATATTCGTGCTATTTCTTTGTGTTCGTGCTCTGATATTTGCACGTGTTCTTGTATAAATATGGTTGGTATATTCGAGTTTGGTTTCTGCTGTCTTCGTTGCTTTGTATATATCCTTTAATTCTAGTTCCCCTTTTTTGTTTAGAATTATGTCTACTCCAGCTACTTTAGGCTTATTTTCTTTTATTCCTGTATGAATTATTCTGCAGTCTCCACTCCAGAAATCTCCTGGATTTTGTGAGTTCATTTCTCATACATCTATGACGTCTATTCATTCTTTGCTTTTCATTTTCCATTGCACAAACATGTTACATGTTGCTATGCGTTTAGTTTCTTCTCTTGTTCTCTCTTTTCGAATATCAGAATGCGGAATTACAAATGATAACAGGAGGAGCGCGGAAGGCACTAGCAAACCACCGCGGTATCATCCTACCTAGTTGCCGCATCAGTTTGTTGTGGGCTCTCCCATGATTCCCTTCTAGTTGCAGCCATCCCTCGGTTTGATCACCTCTATTTCATCAAAAACAGGAGCGGATCGCCAGTATTTATTTTATTTTAGTTTGGATGGGAATTAGTATTGTTGATAATATCTTCCCAACAAAGAGAGGTGACATATGTATTACAGAGCTCATGATTGCGAGCACTGAGTGGGTAAAGCAGTATAAGAAGAGACTGACAACGTATTTTTAAGGCAATACATCTGTGAAAAATAGTGCAAAATTAAAAAAGTATTTTATTTCATAATAAACTGATATGAATTTTAACTTAAAGAAAATATGTTGTTTTTCCCACTTGGCAAACTTTATAGATGGGAAGCCTCATGCTTATTATAGGCACCCCACCTTAAATTTTACTATCTCGCAAACGTTTATCCAATACTTTTCCATTTTTAAAAGCCCCACATGATGCAAAGTTTCACTAATTTGTTTGAAACATTTTATATTGCCTCTCAAAAGCTCATTAAAATTGTCATAATACTTTTTCAAAATAATACTTTAAAGTTGATTCATACGTTATTAAACTTTGAAAAATTAAGAGTTTTGAAGATTACGAAAAGTAATAAATTTTCTTGACATAACTGACAGAACTATTTATAAAATCACATACTGTAGGTATATCTGGATTTATGTGATTATTTTTAAAAATACATTACCTGGCTCATTTTTATTACAACAATTAATTTAGACAACAAAAAGTATTATTTAAACCACCATTCAACTAGAAGTTTGATAATTGCCAGAAATATATTTTTGTGCATCATAATAACTGTTATAAATTTCAATAAGGTATCTTACATACTGTAGTTTTTCCAAATTTCATAGTTGCATTTTCTTGATGTAAACCGTGTTTGGAGATTATCGCTGTTTCATGTTTAAACAATATTTTCAATCCTGCTAAAAATAGAAATAGTATGGAAATAGAGATTGATCACCCATAAATCACGTTTTTCGGGGCAAATATCGCCCAAATGGCAACAGCCGCATTTATTTTAAGCATCAAAATTCCATTTGAAGTAGCGCAAAGGCTACATATTGACCATCTGGCCACCATAAGATATAGGTGGCTGCACCTTCTCCACCACCGCAGTTTTCAGATCACTAGTTTTCACGTAAAAAGCTAAAGAAAACGGTTTAAGAGATTATGGCTGTCATGCTTCACTTAACCCAAAGTCAGCTAACTTTGTTTAGGGTTTTGCGATCTAGGCAAATCAACCAAGAAGATAAAATAAGCATATTTAGATTTAGTTTCTTGCAGTCATCACTGATAGAATGTCTGTGGTAGCAAGTAGTGTTCACGCTAGACATTTGAAAAGATGCACCGACGTGAAAAGCTATAGATTTCGAAAATTCGCTTCAAAATAATGACATTTATTTTCTGCATTGTTTCCGTTATTTGTGATATATAATTAAATAATTATCTCAATTTTAAAAGGTTTTTATAAAGCACTTCGAAATTACAATTTAGGGAGACATGTTATTCACAGAATCATAGAGTAAAGCTATTGCATAAGAGGAATAAATGCAAGTTTACAGAGATGCTCCGGTGTGATATTGAAGTTCCATTGAGAACAAACATAAGTGAATTTTTGCCAAAACTATTACAAAAAAAAAAAGTATAATGTGGTCCATTCACATGAAATCTGTAACAAATTATTGTTGTTAATAAGCTTATTCTTCTATTTCATGATAATCGAGATAAACATTAGCAGCAATTCTCCTTATTACTTGGTTCCTTGTAAGTAGAAGGAAAAAATCTAATGTCCCATGTACATGATGTCCTCTAGCTGTTTCGCAAAAAAAAAAAAAAAAAAAAATATTCAAAACATTAATCTGTTATCTACATCATGCAAATCATGAATTAGCCTTGTTACTAGCTTCCTTGTAAGTAGAAGGGAAATAAGAAAATACATAGGCGAAAGCGATAGTCTCATCCTTTAAAACAATTGAAATTCCAATCTCACTGCTTGTCAGGAGTAAACAAACGAGAAACGAGAAAAAGATGTTTTCTCGTTCGAGAAAAGTTTAAGTTGTTTAAAATGGAAACCAATAATCCGGAATACCTCGAAAACGGATAACTTCATTAAAAAAAATATATATGGCATAAATTGTGTGTTTTAATGAAATCTACATTTTTTGTGTAGTAAATTTCTGTGTATTTCTTACGGTTTGCCAGTTATATAAAAGTCATCCAGAATGAAGAGGTCTTCAGAGGCTATTCACAGAAAATTCAAGATATATATTTCGTTTGTCATAAAAATATCTAATACATAAGGTATTTTAATCAAAATAGTTAGAGCCAATTTTGAGAAAGTAAACATTCTCGAAAAATGTTCCATGTAAAGAGTAGTTGAAAATCTTCGTTTCGCATCCTTGGAAGATATTCGACCTAAATACCAAGTTTGGTATTTAACCGACTTATCGTTTTTCAATTACGCTGCCCCCCCACACACACGCACACACACATAGATACACAATAAGACAGATAAACAGACAGGCACACACACGAACCTTTTTTTAAAATGCTTTTTTAGGATCCAGGGTGTATCAAAACTTGTAATTGCGGTGAAATCTTGGTATCGAATTTTTGGGTACATTACAATAACTTCTCTATACACTATGTACTACGTGCAGAGCAGTAATAAACATTAAATAGGATACTTACATCCATAATTACTTTAAACTTCTCATTTAAAATCCCTGTTATGATTTTCCATGTCGGAGCCATTCAGCCGATTCAAAATACGGTCAATTCTTTAAATGCCTCATACTCAAAGTTTTTGCTGATTAAAGACGGCGGCCGAGTAGTTAGGCCGCACACGACTCACCAAGGCGTCCCGGGCTCAAACCCAGAAATGGTATGTGAAATTGGTCGACAAAGTGACATTGGGGGGGGGCGTTTCTCCGGATTCTCCTGCTTCCCTCGCCATTCATTACACCAAATGCTCCGTCATAGCTTTTCTTAACACCCATTCATATCACTGTAATATTTGCTATGGGCCAATCCCCCGTTCCGGGTTCTTCATTCTATGATTCGACAGGCTCTGACCCTAGGCACCACTCACGTGTGAGTCCTAAGAGGTGCAAGTCATGTATATGGGAAGGGTTAAGCTTAAGGAACACTGGGCTGACACCAGTGTTTCATTTTTTAATTGTATCATATAAATATTCTGTAGAAACTTGTGAATCATTTTGGACAATCATTTTCTACAATTCACCAGTTTTAAAACATCAGCAGGATGTTTAAATCGCCCATGCGTTACCTGTTAACCCTAATTTTCTTTTCGGTAAGTGCGTTTTTTTTTTGTTTTTTTTTTCAGTTTTATGATCTTGGACACGCATCATTCTTTGCATTTAAGTTTTGCTCTGATTTCTATTCATAGCCTCAAGTGTGATGTATACAGACTTAAGGGTGGATTTTATGATTGCTTTATTTACTGTCTCAACAAAATTAATTTATACTAACAAAAGCAAGCCAATGAATTGAATGTCAATAAATTCATAAAAATTATATTCTCTAAAACTAATGTAGCCAACTGAAATCACATTCTTACATTTATTTTAACTACTGTACTCATGTATAAAAAACAACACTATAATGCTTCTGTGACAAATGTGAACGCGCAAGAAAGTTTTTGAAGATTAGTTTGTTTTTTTTTTCCGGTAACTAAAACTATTTAATTGTATTATATGAGAAACTACTTGAATACGTGTTTTCAACTTTTACACAGTTATTCCTTTGTTTGCCCATATTAAGTGTCCAATTTTCATGTAGAGAAACCGCCTGAGCCTCTCTACCTACTATATATATTACGTGGTAGAGAAAGCAAATATACGATGTAATCCATTCCGTGACCTTCTCCTCCTATTCTGCACAAATGTATTCTTACAAAAGCTTGTTCTTATATCTACTCCAAGCTAATAGAACTATCTCATTACTTATCACCTTGTAGTACAAATCTTTTAAAATGTGGTCGCTAAGCAAGGACATTAAAATTTTGTTCTCAGGTGTGAGCAACAATCTGATGGGTTATATTTTTATTTTCTTTATTAGATGGTAGAGAATGTATTGCATTCTACAAACAATTCGATACCGATATTGGAAATATACGTTTTAGAGTCCCATGCATAAAAAAATAAGCATTTTTAAAAAAAAGGTGTAAATGTTTGCGCCCATCCGTGTCCGGGTGTCTGAACACGATAACTCAAAAACGAAAGGTTGGTTAAATACCAAACTTAATATTTAAGTTCAGCATCTTCCAAAGAAGAACTTCCGCACAAGATTTTCAAGAAAATCTCCCACCTTACCCTTTATATGGAACATTTTAATTTTCAAAAATAGCTCTAACGAATTTGATTAAAATACCACATATTAAAGATACTTAAAGACAAATAAAATATTGTCCTTAACTTTTTAGGAACATCCTCTTAAGCCTTCTTCTTTTTGAATGACTTTTGCATAACTGGTAAACGACAAAAAGCTACTACACAAAAATACACAAAAGATATAGATCTAGTTAAGACACACAATTTGGGCCACGTACTTTTTTATAGAGATAACGATTTCTGAGATATCCCTTGTTATTGGTTTCAATTTTACAATACTTTTTCTCAAACAGTAGGTCCTCATCTGTTTTTATTTTGTTACTCCTGGCCATGCAAAGAGAATCGAAATTCAAAATCAATTACATAGTGATAGCTTTTAAAAGATTTGACTGTCACTTTAGCCTAGTGTACTGCTTTATTTACTTTCTACTTATAAGGAACTAAATAATAAAACCATTTTGCTACTGTTTATCTCGATTAATATGAAGTAGATAGAAGAATAATTTGTTTGCAGAATAGGCAGAGAAATTTACGTGAATGTAACACATCAAAGTTTTAAGAATGTTTTTGTTGCAGAAAAGGTGAGGAAAGTTATCTGAATGGAACACATAAGGGTGTTTTTTTCTCCCTTTGAGGCAAGAGGCCTCAAACATTTAATTACACCGAGTGATTGGGCAGTAAACAATATTTCCGCTACTTACTGTATACAGTAGATAAATTAAGAGTTTGGTATGAATAATTACTTAGCTACGAAAGTAAATTATAACAAAGGAGGGAATCGTGTTGTTGCTGGACATACGCCTTTTGTGTGCATTGTTTTGAACGGTTTTAATCGCTGTGGCGTTAAGGATAATGGCACTTATTTGAAGATAGGAAATATTACACCCAAGTTCTGGTGTAGACAGGTAACTGTCAACAAAACAGGACAAAGGACCTCCAAGTGGAACACAAGAGTGGACGTTCCAGCGGTTAAACAACCTTCTTTTGTGAAACAAGATCACAATGCCGTATCATAACTGTATTTATAAAATATGGCTTTAAATTCCGCTATTAGTAGCTCGGTAACAGCCTAATGATCTCAAGAGCTGACCATGAACACCAAGATGACTGAAAGGCGTCATTATACGCTGGTCACAGCAATTACCTTCATGATTTACAACCACACATTTGTCAGGGTTTTCACTAATCACACTTTTCGTTAGACACGTGGTGTAATCCGCATTTACATCGCACGTTACTTTCTTTAGCACGTATGTACAATGTACATAGCGGATAGAGAAGGTATTGTATTTGATTAAAAAATCGATACACGGAAAATATATGTATGTATGTATTTTCGGAGGAGGGGAACTCAAGGATGAGACACGTATTCCCACCCCAAACTACCCTTTACATGGACAATCTTTCGAACATTTTTATTTTCTCAAAAATGGCTCTAACGATTTTTATTAAAATACTGTATATTAAACCCGGCGAAGGACGATGGAATTTTTCGGGCGTAAAAATCCTTAGTAAGGCTTCCTTCGGAAGGGATATAAGCTGTGGGTCCCATGTAGTAGATTTACGGCACGTAAAAGAACCTCAAGCCTAATAGATAGAGAGCCCTCTGAGCAAAATTAAGCGGTCTTCCACGCCCAGTACAGAATGAAACGCTGAGAACCACAGCAGTTAAAGAACGTCCATAAATAAAACGACATTTCATTTCTGTATATTAAAGATATTTACATGACAAAATGTGTATTTTAAACTTTCTGGCATCAGCCTGTGAAGCCCTCTTCATTCTAAATTGCATAACTGGTAAAACGTAAGAGATAGTATTACACAAAAAATGCAGATCTTGTGAAAACACACAATTTGTATTCTATACTTTTTTGTGGTGCAGCTAACCATTTCCGAGATATGTCTTGTTATTGGTTTCAACTTTGAAATACTTATACTTTTCTCAAACAAAATCTTGGATGTTTTCTTTATCCCTTACTTCTAGCCATACAAAGAAGCGAATCTCAACGCCAATCTGACACAAATTTTAAAAGATTTGTCTACCGCTTTAGTCTTGTGTATTCCCTTATTTCCCTCTCACTTATAAGGAACTGAATAGTTAAGACTTTTATGCTAATGTTTATCTTGATTTGCATGATGTAGAAAAAATAATAATTATTTTATGAATATTTTTGCAGAGCAGATAAAGTCATGTGAATGGAACACACAAAGGTTGTTTGGTATTCTCTCATTTATGAGGATGATCTTTGCTATAGCTTCCAGGGTATGCAATATTTGAATAACGCTGATAAGTATGCAACTTGTTTTAATAATAATTAGAATAATAATAATAATAAAAATGCACTTGGCCACATGAACGAATCTGTCTTAATTAAAAATTCCTTAGCGAGATTTGAACAGGGCCATACGTTCGAATATGGGCTCTCTATATGCGTTTCTGTAATAGTAGGTGCCACGTGCTATTTACCAATTTTAACATGGTAAATGAAATTGAAGTCTTGAGTAGAGTATGTGCACATGATTAGGCCTAGCTGGAAGACATTTTGTAGTTAGATCCATATAATGTTCAAGCTATCGGATAAGTTTATTGGAAGAATACTTGTTAGCATAGGATAATATATTTTCGAAGAGGTCTCGACATCAGTCCAGTGAGGTTATTGTACTTATGTCATCGAGAGGGAGAGATAAGATGAGAGGAGATACCGGGCGGCCGGAGTCAGGAGTAACGGTACATGTTACATGTAAGGTGATATTTTTTCAGGCACTTTTATGTGCATAACTGAGCAAGAAGCGTTGTGATTTTTCCTCTAACTCCGACCATTAGTCCTTGTACTTTGATGCCATCCAGGCCATATTTATCTTTATAATGTGGGATGGTAGGTTCATAGATGTCAACCTTGGGAATAAATTATTCAATCAGAGAAAAAATCGCCTACTGTAACGATGACGATTGATCGACTGTGTATTTAGTGATGCTAAATAAATACCAATGACTTTCATTTGTTTTGTAGCATAGCATTTTAATGTTTATATTTTACCTGATCTTTATCTTTCTGTAACTTTCAACTATGGCTGATGATACGATTGAGGTTATAGAGCCAGTTCAAAATTGTTCTTCAGACCCACCTACGAGCTCCACAGGATATAATTTTAAGGTGTTGTCCCATTATCAGCAGAAGAAGCTGAATGATCTTAAGGTCTGCACTGTGCGAGAAAACTATTTATATCTCAAAGAACATCCTGAGGTAAGAAAACAAGAATCACATTGAAAGATGTAACAAAACCAATACGATAGTTTTGATGTCTAATTAGGGTAACGATTAATATATTTTGCCTTCTGGTTAATTACGAGATAAAAATAGTAACCAGTAAAGGAAGATGCATTGCACAGCGGCTTTAAGAGGAGATATGAGTGTTTAAATTTTTTGCTTACAGTAAGATCATCATGATATGCAAATTACTCTCTTTGTTAATACTGCGCATGACTGTGAAATTGTTTCTTGTTCGGAAGTCACGGGTTCGATCCCCGTGCCCGCCTATCCAACCTATGGGGTTTTCAGGGGCTTACCCGGTTCGCCATGCGAATGCTGAATAGGTTTCCGGGTTGGACCAGGCGACGGTGTTCGGCGGGCTGCGCACTGAGATATCCATAAAGCGCCCACTACTGGCCGAACCGTAATAGTAACTAAGGAAATATGTTGGAGCAAAGTTTTATTGAATACTAGGCCACAAGAATGTCATCACGATAACTATATCTGAGGGCAGTTTTAGCAATTTATTTGAATATTTCAATATTATAAGGAGCATTTCGCTTTTGTAAATAGTAATCAGGTGGTTCCCCATCTATAAATATATTTATGAACCACTAACATTACAGTTTACCATTTTATATTATGTTTTATTATACCTAAATAGAATGTAAATGGAGTTTTATTTATTGACGCTCTTTAACCCTTAGTTGCCTGCATTAGTATAGTGCATATGCTGTTTTTTCCTTTAATTTTTGGGAATAAACCTATAAAATTATTATATAAAATAATAGAGAAAATACAAATGAAAATAAATGTAAATCCTTTATAAATCCTTTTCTTCCCAATTAAAAGTTTAGATTCTTCTGTACCAGTTTTCATAATCCTGCCTAAGACACTACCAAAAAAAGTGGTTCGAATGACCATGAGCGTTAGGTGATCCATTCAAAGCCAAATGTTACAAGTTGAAATCCCAGTGACTGTGGTAAATGACGGGGGGAGCCCAAGTAAAATAATCGGTGTGATGCTTGGAAGCTAATCCGGTTACATTTGACTGCAGTTATGTGGGTTTTACTCTTTTATTTATTTAAAAACTCACTGCACTTTTAGAACAACAATTATATAAAGTTTCACAATATAAAACAGTCTTGATTACTTGACGTTTATGGTTGAAGGTTAATATAACATGAAATTAATCCTAGAGTACAACCCTATTTGTATAGTTACACTTAAAATAAGCGGAACTTATAGGTACCGACAGGCAACAAAGGGTTAACTGCTGTGGTTCTGTCGCCCATTCTATACTGGGCATGGCCTAATTATCAGACGTAAATCTACGACACGGGACCAACGGCTTTACTTCCCTTCCGAAGGGAGCTATGCTAAGGATCTATACGGCCGAAAAAAAAAAAGCCATCGTCCTCCGCCGGGTTATTATACCTAAAGGTGACTGGTTATCATGCACTTTGCTGATAGGTGCTTAACATGGACATGAAAGTGTTGCTATACATTTTGAAAAAGATTAATTTTAAGACCGCATGGGGTCATGATTGGAAATCCCGCTAAAACACACTGAAATGACGGTGTTATCCGTGTTAAGGGATATATAAAAAGTTGTTGACCAACGTCATTATATACCACCCCTCGTACTTATAATGTTTTTGTATATTAAAACTGAAGAAGACACACGATATTGTTTTTGCGAGTGCGGGACTTCGTTGCCAACCTAAAAGGTGATTGAAAATCTCTGGTTTAGAGCAGTAGTGTATGCTGTTCTTTTTTTATTATTATTATTATTATTATCATCATCATCATCATCATTGATGACATTGCTGAATCGATAAAATGGCGAGCAAAGTCTGCGAAAATACTCCAAATCTTTCGGCTACGGAAATAACTAAAAGTAAAATTTCCAATAATCAATTTATCCTATATAGCTTCAACAAGACTTTGTTACGAAAGCCTATTTTTCTATCTTGTTCATGATAGTCGAGATAGACTTTCCATACCTATATTAGTTTCATTACACATGTTGTAATTACAAACTGATCGATAAAACCGAATCATACATGTTTAAAAACCGCGTCGCAAATATTGGCCTAGAAATAAGCTCCATTTTCCACGAATTGCGAGAAACAACTGAAAAGCGTCAGTGTTTAAGAGATAAGTGTTGAAAATTAAAGTAGATAACGAATATCCCAGGAATGGCTATTACAAGGAAATCATTTGAAATATGCTGTGTCTTTTAAAGACGTCTACATTTTTGTGTGATTTTTTCTCTATCGTTTATAGTTTAGCAGTTTAAAAAACTTTCTACATCTCTGCAACAGGTTATTGTTAAAAAGTTTATTCTTCTTTTTATTTTATGTTAATCGAGAAAAAAATAACAGAAATAAGTCTTATTACTTGCTTCCTTGCAAGTTGATATGGGATTGAAGTCCCTTTGTTTGTATTGACAAACTTGCAAGGAAGCAAGTAGAAGCGAAATAAGAGAGTACCATAGGTTAAAGTGATAGTCAAAAGCTGGTTGATATGTGATTGAAGTCCCTTTGTTTGTATGCACAGGAGTTGACAAATTCCTGTATGAGAAAAGTGTAAGTTTTTCAAAGCTGAAACCCAAAACAAGGAATATCTCAAAAAAGATCAACTCTACGAAAAAAAATGTACATAAATAAATTTGTGTGTTTTATGGTGCTCTACATTTTTGGTGTGGTAAGTTTTTGTCCATCTCTTACAGTTTAGCAGTTATCGTAAAATTCATCCAGAATAAAGAAGTCTTTACAGAAATTTCAAGATATACATTTTATTTGTCAGGTAATATCTTTAATATACCACATTTTAATCAAAATCGTTAGAGCTATTTTTAAGAAAATCCAAATTTTCGAAAATAAAGGATAACGGGTAGTTCGATGTGCCGTGTCGCATCCTTGGAAGATACTGAACTTAAATACCAAGTTTGGTATTTAACGGACTTTTCGTTTTTGAGCTATGCTGTCCACAGACACACATACACGGACCTTTTTTCAAAACTCCTTTTTTTGGATTTAGGGGGACCCAAAACATGTATTTCTGGTGAAATCACGGTATCGAATTTTTGGGTGAAATGCAATACCTTCTCTATACAAAGTACGTGTAGAGAAAGTAATTATACAGAATCCGTTTCGAATGAATAGTGTCTCACGGTCTATACCTATAATATTCAAGAGATATGTTTTATTCGTAAGGCAAATATTTATTCACATGGTATGTTAATTAAAATCGTTTTGAGAAAATAAAACACTTGGAAAATGTAAAGGGCAGTTTGAAATGAGAGGATTTTCTTGAAAATCTTTGTGTGGTATGTTTGGAGGATGTTGAACGTAATGTACAGTTTGGTATAGGACAGGAGGTTAGGATACGGTCGGAGGGGACCGGCACCGAACCTGAGGTTATTGTATCTACGCCCCACGAGGGGGCGTCCCCAGGAGGGAGGGGTGAGGTGAGTCGATCGACCTGAGTGACCGGAACTAGTAGCGATGGCATAGCAATGACAGAGTCCCTACAGTTTCCAGATTGAAGCACCGGAAAGTCGGACAGGCAGACCGTGGTCCCCGCCTCACATAGGACCCAACGTCGCCGCCAGGAACGTCATCACGACAACCGTCCGAAGTCGGTGGACAGAGATAGTCCTTTCAGCATTCTTTTTCCCTGCCAGGCCGTACCGAGCACCATCGCTCACTGGTTGCCCTCCGTGGTGTAATGGTTACCATGTTAACTTCATATACCCAACGTCGCGGGTTCAAACCCGGTGGAGGACAATGGATTTTTTCTGCTGTAAAAATCCTTAGCATGATTTCATTTGGAAGGGAAGTAATGCCGTTGGTCCCTTGTCGTAATTTGCGGCAGTAAAATAATCTCAAGCCTGATAGAGAGGCCTCTTGAGCAAAATTAAGTGGTCTTTCACGCCCAATTTAGAGTGGAACTCTGAGAACCACAGTAGTTAAAGGGCGTCCATAAATAACATGCCATTTACATTTTTATCGCCGAACTTCCAAACCTGTAAGAAAGCAACGAGATGAAAGATAAATGAAGTGACAATGGAAACTACATGGAGGAACAGGAAACTCGAGGGGATGAAATAAATTTCCCAGCATTCCTTTAGTGATCCAGGGAAACCACCGAAAAACCTATGGTAGGTGGCCACGGGAAGCGAACTCGCGACCTTCCGAATGCGGGCCATAGGCTAGATCGCCTGAGCCATCCCGCTCAGTACAGTTTGGAACTAGTCGGACTTTGGGTTATGCCGTTCACAGGCACACACGGAACTTTAAATATAAATTGTTTAATATAGGAGCCTCAAAACATGTATTACCGTATAGATCTCGACATCCAATTTTTGAAAGGTATGCAGCACCTTCTATATCTACTAAGTAGCAGAGAAATCAAAAATGAAAAGGAGTTGGCTCATTGGAATGATCGTTTGCGAAAATGTCATGATAACTTTTGTTTTCAATCTTAAAAATCTGGCTGACTTAAGCAAGCATCATAGTTGGTAATTTTCTGACTCACCAATCTAGCACAGATTATCTGTGGATTAGTTTAATAGCTAAAGACGCATATTTATATTCTGCAGATCCCAGCCCTCGTGACCATATTGTTGAAGGCACTATTCAGGTCCAAGCCCAGAAACGTACGCGATTTCATAGCAGCGTACATGAAGCTTCCTCGGTTGCGACTTGCAGTTACGGCGCTGGTTGAGAGGCAACAGCAGCTGGACACAGAGAAGTCTTCTGTGGAAGACCTAACCTCTTCTTCGGAAGTTGGAAGACCACCCCTCAGTTTGGCCAACATAGTGTTCCCTTCGTCACTCAAAGTTGAAGACTTCCATGTGGTAAGCTATGGAATGCTAAATCATCTTGCAATCTTAAGAATAAAATAAAAAGTTGTATCACATTCACATGACTTTCTCTACTCATTTTCAATAAATTATCCTTCTATTTCACGTTAATCGGGATAAAGATTTGCACAAATGTGTTTATTACATATTTACTTATAGATACAATGTGGACAGTGAAATGCATTAATGTTAAGCGATAGTCAAATCTTTTCAGATCTGGTCGCTATGTGATGATTCTCAAATTCCGTTTTCCCATTGAAGGAAAGCATAAGTATTGGCACATTGAAACAAATAAAAAGGAATGTCTCGGAAATGTTAACCTGACAAACAACTTTCATATTTGTCATACATTGTGTGAGAGGGAGAAATAATATGTTTTGTCTATCCTTGGTTTACCAGTTATGCAAAAGTAATTTAGAATGAAGAGGATTGCGGAGGCTATTTCCAGAAAAGTAAGATATATCTACGTTTTATTTATTAATATTTCTGGATTTTTTTTCCATGTTAGGGGCAGTTTGAGGTGCGGAGATTTTCTTTAAAGCCTTCTTCTCGCATCGTTGGAAGATTCTGAACTTAAATATCAAGTTTGTGTTTAACTGGTGTCGTTTTTGAGTTATGCTGTTCACACACACACACACACACACACATACACGTGGTCCTTTTAGTATAAATGGTTTTTTCTCGATTCAGGAGACCCTAAAACGTGTATTTCTAGTTCATCTAGAAACCGAATTTTTGGATGCATTGCAATACCTACTCTACTTGCTATGTAGGTACATAGCACATACGTGGTAGGAAAATAAAAATATATAGTATATTTATAATATATTTTCTGAAGTTGGACTGGGATTCAATAGTGCATTATGCTAACATTTCCTAGCTATAATTTATGACATAAGAATAATTTTGAATAAGAGTTGAACGCAAAATTGAAATTTCAAAGTTAACTTTAAAAAACACTAATCGAACCGAGAAACCCTCGGCATGAAAGCGGCAAACCAAGCCACTGGCCTAAGCTAGCGCCTACATACATTAAAAATATGAAATACAATTTTGAAACACATGATGTGTTCCATTCACATCTCTGTAAAAAATTATTGTTAAAAAGCTTATTCTATCTACTTCATACTAATCCAGATAAACATTAGCATAAATTGTCTCATTATTTGCTTCCTTGTTAGCAGAAGGGAACTAAAGAACCACAAAGCTAAAGCGATAATCAAATTATTTAAAAGCTGGTTGCTGTGATTAAAATCCGTTTCTTTGTATGGCCAGGAGTTTACACATTTCCATACGAGAAAAGTATTTTAAAACTGAAACCAACAACAAAAAATAATCTTGAAAAAATCAACTCTCCGAAAAAAAATGCACATAACATAAAGTGACTTTTAATGAGATCTACCTACATTTTTGTGAAGTAAGTTTTGTCTACTTCTTAGGTTTACTATTTAGCAAAATTAAGAAAAATGCATCCACAATAAAGAGGTCTTCAGAGATTATTTCCAGAGAATTCAAGATATATATTTAGTTTATCATGAAAATATCTTAAACATGCCATTTTAACAAAATCGTTAGTGTCTGCAGATAATACACGATAAATTGCAATACTGGGTTTCCGTGGTCGCCAAATCCGCAGTTCATTCCCCAGCAAGCCAACGTGACCAGGAATCCAAGCACACTCTACAATTACGCCGGAATGTGTCAATGAATAGCATATAAAATCAAACACGAAAAACCTGAGAAAGACCAAACCTGGTATTTCAGTTCAGTATCTTCAAGGTTGCCACACGAAGATTTAAAGAAACTATTCCCAATCCCCAATTACTTTAACCTTTATATGGATTTTTTTTATTCTATAGAAAATGACTGTAACGATATTGATTAAATGCCCTTTATTAAAGATACTATTTATATGACGTATAAAATATATAACCTGAACTTTCTGGGAATATGTACCTTGCAAACTCCTATTCATTCGGAAGGCATTTCATGAGTAACTGATAAACGTTAAAGATAGACGAAAACGTTTTACACAAAAGATGTAGTTGTATTTAAAATACACAATTTATTATAACCACTTTTTGTGTCATAAATCATTTCTAAGATTACCATTATTAATGGTTTGGATTGTTTAATGCTTTTTCATTCTTTTAATTATACTTTCGATATTCAATTGCATGACGGAACTTTATATCCAGTATAAAGCGTCGAACTTATAAACATTTGTGTATTACTACTTCCTTTTTATCTACCTAAACGAAACTATTTCTGCAAATATATCAACTAAAATGAAGTAGATAGAAAATACAGTTTGTATAGTCTTTAATAAATAACAGATGGCAGAGAAAGTCATGTGAATGTAACACATCAGATTTTGTACTATTTCAAAGATTGTAGGTATGATTGTACTAGCTATTCATTTTTAATCCAATGTTGCTATGGTAACCAAATAAACAGTTGCATTTCCGGGTGCTATTGAGGCAGTTTATTTTTAGAAATTAACACTAGCTATTTTATTGTTGTGCTGTCATACAATTATGTAGTTGGTTACTAGGTTTGTTGTAAAAAACAACTGATAACTTCTGCAACCATATACCATAACAAACTCTTTGAGTTGGTATACAAAAATATATTACATAATGTTATATGTATAATAAATAAGAATGAATTGTATTTAATGTCATTTTTTATTATTCTCAACAAATCATAAAGACATTAGAACATTATATTTTATCTTTGGTGAATAAGGAGGTATATATTTAAAATGTTTCTGATGGCGTCACAACAATGCTATTCAAAAGGGTTTGTTTCTGTCAGAAAATGTATTTTTAAAATATATGTTAGATGCGTCTGAGAGTGTTTTTTTAATTTGTTTTTAATCCTTTCCACTTAAGTGTGGCAAAATATGTAGGCATTTTGAAACGCACTGCATGTGACACGTTTAAGGGGTAATTTCAGTAGTGGGTTCCGCAGTGAACATTGTAAATTCCATACTTTTAAAGCTACAGCTTTCAAACTTTGTAATTTTTTTTCCCGATACTTATAGTGGACTCTCTGCAAAATGTTAACCATCTTCTCCAAACAGTTTATACAACATTAATGTATTAGCGCGGTGGTAGCGCAGCTGCTTACCTAGCGGGAGACCTGGGTTCGATCCCCAGTACCGGCGTGGGGATTTTTTTCCCCCGCTGGGAGACCTGGCCCGGGGTGCACTCAGTCTCACCCTCCACTACTGCACCCCATCCATGACGTCTGCAGTGGACCGAGATGGGGGACGCAGCGGCCGGTGAGCTGTCGTGCTGTCGGAGTTATTAATGTATTAATTAAGAATTAAGAATGTTTGATATAAAATATTCCTTGCAGAAAAATGTTTATATTTCATGTGTAATATTTGTTATTTATGTTGTTACTGAATAACCAAATGAAGTTTGGTTTGTATTAATGATAACAAAAGACACTGAGCTTTTTTGTTATGTATCTGCAGTTTTTAATATATGTTTAAAAATATATTTTTAATATTTACTGTCCCATATATACTCTAACACTAATTAATTCACATTAAACATAGATCAATTATAAAACAAAGGTCCTAAAGAGCTTATATTCTAAATACATAGTAATCTGGTCAAAATCGTTTCAAATAGACCTTCTTCCATACGAAGAAAAGTGCAGTTTTGAGAAACAAAAAGTTAAGGAAGCGCTAACCATTAGAAATGCCTTGTAAAATCATGTTTTAATGACCATTCCAATATTTAAAAGTAGCGCAAAGATAAAAAAAAAAGTATATTACTTTTAGATGGAGAAAGAAACAAAGATTTGTTTAGTAATGAATTTCGTCCAAAACTTCGGATTTTAGTTGACTGTCCACTTAATTGCACATTAGTTTAGTCACATTTCATTTCCTCTTTTCCTTTTTTTTCATTTACAGCATTAATTCGTGAAATGGTACCAGTGGACTATAATATACGAGGGGGTTTGATAAGTCTGATAAATTTCCATAAAATAATGTAATATTTTGTTACGGCATCATGCTTGGTAAGCTTGATTATTCAAAGGATCGTATAAAATTACGGTAAAGCTATACAATAGTAACATCATATAAACATAAATACTTAAGAATTGAAACTAACCTCATAATCCACGTCAGAGCATCTAGGAGCTAATATGTTCTCACCTAGAATTGGAACATCCCACACTCCCACCCTATAAATACACTTTCTTTAACAGCAAAATGCACGAACATTTTCATGGTAGGGGAAGAATTAACAGCTCTTGCTAGCGGGAAGTAAATATTTACGGTCCATATACAATGAAATTTGGATGCTAACAACGTAGTTAAAGCCGCCAAACAAGAAAGAAAGAAAAAAAAAGTGAAGCTAAAAAATTACCAACATTCTCACACTAACAATGGAGTGCCAACGCTGTAGCTGGAACATAACAAGATTTGTACTTTAATGACCACTCAGTACTCAAATTTGTAAAGGATCACAATCCACTCTCATTATCCATGCGAAACTTGTAGGGAGCCATAAGAGGTGAAGTATTACGTAACAATACAAAAATATTGGCACGCTGCAACAAGAGAATTCGTGGAGGGAGATGCAGCTTTGTAAAAGTGGCAAAGAAGGATTTTTTTTTTCAAAATGAGACATTACGCGTTAAAGGTGTGCTCAATTTCTGCTTTCTGTGGCTATTCATACCAAACCCAAGGCATCAATTCATTACACAATATGCCAAAACCAACCCAAAAAACAGTTGTGGATTGGTCTTCGTTTGGCCGCGAAGTTTGTGAAACATGGCTATACAGTAATCGGCAACGAATTGGAGGACCTGATATCGTGGTGGAAATAGATGAATCAAAATTCGGGAAGAGAAAATACAACAGAGGAAGAATGATTGAGGGGCAATTGGTTTTGGAGTTGTGGAGAGGAACGACAAATCAAAGTTTCTTCTCGTAGCTCGCCTAACAGAACAACAGAGACTTTGCTGCAGATTATATCTGAATGGGTACTTCCTGAGAGCATCATAATTTTCGATTGATGGAAAGTTTATTACGTCCTGAAACATGAAGATTTTATCCATCTGCGAGTGAACCATTCATTAGAATTTGTAACCACTGAGAGAAGCGGAGTAGTACATCAAGAAAACATAGAAACCTTGCAGGACGAAGGTATTGGTCAGTTTCCCATCCATGCCCAAAATATTGAACGTGAATGAAGAAATGACTGATACACAATACCAGTATTCGGTAGAAAGTCACAATATTTTGCTGGCTATTTGTCCGAGTATCTTTTTAAAAGGTACTTAGACTTGCACATAAGGTTCCACAAATTCATGGAGATTGTATGAGAACCTATCCATTATAAAATGTGCCACTCTTGATATTATTTCATGTTGAATTGTTAAATTATTTCACCTTCTACTTATTTCTTTTTGAATTGTTATTTCAATTGGTGTTACAAGCATTTACTGTTCAATTCCTGTTTAATAAATTCCTGATCTGAGGTTTAAACTTAGGTATGAATTATATATAATATATATATATATATATATATATATATATACACACACACACGCACATTCACACTAACCAAAACCAAAAGCGCATATAAAAAGAAACTAACCTTAACAATTAGAAACAGGTTTAAACAAAAACCTAACCGTAACTTAACCTTCCAAAGATCAGAAATTTAAACTATCTGTAAATATCAAGAATATTGAATTTTTACACTTCTACGCACACTAAAACAGTAGCACCAGCTTTTAAGAAAGCTGCGAGAATAGTCTCACATATTGTTACCTCGCCATAGAATTTACACGAAAGAAAACTGTTTTATCAAAAATGAGTTTACCATCACTCAAAAACCTAGAAATAGTAGAGAATATAATTGTTTCGACGCCAAGCTTTTATAAAACGACTGGAAACTGCTAGAAATTACTTACAGGAAAATCAGTTTATTTACACACATACACACAAACATGCATGGTTTGTGAAACAAATGGAAATCACTAAAGACTAAATGTACCAAAATCAGTTTATTGACCACACTAACCTAATCTCGCTTCGTTCGCATGCTTTGGCGAAACCAGTGGAAATTATTAAAACCAAAGTACAGGAAAATCAGTTTATTGGCACGCACTAACGTAAACCTAACTCACCTAGTGCTCCCTTCGCTCGCATGCTTTGGTCGAACCAATCGAAATTATTAAAACCAAAGTAGACGAAAATTAGTTTATTTAATACACTGAACCTAGACCTAACTCAGCGCATGCTCGCTTCGCTCGCATGCTTTGGCATAACCACTAAAAAACACTAAAAATAAATTATACGAAAATCACTTATTTACACAATAATTGATTTTAAACACACAGAATCTCTTTTAGAATTGGCAGGATGACATATCGCGGTATTTTTGTATCAATGTTGGCAATCATGACATGATGTAAAAAAAAAAGGGCAACAAATGCCTTAAAATCAACTATAAAGCGACTCTAGTGGCCGAATATTGACCAATGATGGTTCCACGACCTTTTAATGGCTAGTGATAAGTGGTTTTCAAATATTGGTAGTTTTGAATTTTGCAATATGAACGTCAACTAAGAACGATTTAGACGCCATCTATCTGATAGCTATGGAAACAATAAAAATTATTGTAAAAAAACAAAGCAAAGGATGCTTTTGGTATATTTTAATATAAATCGCGTACTTTGCTGGAACTTAAAGGCCAAAAATAGACAATATATATATATATATATATATATATATATATATATATATATATATATTTAAAACTTTGTATACGATATTAGGGCGAGTAAAAGTGAAAACTAACCCTAAATAGTTTTTAGTGGTAGTTTAAGCGAATTGGAACCAACATATTAAAATAATAAAAGTTCATACGTACAGCGTACAGTTCAATGTTGACAGCCGTCTGAATTGGCCAGTGTGTCGACTGCGATTGAAAATGGAGAAAACTGAGTTTCGTGCTGTTATTTAATACTGTCATTTAAGGGGCTGAACCGCCGCATAAATCAAAAGAAAATTGGAAGAAATTCACGCAGACTTTACATCATCTTTGAAGACCATTTACTTTTGGATTAATGAATTTAAACGTGATCGGACAAGTACCGAAGAGAGCAGCTCCAGCCGTCTAATTGAAGTCACCACACACGAAACCATTGATAAAAATCCATTATATGTTAATGCAAAACCAAAAGCGCATCCGAAACAACATTTCAACACAATGTCTGGCGATATTTAATCGTAATCTGCAAGACTCTTTACACAGATTTATGACTTAATGAAACCTGGATCCATTATTGCACACCAGAGTCAAAACCGCACCAATACAAAGGATGACAAAGGCCGGTGAAAGTGCATCGAAGAAGGCAAAGACCATTTTATCATATGGTAAGGTGATGACCACTGTTTTTTGGGGGAATCCCAAGGAATACTCCTAAATTACCTAGAAAAAGACAGAACTATAACTGGAGCCTACTTATGCTCCATTGTCTATAGTTTGAGACTTACGTTGGTTGAAAAAAGACTAAAGTTGCAGGCACAAAGTGCTCTTTCACCATAATAATGCACCGTCCCACATATTAGCGATAACAATGGCGAAAATGCATGAATTGGTTACGCACCCACTCATTCATTAGACATTTCCCCAAGTGGTCCCTAACATGAAACTTTGGCTTGGTGGGAATACATTTTCATCAAATAAGGAAGTGATAGTCGCAGTCAACTTTGCGGGGGTTTTAGAGAAACTTTTCAAGGAATATCTTAAAATCGGCCAACTCCACGAAAAAATATATATAACATAAAGGGTGTTTTAACGAGCTCTACTTTTTGTGTGGTACGTTTTTGTCAATCTCCTACGATTTACCAGTCATGCAAAATTCCGCAAAATTCATCCAGAATAAACATGTATTCAAAGGCTATTCCCAGAAAATTTAAGATATGTAAACATTATTTGTCACATAAATATAAGAGATTTTAATCAACATCGCTAGAGCCATTTTTGATAAAATAAAATTTTCGACATTTTTTTCCATGTAAAGAGTAGTTCAGGTGGGGGATTTTCTTGAAAATATTCCTGTCGCATCCTTGAAGATAACTAACTTAAATACCAAGTTTGGTATTTAACGATCTTTTCGTTTTGAGTTATACTGTCCACAGACACACGCACACACGGATATTTCTCTAAAAATGTTTTTTTGGAATCAAGGGGTGTCAAAACATGTATTTCCGGTGAAATCTCGGTATCGAATTTTTGGATGCATTACAACACATTTTCTATACACTATGTATATAGTACGTGTAGAGAAAGTGAAAAAGAAAAACAAATTGCATCGTGTGAACACGTCACATGGTCTTTCAGTTAGCACGACTTGGATGACAGTCGCACGACCTCAGCATTCTAAGGTACAAGATACATAGGTCACATTGCCAATTTTTGAGCAAGGCAATAATGGGGATATCCAGAGCTGTAGTTTTAAGTCTCAGCGTGGTTTATACTTGCACGTGTTGCGAGAGTGATCTGATCTTCGTCGTTTATCAAGTATAGATGCGGGAAATGTAAAAGAAATCCGTATTAGGAGTTCAATTTGGGATATTGTGGTAGGAAATGAACTAGGAACGCTAAAGAAGGAATTTCCAATACGGGTTCCTACGCGTATTGTCCATGCACGTTTATTGGATGCATATTCTAACGTCGTGTTTTTGTTTTTGGAGTTACGAGTATTAAGCAATAGTATACAACACGCAGGGATCTATATAAGTTGTCGAAAACCAAATAAGGAAATTTGCTGAATAGAACTGATTTCCGTTGCCCTCCGTGGTGTAATGGGTACAGTACACCACGGTAGTAGTTAAAGAGCGTCCAGAAATAAAACTCCATTTATTTTAGAACTCATTTCCTTGCAATATATAGGACGATTTGTAGCATTTATCTACACGCGAGACATCCAGGTCCTTAGAAAAATTCAACAGATGGCACTCGTTGCATTGAAAAAGGTTTGCTTTCAGTAAGGGCCCTCTCTCACTAGAGCAGAGCCTCTCAAGCAAGTAAAATGGCACGTTAGGGGTTTGCACTCTGATCAACCTAGCGAACTCGTCTTTTGCATTTGCTCATTGCATTGCACCGATGCATACTCCCTGAGAGACCCTGCACGGGACTGCCGCTAAAGTTTCAACGTTTTAACTATATCCATCATTTACTTTCGTTATTATAGGCGAATGAAGTAGCAAACTTGTGTTTATTTAGAAAGATGGAGGCAAGAGTCTCGTGCGGATATTAAACACTTACATTTGATAGCCTAACACAGAAAAAGATCAAAACGAGTTGGATGAAGCTCATGGCACACCTGCTCCTGTGATTGCAACTGTTTATAGCTGGGCAAATGAGTTTAAACGTTGTCTATATCCAAAAAAGATTAATATCGTTCGGTGTATCAAATGGAAATAACTTCTTCCGAAACTATTCACAAAATCCACGATATATATTTTAGAGATCAACGAATCAAAATTCATGAAGCAGTTAAGGCTACAGCAGAAAAATTGAGTCTGACAAAAATCTCGGCCAGCTGGGTGTCTCAATTGTTCTCAATGAAGAATAAATCTAATCGTGTGATCGTTCGGAAGCTGGTTTAACGTTCTTCTATTTTCATTTCTGACGAGTATCTATTCGATACATAACTTTGGATTCAACATGGATACATTTCTATTCTCCAGAGACAAAGAAACAGTCGAAACGATGGATTTGTAACGGGAAACCGGCTCCGCAAAAGGCAAAGACTATGAAATCGGCCGATAAGGTAAGGAACACGCGGAATTATCAATACGGATTACTTACAGAAAGGACTAATAATAAATGGAGAGTATTGTCATCGTTATCGCACCGGTTGAGCAAAGAAATCCAGAAATATCTTCCTCCTTTGAAGGGCGGGGGGGAGAAGATGTTCTTCTATAAATGTAATGCTTCAGTGTATACCTGCGCAGTTGCAATGGCGAAACGCATAGAATTAAAGTTCGAAAACTGGATTTAGGTGTGATTATGATTTCCAAAATTGAAAAAAAAAAGTGGCTTGACTGAAAGCGATCTGTCGTTCTCTATGTCAATGATCAATGGATAACATGCTAACCCGTGGTTCCCAACACCACGAGCTCATACCCGGCGGAGGGCCGTAAATTTTTTCGGACATAAAAATACTTAGCGTGGCTTCCTTCGAAAGGGAAGTAAAGCCGTCGGTCCTGCGAACCTCAAACCCGATAAAGAGGCCTCTGAGTAAAATTAAGCTGTTTTTCACGCCCAATATAAAATGGGACACTGAGAACCGTAGCAGTTAAAGAGCGCCCATAGCTAAAACTCAATTCAGTTTTTAAAAATGATTCAAGGAAACAAAGAGTTCATCTCCAAGTCATCAGGATCTTCCGAAATCCTATGTTTTACATGGCTTAAAAATTTGGATAAACCTAAGCAGTATTTCAAGCTAAAAGCGGATTATGCTAAAAATGGACTATTTAAAACAATTTGGTTTTTTATCTTTTATTATGGACTTAATTCGTAAATAAAAATGATGCCTCGTCCATCTTTGGTCAAAAAAAAAAACAATAAAAAAACCACGAAATCGCTTCATAAAAGGAATTTTAAATTCCACTGTTCGTTTATTTATTGAAGCTTAGACATACACACACATACACACACACACAATACAGGATGTGGGTGAATAAATGCAAATATTTGTATCAGTACTTGGCGATGTATGATCCAGATTTGCTTGCAATCCCCCTCCCCCCACTCCCCGCTATTTTCTAAAGTTATGTTCATGAGGACATTTTAACAATATTTTCAGGATGGCATTATTCCCTATCTCACGCGTTCGATTGTTTACGTATTAGGTCACTCGGTTGACCCTCCTCTGCACTTTGTCCTGCCCGACTACAGGTGGAATGACTTGTGTAAACACAGCAATACATATCTCAGGGCCGTCCAAAACACACTAGACTTTGAAATTTGTGCTTCATTTATGACAATACTATTAGTAAGAAGATAAAATGAGATACACTTATGTGTTATATGTATCGTTCTCTATTAAATATCAAATTATTTGCACATATCAGCGCCCATGCATTCTGCATTTAAAGTTTATTCTTCCTTATAATTTACGTGTTGCAGAAACCGGAGAAGGTGGATAAAGATGCGGCCATTGTTGGGGAAGATATTATGAGTGAGATTCTAACACTGGTAGACCAACAAATTACGCAGAAAGAAGATTATCAGATGGCAAAGAATGTTGTAGATGATATAGTGGCAGGCTTTAAACCTATTGTGTACCCACCATTCGAGCCAAATTTGTATAGGCACACCTTATCTGCAAAGGAAAGGCAAGCTAAGGAACCAATTTACGTTGTCGAAGGTATCAAGGATGACATCCTAGCTCAGGTAGAAGAAAAGATGCCCAAGGTAGAAGATACTCATTACATAAGGGATCTTCTAAATTCTTTAATACCAGTATCTGAAGGTACACAAACTACTAAAGGGGAATAATTTCTATGAAGAAATTATTTTAAAAATAGAGAATGCTTTTTGAAATTCATTTATAAATAAATTTTTTAAACCTGACAAAATTATGTCTTCTCAATATTAGTATCTTTCACTTAAACAGTGGCGACTCGTGAGAAGGTATACATTTTGGGTGTTCACAAAAGTTTAAGAGCCTGATAGCGCTTGAAATGTCGAATAGCACCTGCTCTATAATAGTTATGACTAATGATTATGAACAGATCGATACAATTGCATCTGATCCCAACAACAATAACAAAGATGATCACGATAATAACTATAATAATAATAATAATAATAATAAAAACAATAATAATGCAAAAATTATCTCAGGAAAGAAGGAATCGTTTATATGGATGTTTGTTGAGTACATCATTAAGTACAGCGTTCTAAGGCAACTACGAATTAATATATAGATTAAATTGCAGTTGATAATATACTAGATAGTCCGAAATATGCGCCACCGCACTCATGTTCATTTCCTACTTCTGCCAAGGTCGCTAAATGGCAGGATTAACGCTTCAAAAGCGTTAACATCTAGCGATCTTGACTTCTGGCTCAGTGAACTATCACCTAGCACATGCCTAGTACTGACGTAAGATTGTAGTGAGGGAGAATAAGCTACGTGATCGTGCACGCCTTTAAATTGTTGGCGTGCACGATCACTAAGTATTGGGCCCAATAACCAAATAGTCATACGCAAAAGCTCTTCAAAACGGTACAAATCAAAATGTGCTACTAAGACTGTTGCCACATTTCATCGAGTTTAGCGGAGTGCGCAACAGATTTAACCGCCGTTGACTTTAAATTGGCGCACATGTGTTACGTTTAACAGCAATTAACGAAAAAAAAAACAAAACAAAAAAACTAACAAATCTAAAATTGATAAAAGTTAAGGTATGCATGTGCTCTTATGTAGTCTATCACGTATATACAGTACATACTAGAGAAAGTGGCATTCCACCCAAAATTTGATGTCGAAACTATACCGAAATGTATGTTATGAGGTCCTTTATTCAAAAAAAGCTTTTTACTTTCTCCATACGTACTAAGTATACCTACTGTATAGAGAAGGTATTACATTCCGCACAAAAATTCGATACGGAGATTTCACCGGAAATACGCGTTTTAGGGTCCCCTATATAAAAAATCTGATGTGTTCTATTCACATGACTCTCTCTCTCTCCTGTTCTGCAAACAAACTATTCTTACAAATGATTATTCATCTACATCAAGCTAAACGAATAATACATTTAATACAATTGGTCTTACTATTTATTTCCTTATAAGTAGAAGGGAAATAAGGGAATATACCACATTAAAGGAGTAGTCAAATTTTTTAAATACCGATCGAATTATGAACAACTGAAGTTCGGTTCCCTTTGCATTTTCAGAAGAACAAAAGAGAGAAGAAGCGAAGGGATTCGCAGTTTACAATTGAAACCAATAAAAAGAAAACGGTCAACTCTACAACAAAAATGTATATGATATAAACTATGTATTTTAAAGAGATCTACATGTTTTTGTGTCGTACACTTTTGTATTTCTCTTACGGTTTACCAACTATGCAGGGTTCATCCAGAGTGAGGGGGTCTTCGGAGACTATTTCCAGAAAATTAAACATATACATTTCACATGTGATGTAAATAGCTTTATTATACGGTATTTAAATATATATATATATTTATGATTTTGAGAAAAATCTCCTTATCCCTAACTATTCTTTATATGGGAGAAAAATCAAAAATTTTGATTATCTCAAAAATGCCTCTAATGATTTTGATTAAAATAACGTACATTAAAGATGTGTACATCACAAATATAATGTATATCTTCTGGAAATAGCCTCTGAAGACCTCTTTATTCTGGTTGAATTTTGCATTACTGTTAAACCGTAAGAGATAGATAAAAGCTTACAACTCTAAAAATCTAAAAATAATGTTTCGTTCACATGATTTGCTCTAGCTGTTCGAAATCAAACTATCCTTGCAAAATATTATTCTTTTACCTACAACATGCTAATCAAGATAGACATTAGCAGAATTGGTCTTATTATGTGCTTCCTTGTAAGTAGAAGGGAAATAAAGGAATACATCATGCTAAAGCGATATCAAATACATTATGCTAAAACGATAGTAAAATCTTTTAAAAGCTGGCTGCTATGCGATTGACATTGAAATTTGGTCCTCCTTGCACGACCATGGGTAAAAAACAGATATGAAACGGATGAGGAGTTCCTGTGTGAGTTTTAAGTATTTTAAGATTGAAACCAATAACGCGAATTTCTCGGAAAGCGTTAACGTTTCAAAAAGATGTATGAAATAAATTGTATGTTTTAACGAATTTACATTTTTTGTGTGGCAAGTATTTGTCTATCTCTTACCAGATATGCAAAAGTCATATAGAATGGAGAGGATTTCAGAGGTTATTCCCAGACAACGCAAGATATACAGGTTATTTGTCATGTAATTATCTTTTATATTGCGGTATTTCAATTAAATAAAATCGCTAAGAACCATTTTTGAGAAATCAAAATCTTCTAATTTTTTTCCATGCAAAGGATAGTGGAGATTTTTTTTTAAATCTTTGGAAGATGCTGAACCAAATTATTAGGTTTGGTATTTAATGTACTTTTCGTTTACATGTGCGCTACACACTAATCCTTTTCTAAAAAAAAACACTTTGTTGCTTTGTTTTGGTTCAGGGGACATTAAAACTTGTATTTTGGTGAAGTTTCTGTTTCGAATTTTTGAGTGGAATGCAGTACCTTCAACCTACTGTTTTTTGTTGTTTTTTCTTTTCATAAAAATCCTTAGCACGGCTTCCTTTTAAAGGAAAATAAAGCCGTTAGTCCCGTGTCGTAGATTTATGGCAAGCAAAAGAACCTCAAACCTGATCAAGAGGCCTCTGAGCAAAATTAAGCCGAGACCATAGTAATTAAGAAGCGTCCTAAAATAAAACTCAATTTTTCTCACCCTCCCGCCCCTCTCTCTCTCACACGCACGCACACACACATACCAGTCACACAACTTTCTCTACCTCTGTGTAACAATTTATTGTTAAAAAGCTTAATCCTCTAATTACTTTATGATAATCGAGATAAATATTATCAGATATTATCTTAATTACTTTTTTTCTTGTAAGTAGAAGAGAACTAAGGGAATACACTATGCTAAAGTGATAGTAAAATATTTTAAAAGATGCTTGCCATGTGGTTGAAAACCGTTTCTATGCAGGGCCAGAAGTTTACAACTTTCCGTGTGAGTAAAGTTTAAGTATTTTGAATCAGCAACAAATGTGAAATTCCCGTTTGAGAAAACTAGGTATTTTAAAATTGAAACCAATAACCAGTAATACCTCGGAAATGGTTAACTCACAGTAAATGCATGTGACATAAATTGTGTGTTTTAACGAGATCTAAGTTTTTAGTGTAGTAAGATCCAGTGTATCTCTTACCAGTTATGCAAGAGTCCTCCAGAATGAAGAGGGCTTCAGAAGCTATTCCGTGAAAATTAAGACGCACTTTTCATCTATCATAAAAATAACTTAAACGTATACCATTTTAATCAAAACCGTTAGAGCCATTTTTTGCTAAACTAAACATTTTCCAAATTTATTTTTATTATTTATTTTTATTTTTTTAGTTAGAAGCCATAAACGACGAGTCGATAGTTTATCCCCAGTGCCTTCCTATCCACCAAGAAGACCAACAAGGGGGCAGCCCACTGGAATGACACAGCTACACAGGGAAAATAGCCGGCTCGGTATCCAACTCATCCTGTAGTTCAATTAAAAACATAGTCCAGGCGGGTTGGCCGCAGGAGGGTTAGTCCCCGTCGTCACATTCAAGTGAAGCAGAAACCGAGGTGGCATGCTGCAAATGTGTGCTTTCCTTGAAAAGCCAGAATCAACTAGACTCAGATACTCACCCTTGAACCAGCAAGATATCCTTCCCATCAACACAGGTTTGCGCACAGCTCTAGGCCACTGGGTGTTTCAGGTTCCTTCACTTCGTAGAGGAGCCCACACAGGAGGAATAAAGTGGCTCGGAACACCAGACACGTACCTAGAATAGTAGATTTCTGAATGTATAAAAAGCATCAGCGTTGCATGGCAACCATACAACAAGAACTGCTCATACATGTTGACTAACGAAGACAATTCTAATTTCAATAGTGAATACGTTCGTGTAGCAGAAAACTAAAAGATCGCAAAGCTTCCAATAGAGGAGGATTACACTCTGCTGCTTTCAGCACGGAGGCCGTAGTTTTCAGATGCAGGTGGGTTCCGTTATTTTAATCCAGAAACGGTTACTTTCAGAGGCGTTCGTCTGAATGAAGCTAAATATCTGTACTAAAAGATGGCTGGAGAAGCCATATTTATTATGGAAAGCTTGAACACTGCGAAGCTAAACTCGGAAATGTTCGGATCTAACAGTGCTTGGTTTGCCGTAGGACACGGCTGAGGAGAAGCTCAGGATATTTTGGAGCATTTTTGTGAGCTGCAGATGAAACATCAAATGTCACAGCTTATGGTTTTATTTGCAACTTTGCAAGTTTTGAACCTCAACTGCAAGTCGCAAATAAAAGACATGGTGGACGGTCAATGATGCCAAGTGAAGTTATGTTTCCTGGTTGATTACATTCTATTCCTAATAAACTGGAGTTGTAATTACCTAGTGATATCAACTGCAGCTCTAACTTTATTGCTCCTACTATTACAAATTCTTGAGCGTTAAATTATAATAAGAAATACTATTACTGTTCATATTCAATCAGCTATACCATTCCCGTTCCAAGGTTTAATGTCTTAACGTGTGAATGCAACAGTATGTTGGGTGAGCAGTGTTACAAAAATGAACAGGTAAACACTTTACAAAAATCTCATGTGTTCCATTACTCTACATCTCTGTAATAAATCATTCTTAAAAAGCTTATTTTTCTACTTCATGTTAATCGATATAAACATTAGCAAAAATGGTCTTATTACTTGGTTCCTTGTTAAATAGAAGAGAAACAAGGGAATACACTAGGCTAAAGGATATTCAAATCTTTTAAAATCCGGTTGCTATGTGATTGAAATTCGTTTTTTTGTGCTGCCAGAAGTTATCCCATGCTCCGTAAGAGTAAAGTTTAAGTATTTTAAAAACTGAAACCAACAAGAAGAATTATCTGGGAAATGGTTAACTCCACGAAAAAACTGTATATGACATAATTTGCGTGTTTTAACAAAATCAACATTTTTGTGTAGTAAGTCTTAGTCTATCTCTTCCGGTTTACCAGTGATGCAAAATTCAGCAAAATTCGTCCAAAATGAAGAGGCTTCAGAGGCTATTCCCAGAAAGTTCAAGATATACACTTTATTTGCCATGCATATCCTTAATATAGGTGTTTTAATAAAAATCGTTAGACGCATTTAAAAAAATCTATGTAAAGGGTAGTTTTGGTGGGAGAATTTTCTTGTCGCAGCTTTGGAATATACTAAATATAAATACAAAATCTTAGTCTTTTCGTTTTTGAGCTATGCTGTACACAGAAATTCACACTGGCCTTTTTCTAATTTTTTTATTAATTGGGTCCTCAAAACATGCATTTCCGGTGAAATTTCGCTGTCCAATTTTTGGGTGTAATATAATATCTTTTCTATAAACTTTACATAGTACGTATATAGAAAGTAAAAATAAAAAAGAAAGAAAAATATGTTATTTATGTTAGGAGTCTTCAATCCTTGGATTGGTTTGCAGCGACTCTTCATTCAGATCCTCTCTCTGCTTTCCGTTTGAGTTCTTCATATTTACTGCATTTCATATCTTCCATAATTTGTTTTATATATTGTGATCTTGCTCTTCCTTTGCCACTTCTTCCTTCTATCATACCTTCTATTATAATATTCATTATAATATTCAGTGTGCTCTGATGTCTTAATAAATGGTCTATTAATTTTGTTCTTCTTCTTTTAATTTGGTTCCAAATTAGTTTTTCTGCTTCTGCTCTTTTATATACTTCTTCATTTTTAATTTTGTCACTCCATTTAATTTTTAGCATTTTCCTATACCACCATGTTTCAAATGCTTCTATTCTCTTTCTTTCTGCTTTTAAAATTGTCCAAGTTTCACATCCATATAACATAATACTCCATACATATGTTTGTAATAAATTCTTCCTGGTTTCAAGGCTAATATTGTTTGCAGTAAATAGCTGGTACTTTTTATTGAAAGCAAGTTTTGCGTGTTGTATTCTACTGGTTATTTCTGTTTTACTCCTTCCATCAGCTGTTATTTTGCTTCCTAGATATTGAAATATTTCGGTTTCTTCTAATAGTTGTCCATTTAGTTTAATTTTTGTGTTACTATTCCCTTTCTTCCTGCAAGTCATAATTTTTGTTTTTGATTTATTAATGTTTGAGTTGTAGTTGTTCCTTAATGTATTTTCTAATTTGTTTATGAATGTTTCTAAATCTTTCTTGTTCTCCATTAATATTGCAATATCATCTGCAAAGCGGAGCATATTGATTTTTATCCCCTGTATCTTTATTCCAGTGTCTATTTCTTCCGTGATTTCATTTAGTGCACTCTGTATGTATGCATTAAACAGTATTGGGGATAGTGCACATCCTTGTCTCACTCCTTTTCTTATATGGACTATTTCTTGGTTTCTCCCACAATTTATAATTGCTTTTTCATCTTTATATAGATTCCATATAATCCTAAAATCTATAAATTTAATTCCCAGGTTTCTAAGCACTCCAAACATTTTGATCCAATCAAATGTTATTTATATATGCCAAAAATGCAAAATGCAATATTTTAAGTGAAACCGTTAAAATGATTATTCCACAATTTGTGTTCATATCATATATTTTAAGTGTTACAAACATGCTCTACCTACGTAATCCCTTTAGAATTGCACTTAAAAGCACAGTTTTATTTTGGGTAACATAGGATGTGCTGTCTATTTGCAACCCTATGTTCATATGTTTCCAACGTTTATTAGTAAAATAATATTGCTTTTGATTACAGAGCCCATTACAACCTTGCAGGTGTGTTCTATTTCTGTTATATCGAGACGGCAGGGAAAATGCTCCCATTGTATCAATCTGCTTCTAGGTGATCTATATAACACAAAACTGACGCTATTACCAATGAGATTGCAAACAAATTATAGACCCTGCAGTGTAATTGGATCTCCATTGAATTAATCAGCAGGAGCAGGTTGTTTTCCTGTTGAGCCAAATAATATTTTACCTCTTCTCACGCACAGGTTTGACTGCACTATGAATTTCTTTCCAAATAAGAAAACTACTTAAAAGGTCGTTATTGTAATTGATATGATGACTGTTATTAGCACCACCAATTTCTAGATAATAGCCGCAATTATTGCGTCACTACCGTTTCTAACCTGACTGCAGACCCGTTGGGACGAATGCAAATAAATTGGACAAATTGAAGAAGGAAAAGAAGATTGCCAATAGCTGTGTTTACAGTTAATTTCCTTAATTGTATAACGTGAAATCCTTGTATTATAGCTAAAAAAAGTGTACTTCTAATTTCCGATCAAGAAGTATTTTACTGTTATAACCTGCGATTATTACATCACCACTTTGAATATCATGCAACATCCGATTGCCATCTTTTCGCTGATGTAATGTGTTCAGCTGGATGACCGGAATCTCCCATTATCTATAAGGAGGTTACGTAACTACATATACACAATATTACCTCACAGGACGAAACTACAGCAAATAGCGCCTCTTTTCTTCCCGGTGATTCGTTGGGCGATGATGATGATTGGTGTTTAAGGGCTCTCAATTACCAAGGTCATTGGCGCCCTTAGAAAATAAAATCCCGGCTAAAACCAGAAATAAAAACACAATTAAAATGAATTGCAGAATAAAATGGCAGCTAAAGTGACATATAAAACCTGTGGAAAGATACCTATTAATGGCGGAAGCCATAGATGAATCTTAAAAACAACAAACAATGGAGTTATAAAGGTAATTAAAATTACATCCACAGGGCAGGGTCACGGGTGATAAAAATTTGATGTGTTGCATTCACATGACTTTCTCTACATCTCCATAGCAACACATATGGGCTATTTATTTTAAACAAACATATCATACAATACATTCGGTACAATTAATAATTTGATAGTTATTATTATTATTATTATTATTATTATTTTGCTTCTTTGAGTGTTTATTCTACCGAACATCACTATGCCGCACACGAAAGCATGTGGTGTGCAGAAATACTAAAGGTATTGTTAAGAAAATCAATGTTTTGAAACATTTTTTAAGATTCAAATTTTTTTAATTAACATATCCTTCACAAAACGACCAAACAAACCCATCATAAACCGATCCGTGGTGATATTCTCATATGAGGAGACAATTTCTTCCACATGTAAGGACAGGTCTATCGTCCAAAGGTGACCCGATACAATAAAAATACGTGGTTCACAATTCCACCATGGTGGTGTATCTGTATGGTGTTGGAGTTAGATATCAAGGGACGTTCTAGGTGTGCTGTGATAGCTTGACGATACAATGAATGGTGCAATACACTGTAATACTCGATAATATTTTGATTCTCTCTGTGAGAATGCATTCTCTATTGAGGATATGTGGGCTAAGGTAAAATGGGAGCTGCGCTCCAATTACCTTTAAGTGGGTGAAAAACAAATATAGCTTCTGGGCACAAATTCAAAAAGCCTGGGCTCTTGTAGTTTCTCGTCCACGTTACTGTAAGCATTTATTTTGTCTATGCCCCGAAATATGAGAGTAATTATACGGCAGAGGGTTCATACACCCGATATTAATTGTGTTTAGTTTTTGTGTTTCAGTTTTAGAAAACAACAGTTTATTTACACATATCTTTTTAGTTATTTAACACGATTGTTAGTAGAATTATGTTTTTGTGTGTATAGATAGGCCTATAAGTTCAAATGCCAACATTATATTATTGCAATATTATGTTTTACACGTGAAGTCATAAAATGAACAAACATAAAAAAGTGACAAGCAGCGCGAGATTTGAACCTAGGAACATATGAGGGAAAGCAAGACCTTCTTAAACTCTCGGCCACCGTAACCTTATTCTGAGAACTGGTTTTAGTACTCAATAGTTAACCATTGCGCTGTCAGGCCAATGCAGTTCTTTTGTATGCGTTGTGAACACAGTTTTTACGAAGATACCCGAAGTCTTCGATTAATGAGTAATAATAATAATAATAATAATAATAATAATAATAATAATTATTATTATTATTTTCGATGGGTGTACAAATTGGCTAGAGAAGATATTATATTCCACCCAAAAATTCGACGGCGAGATTTCACTGGAAATATGTGTTTTGATGTCCCCTAAATACAAAAAAATCATTTTTAGAAAAAGGTTCGCATGTGTGGGATACACGTGTATTCCAAATACAAACTATTCTTACAAGAGATTATTCTTCTATCTACAGCATGCTGTGATAAACACTAGCAGGATTAGATTTATTACTTGATTCCTGGAGTTAAATCTTTTAAAAGCTGCCTCGCTATGTGAAACAAGTGAGTTTTGGTTCGCTCTGCATGGTCCCGTTTGAGAAATGTAGGTAGTTTAAAAATGAAATCAATAACAGGAACATCTCGAAAGCGGCCAACTCTATACGAAAAACGTATATGACATAAATTATGTGTTTTAAAGAGAGCTACATTTTTTGTGCAGTAAATGTTCTTCTATCTCTTACAGTTTAACCGTTATGCAAAATTCTGCAAAACTCATACAGAACAATGAGCCCTATAGAGCCTATTCTCAGGCAATTCAAAATATACATTTATTTTGTAATGTAAATATTTTTAATTTATTGCATTTTAATCAAGATCGTTAGAGCCATTTTTGAGAAAAACATTTTCTAAAAATTTTCCACATAAGGGATAGTTTGTGGTAGGGGATTTTCTTGAAAATCTTCGTGTCGCATGCTTGGAAGATACTAAACATAAATACCAAGTTTGGTATTTAACGGTCTTTTCGTTTTTTGAGCGTGCGCGCACGCACATTTTTTTGAAAAAATGCTTTTTCGAACTCGCGGGACATCAAAACACACATTTCCAGTGAAATCTCGATATCGATATTTTGGGTAGAGCACAATACCTTCTCTAGCTACTATGTACATTATTTGCAAATACGTGCGAGAGAAAGTAAAAAGGCTGCTACCGCAAGGTCCTTTACTGAGTTGCTAAGTTCGCATTGGGTAGTGTTTGCAATCCTCCAATTAACTTCTTTAAGCAGTTCACCAGTTTACTGTCATTAGTACAATCGAAGTATCCAACATTACTCCACATCTCGAACTCGCAAAATTATATTCTTTGTTTTTTATTTTCTCTAACACATATGCACATGCAGTGTATGCAGTTGCTAGAGAAGATATAGTTTTCCACACAAAACAGTTCATGTCGAGATTACAGCGGAAGTATATGTTTTGAGGTCCTCTGAGTCCATTTTTTTAGAAAAAGGTCCGTGTGTGCGTGTGGCGTGTCTATGGACAGCAACTCAAAAATGAAAATACCGTTAAATGACAAACTTGGTATCTAGGTCTTCGACAAAATCACTCCACCAGAAAATACCCTTTACATGGACATTTTTTTGAAAATCTCGTTTTTCTCAAAAAATGGCTCTAACGATTTTGATTAAAATAGCGCATATTAAAATATTTACATCACAGATAAAATGTATATTTTGAAATTTCTGGGAATTGCTATTGAAGACCTTTTTATTATCGGTAAGTGTAGTTTAAGGGCGTTCAACTGCTAGGTCATCAGCGTATTCTGGATGAATTTTACAGAATTTGTACAACACTAAACCGTAAGAGATAAACAACAAATTACTACACAAAACATGTAGATCTCTTTAAAAAACATACTTTATAACATATACATTTTTCTCGTACAGTTGACCCTTTTCGAGATATTCTTTAGTATTTATTTAGTTTTCAACTACCTAACGTTTCTCAAACAGGAAGCCACCTTTCGTTTCATCTGCTTGCCAATCAAAGCAAATCGTGCCTTAAGTTTTCACATAGCCAGTTTTTGAAAGATTAGACTATCGTTTTAGCCTAAGTATATTCCCTTATTTCCCTTTTAATACAAGGAAGCAAGTATTAAGACAGATTCGGCTAATGATTATCTCGATTAGGATGATGTAGATCCAAGAATAATATTTTGTAAGAACAGTCTGTTTGGAGAAAGTTATATGAATGGAAAACACATCATTTTTACTTTCTCTATACGCACTATGTACATAGTGTATAAAACTCCACCCAAACGATACCGAGATTTCACCAGAAATATATGTTTTAGGGTCCCATTTATCTAAAAAAAAAAATTCGGAAAAAGGTCCGTGTGGGTGTGTGGGTGTGGGTGTGGGTGTGTGTGTGTCCCCGTGTATCTGTGAACACGATAACTCAAAAACGAAAAGTAGGTAAAATACCAAACTTGGTATTTAAGTTTAGTATCTTCCAGGGATGCGACACGAAGATTTTGAGAAAAATCCCGCACCTCCAACTACCCTTTGCATGGAACATTTTTCGAAAATTTTGATTTTCTCAAAAATGGCTCTAACAATTTTGATTAAAATTTCGTATACTAAACATATTTACCTGACAAATAAAATTTATATCTTGAACTTTCTGGGAATAGCCTCTGAAGAGTAGTTTATTCTGGATGAATTTGACTGAATTTTGAATAACTGCTAAACCATAAGAGGTGGACAAAAACTTACTGCACAAAAAATATAGAGCACGTTAAAACACACAATTTATGTTATATACATTTTTTTCGTGGAGTTCGTCGTTTTTGAGACATTCCTTATTTTTGGTTTCTGCTATGAAAAACTTATACTTTTCTCATACAGGAATTTGTCAACTGTTGTCCATACAAACAAAGGAACTTCAATGACATAGCAACCAGCTTTTGATTATCACTTTAACCTATGGCACTTCCTTATTTCGCTTCTACTTACAAAGAAGCAAGTAATATGGCTATTTCTGCTATTTTTTTTTTTTTTTCTGATTAGCTTGAAGTAAATAGAAGTATAAGTTTTTTTAAGAATAATTTGTTGCAGAGATGTAGAGAAAGTCATGTGAATGGTACATATTAGATTTCTTTTATTTCGATAGCCATAAAACTTGCTTAGCTATTACGTATATCCCAAATTGCTAAACGTTTCATTCATCGCCATTAGCATGTTCCAAAGATTCCATTAAAGTGTCTTTTCATCAGTGAATCTTACTCGTGTTATTTTTCTTCCTACTGTAAACAAATTCAAAGAAAGGTTTTTATCCACTTCTTTGGTTCCTTATTTTTCGTTCACATATTCTGTTTGTATTTATTTAGCATTTGCATAGGTAAGCTCGAAAAACATTTAGGCGCACAGACATTTACATTCAACAAAACAAATACGTTAAATAAACTAGAAGTAAGCCTATAGACATAGTGTATAATGGGAAGTACAAAGAATTCCAGTTAACCTAAGCAGCGCAGTCGTCCGTTCGTCCGTCCGTCCGTCCGTCCGAGATCTGGTAGACTTGTGGTGAGCCAAGGTAAAGTTTCTGTCTCCTACCCTGGTAAGGGTTCAACTATAGGAATGAAGGATGGTTTAGGTTTGGTGAGGTTTCGGTTGATGATGTTAAGGAGGTAGCGCTAAATAGCTACCTCGTACGGTTGCATTTTTCCTCTGCTCCGGTGGTGTTTAGTTTAATTAAATTTGCTTATGTTGGAGAATTTTGATTGACCACTCCTAAGGCCACTTTGTTCAGCTAATTTGCTGCTGGTTGGTTTGAAGCCGTTGTTACCGCCGGGGGTGCGCGCAAGTCATGCGGGGTATCCGATACTGCCTATATCGGCGCCTAATTCCATCCTCCACATATGCGAGGGCAGAAGCCTCATGTAGTTGTGGTGTCGTGGTTACCATGCTAGCTTCTAGTATCGAAAGTTGCGAGCTCAAACCCGGCTGAGGATGATTTTTTTTTTTTTTTTTTTTTTTTTCGGACGTAAGCATCCTTAGCATGGCTCCCTTCGAAGGGGAGCTGAATCATTTGGAATTGATGCATTTGGTTTCGTGTAATGTTTATTTTCAAGTAAAAGAACCCCTTACCTTGAAAGAGATGGTTCCTGAGCTAAACTACCCATGTTTCAGTTTCGAAGATGTGATTTCATCCTATAGTGCCATCTATGGGCAATGGGTTGATCCCTCTTCACCACGTTCACATAGTGGCCAACTCGCGAACTAGAGATTCTCTGATCAAAAAGCCACTGTAGTCGGTATCCCAAATACGCCGACATGGCACGAGGAAGTTGAATGACCGATAAAGAAGCACATCTCGCTAGAATAAGAAAATAAGTAAAAGGATCCAAAGAATAGAAGGAAAATTAAGAAACACAAACAATAATATCTGATGTGTTATAATCATATAATTTTCTCCACCTATTTTTCAAAACACCATCCTTACAAAAGCTTATTCCACTGTTTACTTTATGTTAAACAAGTACTACATATTTCCAGGCAGGTACAATGAGAATACGGAATTCAGTAGGCTTAAGCGACGATCAAATGTTTTAATGCTGATCGCTCTGTAGTGACTTTGAAATTTCTATTACCAGAAGAAATAAAAAGAAAACAGGAAAAAATCAATAATGACTTCCCAATTGAGAATAGTAAGAATTTACCATTTCAAACAATTAGCAAAGAATAATTGAGAAATGGTTAACTAAAGAAATCCAATCGTTTGACATAAAGTCTGTGCTTTAACGAGAAGCTATTCTGCAACAAATTAATCTTGCAAAAGGTCTTTTTCTATATATTTCATGATAATAGAGATAAACACCTGCACAAATGGTTTTATTACATTTTTCCATGTAGAAAGCGATAGTAACTTTTTTTAAGAATAGGGTCGCTGTCCGATGACCTTGAACGTTGATTCTCCTTCCATGATCACTATAAAAGAAGAAAGATAATTCATTATACGAGAAAAGTATATATATTGAATATTAAAAGAATAACAAGGAATATCTCGAAAATGGCAAAGCAAAGATTTTCATGAAAATCTCCCCACCATAAACTACCCTTTACATGGAAACATTTTTAAAATTTTATTTTTCTCAAAACTGACACAAACGATTTTGATTAAAATACCGTGTATTAAAGATACTTACATCACAAATAGAAAATATATTTTGATTTTTTTTGTGAATGGCCTCTGAAGGCCTCTTTATTCTGGATGTTTTGCTGAATTTTGCACAACGTTCAAACCATAAGAGTTAGACAAAAAATTACCAGACAAATAATGTGGATCTCGTTAAAACGCACAATTTACGGCATATACGTTTTTCTTGTATAATTGACGGTTTTCGAGATATTCCTTGTTATAAGTTTCAATTTTAAACTGACAAATTTTTCTCAAATGGGACCATACAAAGCCAACTGAACCCAATTGTTTCACATAGCGACCAGTTTTTAAAAGATTTGACTATCGCTTTATCCTAATATATTCCCTTATTTCCCTTCTACCTACAATATAGCAAGTAATAAGACCAATTCTGCTCATGTTTATCTCGATTATATGATACCCTTTTGTAAGAATAGTTTGTATATGGAACAGCTAGAAAAAGTTATGTGAATGGAACTCATCAGATTTTTGTTTGTTTTGAGATGACGTGTGGACGTCTTGATTAGGTAAGCAGGTCAACAATAACTGTTATTGTAGTAAGGAGAAGAATACACTTATAAATTCACCAGCATATGCTCCAGTCCCCTACTTAGAATTGGGCGCCATCATTATCCAAGATCATATCCAAGATCAGTAAACAACGTTCCGAAACGACTCAGGCAGAAATAATCCAAATATAATGAAAAATTGCGACACAAAACCACATTACCTCCAACTGAGGAAGCGTTACATAGGTATAACGGAGATAAAAAAGGCGCATATTGCCTCAGGTTATGGTTCTGAAGCACATCATATTCATTACAGCAAGTCCGTTAGCTCTTGCGCTATTATTTCCAGAAAGGAATACATTTCACACCAGCTGTTGAATGCTCGCGTACAAATTGGTAAAAAGAAAAAAAAAACGTACAGTTAACAACTCACGCAGTGCCTCAGGTGCAAGGGATGGGACATCAAAATGTGCATTATCTTTTTGTATACCGTTAGCAACAACAAGGACTTGACTATCCAAGCTCTGAGTACTGTGACTGCACGACCGCAACATTAAATATGATTGAATTGGAATTGATAACATGAATCTCTTGCTTGAAAAGAACCTATTTGTTTTGAACATGAATACCACGTGCTGTACTGGTTCGTTGTGATTCTTTTCTGCTAGCCTCAGTTTATATTCAACCTACAAACATCGCCTGGGTAGTGTGGGGTTAGCGTATCTGCCTCACATTCAACAGGTTGCGAGTTCGAATCTCGCTTAGGGTGAGGACTTTTTCGAGAAGACTGACGTCTAGTATAATTTTAAGCTCCATGGACCCCGAGATCATTTGAACATCATTTCACCAATTTCATTCCTCTTCCGATATGACCAACCAGGTTAAAGGACGTTAAGCTACAAAAAACATCGCTCACAATTTCCATCCCTGACTTTCATTCTTAAATATTACAATTTACACGTAACAACGATGTGTTGACCGAGCGGAATTGATCAGGCGGAGGGATTCCGCATTCCAGAGGTCCGGGTTTGAATCCCTTGGTCTGACCTGAGGTTTTTTTCGTGGATGCTTTCATCGATATTTAATTATATATATGGTGTATGTATTTGCTTTACTTGAAGCATGATAAGTAAAAAAAAGATAGCAATATATTCCACATGGCAGTTGGCAATCCTTAACTGCCTAATTTCAATACCTGGGATAGATTAAACATGAAATTAGAAAGAGAATATGTCTCACCATTCCGGTTTCCTCGTTTCCCAACATCCCAATATCTGCTTGGAACAATACGAAAGCCAGCCAAAGAAGAACGGCGAAAGATATCGGCATATTTTCCAAATTTCACTGCGAGAAAACAAGTACAATTGATAACTGTATTTCAACACAATTACAACTTTTCCTGAGAGAGTAAAATCGTAGTAAAAGTGAGAGCTCCCTGATCATCATTATAGCACTCCACCTCTTAAGCCGGTCTGGTAGCAATGATCATGTTCCAACATAAAGCTCACGTACCGCTATAGCCCTTATGAACCTGGGGCTACCAACTTAAGTGCCGGCCTCACGCCCACTTACGCACGACAGAGATGGGTGATCATCCAACCATTTCGGGAAGGTGATGTGGCCAACATCACATTCCCATTTGGAGTATTGGCTATCATGATCAGGATCGCTTCCTATCGCACGATTCAACACGATGCTGAGTGGAACCATTCCTATATCCTGCACTTAAATTCCGCACCCTCATGGGTGGGATCAAACTAAAGCTGGGGAACCAGAGCTCCACGATCCAGCCCAGGGGGCCATGACGCAGGACTTGGATAATACCACGACCCAAAGATGCGTCTTCAGTCTAAAACAATATAAAACTGGTAATAGCGACTGCGCTGCCATATATCCACAAATAGTTAAAGCAGCTGGTCTGATCGGGATGGGGGATGTGGCGGCCGGGCGGTAGGCCGAGGTCCCTTATGGATTGTCGTGCCATGGAGTTGAAGTTCATATATAACTTCTCAAAATGAATTAGATCCTTATAATATTCGACCGTTAAGGACGTTATCCAGATCTGGGCGCCTTTCGGGTCTCATTCGTCATCCCTCCCTATATAGGGTCTCATACGATGCAAAGGTCCTACATGGCTTACGTGAGACGCTCTGTCCCACAACAAAAATGATTTGCGAGTTTCTCTCTTTATCGCCATAATATTGCCACGATCTGCTGCACAGTTTACTTGTGAGTTGCTAAAATACGGATTGTGGATAATTCCTGTTGTCTGTTGTGTAGATGATTCAACGGAAACACTTCGCAAGTTGTTAAACTTGTCAGCAAATGTTGCGAACACTTTGCTGGAGCAAAGTAGCGGTAAAAAGGTCTGCAGGTCATCTAGCAGGAAAATATTCTAGATGGGAACTTGTTTCGCAGGTGAAGCAATATCCGTTGTTAATTTAGTGTCGGTCGTCGAGATTGCCTCTTTCAGTAAGCACATCAGCAATTGATGAAATGAAGCCACAAATACATTTTTTCCCTTGTATGGATGCTGAGGTAACTTCACAATTTCACTGATTATATATCTAGCGGAGAAAAAATTTAATTTATTCACCCAAAACTGATTGCTGCACTGACCTTTAAGGGGATCGACCTATGACTTTTCTAAAACACAGAATACTCCATTGTGTATTTTAAGGCACTTCGGAAGGCCCTATCCTAGTAATGTAAAATTAAACATATTCAACGCAGCTTTTCTTTAAATATATGTGAATAGACAACTGATTTTTTTTCAGCAATAAGATTGTGCTTTTGCCTAAACTTTGACACAAGAATTTTGAAATATTTTGTTTTTCTACTTAAACATATTTTATTAAAATGAATTGTTACTTTCTCTAGCAGTATGAACAATATACACTTAGTGGATAGAGAAGGTATCTATTGTATTCCACCTAAAATTTGATACCGAGATATCCCCGTAAATACATGTTTTGAGACCTTCTGAATCCAAAAAAAGCATTTTAGAAACATGTCCGTTGTGTGTGTGTGTGTGTGTGTGTGTGTGTGTGTGTGGGCAGCATAGGTCAAAAACGAACTTGGTTTTTATGTTCAGTATATTCCAAGGATGCGACACTTAAGATTTTCAAGAAAATTCCCCTACCAACAACCCTTTACATGGAACATTTTTCGAAAATTTTGATTTTCTCCAAAATGACTCTAACGATGTTGATTAAATAGCATAATTTTTAGATATTTTCATAACGAAGTGTATATCTTGAATTTTCAGGGAATAGCCTATGAAAACCTCTTCATTCTGAATGACCTTAAGTGATAAACAAAACTTTACTACACAGTAAATTAAAATATTTACTGTGAAGTCATATACATTTTTTTGTAGAATTAATTGTTTTCGAGATATTTCGGCTTATTGGTTTCGGTTTTAAGTTACTTAAATATCTCAAACAGCAAGATATTTTTGTCTGCCTTTTGTTTACTCCTAGCAAGTAAAGAGAACCGAATTTCCATTGTTTCACATAGCAATCGGCTTTTAAAAGATTTGGTCATTTCTTAATCTAGCTCATTCCCTCATTTCCTTTCAAATTAAAAAGAAGAAAAGAATAAAAACAATTTTGGTAATGTGTAGCTCGATTAATATGTTGTAGATAAAAAGTCTGATGTGTTCCATTCACATGACTTTCTCTACATCTCTGCAACTTCTCTTTTTACTTCATGCTAATCAAGAAAAAATTAGTAGAAATAGTCTTCCATGCAACTAGAGGGGAAATAAGGGAGTAGCATAGGCTAAAGTATTAGTCAAAGTCTGATTGCTATGTGACTGAAGTTCCTTTGTATGGACAGTAGTTGACAAATTCCCGTATGAGAAAAGTAAAGCTGAAACCAATAACAATGAATATCTAAAAATGATCTATTCCACGAAAAAATGTATTTAATATGAACTGTGTGTTTTAACGAGCTCTAAATTTTCTGTTAAGTAAGTTTTTTGTCTATCTTTTACGTTTGCCAGTTATGCAAAATTCCGTGCAGTTATGCGGAATAAAGTAGTTATTCAGAGATCATTCCCATAAAATTCAAAATATAATTTTATTTTTCAGATAAAGAGCTTTATTATATATTTTAATCAAAATAGTTAGAGCCATTTTTTATAAAATTAAAATATTCGAAAACTTTTCCATATAAACGGTAGTTGCGGGTGGGGGGATTTTCTTGAAAATCTTCATGTCGCATCCTTGGAAGATATTGAACTTATATATAAAGTTTGGTATTTAACGAATCTTTCGTTTTTGAGCTATGCTGTCCACAGACATACACACCCACGGACCTTTTCCAAAGAAAAAAATATTATTCAGAGGGACCCAAAACATGTATTTCCGATGAAATCTCGGGATCGAACTTTTGGGTGCATTACAATACCTTCTCTATACACTGTGTACATAGTACGTGGAGATAAAGTAAAAACGATTTGTGAGAACAGCTAGAGACAGTCATGTGAATGGAACGCATCAGCTCTTTTATTTAAATATTTCAATGCCTTTTTAGTGCAAATCTGGAACAGTGCAACCTGCCTAGTTTAAAGTATGTAAATAGGTAACAAACAGGTGCTGAAAATTCCAAAGAAATAGATATCTCCATTATAAGTTGAGAAAAATATTTGCCAGTGTGTGTGTGTGTTTGTGGGCAGCATAGCCCAAAAATGAGAAGTCCGTTAAATACCAAACTTAATATTTAAATTCCGCATCTTCCAAGAATGCGACACGAAGATTTTCAAGAAAATCTATCCTTTAAATAGAAAAATTTTCTAAAAATTTGGTTTTCTCAAAAAGGGTTCTAGCGATTTAAATTGAAATCTCTTATATTTAGGATATTTACATGACAAATAAAACATTATCTTCAATTTTTTTAGAATAGCCTCTAAAGACCTCTTTATTATGGACGAAATGTTCTGAATTTTTGCATAACTGGTAAACCGTAAGAGATAGATAAAAACTCCCTGTCCCAAAAAACTCATAATCTATCTCATATACATTTTTTTTTTTGAGTTAGCCGTTTTCAAGATATTTTCTCATGCGGAAACTTGTCAACTCTTGCCAATACAAACAAAGGAACTTCAATCCCATAGCAACCACATTGGTTTAACCTAGTGTATTTTCTTACTTCTGTTCTACTTATAAGAAACTAAGTAAAAAGACCGTTTCTGCTAATGTTTAACTCGATTAGCATGAAGTAGATAAAAGAATAGTCTTATTTACAATATTTTTCTGCAGAGATATAGAGAAAGTCATGTGAATGGAACACATCAGATTACTTTAATATAAGGAAGTCAAAAAGATGCATTTCCAATGAAATCTCAATATCGAATTTTTGGGTAGAATACAATTATTTCTCTACCTATGTACTTCGTACGATGTAGAGAATGTATGTTTTTGTAGAAATAGTCTATAGAAGGCATATGGTAGTGGGAAGGAAAGTCATTGATTTATCACGTAACAAATGTTACTGTAAATATTGTTTTGTACTGAGAGAGTATACCAAATAAATGATAAACAGAATGAATAAATTATGTCTATATATATATATATATATATATATATATCGCAACATAAAAATGAAGGAGCTTACACCTAAAACACTCATTCTACAAGGAAGACTTGTATTGTCTTTAATTTCAAACTTTAATAAAAGTGATTAAGTAAATTTCGAAGAAATATGCTAACAAATAGTGAATAACTTCAATATGTACCTTGTACCCAACGTAAGCAACTTACGCGGCTGGATGATGCAGTGAATCCCTGTTTAAAATGATTTCAAGTCCCCTGCACTTCCTGCGGAAACTTCTTAACTTCAGCGTAACACGCTACAGGAAGAATTCGAGGAAGTAGCCTAATTGATAAGGTCCCCACTACCTTAAATGCTGATAACTTCATATCGATTATGACGGTCTTAACAGTCCGGTAAAGAACAAAGTAATTATATATGTATGAATTTCGGTACCGTAAATCCCAAGAAAACGTAATCAAAGGCTATTACTCAACGAATCAGAGCATAATTGATACTCTGTGAATGAAACGCAATGGGATGCCACATACAAACATCGTTGTACATATTTTCTTTTAATGGAACAGTTTAATGTAGAAACAACGGGTATTTCAAAAGAGTCTCCGCAGTACAGTCAGGACTTGTGGCTGTGGTTAAGTTGGAACGGAGCTATGGAGGAGGAGCATTATTTATTTTTGAATAATACTGTGAGAACCGTACTTCCAGTCAGTACTGTCTGGTTGTGCTTGTGAACTGAAGTAAAAAATCTTATGTGTACCATTCACATGACTTTCTCTATATTCCTGCAACAAATTATTTTTAAAAAGCTTATACTTCTATTTACTTTATGCTCATCAGAAAAAGTTAGCAGAAACAGTCTTATTACTTGCTTCCTTGTAAGCAGAAGCGAAATAAGGGACTACTATAGGTTAAAGTGATAGCCAAAAGCTGGTTGCTATGTCAATGAAGTTGCTTTGTTTGTATGGATAGGAGTTGACAAGTTCCTGTATGAGAAAAGAATAAGTTTTTCATAGCAGAAACCAAAAATAAGGAATGTCTCAAAAACGATGAACTCTGCGAAAAAAATGCATATAACATATATTGTGTGCTTTAAGGTGCTCTACATTTTTTGTGTAGTAAGTTTTTGTCCAACTCTTACGGTTTAGCAGTTATTCAAAAATTCAGTAAAATTCATATAATTCTTCAGAGGCTATTCCCAGAAAATTCAAGATATACATTTTATTTTTCAGGTAAATATCTTAAATATACGAAATTTTAATCAAAATCGATAGAGCCATTTTTGAGAAAATCAAAATTTTCGAAAAAAGTTCCATATAAAGGCTAGTTGGGGTGGGGGGATTTTGCTCAAAATATTCGTGTCGCATCCCTGAAAGATACTAAACTTAAATACCAAGTTTGGTATTTTACCGACTTTTCCTTTTTGAATTATCGTCTTCACAGACACACGGACACACTGACACACGGACACACACACACACACACACACACACACGGACCTTTTTGTGAAAATGTTTTTTTTTAATATTGGGGACCCTAAAACTTATATTTCCGGTGAAATCTCGGTATCGAGATTACCTTCTCTATACACTATGTACATAGTGCGGATAGATAAAGTAAAAAGGGCCCTAATTTTTGTCTGATAGCGTTTAACGACCGCTTTTACACATATGGAACACAGGCGATGACACTGGTGGAATGCGATGGCGGGGGAAACTAGAGAACCCGTAGAAAACCCGCCCATGTGCCGCTTTGTCCACTACAATTCCCACATGCGGTCGCTACCTTGGTGAGAGGCGAGTGGTCTAACCATTCGGCCACGGTACGAGAGCAATTTAGTTAAGGATATAATACTTAATAGTGATAAAATTTAAGAAAATGTAAAACATAAATTTCTTGAATGTTTTGCACACTCAGCCTGTCTTCTTCGTAATTCTGTGTGAGATTTAATTACTAAATCCCAGATTCTTTGACACAGAATGATGCCCCAAAAAGCGGTAGGTCTAAACTTTTAGCAGGCTAAACTGGAAGGAATTTCGGATGTAATGTTAAGGAGCCCAACTAAATGAATGTAGAATTACCACAGGAAACAACTGTTTCTGTGCAGGTAGAAAGAGTAAAACTTCAGTTGTCCCGAAATAAAAAGGATGAACTAAAGGAAATCACAAATTTACGCGGGAAACCCTACCCAAAGTGTCCGGAATAGGACAAAACATTGGAACTCTGCTTGCAGGAATAAGGGCAGCATTTGCAACATCCTCTGTAACAGTGGTAAGTTAGTAATCTTAGTTTCAGCTCACCTTTATTTCCAATAATAACCAGCGCGATACGTTACCAACCGATGCTAGCACATTCACCTCACTGCGGAGACACGTTTGTTAGAATGATGTAAAGCCAGTGACGACTCCTGGCTTGTTGGTAAGGGATTGCAACTTATTAAAAAAACTGATGTGTTCCATTCACATGACTTTCTCTACCTGTTCTACAAAGAAACTATTCTTATAAAAGATTATTGTTTTACCGGCATAATGAAAACCGAGATAAACATAAGGCAGAAATGGTCTTATTACTTAGTTTCTTGTAAGTAGAAGGGAAATAAGCGAATTCACCAGGGGGAAGCAATAGTCAAATATTTTAAAGATTGTCTCTATGAGATGGGCTTTGAAATTTGGTTTTCTTTGCATGTCCAGGAGTAAAACAAATGAAAAACAGGTGGCGACTTCCTGTTTGAGAAAAGCATTAGTATTTTAAATTTGAAAACAATAACATAGAAAGTTTCGGAAATCACTAACGCTATTAAAAATCTGATGTGTTCCATTCACATTGCTTTCTCTACTATCTACAGTTACAAAAGAATATTCCTTTATCTATATCATGGCAATCGAGATAAACATTAGCAAAAATGGTTGTACTAGTTCCTTACAAGTGCGAGGGAAATAATGTAACACATTGAGGCAAATGTTTTAGAAAGCCCATTGCTAAGTGAAAGAATTGAAACCCAATTCGCTCTGCAGGGACAAGAGTAGAACAAAGAAGAAAAGTTTGAGAAAAGCTTAAGTAGCTTTAAACTGAAACCAATAACAGGGAATATCTCGTTAGCTCTACAAAAAAAAGTATATAACATAAATTGTGTCTTTTAATGAAATCTACATTTTGTAGTAATTTTTTGTCAATCTCTTACTGTTCAGCAGTTATGCAAAGATCATTCAGAAAGAAAAGGGCCTCAGGGGCTATCCCCAGAAAATTGAAGATATACATTTTATTTGTCATGTAGGTGTCTTTAATGTCTGATATTTCAATCAAAATCGTTAGAGCCATTTTTTAAAACATCAAACATTTCGAAAAATGTTCCATGTAACGGATAGTTTGGGCTGGGGTTATTTCCCTGAAAACGTTCATGTCGCAGCTTTCTAAGATAACAAATTTAAATACCAAGCTTGGTATTCAGCCGACTTTTCATTCTATAATGCTTTTTTTTATTCACATGTCTTCAAAACAGTATTTCCAGTGAAATCTTGGCATCAAAAGCAATACTTTCTCTACCTACTAGGTACATCTTATATATGTGCGAGAGAAAGTAATTAAAGAGAGTTAACTCACAAAAAAGTACAAACTGACATCGCAATTTGTTTTGTTGCCAACCCATACATCAATTTAATAGGCATCACAGTGGTTCCAGGCCCTTGACCTGGTAGTTAGTGAGTAAACACCTGGCGACGGAAAATCTTATGTGAGATGGCAGAGTGATGAGGTGATTGGCGAGCTCCTATTTTGACGAGACATAAACATGAAAACTTGGAGCTTACAAACTTCTGTGTTGAGCTTTAAGTTTTACGATAACTTTATGTTAACGCGTGAATTTATATTACATGAAAGAAGCTTCTACGCTTATTTATGTTTATGTCGAATTTCCAGTGTGAATTACTCTTAACCCTGTAGAGTAGCTATCAACATTACATTTTAAAAAGAAAGCAATAAGCCGCTTACAATTTCAAGTCCAAGTTGCAAATGACTGCGCATGTTCAAATGTCGAGTGTCTCCCAAAGATGATACCGTTCACTTCTTTTTTGAGATCTTTCGTGTTACAAGTGTCATCGTAAAGTACTCTAAAGAAATTTACTCTCCTCGCTAGAAGATATTAAATACATTCATTTATTTTATTGTCATTAGAAGATATACAAGGCTAATTGTATGTACTCAGAATGTTCTCAAACATTTTTATTAATATTTGTTTGGGTTAGTTAATAACAACAATTTAAAATTACACTAAGTCATATGAAAGAAGATTTCTAATAGAAATATATTTTATTTAAACTAATTCGCTAGCAACATAGTCTTTTAATCAACTATTTACGTCCTTGAGTAAGCTATCTCTCAAGAAAAAATATTAATTTCTGACATCCATAAGTAAGTATTTAAATCTGTTTTGACTGTAAGGAGAGTAGAAATAAAACATTACGAAAATAATTGTTATTATGTATACCGTAAATAGGGAAATCTACCAATAAATTTCTCATCCGTAAACTCCAGTAATAAAACTTCTACAGCCCAGAATAAGTATTAGTTCCGTGTCTTCTACTATCAACTAATGTTTACAACAAAATTATAATATACAATTGAGGGAATTTTATTTAATCAAGGTCATAGCTCAAGTGAAAGGATACAGATTGCATAGAAAATTAAGATAATATTTCAAATCTTAAATGAAGTTTATTGTTGCTGTTATCCCATCTTTACTTTCTCTATACTATTTTGTACATAGTGTACCGAGATTTCACTCGTAATACATGTTTTGAGACCCACTGAATCCAAAAACAGCATTTTTATAAAAATGTCCGTGTCTCTGGGCAGTATAGCTCAAAAACGAAAATTCGTTAAATACCAAACTTGATATTTAAGTTCAGTATCTCCCAAGGATGCGACACGAAGATTTTTAAGAAAATCCCCCAACCATTAACTACCGTTTACATGAAACATTTTTCAAAAGTTTTGATTTTCTCAAAAATGGCTCTGGCGATTTTGATTAAAATACCTTATATTTAATATATTTTTATGACAAACGAAATGTATCTCTTAAATTTTCTGGGAATAGCCATTCTAATGTAAATGTCGTGTTATTTATGAACGCTCTGTAACAACCGTGGATTTCAGCGTCCCATTCTAAATTGAGCGGGAAAGACCGCTTAATTTTGCTCAAAGGCCTCTCTATCAGGCTTGAGGTTCTTTTACGTGTCGTAAATCTAACCATTACACCACGGAGGGCGACGAATAGCCATTGAAGATCTCATCATTCTGGATGACTTTATTTAACTGATAAACCGTAAGAGATACAAAAAAAAAATAGAGCTCATTAAAACACACAATGGTTAACCATTTGCGAGATATTCCGGAATATTGGTTTTCCACTTAAGTCACTTAAAGTTTTCTCACGTTTCTCTTTTGTTTACTCCTGGCAAGTAAAGAGATTGGAATTTCAATTGTTTCACATAGCGATCGGTTTTTAAAGGACGAGACTATCGCTTTAGTCTGTGCATTTTCTTGTTTCTCTTCTACTTAAAAGGAAGTTAGAAATAAGGCTAATTCTGCTTGTGATTATGTTGATTAGCCTGATGTAGATAACAGATTAATGTTTTGAATAGAAGGTTTGTTTACCGAACATCTAGAGGACATCACGTGAATGCAACACATTCGATTTTTACCCTTCTACTTATAAGGAACAAAATAATGACAATTTCTGCTAATGTTTATGTCGATTATCATGTAGTAGAAGAACAGAGTTTTTAAGAATAATTTCTTAAAGAGCTGTAGAGAAAGTCATGTAAATGGAACACATAAGATTTTAGAGTTATATATATAAATGAATCGCCGAAATGTATGTACGTGAATCACCTCCGAACGACTGTATCAAATTGAACAATTTTTTTTTATGTGCTCTTTATTGTCACGATAAGGGTTGTGGAAAACAAAATGTTTAAAAATCGTATGGGAAAGTTTTTAAGGTCTCATGATATCAATCCGCATACACTTCCAAGTGAACGCAATCGGTTAATAGCCATCAGATGGCAGTGGTACCGCGGTTATTTGTTGCTAAATAGCAGTGGTAGTTGTCCATTTTTCCTACCCATTCAATGTTAAGGTAACGCACCAACGAAACAATGACGCAACGCAGCAGTGAAATTCAAATACATTTTTATGTATTATCTATCCTTTCCTTACTCCTATCATTTAAAATAAAGAAGCAAATAAGCTTTTATGGCAACGAACACCTAGAGGAAGTTCTTATTTATTTGCCGCTAGATGGCCGTAATACTACTCTATATTTCCTTCCCACTCGATGTTAAGGTAACACACCAGTTTATGGAGACAATGACGCAACGCAGCTGTGAAATTCAAATACATTTTTATGTATTAACTGTCATTTCCTTACTACTGTCGTTTAAAATAAAGGAGCAAAGAAATTTTCCTGGCAACGAATACTTAAGGTACGTATTTATTTATTTGCCGCTAGATTGGCCGTAGTACTGCTCAATTTTTTTTTTTTTTTTTTTTTTTTTCTATTCAATGCTAAGGGAATGCACCCGGTTATGAAGTCAATGACACAAGATAACAGTGAAAATCAAATATATTTCTTATGTATTAACTAGTGTTCCCTTGGTCACATCGTTTAAATAAAGAAATAAGTATATTTTTGTTGTAAATATTTAAAATGAACAAGTTATAAACTATGCACATAACCAATAATCCTTCTTGGAATCTGAAAATGGCGGACCCGGATAGTAAACCGTTTTAGGTTAACTTCCTATTGCAGATGTTGGTTATTTGAGGGTACATGAGCAAGCTAAAGGTGAAGATACCCCCGCCACCATCACAGTGCAATCGCGGTGCTCTTAATACATTTGATCCAGTAATATTTTGGGTTAAATGGAGAAATTTAATACACAAAGCTATCGTCAAATAAAAACTTATCAATTGACCAAGCAGATCTATTTGCTCTTTAGTTGTGTCATTGCTAGCCTTAAAATGACTAAAGAAAGAGGTGGAGTAAAGGAAAGAAAGAGATTCGTAAGAAGCATGAATGTTACTTTGCGACTTTCTCCTTAATGTAATTCATTACCTATTTCAGCGTTTACCCGCCACACTATGAAAGCGCTGCCATTTTTGTTATTATGTCAATGGCATCCTTGCTTACCCACGATGTTAACTGCCATCCTTTCCACACTACCTTATGGATGGGCTGATTTTCTGCTTTTCGCAATGTCAACTAGATATGCTACATTACGCAGATAATTGCGCTTCATTACGCTTTTCAGATGCAAAGGCATTATTACCTAGTGGCTTCATTTCGTATCCACCAAATTTGTATCACTTCACAACGTCAAAGGAAGAATTAATATCGGTGCAAATTACAAAAACTATGCAAATTACAAAAACTATGCGAACCAACCATTTTAGCAGCAACTAATAAGAATGTAGATGATTTGAACATAAAAATTCAAAGTAAAATTGATGGACAAATGCATTCGTTTAGGTCGATCGATTACATTACCGATCTAACTGAATTCCTAAATTCATTGTATTTGCCAGGATTACCGCCACACAATTTATGGCTCAAGGTTGACTCGGTGATAGTTATGCTACGCACACACACCAATCATAAATTGTTGCCTTCTTCGTCAAATTATTTCTAAGCCGATCTTTACATTTTTTTTAATTGTATTACTGTAGGTTAATCCTTATTATATTACTAATACACACGCACATTACTCTCACATTCATACTTCCAGACTCTGTGGGGGATAGGGAATACATCTGGTTAAAGAAAAATTCCCCGCCGCAGCCGGGAATCGAACCCGCTGACCACTCGACCACAGAGGCAGTCCGATCTTTATATTGTTTAGGCCGCTAATGACGAACTAAACTAAAATATGATAGTCCAGAAATTTGCTCTAGTGAAATAATGATAATTATGAAATAAGTTTCTCTAGGAATAAAAATTCTTAAATACTTATAATTAACAACCTATTACAGCAAATCAAACAAATTACCATCCACTCGTAAAATATTAAAAAGTGGCTGTGAGATATAAATAAAACCAGTTCTTTTTAAAAACATGGCATTCTAAAAATGTTTAATGTCTCTATCGTACTATGGTACGATGATGAGCTCCAGGGTTGGGGGCTGTACTATGCTTCAGAATGTGTATTTTGTGAACGTCCTCTAATTTGAATTACCCTAGTTAAATGTCTCCTCTGAACGCATTTCTCTACTTGCAGCGAATAAAAACTAACTTTGGGTTTCACACTTATTGACTTATACAGATAAAGAGCAACCACAAAGAGGCATGCTATCGGAAAGTGTACAGTGTAATGATATGTTTTAGAAATGAGCTAATGAACAAATATGCTACTTCTGTACATTATAGGTATGCATTTTAACAGAGTAGGGAGAACATACCTATCAGAAAGTATACGTAATTATAGATGAACATCATTGTTAGACTTGAGACCACCCACAGAGCTGTAAATTACTTCAGCACAAAGGAGTAGGATTATTCTGGTTGTCAATGCTTAATTCAATAGTTGACAACGTCACGTTTCTCCCCTATCTGCACTTTTAGTGCTCGTGGAACACAGCGATTTTCAGTTGCCATTCACGACGCAAATTGCAATAGCAGTATCCTCTATGCAGCCTCTACAGATTCTCAATAAAATGGTGTTTTCGTGGTCTCAAGTATTTTCTTGTTATTTGGGCAACAATAGACCTCAGGGCTTGAGGAAAACTTGGTCATCATTGGTGGTATTCTTCCTATTCTACAACTAACAATGCGCAATATCCTGCACACTAAATTGTATACTGGAAACAAAGTGTGTCTTATTAATGCAAACTGTTACATACACTCGATGATACGATCATGCTCACTGGCAAATAAACGATTATAGATATACACATTTGGAGTGTATATTATAGACAATACCAAATTACACATTTTAAGGAAGGAACAACGTATATCACTGGCTACGGGCTGACCCCTCGTAACAGGTTCTCCACTCTGTTGTTTCGTGCCGTTGGCTCCCCGACAGGATTCTGACCCCTGGCTATTGGCTTGTAAGTCCTAGGGGGTGGTTAGTCCTACAAATACGGGGAGGGTAGGCCGATTACGAAACCAAATAACGAATGTCAACAGTTTCAGTGTGCTAACGCGTCAATAAATTCCTTTTAGAAACCCCAAAATACATAACTTTACATATTAATGTTAAAATGAACAATGCTCAATTGTGAAAACCATATCTGGTGTGTTAGGTGTAAACAAAACGTATTCTTGTATACTCAAAGACATTAAAAATACGCCTGAAAATACTTATCTTAAAATGAGGTCTTTTCGCTGACCCCATACCATTCACTTGTTTGTTATGCTCTTAAAAGCGTATTGGATAGGCCATGTTATCGAAGGGAAGAGGTTGGACATGAAACGTAACTTGCGACAAATGAAGTTCTGTGTTGCAAACTGGTGATTCCTAAACTTTCTGATTGGACAATAATCCACCCCTCTCTCCGGGTGATACAAAATTAGATTAATCTTTTCTCTGCGCTTCATACTGAAGTTCTAATGCCAAGGTAGCTCGCGCACGTGATTTACAAAATTAACCCACCGCTTTTACTGTTCTGACGGAGCGTCGAGCGGGATGAGGGATGAAGGCGGATTTTGCCTTTTCTTATTCGCGTGGTATGTTGTACCAGAATGGCACCAATGAAAATCATTAATTAATGACGCCCGAAGGGCTGAGATTTACGCCTTGTGGAGTATGGATCGGCCTATTATTGATTACACCCTAAAGGAGGGTATCTTAAGCCCGAGTGTAATAATCAGAGATAACCAAAAACCTCTCGTACGCCCTTAAATAAGACTGTTAGAATGAATACTGAGCGTTGAAACAGTCTGTTCCAGTTGAAACAAGCTATGCGGTAAAGAAATGTCGATTGGTTTAACTTTCTCTAGCATGAATTTACAATGTGCATATTAAATAGAGAAGGTATTATATTCTACCAAAAAAATCTATACCGAGATTTCATCGGAAATACATGTTTTGAAGAAACATACATACCCCAGAATCCAGAAAGATCATTTTTAGAAAAAGGCCCGAGTGTGTTGTCCAGTGTGCAGAAACGAAAGGGCGGTTAACTATCAAACTTGATATTTAGGTTCAGCATCTTCCAAGCATATGACACGAAGATTTTCAAAAAGATTATCCATCCAAAACTGCCATTTTGCATGGAAAATTTTTCAAAAATTTTGATTTTCTGAAAAATAGTATTAAATATTTTTATTAAAATACTGATTACTGAAGATATTTATATGATAAAACGTATATCTAGAACTTTCTGGGAATAGACTGTGAAGGCCTCTTCATATGGAATGTCTTTTGCATAAGTGTAAATCGTAAGACAGACAAAAACTTACTGCACAAAAAATGTAGATTTCATTAAAACACGCGATTCATGGTATATACATTTTTTTAAGAGTGAACCATTGAGATATTCCGTGTTGTTAGTATCAAATGCATAAACTTTTAAACATATTTTAACTTTTCACAAACGTTGTCATTCTTGTTTCTTTTGTTTTATTCCTGGCCATGCAAAGAAAAGCGAATTTCAATCACATAGCAACCAGCTTTTAAAATATTTGGCTAATGCTTTAGCCTAGTGTATTCCCTAATTTCCCTTCTACTTATAAGGAAGTAAACAATACGACTATTTCTGCTACTATTTATCTCGATTAGCGTGAATAGTTTGTTGTAGAATAAGAGGAAGTCATGTGAATGGAACACAAGATTTTATTATTTTTTTATTCAGATAAGTTTAAATTATTTTACCTACTTTCGTCACGAACGTGGCTTTTAGTATCAGTGGGGATGAAAAAATTCACTGTAAATTAGTGAGCTAATTGTTGTCGGTTATCAGAGCAATTATATTCATCAGTTTATTGTTCGTTTGATTAAACGAGTGTAGTATTCATTTTTCATACTAACATTTCATCTGACGCGCATCTCATTATTGGCATAGTCTTTTCTTGGTTTTTAAACACACACACACACACACACACACACACACACACACACACACACACACACACATGTTCTTCAGTTTATTGTTCGTTTAATTTAACGAGTGGAGTATTCATTGTTCATACCAACATTTCATCTGACGCGCCTGTAATCATTGGCATAGTCTTTAGTTTTTAAACTCACACACACACACACATATATATATACATATATATAAATAAATAAATATATATATATATATATTTTTTGAACCAATACTAACGTTGCTAATATGGTCGATTTGCGTTCGTTGTTATCTGCTTAACGCCATTTAATCAAGTTGGCCATATCGGGCAAGTAATGAAATCGTTGAAATGATGGTCCAATGATTTCGAAGCCCATAGAGCTTAAAGTTATTCGACATTTGTCTTCTCAGGATAAGGGAAAATCCCGAAAAAAATCTTATCCGGTAACTCAACGTAAGCGAGATTCGAATTCGCGACCTCTTGATCGTGATGCAGACACGCTATTCCCACACTACCGAGGCGGGTTATATTTTGTTAGCATGGTGTTTGTATTTGTATCTATTTCCCCCCCCCATTTCATCTGTATTTGAACTAGTTATATTCATTTTTCCCCCTTTTTTTTTTCGCAGTCGGCTTACTCTCCAAGTGCAGGACTGAACCTCCCTAGGATTTAAAGTGGGGGCCTAGGGGTCAGAAGCCAGCCGGGGAGCCAAAGGCACGAACCATAGAATGAAGAACCTGGAGCGAGTGGTCGGCCCATATTCAGGCAATGGCATGAGGAAGTGGATGATATGAAATGAAAGCGAAATGTATGATAGGAGAGGTGATGGAATAAGTGGCGGGGGAAACTCGCCCAGACATGCGAGTGCTCGGGATCGAATCCTAGCGGCTTGGAGGAGGCGAGCGGTCTAACCACTCTGTCACGGCGCCGCCCGTATATCCATCTTCCGAAACAAAATGTTTTATGTCCGTTGTGACCAACTTGATGTAAGGACGTTAAGCTTATATATAGTCGTATATAGTTTTAAATAGGCTTTTGCGTAGTTTATTTTTCCATAGTCATCCCTTTTTATTTTCGGATCGTTTGTTTTTAGATAACAGGTAGAGAACCCCCGTTCTTCTTGTGGAATCTATAATCTGAAATGGTACTTGGTGTTTCTACGAGATCACTAGCTTTCGGGAATCAGCTGAGATACTATGTGAAATATATCGCATGCGTGTGTCTTCAGTGGGCTGCAATAGGTGTCTTACTAAGTGAAAAGAAGTAAGATTTTGATTCTTCCAAAGGAAAATAATTAGTAATTGTAATATAATTAAAGAATATAAATTATTTTGTCCATTTCGTGTGTTAACAAAAATAACGTAGAAGTAACACGCTACACGATTCATAGATAAAGTCAAGAAGATAAAACAGCAGCAACAAGATGGCTATAAATAATCAATTATATGCATCCACACCAATTTATCAAAATAAAATTAAAATACAGTTTAAAAGTTGACTTCGATGTTCTTTCCACGCCAATAACACAACCCTGAAGATGAAATACTCAGCGTTATTGACTGAGTACCAGGAAAAATCGCAAATTAGGGCAAATAATTGACTAAATATTTGTCACCCTTAACTGAGGAGCGCACAATTCCTACGCCAATGTAAAACGTTTATTTATTTGTTATCTTTGTGGTACACCCAGCATTCACCTACCGAAATGAAATTGAGTTTTATATATGGACGCTCTTTAAATGCTCTGGTTTTGAGCGTGACATTCTATATTGGGTGGAAAGACTGCTTAATTGTGCTCAGAGGCCTCTTTATCAGACTTGAGGTTTTTACGGGTCATAAATCTGCGACACGTGACCACCGATTTTATTTCCCTTCATAAGGAAGCTATGTCAAGGACTTTTAACCGCGACCTTGGGAACCAGAGCATGTTATACCTATACCACGGAGGTCGTAGTTCAGCTATCGACCAAGGGATATCATTAGGGATAGCATCTTGGGACCGATAGCGGGACACATGTGAATACCAGTTGCATACCTACAGAGTAGAGAGCGACGTGCATGTAAACAACCCGTAGTAACGCGTTGGGGAACGCGGCAGTATACTATGCTGTATATTACAATACTATTTACAGATAATTAATGCCTTTGATAATAGTGCATGCTCTTCATCAAAATTGTAAAATCTCTTGCTTCAAATAGATTGCATGAAGATCTGCAATTCATACAGAAAAACTTTGTATATATCTCTACGACAATTACACACATATTTGGAAAATCGAATATTGAAATACCTCAAGCCCTAAATCTGTCGATGAACTTGTGAAAGTAATTAATCAGAGACCCTTGACATCTGTTTTATACTGTGTGATAAAGAAAGTGAAGACTGTTTGGAAAAAAGTGTGGGATTTTCAATAATGAGTGAAATACGAAATGTGCTACTAGGTGTTGCTACGGAAACAATAGTCGATTTCCGTTTTGCTCCAATCACATCTTGTGCTATGGAACGAAGTTTTCCACAATGTTTACGTGGCAATTAGCGACGCTTCACATTTGAAACGTTACGAATGTATGTTGTTGTGCATTGTCATCTATCTTGAGAGAAAATGAAACGGATAATGATGCTGATGACTCGTTGCACAACAGCAACTGAATTAAAATTATTAGTTCCGAAAATCAGTTGTATTTATGTTTACCACCCACCCAAACTCAATCGCCTTCCACTGCTAATGAAAACTTCACAGTCTACCACGCAAACACTGCCCATTTTCCTTCTATTAGTACCACTATATTCACACTGCATTGCCAACACATCACAACTATATGTCGTGCTGCTGCTATGGGTTCCCAATATGCTATCCCTAGATATCATAGTTAAAAAAGAAAGAATGAAAGAAAAAAAATGATGTTTGGTCAAACGAGGATCGAACCTGTGTGTTTCAAAACGCCACGCCTGAACTATTCCACTTAGAAGATAATTTGATGACTTTAAGTTATTTTGTTATATAACTTCGCCTATACGATGTGATGTTACAGACTATTGTACGGTTGTGACCACAGAGAGCTAAACTTACCACAGACAATAATGGCAATGCGAAATTCAGCAATCCCATTGCAGGATTATATCATGGATTTATAGGTTATATTTTTCTTCGGATGCCCAGACTATTCGGATGAAAAGCTGCACATAACGGCCGCCTGTCTGAGCAGTGTGAGAAAAATGTTGAAGCTGGTAATCTATAATGATTGTTATTAGGAGATAATGATTACTTTCAGAAAATTAATGACACCCTTCTGTTTTAGAGGCTATACGGATAGAATATTACAACATAACCACACGCCGCCGCAGGAACCACAGTAAAACATCGCTATGGTCAGTAGAGTATTTACCTCCAAACAAGATTAAAACAAGCACTATTCTGCAGCCAAAAATTTACTTCCGTGTGCCACATATGCCGCCAATATTTCACAATAATACTACAGAATCGAAAAAAAAAAAAAAAAAAAACTTGGCAAAAGCCTTGGGTAATTAATAACAGCTGCATCGCAGAGATACTAGAAGGCGATTACACAACACACGTTCTTGTTGGTAACATTGGCATAACGTACTGGTTACCAGTGCAGTTTCTACCCAACCGTTGGTTTACTAGTTTAGAAGTTAAATATTTAAATAGTATTTGTGTACATGCTTAGGTTTTCATGGCCAGCACGATTATTCTCACAAATCATAAAGACATTGGAACATTACCTAAATTGTATTTTTGGTGCTTGAGCAGGAATACTTGGAGCATTCTTAAATATTTTAATTATAAATGAACTTAAGCAATAATATGAATTGTAAATAAAATATAAATAAATTCAAATCAGAAGAACGTAGTTTCCGGGCTTGACGGCTGTAGTTCAGCACATCAATTTTTTTCATAGTGTTTAGCTATGGCACCGCAGGTGGTGACACTGATGGTACATGAATGAAGATGCAAGTACCAGTAGAATGTGATGGCGCCGCTTCGTCCACCACAAGTTTCACATGCGGTCGCTTGGGATTGAACCCGGGACATCTAGTTGAGAGACGAGTGGTTGACCACTCGGCCACAGCGCGTCCTAGTAGACCATTTTGTAAACCAGCCTCTGAAGAAAAATGGAAATGGCGTGTTATTTATGGACGCTCTTTAACTGCAATGGTTCTCAGCGTCCCATTCTATATTGGACGTGAAAGACTGCTTAATTTTGCTCAGAGGCCTCTCTATCAGGCTTGAGGTTCTTTTACGTGGCGTAAATCTACGGGACCCACGGCTTTACTTCCCTTCCGAAGGAAGCCATGCTCCATCGTCCTCCGCGTTGGGTATATGAAGTTAGCATGGTAACCATTACACCACGGAGGGCGACTAGCCTCTGAAGATGCCTGACGGAGTCACGGGCAAAACGCCAGATGATATTTATTTCATATACGTACTGGAACACGGCCTATAAGGTCGGAAACTGCGTTCTACTGGAATTAATACTTAGTTCTTATTCTTCAATCAAGGATTAGCCTGCTGCCTGTTACATCAATGCAGCGTTTCCCAGGTCTTCCCACTAACCTTTGACCTCTTGGTTTATATTTCATTATTTGTTTAGATATCTTTCTGGTGTCATTCTTTCTAAATGATGAAGCCAAGTTTTCCATATATTTCATTAATTTTTCTATAATGGGTTTAATATTTAGGTCCTTTTTTATATCTTTATTTCTTAATCGGTCTTCTCTTATGCATCCTTTAACAGATCTCAGGAAACGAAAAGCTACCCCTCAATAACTAAAGTATACCTCCCGATTTAAACAGTAGCAACAAACCAGACAGCACAGGAAGGCAAATGCACAATTGAGACCACCTAGCGAAGTGATACCAATGTAACGTGTGCAATTCACATTCGGGAAATCCCGGACTCGAACCCCGGCGACCGTCCAATCTGACACATGGGTTTATCGTGGTTTTCCCAGATTCTGCAAATCAATGCTGGAGTGGTTTCTCATCTGCGCGTCTCTATGACTTGACAAGGGACAATATCAGTAGAGGGCACAATGGGAATATGGGAATACAGTGGGCTTATGCGACAGTCAAATCTTTTAAGAGCTGGTTGCTCTGCAATGGTTTTGAAATTCCATCCTCTTTGCTAAACCAGGGAAAGAAAAACGAACGATCTACCATTTGAGGAAGGTACATATAAGTATTTTAAAACTGAAACCAATAACAAAGGATATCTCGGAAACGATAAAACTAAAAGACACAGGCCAAGTTTATTTATTGCCATGTACAAAACTTCTGCAGGAGGAAATTTGGGCTTACCGGCGGCGCTGGTATGATCCTAGCAATTGATAGGGTCGTTAACAAAGTTTATTTATTTATTTATTTTTTTACACAAAAATATAATTTACAAAAAATTATGTGCTTTAACTAGCTCCACATTTTTTGTGTATTTATGTTTTTGTCTATCTAATTTCACGAGCTAAAGTCATACAGAATTAAAACTGCTTCAGAAGCTATTCCCAGAAAATTGACATACAATTTTATTTGTCATGTTGTATTAATTATATGGGATTTTTATAAAAAATCTTTAAGAGATATTTTTGAGAAAAAGTTGCAAATAATTCCGTGTAAAGGATAGTGCATGTCGCATCCTTGAAAGATCCTGAACTAAAATATCAAGTTTCGTATTTAACCAACTTCTCGCTTTTGAGTTCACAGACACACAGTCTACTCTTTTGGGTTCAGGGGAGTTGAAAACATATTTCCGGTGAAATCTCTACATCGACTTTTTGGGTGGAATACAGTACTTCTCCTACTTACTATACGTAGTAGAAAAAGTTAAAATTTTATTATCTGAGAAGATTGGAAACATATTTTTCCGCTTCGATGTGACGCATGACAGATGTTTTGAGAACTTTGTGCTTTAGGCATCTGCTAAAGAAAATAAAATACGAGCATCAAGAGCCGGAAAGAAATTACTGAGGCATTCTAATTGCATTACAGCCTATCTTAATTAGAACTCATTTAAATGGCTACTTCAACAGAAGCCGCTACATTCATATTTCTTGCTTGCACTTCCTGTGCCCATCTTGTTATTAATGTCGTTCTATTGTTGAGCACGCGAACAAATTGTACTACAGCAGTACTGCGTGGGAAGCGTTGCGAGCGAAACAATCGAAACACGTTTATTTCCTCGAGTTGTTGCCACGTAGGCAGAGCTCGTGGACACGTAGCCACCAACGTCCCCTGCTGATGCAAAAGAATTATAAAGTCAGAGTGCAGTAACGCCACCAGCATCCGTGCAAAACGGTTGCAAGTCATCGTCAACAAAACCAAAACATTTCCAAGAAGGAAGTGCTTTAAAGAGACAGAATGGTGAATTAAAGTTGGAATGAAAGAAACTGAAGGAAGAAAAATGACAGGAAAGTATATTACACTAACATTAGAAACGGTGAAAAATATGTATATCTATTGGAAAAGGATTAGATGTAATTCTCTTAGAAGGCGATTTATATGTAGAAATGAATAAAAACTGCCTGATACGCTATATTCACATGCTTTCTCTACTCATCATTTTACAAAATATCGCTATAAAAGCTTATTAAAAACGTTCAATTCATTTTTACACATTTCCTTGTAGCATACGAAACTAAACCATAAATAAAATTTGTAAAGAGAGTGTCGCTTTGAAATTTCACGTTCTTTTCATGATAGCGAGAAGAAAAGAAGAGGAAAACGAATAACAACTTCCCAGTTGAGAAAAGTATTCGTATTTGAAGGTTGAAGCCAATAACAGGAATATCTTAGAAATACTTAATTCCACAAAAAAATTATGCCTATCATATAAATTTGTTTAATGAGTTTTATTCTCTAATGTATAGTAAGTAGAGAAAGTATTGTATTACACCCCAATTTTTTCAGATTACACAGGAAATATTAGTTTTTAACCCCTCGAATTAAAAAAAAAGTGTTATAAAAATGTATGCACATATGTGTGTTTGTGTGTGTGCGTGCGCGCATGCGTGTGTGTGTATAGTATAACTCATAAGCGAAATGACGGTTTAATATCAAACTTGATGTTTAAGTTCATCATGTTTCAAGTATCTAATACGAAGATTTTCAAGAAAATTCTTGACCTCAACCTACCCTTTACATGGAATATTCTTTGAAAATGTTGATAGTTTCCAAATGGCTCTAACGATTTTAATTAAAATACGATATGTTTATTATTTCTTCCCGACAAATGAAATTCATATTTTGAATTTTCTGAGAATAGTCTCTGAAGTCCTCTTTATTCTGGATGGACTTTGTATAACTGGTAAATCGTAAGAGATAGACAAAATCTTACTGCAAAAAAAAAAGTAGATCTCGTCGTTAAATCGGACAATTTATGTCAAACACATGTTTTGTGGATTTTCTAGGTATTCTTGGTTATTGCTCTAATATTTCCAATACTTTATAGCTTTCTCAAATGGGAGGTTGTTATTCATATTTTTATCCTGGTCATGCAAAGAAAGTGAAATATCAACGCCATCCCATGACTGCCGCCTCTTAAATGATTTGACTATCACTTTAGCTGAGCGAAATATGTAATAATGCAATTTCTGCTAATGTTTGCAAATGGCAGGTGTTTCTACCCCAGAGAGAACTGTCTCGGCTGCTAGGATCGCTGAGAAACCTTCTTAGGATTACTACATACGTAATGTTGCGTTTGGTAATGCTAGGGACTTCTGCGTGTCTGTGGCCTGTTTGCCGTGCCTCCCGGAAGGTACAGCCACAATAGATCCATAGATGCGGTCTGTTGGGATCGAACAGGGCCGTCTAAATGACAGGAGAGTGATCTAACCACTCAGCCACGGCGCGGCCATGTCCTATGTGATTGTCCTAGTCTAGCAGAACTAATAAGTCGCCAATTTCGAAACAATTTTCCAGTTTTAAGGATCTGCAGTCCTTCAATAAGACTAACTAAGATGTAAGTTTGGGTAGACGCAAAACCCCTGATCAGATCGAAGTGCATGGCCCCCCCCCCGTACGATACCAGTACCAATACCCGTATTTGACGTATGCATAAATCCTTTCGTAAGTTAAAAGAGTTGCAGAACTCAACGGGGGCTATTTAAAATTAATACCGGTCAGTGAAGAACTGGCGTGTTTTACTTGAAATAGACCCTTTGAGTTCTGCAATGCTTTTAACGCACGAAAGGATATATGTACACGTCAAATACGTGATAGTTGGAGCATCTGTTATATATGCAACATTTCTAGGGTGGCATATTTTCCTTTTTGACCTAGACGGAACTGCCTAAGCTCGCCTCGGTAATGTAGGGGTAATGTGTCTGTCTTGTATTCAAGAGGTCGCGAGTTCGAATCTCGTTAAAGTGAATTACCCGGATAAGATTTTTTCCGGGTTTTCCCTTACCCTGAGAAGACGCATATCGAGTAACTTTAAGCTCCATGAACCCCGAGATCATCTGAGCATCATTTAACTATTTCATTCATCGTCCGATATGACAAACCAGATTAAAGGGCATTAAACTATAAGAAAGGAAAATAAAAAAGAAAGAAAAAGGAAAGAAAGAAAAAATCTGCTTTAAAGTGTTTCCGGTAGACTCCTGCGTTTTATCATACAATTATTGAGTCCGTTTCTTCATCGCTAATTTTAAATTCTACATATATTTCATACTAAAGATGTAATTACAGCATTTTAACACAAAACCACAGGAATAATTAAACTCCATATGTTGCTTAATTTTTCTAAAATAATGTAAGATATCAAGGGTTTTGAAGGGACAGCCAGTGAGGTTCTTGTTTTATATTAACTCGTCAACACTTAATTATAACTTACAAGCACTTCTACGTCTTTTGAAGATACAGCCTAGTTCATAGTCATTCCATCTTATAATAATGGCGTAACTAAGACATGCATCGATTCCTCATAGATGACAGTTAAATTACTGAAGATGTTGAATATTAGGTCAGAAAAGAAGATAAAAAGAAGCACAGATATAAAAAAAAAATGGACATATAAAAAAAACAAAAAAACAAAAAAATCCCAGAGAGTGCATTGTTCGTTACATACATAAAAATACATTAAAATATCGTGAGAAAGAGCGATAGGGTGGAGGGAAATATTATCTGCAGTATCTGCTCTCATGTTATGTTAAGAATGCCAGCCGAAAGCACCGTGAACAATACCAAAACCTGTTCGTGTCTTTCCCCAGCGATGAAGTCTCCACCTACGCATGATGTAAATCTGCAAACCCTGCTATTGTTCGCTCTAAGATAAAGGTTCGCTTGTTATAACAGTCTGTGATGTTCTCGCTAGCGGTATTCTAGTCCAACAAAGGACGTTTAGAATGTATGTGATATGTTGGCAGGCTTTATTGTTAGAATTTTCTTCTTCAAAGAGGTTTAACATTACCTTCATATTACCTTCATAAGTAATATATGTATACGAAACAAATTGACAAATTATTTTTAATTTAAATAAGCTGCATACATTGATAGTTTTTATTCAGGAAACAAATATACAATCCAACTGCTTCTTGTAAGTTACTCTGAGACAACTTACCCCTAGGAAACAAGATTTTATGGTTGCATTTTTGAGGCAGGAAAGAAGCTGTTAAAACGAAAATATATTTCGTTTATTCTTAAACGCATAACTAAACCACAGCGGACGCACAATTTTTTTTTTAATTCCTGTAAATGTAAACTTTTAGAAAATTTGCTTGGCCGATCTCGTTGGTCGTCCTTGATACCGGTAGTCTCCTTTGGAAATGAAACTTTTTTTACACGAAACAACTTTTTTCTTTTTATCACTGCTAAACATATATATAAGATAAAAATAAAAATTAAAGTATATAACATACAGTGCTTATTAAACATTTTAGGTAACAAGCATCTTATAGCAAGGTCTGCTATATCATCTATTTTCGCTGAACTGTAATTGTATGTAGTAAATCTTTTAAATCAACCATACTTATTTTTAATTATAAATGTTTATTGAAACAAGCAACTACGTAAAGCAATTGTTCTCAGGCGGTAGAATTGTCATGGAAATCTTCATTCAATTGTTTCCGATGTTTATTTAACATATATAGTCAAAGTCACATAAATAATCTCTGTTCTATATGTTCATAAAATGGTAAGTCCTTTCTGATATTTGTTTTATTTTAAAAATGGAAATGGAGTTTTATTTATGAACGCTCTTGAACTGCTGTGGTTTTCAGCGTCCCATTCCATACTAGAGTAAAAGACTGATTAATTTTGTTCAGAGACCTCTTTATCATGCTTGAAGTTCTTTTACGTGCTATAGATTTACGAAACGGGACCAACGGTTTTACTTCCCTTCCGAAGGAAGCCATGCTAAGGATTTTTAGGTCCGGAAAAATCCATCGCATTCCGCCAGGTTTGAAACAGCATATCTTGGGTTTTAGAAGCAAGCATAGTAACCACTATACCACGAGAGGCGATTTGCGAAAACTAGGGTTACCATAATTATTTGTCATAAACCCGGGACAGAAGTAAAATTATGAGCTGTGCTTTATTAATGATGGGCAATGTTAATTAAATACACAACTGTATTTAAGAAACTACTTGGGAACTTGAAGTACAAATCATATTTTTAATTAAAAGTTTATATATTTTGAGTTTTGACATTTTGTCAAGAACTTCACATATCACTTTAGTTTTATGGGCATTCGATTTTGTTATAGCAAACGTACTTTTCAGAAAATTTTATGGGGACACTTCTAATTCATGTTTTTGTTGGTTGCATATTTATTCCCTCCCTTAGCTTTCAAAGCCGAATCACCACATAACGCTCGCGAATAACTAATTTGATATCTTGCCAGAAAAAATAAATCTATAACTTTCAACCTAAGCGATTATAGTCAAATTACGAATCAAGTAGTAATAATCCTATTGTAATATAGTCTGAGGCGGAAATTTTAATGCATAACGGAAATTATAGAAATTGCATAATATCGTAAAATGTACATATCCTGTAAATTCGGGATTTTTAGCAAATTTTATTCAACCCGCTTTTCCGGAATGTATGGTAATCCTAGCGAAAAGTATATTTCAGTTTTATATAGCTGAGTACACTTTTGTTTAGTATGAACACTTAGCAATTAAACTGTTCCTTCTATTTTGCTGTATTAAATTCCATAATCCTACATTAAAATTTGATATTCACTCTACATTGTGAACATACCAAGCAAGGTGTCTCAAGGTGTTTCGTCTGAGGCTGGCATCGGTAGGTCATAGGATCGGTTCCCTGCGACCGACCTCTCTGACCCATGAGTTTTTCGGGTTCTTTCCAGGTAATTTGGCGACTTGGGGGAGCATTCTTCATTCCCCCGAACTTCCTGTCCCTTCATTTCATTTTAATTTCATTCTAACCTGTCTCTTTGAGGGTTGTAAGTGTCGACGAGGACTGCGGCAGAGGCGCCATTTCGTGGAGATGTGTTCTGGAAATACAACTCTCGGAGACAGGATGACGCTGGTGGTTGTCTGCGGACTCAGGTGGTATATCCGGGACTGAGCCACGTATTTCTGGCGCTCCCCGCATTGAGATGAAGAACTTCTTTAGAACTGCTAAGGATCCTCCACGGCGGCTCTTCGGCCTCCCTCTGAAATAACATTAATCTCATCCTTCCTCCAGGGGTCTGACGTACAATAAGCCCACGGCTGCAGTGTGGAATACCCCTCCGTAACGCGCGCGTACACACACACACACACACACACACACACACACACACACACACACACACAACGTAAGCATGCGCAACAGTTGAAACTGTTTGTGCTCGGGATGTCTTAACATATTCCTTTTAATAATTTGTTTTTATTTTTTCTATTTTTTCTCCAGAAACTAATACCAAAAAGTTTTGTTTTTGTGTGCCACATACAGTTTTTTTTGGACAGAGCTACAAAGACAGACAATGCTGTCTTTTGGCCGCGTAGTGGCCCAAAGGATAGACCACTCACCTCTCACCAAGGCGGCCCGGTTCGATCCCAGGCGACCGTATGTGGAATTTGTGGTGGATAAAGCGCAGCAGGAACGGGTTTTCTCCGGAAATTCCATTGGTGCTCCATGTTCATGCCATGTATTATCGGTGCCATTGCCTGCGGTGCCACAAGTAGTAAATAAATAAATATGTATATATAATGCTGACTTCGTAGCATGTTGGTACAGCTGCAACGGTCGCCCATGCTGATTTTCAAACACAACTTGCATTCCGCGACACTATCTAACTTTTATATAATATTATAACTCCAAAACTATGAGAGAACCAGCAGTTCATTTAGCTGTTGAAAAATTAGTTACTGGTTTCATTGAACTTTATTTTACAATTCCGCAATTTTACAATTTTACATTAACAATCTGAGAACACTTGTTCCAGGTTTAATATCCGCAAACAAAGAGGTCATATACTAAGAACTGTGAGTGTAGGTTTTTCACACTCTCTTTCGCATTGTTTTTGCAAAAATAATAGGCTAAAATTAAAGGCTCTCGTGTTAAGACTCACTAACATTAACCTTACTTCTCGGGAACTCTTTAATTGACATCCTTAACACAATTTTAGAGATGCAGCTTATGATAGTCTACGCTTATAGTATTCTTCTCTCTTCAACACATGGACTTGTTTGCTCGTATTATCATTGCCAGCTGCATCCGTGTCGCATAATATGTATAATTAATAAAGTATAAAGCAGTTTGCAGACCGGACGGAGGTAATCTATTTTTAAATCCCACGAATTACTACTGACCTCAAGAATAGTAAGATAAAGGCTTTTGTTGATTTAATATTTAGTATACGCGAAAAAGAAAAACGTTTACTTTCTCTAGCAGAGAAAGTGTTGTATTCCATCCAAAAATTCAATACCGAGATTTCACCAAAAATACATCTTTTGAGAAACTCTGAACCCAAAAAAGCATTTTTAGAAAAATGTCCGTGTATGTCTGTCAGTCTGTGTGTATGTGTGTGTGTGTGTGGGCTGCACAGTTCAAAAAGACCGTTAAATACCAAACAAAAATGCTGATCCGTTAAAACAGGGTCATATACAGTATTATTATTATCATCATCATCATCATCATCAATATTAGAACTAACCATTTCCAAGATATTCCTAGCGTTTCAGCTTTAAAATACTTAACTTCTCTCAAAAGGGAAGTCGCATATGTTTCATATTTTTTTGTTTTACTCCTGGCAAAAGAAAGCGAACCGAATTACAATGACAATCGCATAGCGGCAATTTTAAAAATATTTGGTTATCGCTTAGCCTATTGTACCCCTCCCCTCCTATTTCCCTTCTACTTACAAGGAAGCAAGTATTATGGCCATTTCTACTAATGTGTATCTCGATTGGCATGATAAAGATAAAATAATAATGTTGTGTACATATAATGTGTTTGTGGAACAGATAGAGGAAATCATGTGAATAAAGCACATTTTTATTCCTTTGAGTACAGATTGAATGAAAAGAAAACAAAAAAAAAAAAAAACAAACAAAAACTGTGTGTTCCATTCACATGACTCTTTACATCTCCATAACAAATTATTGTTAAAAAACTTATTCGTGTATCTACTTATTGCTAGCTGAGACAGAATTAGCAGAAATAACCTTATTACAAGTAGGAGTGCCATAGATTAAAGCGACAGTCAAATATTTTAAAATCTGATTGTATGTGATTGAAATTCCTTTATTTCTATGGCCAGCAGTTGACAGATATAAGTATTTTATAACTGAAAACAATAACAAGGAATATCTAAAAAATAGTCAGATTTACAAAGAAGTATAACATAAATTATGTGTTTTAAGGAGAGTTACATTTTTGGTGCAATAAGTTTTTTTTCTATCTCTTACGTTTAGCAGTTATGCAAATTCATCAAAATTCATCAGAATAAATGTGTTCAGGAACTACACCCAGAAAATTCAAAATATACATTTTATTTGTCATTAATAAACAATATTTTAATCAAAATCGTTAGTCATTTTTGAGAAAATCAAAATTTTCGAAAAGTTTTTCAAGTAAAGGGTAGTTTGAGGTAAGGGGATTTTCTTGAAAGTCTTCGTGTCACATCCTTGGACGATACTAAACTTAAATTCCAAGGTTGATATATTTTAACGGACTTTTCGTTTTTGAGCTATGCTGTCCACACACACACACACACACACACACACACACACACACACACACACACACACACACACAGAAGAAAGAGGTAAAGCTAAAGTAGATGACTATGATTCGGGTTTTGATTTAGTTCCCCATCTGTTACAGTATCTCAGGTGTAGAGAGAAGTTGACTTTGTTTGCATGATGAGAAAATTTCACACAAGATGAAGCGATGTAATTCCCAATGCAGCGATGAGGATACAGGTTCTTGAGAATGTCTATATTCTGCATGAGATTTGCATTTAGAGCAGGTTCCAATTTAGAACTGTTCTACTCGGTCTGTAATTTTATTGCACTATCTTTCCGTTTGTTGCTCTCATTCATTCACTTTGCTTGTTTCCTTTCCAGTATCCTGAAGGAAGTATATGCGGAACAAAGTGCTTGCGGTTTTTGATTTATATAATTTACCGCAGCATGCTAGCTCAAGCTGTAATTTTGTTCAACAATAATAAGCGAATAAGAGGTCTGCAGACAAAGGTAACCCAGACATATGCGGTCGATGTAATTGCAAATACCGGTAACCTTGCGTCTCGTAAATGTCACATTGCTGACCTGCTGAACCAGAATGTTTTGATATAAATTATATCTAAACTAACTGCCTTAGCATGGGTGTTAGTTGCTGACATGAAACATGCAACGAAAAATGATACCGCGCGCTATTACGACTAACACGCTCCAGGAGGAGAGGAAGGAGTGAGGAAACCACCTGATTGCTTGCTACAGACCGCAAGCCAACAGGTCACAGAGATGCGCGGAAGTCCCTAAAGGTCTCTGGCTCGAAACTGAAGCTGCCCAGAGGGGGCGATGAACAACCTACCAACCAAGCAGCCCTCTAGTGTCCGTGGGGAACACTTTTTCCTTTGAGCAAGCAGCCAATCCAATTTTCCAGCACTGCCATACTTATTGTTATGAAATCTACAACATTAAATTGGGTCTTTTTTTTTTTTTTTTTTGTTTACGGCTGGGCATGAAAGCATACATAATTTGGTAAGATGCATCTTTATCGTGTTCGATATGGAGCGTTTCGCATGAAAATATATAAGGTATCTTTTAAGGAGAAGCCAGAGAAATGTATTAAGATTTACAGGGGCAGTAAGTACGACACCAACCATGGCGCTGTTTGTAGCAAGAGGAATATGACCGTTGATCTAAACTGCGACTGGCAGCGCCACGGCCAAGTGGTTAGACCGCTTGCCTCTCACCTAGACGGCCCGGGTTCGATCCCAAGAGACTGCATGTGAGATTTATGGTGGACAAAGCGGCGCAGTGGCGGGTTTTCTCCGGGTTCTGCGGTTTCCCCCGCCATCACATTCCACCGGCGCTCCATCTACATTCTATGTATCAACAGTGTCATCGCCTGCGGTGCCCCAAGTACCAAAAGGGGGCGTTAAACACTACCACTACCACACTACGATTAAGAGAAGCAATTTTTGACTTAAAACGAGATCTGGGGAAGGGTTTTGCAATAATAGATAGTAATAGCATTAACAAATTTGAAATAAAGTATAATTTAAAACACTTATGGCAAAAAGAATGAGATGAAATTAAGGAATGAAATAAAGGAGGTCAGAAGAACATATTCATTTTTAATAACATAAACGAGAGATTGAACTTAAAGCACGTAAATAATACGTATATTATCTTATAGGACATGGATCTTATGGAACGTACTGGTAAAAAATAAACAAAATCAATAAAGATTTAATTATGAATTACAATAAACAGGACACACCGGAATATGCACTTTTTGAATATAGTAGATATAGGGAAAAACACATGTGAAGAAAGAGCAGCCTTAGGTGGTTATAAAATAAGTATCATAAGAGATAAACACCTATACTTACCTACATCTAAAAGCACTAGCTAACAAGATAAGCATGCTGGCTTGTTAAGAGGACAGAATTATTCCAATAAATAAACAGCAACAACCTGGAATAGAACAAATGAGTCGATCAGAAAGAATAAGAACAAAACATTTAAATAATAGATTAGTTCTTACATAAACATCTGGGATGATAAGATATTCCAATTGAATAATAACATGGAAGAAGATGGAAAAGAGGAAGAAACGGGGGGGGGACGAAATTTCAATTAATTAACAGAATTAAACAGTTTTGGAGACATTAACAGGCGGATTATTTTAAATATACCTACAGGTAGAATACAGACGAACAGAGCGGAAAGGCGCGAGGAGAGGAGATCAGGACGAAGATGGATCAACCCATCCCAATCAACGTCGTTGTCGACCAAAGAGTAAGGGCGAGCAGGATAGGCAATACTCCAGGGTTGCAGTTTAAGGGAAGAGAATAGATCAGAGGAGGCGGAACTAGAAGGTAAATGGCGGTAGGAAACTGGAAGTGATAGTGTCTTTTGTGTAGTGAAACTATCTTTTCATTTTAAACACAATAGTGTAGTGAAAAGTGCGTTGAAAGAAATGTTATAGAGAGTGAAAGGAGTAGTGCAAGTGAAATCCTTTTTTTTTTCTTTTTCTTTTTTTATTGTTTAATTCCCGCTTTTACTTCTATGGCACCGCAGGCGATGACACTGATGATACATGGAACGAAGATGGAACACCGGTGGAATGCGATGGCGGGAAAAACCGGAGAAAACCAGCCCCTGTGCCGCTTTGTCCACCACAAATACCATATGCGGTCGCATGGGATCGAACACGGGTGGAATTCTATGTGGGTGAAATTAATAACTAAGGTAAATGATGAAAAGTATGAATATATGTATATATACAAACAAATAAACACGAGTGGAAATGTTTTGGAATAGTTTAGATATCTTAGTTATATTGATACCGTGTAATTATTAAAAATAGCACACAGCTAAATAATTATTATTAGATACATTTAAAATAATTGCTATATGTTAGTTAACATATACATATATGTATAATAAAGTATACTTTTATGTTTAATTTAATTATAAGAGAATATACTGGATACTAGTACAATAATTGCCGCCGGGTCCCTGCGGCCAAACAGGAAAGGTAGTGCAAAATACCGTTTTGATTATATTTAGCTGGTTACCAGCTATTTATACTGGATTCCAGTAAAAATATATTTATTACGTACTAACCTACGAAGGAAGCCATGCTAAGGATTTTTACGTCCCAAAAAATCCATCACCATCCGCCGGATTTTAACCGGCGACCTTGAGAATCAGAGGTTAGCATGCTACCCTATATCAGAGAGGGCGACAGCGAAACCTAGAAGCACACCTGAAACGTGAAATGATAGATAATATATCGTGGTCGGAATGGGGGGGTCGACAGGAATCGAATAAGCTTTACATGCGAGCCTTGGCTTGTAGCCACCTGTGGTTATTTCGTTTCAACCCTTCCTCCCGTAGGCCGTAATGCGACATCCCCCTCTTTAATCTGTACCCTGATCGGCATGTAATGAGTTAAAATGTCTTATTCTTAGAGTTCCGGAGTTTCGTCATAAAATTATTCCGAATATTATATTTATGTTCTTTACACGCAAATTGAACTGGTAGAACTGAATTTTCTGAGTGATTTCAAAATCGTGTTGGAAATATCTGGATATAACTTCCTACTTAAAGATTTATATTTCCTGTTCAGTATATCGTTGTATTTTCCAGGCGGTAGAAAAGCAACTGTTGCCTTAAAGTGTACATTTTTCGTCAGTGATGAAATTTTCGTAACACTAAATACAAAAATCTGATGTGTTCCATTCACATGACTTTCTCTACTTCTGTGTAACAAAGTATTGTTAATAAGCTTACTCTTCTATTTACTTCATGCTAAGTGAGAAAAAATTAGCAAAAATAGTCTTGTTACTTGCTTCCCTGTAAGTAGAAGCGAAATAAGGGAGTGACATAGGTTAAAGTGATAGCAAAAGATGGTTGCTATGTGACTGAAGTTCCTTTGTATGGACAGGAGTTGACAAATTCCTGTATGAGAAAATTATAACATTTTAAAGGCTGAAACAAAAAACAAGGAATATCTAAAAACGATCAACTCCAAGAAAAAATTTATATAATATAAATTATGTGTTTTAATGTGCTCTACAATTTTATAAGGTAAGTTTTTGTCTATCTCTTACGATTTACCAGTTACATAAAATTTCGTAAAATTCATCCAGAATAGTCTTCAGAGGATATTCCCAGAAAATTCAAGATATACATATTATTTGTCAAGTATATATCTTTAATATATGATATTTTAATCAAAATCGTTACAGCCATTTTTTAAAAAATCAAAATTTTCGAACGGACATTTTTTTAAAAATGCTTTTTTGGATTCAGGTGGTCTCAAAACATGTATTTTCGGTAAAATCTCGGTATCGAATCTTTTGGTACAATGCGATTACCTTCTCTATACACTATGTACATAGTACGCATAGAGAAAGTAAAAACCATTGAGAATGAAGTGAAATAAATGGCGCATAGTTCCTAAGTACAAAGTAACAACAATAACAATAAACATGTGATGTGTTCCATTTACATGACTATATTCCTATTCTACAACAAACTATTCTTACAGACGCATGCTTTCCTGCTAATGAAAGTAAACACTAGCAGAAATATTCTTATTACTTATATCCTTATGAGTAGAAGGGAAATAAGATAGTACACTAGGCTAAAGCAATAGTCAAATATTTTAAAAGCTGGTTGCTAGGTGACTGTAATTCGTTTCTCTTTATATGGTCAGGAGCAAAACAAAAATAAAAAGGAATGAAATATTCCCGTTTGAGAAAACATTATAAGTATTTTAAAACTGAAACCAATAACAAGGAAGATCTCGTAAAACGTTAACTCTACAAAATAATAGGTGTATATCACATAAATTGTTTGTTTTAATGAAATCTACATTTAATGCGTCGTAACTGTCTGTCTGTCTGTCTCTTATAGTTTACCAGCTATGCAACGGTCATTCCTAAAGAAGAAGACTTCAGAGGTTATTCCCAAGAAATTCAGGATTTCCACTTTATTTGTCATGTAATATGTTTAATATACGGTATTTTAATCAAAATCGTTAGAGTCATTTTTGAGAAAATTAAAAATTTCGAAAAATCTTCAAAGGGTAGTTTGAGGTAAGGGATTTTCTTGAAAATCTGCGCGTTGCATCCTTGAAAGATGCTGAAATTAAATATCAAGTTTCGTATTTAATGGACTCTGCGTGTTTTACACACACACACACACACACACACACACACACACACACACACACACACACACACACACACAACGCGCGTAGACATTTTTCTAAACCTGTTTTTTTTTTTAATTCAGAAAACTATAAAATTGTATTTCCAGTGACATTTCGGTATTGCTTTTTGGGTGGAATGGAATATACTCTCTACCAATATACTATGAAGAAGTAGAGAAAGTAAAAAGTTGTAATCGACAATAAACTTTTACAGCAATAAACTAGTTTTACTACGTCCTACGCAAAGAAGAAGAAATGACGAGCTTCGTCAGAAATGCTGAGTCATGCTTTTATGTAAATAAGTAGATAAATAAATAAATAAAATGTGACACATAACTAATAAGTTAAACGTTTTACAGCTACAGACTAATGGACGGACAATATATTAGAGTATGCTGTTTAATATACAGGTTTAAATTATCCTGAAATGTTGTTCGACCCAGAAGAGTAATAAGAATATAATTTCGAAAAGCTAAGACTGGCCAGAGAGCTTAACCGTAAGTAAATAATAATAATAATGATAATAATAATATTGATAATAATGATGATGATGATGATTAGGATGAAATTATCATTAAAACATTGCTAAGCATTGATGTATTCCTAGTAGGCAACTGTTAAATTACAAAGTGTATTATTTATTGGTACATAGTTTCGTTTGTACAATAAGACTTATACACTATACTTCAATTCCAACTTAATCCTTTTTAATCACTATTTTGCACTCAAGCGTACTATTTGAGTGGCAACAGAAGAGTTCCATATCTGTAAAGTATAGAATAAATATAGAGACATTAGCTTAAGTTCTTAGTGTTCACTGATATAATAGTCCTTTTCACTACAGCACGTCTTGGGAATTATAGCTTGTCTGAACCTTAAAAGATATCGCTGTCTAATATATTTTGCTATTAGCTTCGTCCTTTTCTATTCTCGCTGTGTCGCCAGATTGCTAATAATATGGTGTAAGTATTAAGTTTTTATAATTTTCAGCTTTGAGCACATATTATACAGAATTTGTTCTCTAAAAATTATATCATTTAGAACCTTTCAGATTTCTGTCAACCAAGTTTTTGAATACAAAACGTTTTTCAGTATAAGTCCGATCTAATAACGGTCAACGCTTAACACAAAGTAAACAATAAAGGTCAGAATCCCAAAGTATATTTTTTTCTTGCTGATACATGCCTGGTTTAAATTCTCTCTTTCTCTGTTTAATGAAATGAGCATTATGTTTTGTTGTTGTTTTTTTAATCAAAGAGTTAAGAACAATTCTATACCTATGCAGCAGAACAGTCAGGGAAACGGGAAACGTTTTTGTTATTAAGTTTACAGCTAAGACCAGGTGAGTGACAAGTGTTAGAGACAGTTTTTGAAACAAGCCGGAACCCTGTACCTTCTAGCACTCCTTGTCTATAACAATAAATAATAATCTATGCAACCAGCTCACAGTTGCCAGATAGCGTGCTACGCTAAAAGTTAACATGTAAATTATTTATTTTATTTATTTTATATTTTATGTAAATATATATAACTTGGAAAAGACGAAATATGTGCACACTAAGAAGAAATGCAAAATAATAATGATTCAAGTAAAATGAGTTAAACAAGGGAATAAATGAAACAGTTAAAGTTACCCAGGGGTTCTGAAACAGTAGTGTATAGGATAAAAAAGAAACGAATGAAAGGACCTCTAAGGATGTCATTAAGTAGAAAGCAAAAAGGGCAAGGGAAACAAAACACGCTAGATTAAAGCAAATGTTTTACTACAATGGAATTGTTGCGAAATATGCATTCAGAAGATTATACAATCTCTGGCAAACAACATGGGCACAACTACCTCCTAGAAAGCTACACGAAAGTAAGCAGAATTCCTCATATTCACTGCAGAAATTAAGATGGAAAGACCAAGTCATCATCACCAGGCTATGTATTGAACACACCAAGTTAAGCCCTTTCCATCTACTAAATAAAATAGCCCAATCTGAATGCAACATCTGTCAGACTGCTATCACTGTACGCCACACAGAATGTTCTCAGTATCAACAGCAGCGAGCAGAATTCAATCTACCACATATCCAGCTCTCAACAATCCATTACACTGCAAAATACTTCTTAAATACTTAAAAATAATAAATCTATATAATGAAATATAATGCTGCTTAAATTCATGAAATTGTATTTACCAATGTAAATTGTTTTTATACATCTAAATACCGTTAAAGATGCTTCGCGATATGACTACCTCATTGTAAGTCAAAGCGACATAACATACATTTAAAAAATTGATCAGTACAAAACAGTGCGATGTATCGTTCATTCTTTGCTGTTTTAAAATATTCCACCCGTCAAGAGTAAACTGTGATGACCTAGATAGCTCTAACTAACACATGCAACACGAGTTAAAAGTCGCACTTTACCACACTAGTGTAATGTTTATGCCACTCCATTGTCTCCAACTTTGGTTTCATGACTAGTAAAATCACAAATATGTTTTGTATTTGCAGTTGTTTATTAACTAAACTGGTTTTGATTTGAATTTACAATAATTATGCAATTTTACATCATAATTAATTCTCTTGGCGGTCACAATATCTGTTAAGAATATAAATTGTCATATTTTAATTCGTTGCAGTGATATCGGCACCTATCACATAGCGTTGATCTATTCCTTGAGTTGGCAATCTTGTACATGATGTGAGTAATCGATCAATGAAATGAAGACATGTATGGATATTGAGTTCCAAGAGCCGGACGAAATTCTAGAAGTTGCAGGAAGAGTAACAACAGAATTGCTACCTAAAAATATAGAAAACAGTATTATATAGCATATCAACGGTTCATTGACTGGCGTAAGGGTAAAAAATGTTGCAGCCGTAGCTGTTCTCAGTACTGATTATAAGAAGAAACTAATGAACATTGCAGCCGCGCTGCGCATCACAGATACGAAGTAGGTAAAAATAATCTAATAATTAATAATGTATCTATAAATATTGACGACTGTTTAAAAAATAATGTATGACACACATATTAAAATGTTTTTATATTGTTCAACTTACGGCCTCGTTTTGCAAGTAAAAACACCACTTTAACACATATCATAAATAACTATTAGCAGTATTACTTTATATCTCGATGATTGATATTTTATGCCTATAAAAATGTATTTCGAAGTACTGAAACTATAAAGGTAAAAAATAAACCTCTTACACAGCCTTAAATAGCCGTGCAGATATTTCACTACTTGGTGATGTATAATTCATAAAGTGACATCGAATCGGCAGACCTATGGTAGTTGAGCGTCAAAATTCTAGGACAAGTATAGTACATATGGCAACAATGTCCTCCATAAGGTCATTTACTATCTTCTAAACTTGAGATCCGCTTTAAATTTCAGAAGTAGTAGGTAAGACCTCTTTAGAAAGAGAAAAGAGGTGTTCAGCAATACATCTTGGTTTACAATTCCCTACAACTTCCCTACTTAATATTATAGTTTGAAACAGTGTTTTGCTGGCCGACCTTTGGGTGCTGTTAACGCTCTGTCAAGCAGCTAACCGAGCATGAGGAGAAGAAGTATGCATTCTATTGAGTTAAGTCATGCGTAGTGTGCACACCGTCTCGGTCAGACAACGCTATCACAAGACAGAGATTCTCTCCGTGCTATACCAGCAATGAAAGATGGAGATGATTGCCGTTTTGACAGCAGGTCTATTCACTCCTGGATCAGCTTGAATGGCGTCCACGACAAGCCCCAGCACTTATAATGGCGGCCTTTAATGTATATTACTTGATAACTAAACAACAACAGAATAAAATCTAAGTGAATTTTAACCTAAAATTTTTAAAATTATAAAACATTTAAAATTAACCATTAATAGCATTAACCTAACTTTAACTTCGCGGTAAAGCGTGAGGTTCGCATTCAGAAGGTCCCAGCCGACCACCCTCTCTTATTTTGGTTTCCCCTGGTCGGTTTCTATAAAGTATTTTACATTCTGTTTCCTTCTCATTTTCCAAGCGTACTTCTAGGTTTCTGACACGTGGCGGTGTCGGACAGATGGCCACACTCCTGTGGACAGGGTTGTCGTGACATAGCATCCATATTGCTATAGCTCCTTCCTTTACGATGCTCTGGTGTGAAATTGTTCTCTTGGAGCCTCTGGACACAACGGTCCAACAGATGTTTCTTCCAAGAAAACTGCAATCCCCTTGCATGCTTGAGGGTTGCTGTAGTAGTGGGAAGGATCTTCGAACCAGAATGTGTTAGGTACTACTGTGCGTTCATGTGACCTGCCTAAGGTCTATAGCCCTCTGTGGCTCTTTGTTAAATAAAATATGTTTAGTAATAAAAGTATATCACTTGTTCTGTACATTTATTTGGCCGAACCTTCTCTCTATTACAGAATACTATGATTTTTAAGGCATCACGGTATATGCACTGGTACTATAAGGATCAAACACCAACGAAAGTCAAACCGCAACAGACTACAGTTTATCAAGTCGGAATATATGTATACTATTTCCTCACAAATTTTATAATATATTCAGGGCTGTCTAAAATGGTATATGACAACACATTAAAAGTGATTTTATTTTGCTCATAGGATTGCTAGACTATGCTTTTAGCCGCAGACATTCCTACTCACAAAATAAAACTCCTAACTTTAAATACACCTATCACAAATATTTCCAAAGAAATGCGATAAAACGAATAATGAAAGTCTCCCAAAACTTGGCAGTATCTGCGCGTCGAAGTGAACAACACCTGTAAGTATAGACAACCCGCTTTGCTACTGCGTGCTCACACCTCAACTTGATCTGTTGGCCCAGATAGTGTGGAATCATTAGTTTGTAGAAACAGTTTAGACTTAGTTTCGACCACTCTGCTTTACGCCTCCCGACACTCCCGCTCATGCCCTCGAGGAAAATAAACACATATAACTTCTGTGTACCGCTTGACTTGGATGTACTAACCAACTGAAAACATACTACTCTTAATAAGTAAAATTATTAGTCTGCAAATGAAGCAAATAATGATGTAATTTGTTCATCACTCTGTTCTCAACATTCTTTCCCTAACAGCCTGTATATGTATGATATATCTATGTAGGTATCCAATGTAAAATTGGAGAATATTGACCATTAACTGCATATTTCATATGAACACATGTTATTTATTATAAATATTATTTATTAATTAATTTCCTGTTATTAGTGATTTGTGTTTAATTATTGGTATTACTATCAAAGCATACCATAAACATGCATCCTTATTATTTTTCCAAATAGCTTTTATATCTTTTAATTTTAACTACTCGTTCTTTTGTATTTATTAAACTCTGATGTGTTCCATTCACGTGACTTACTCTATATCTCTGTAACAGGTTGTTATTAAAAACCTTATTCTTCTACTTCATACTAATCGAGAAAAACAATAGCAGAAACGGTCTCATTACTTACTTGTAACTAAAAGGGAAATAAGGGAACACATCAGGTTAAAGCGATAATCATCTCTTTTAACACATAGCTACTGTGTGACTGAAATTCGTTTCTTTTGCATGGGCAAGAGTTGAGAAATTCCCGTATGAGAGTATTTTAAAACAGAAAGCAATAACAAGGAATATCTGAAAATGATCTACGAAATAATTGTATACGACATAGATTGTGTGTTTTAACTAAAACCGATTTTTTTTTTGTAGTGAGCGTTAGTCTATATCTTTCAGTTTACTATTTATACAAACTTTTGCAAAATTCATCCAAAATGAACAGTTCTTCAGAGCCTAATCCTAGAAAATTCAAGATGTACATTTTATTATGCATATAAATATCTTAAAAAAACTATATTTTAACTAAAACCGTTAGAGATACTTTTGAGAATTTTTTTTGAAAATGTTCCATGTACAGAGCAGTTAGTTAGAGGTAAGAGGCTTTCCTTGAAAATTATCACGTCTTATCCTTGGGAGATTCCAAACTGAAATACCAAGTTTGGTATTTAACAAACTTTTCGTTTTTGGGATATGCTGCCCACATACGCACGCGCATACATACATACATGCACACACACACATACACACACTGGCCTGTTTTTTATTTAGGGGGTCTCAAAACATACAGATCTGGTGATATCGGTATCGAATTTTTGGATAAAATACAATACCTTCTCTGTACACTATGTACATAGTGCGTGTAGAGAAAGTAACAATTCATTTCACAAACTATTTAATTTTGACTATAAACCAATATAAACATTTCTTTAAGTTACGCCGTAAGTTAAGATGGCCGTATAAAGAAACTGGTATATTTGCAAGAAACCCATTCGCATGCTGTTTCTTACAAAATCTTGAATGCTGCTTTTTGCTGCTATTGGGCGTAGCGAAAAGTTTGTTCCTCAATATTATGTACGCCTCTACCATGAATACTGGCTCTGGCATTAATTATTCTATGCTTATTAACAACATATTTTTATAAGAACACAAATAAACAGTTGGAAAAACTACAGTATAATTAAATAAACAAACACTAAACGCTTTGATGATTGTTGATTTGCATTAGCCGAATGTAGACAAAGCTAGGAAGCAATCCACATTCTCACTTGGGGTATAGAATGATGTTTTTAGTATTTATTTCTAATTATTTAATCGTGTTTGACTCATTTTAGTTGGTAACGTCTCTGGAGCCCGCCTGTATAGTGTAGTGGTAGCGTGTCCGCCTCACATTCAATAGGTCGTGAGTTCGAATCTCGTTTAGGGTGAGTTACCCGGATAACAGGGTTTTCCCCTTATCCTGAGAAGGCGAATGTCGAGTAACTTTAAGCTCCGTGGACCCCGAGATCATTTGAGCATCATTTCACCAATTTCATTCATCGTCCGATATGTCCAACCAGGTTAAAGGACGTTAAGCTACAAAAAAAGTCTCTGGACCGCATTCGCGAGATTTCGGATTCAAACCCTCTAATCAGACCAATCTGACCTAAGTTTTTTCACGGTTTTCTTCGACACTCCACCCGGAACTGTGGATCGTCCCGTAGCCACGTATAAGAGTAAGATGACATGAAATGAAAGCGAAAGGGATGAAAGGAAAGGTGATAATGAAGCACTTGGTAGAATGGAAGCCAAAGAAAACCCGCTCAGAAACTGATTCGGCCACCTCAAATTGCACATGAAGAAAAAAATTAATTGTGTGTCGTTGATGGACGCTTTTTAACTGATGTACTCAGCGTCCCATTCTTTGACGGGCGTGGAAGACCATAAATCTATGACACAGAACCACCGGCATTAGCTCAGTTCAGAATGAAGTCATACTAAGGACTTTTACGTCCGAAAAAAAAAATCATAGGTCTCCGCCGGGTTTAAACCCGCGACCTTGGAAACCGCATGCGAATACAACCCGGGTCACTTTGGTGCGAGGCATGGTGGAATCATAATATATTTCCACCATGGGTGAGAGACGAGCGGTCTAACCACTCGGCTACGTAACTGCCCCCATGTTTATTCAACAACATAGAAGTAACTATAGTTTTCACATAATACTGAAAGTTTGAACGTATTTAGCGAGATAGGGTTGAAGCTGATGAATAAAAAGATTCCTATTCGCAGGCCACCAAGTTAACCGCTTGGGTAAAGCTAGACTGCGATAATCGAGAGAAATAATCTTCTGAATTGTTAATTATAAAATGTCGATTGATTCCGGACGCTAGCTGGACACAATTGTCTCTCTTTGTACAATTATTTATTATATTCGGCTATAAACTTGATTGCAATATAATAAGGAATTAAAGAGAGTTCTTTTAATGAGGATTATTAAAATAGTTTGGCATTGGTATCTCATGAGCATCGCGCCGTTATACGCAGATTCGAGTCTCTTTTGTTTTGCTGTGTCTTAATTGCTAAATCGTTATCATTTACATAAATATTGTTCACAAAGAATATCTGCAGGAAATCTTATTTTCTACGCATATTCCTTGGAGTAACAACTATTGTTTTACTTTCTATACCAATTACTACCTACGTACATAGGTAGAGAAGGTGCTGTATTCCACCCAAAATTAGGCACAGAGATTTCACCGGAAATATATGTTTTGAAGACCCCTGAATGAAAAGCATTTTTAGAAAAAGCTCTGTACATGTGTGTTCGCAGTTAATATTCCCGCATTATATGATTTAAAATTTTGATAATAAACAACTAAACAATAAAAAACTAATCCTAAACCATTCCAGCCTAATAAAATTCTAATTAAGTTAGAACTGATAATTAAAAGCAAACTATTGATTATACGAATATAAAAACAAAACAAACAAGTAATCGATTAAGTATTGCATCCCTTATTATGTACACGGGCGTGTGTGTGTGTGTGTGTGTGTGTGTGTGTGCGGGTGTATGGGTGTGTCTGTCTATTTGTCTGTTGGAAGCATGTCGTCCGTTCTCTGTGGTTTGTGGGTAACATGGTAAACTCAAACTCGGCGGAGGTCGACGGATTTTTCGGCCGTAAAAATCCTTAGCTGTCTTCCTTCGAATTGGAAGTGAAGCCGTTGGTCCCGTGTCGTAGATTTACGGAAGAACCGCAAGCCTGATAAAGAGACCTCTGAGTAAAATTATAATGCCCGATATAGAATGGGACGCTGAGAACCACAGAGTTTAAGAGCGTCCATAAATATAACCGAATTTTAATTTTTGTGGGTTGCATAACTCAAAAACGAAAAGTCCATTAAATATCAAACTTGGTATCCAAGTTTAATATCTTCCAAGGAACGATTCGAAGGTTTTCAAGAGAATTTACCCAACTCAAACGACGTTTTACACGGAAGATTTTCTGAAATTTTCGATTCTCAAAAATGACTAAGATATTTACATGACAAATAAAGTGAATTTGTTGGTAATAGACTCAGAAGTTCTCTTCATGTTGAATGGATTTTGCGTAACCGGTGAACCGTACGGGACACGCAAAACCTTACTGAAGCAAAAATGTAGTTCTCATTAAAACACACAATTTATGCCATAAAGATTACTGTAGAGCTAACAATTTCCGAGATATTCCTTGTTATTGGTTTTAAAATGCCCAATACTTGGATCTTTTTCTGAAATCGGAAGCCGTTATTTACCTTTTCATCCTGGTCATGCAAAGAGCAGCGGATTTCAATTGCATCACTTAGTGACCACTTTTAACACTTTATTTTATTTATTTATGTTTTGTAGCTTAACGTCCTTGAACCTGGACTCAACATTTTTCTCGCGATTTCTTGAATGAGAGGCAGACACGCTACCCTACACGTGTCTTTTAAACGATTTGACAATCACTTTAGCCTAGTGTAGCCCTTATGTCCCTTCAACTTACAAGGTACTATGTAGTAAAGACAATGTCTGCTAATGTTTATCTTGATTAATATGAAGTAAATAGAAGCATAAGCTTTTATAATAATAGTTTGTTACAAAATATGTAGAGAAAGTGATGTAAGTGGAATCATCCAATTCTAACTACGTGTTCGTACTCAAGTACAAGGGTTTTGTATTTTTTTTTTTAATCTTTTAGTGTTTTATGAAAACGAAATTATGTTTGTTATAGATTATTCCTTCCAATGATGAATAAATTATCAAAATCGGTTGATTCAGTTTTTGTAATTACCTAAATACATCCCAAGTGCGCATACTTTATATAATTTGCTAAAGATGTATTGTACATGGAAAGAGGAGGGTACAAAAATGATCATCAACACCTTTTGATATTTAAGATAACGTACCTCTGAAACTGTAGACAGCGGATGCAGTCACAGCGCCATTCAGCGGTAACCCAAAAATTGCCTGGGGCAAGAGGTTCATCCTTGCAGTCAGTCACCCTGGTAAGGAAGTTACGCATTTCTCACGAAGAAGATAGCATAGAGCAATCTCCGTCCACCTTCTCTCACATCTCCCCTCCATTCTCAGCTACATGGAGGAGAGGAGGACCTCCTATTTGCTATATAAAACAGTCGCGACCAACCTTGGTGTACTCACAAGTTCAAGTTCAGTGCACTTCTCGACGTGGGCTCTCAGGTATTCAGGTGAGCTAACCCGGCCTTGAGCGAATTCAGAGAAATCATTTTGATATCAAACTCTACTGAACCGTTTATTTTAGCTTTTATTAAAATGAGGTACTTTATGTTTAAACTACATTTTACTATTTCGCATATTTACAATTCTATTTTATACTATAATAAAATAACGCCCCCTCCAAAAATATTTTAAAAATAGACGATATTCTTGCCTACTATAAATTACTTTCATAAATATTCTGAAAACTCATAATAAATGTTTTTCGAAATAGTTTCGATAATTTTTACTTTCTATACAAGTACTACGTACGTAGAGTATAGAGAAGGTATTATAGTCTACTTAAAAATTCAATATTTTGAAACCCCTTAAGTCCAAAAAAGCATTTGAGAAAAAGAATGCGTGTGTATGTGTGTGTGTGTGTGTGTGTGTGTGTGTGTGTTTTGTGTACAGCATAGCTCAAAAATTAAAATACCGTTATCTTCCAAACTTTGTATTTAAGTTCATTATCTTCCAAGGATGCGACAAGAAGATTAAAAAAAAAATCCCGCCAACCCAAACTACCCTTTAATGGAAAAATGTTTGAAATTTTTGTTTTTCTCAAAAATGGCTCTAACGATTTTGATTAAAATATAGTATATTATAGATATTTACATGACAAATAAAATGTAAATCTTGAATTTTCTGTGAAGAGTTCCTGAAGTTCTCTTCGTTTTGGACAATTTTTTTTTCTGAATGTTGAGTAACTAGTAAACCGTAAGAGAAAGACAAAAACTTACTATACAAAAAATGTAGATCTCGATAAAACACACAATTTATGCCATATGCATTTTTGTTAAGATTTGACCATTTCTAAGATATTCCTTGTTATTGGTCTCAATTTTAAAATACGTATAATATCCGTTTTACTTTAGTTCTACTCCTGGTCAAACAAAGAAGCGAATTGCAATGAAAATCGCATAACGACAGCTTTTAAAACAGTTATCTATCGCTTTAGCCTAGTGTATTACATTAATAATATTGTTTAGTTATAAGAATTTTCTTTATTATAAATTAAGTAAAATTTAAGTTCCCTTCTACTTAAAAGGAACTAAATAATAAGTGCATTCTGCTAATACAGCTCGATTAGTATGGTTTGGAAAGAAGACTGAAGAATCTTTTGTAAGAGGTTTATTTGTAAAACAGATAGAGAAAGTCATGTGAGTGTAACACATCAGATGTTTCATTATATAGAAGTAGACACACATCACTTTTCGAAAGTAATATTTGTTTAAACTACTCTTATGATATTGATATTTTATATCTATTATTAAGAATTAGTAAAACTCTAAGAGTCACATTCTGATTTATTCAAATGCCTTTCTCTACGCACTGTGGTTTATTACTTTCCTTATACGTACTATGTACATAGTGTATAGAGGAAGTATTGTATTCCACCCAAAAATTCGATACCGAGATTTCACCGGAAATACATGTTTTAGGACTCCCTGATTCCAAAAAGAAACATTTTCAGAAAAAGGTCCGTGTGTGTCTGTAGACAGCTCAAAAACGAAAACGCGGTTAAATACTAAGCTTGGTATTTAGGTTTGATATCTTCCAAGGATGTGACACGAATGCTAAATTTTGCTTAATGCTAAACAGTAAGAGACAGACAAAAACTTACTACATATAAAATGTAGATCTGATCAAAACACACAATTTATGTCCTTTACATTTTTGTTGTGGAGGTAACCGTTTCCGAGATATTCCTTGTTTTTGGTTTCACTTGTGAATACTTATACTTTTCTGGGACAGAAAGTGTCCGTTCTTTTGATCTTCTCCTAGACAAGCGATTTGCAATGACAATCAAATAACGACAGCTTTTAAAACATTTGACTATCGGTTTAATATAGTGTATTCCCTTATTTTCTTTCTACTTATAAGTAACTAAGTAATAAGAACATTCTGCTAATGATTATATCATTAACAACGTGCAGAAAGAAGAGTATTCTTATGTGAGAAGTTTGTAGAAGAGCTAGAGAAAGTCATGTGAGTGTAACACGTGGTTTCTGCAAACTATTCTTACAAACCTAATGTAGCTGACTAAAAGAGACAAACGTTTTCTGCATTAGTTTCATTGCCTATATCGTGTAATATTGTAAGCAGGTACAAAGTGAATTTAAAAAAAAAATTGATGAGTTCCATTCACATGACTTTTTCTACTTATTCCATAAACAAAATATTCTTACAAAAAACTATTCTTTTATCTGTCGTGCTAATCGAGACAAGTATTAGTACAAATTCGTCTTATTGGTTGCTTCTTTGTATATAGAAGGGAAATGAGGCAGTAAACTACGCTAAAGTGAGTGAACATTTTTGATAGATATGAAACAATTGTAATTCGGTTCTGTTTGCACACCCAGGAGTAACGTAAGAGATATGTTAAATGAAAGATGACTTAAATTGAAGCGAATTACCAGGAATATCTCGAAAATGGTTAACTCTACAAATTACATATACATACATAAATTCCGTGTTTTAACGAGATCTGTTTCTTATGGCAAGTTTTGTCTATCTCTCACGGTTTACCATAACTTCAAAAGTCATCCAGAATGAAGAGGTCTTCAGACTCTATTCCCTGAAAATTCAACACGAACATTTCGTTTGTCAAAAAAAATGTCTCTAACATATAGCATTTAAATGAAAATCGACAAGAGCTATGTTTGAGAAAAACAACATTTTCGAAAAATGTTCCGTGGAAGGATATTTGGTGGGGGATTTTCCTAAGAGAATCGTGTCGCATGCTAGAAAAGGTGCGGAACATAAATATCAAGTTTGGTATTTGAAGAACCGTTCGTTGTAGAGTTATGCTGTTCGCGCGCAGACAAGTTTTCTGCACAAGTCTGCGCGCTCGCACACGCGCACACACACAGGTGCGTGCAGACTCTTTTCTAATAATGATTTTTATTTTCATTAGCCTGTATGTACAATATACATAGTGGATAAAGAAGGTATTGTATTCCACCCAAAAATTTGAGTCTAGATTTCACCGGAAATATATGTTTTCAGGTCCCCTGAGCCCGAAAAAAAATTTTTAGAAAAATGTCCGAGTGTGCGTGTGTGTATGTGTGTACAGCATAGCTTAAAAACGAAAGGTCCGTTAAACACCAAACTAGGTATTTAAGTTTGGTATCACCCAAGGATGCGACACGAAGATTTTCAAGAAAATCCCCCCCACACCCAACCATATTCCATGTAAAGACATGGAACATGTTTAGAAACTTTTTATTTTCTCAAAAATAGCTGTATCGATTTTGATTAAAATATCGTATATTAAAAATATTTACATCACAAATAATATGCATACACATAAGTTGAAATAAATTCTGTATTTTAAAGAGATTTACATTTTTTTGTTTAGTAATTTTTTTCTGTATCCGATGGTTTACCGTTTCTACATAATTATACAATATTCCTTCCGAATGAAGAGGAATACATTGGCTATTAAATTGGATCACGTTTTTCATACATTAATGTATATAAATGTATCAAAACCTTAAAATCATTTTTGAGAAAGCTTCCACGCAAAGCATAGTTGAGATGGGGGATTTTTCTTGAAAACCTTCGTGACGCATCCTTGAAAGGTATTGAACTTAGATGCCAAGTTTGGTTATCTAACCAACTTTTCGTTTTTGAGTTATGCTGTCCACAAACACACCTTGATTTCTGGTCCATCTACACGTACACAATTTGCTGCATCTACATTCACATCTTGTTCAATTTTCTTCGGTTTGTTAATTAATATGATCCATTTATCCCTTTTATTAATATTTTCGTAGTCTTTTCGAAAACGCATGTTTACTTTCCTTCATTAGTACATAGTGCATAGGTGGAGAAGGTATTTTATTTTCCCCCAAAACGACTGATATGCTCCATTCACATGACTTTCTCTACCTATGTTTACAAAAAAATTCTTATAAAAGATGCTCCATGCATCTCCATGCTAATCGAGATAAACATTAGCAGAGTGGTCTTGTACTTAGTCCCTTATAAGTAGAATGGAACTAAGGGAATGCATTATGCTAAAGCGACAGTCAAATGCTTTGAAAGCTGTCGCTATGCGGTTGCCGTTGAAATTCTGACGAAAACAAATGAAACACGGAGGACTTCCCATTTAACAATAGTTCAAGTATTTTAAAATTTCAACCAATAACAAGGAGTATCTCGGAAACGGTCACCTCTACAGAAAATGTATATGACATAAATGATGTGTTTAACGAGTTCCACATATTTTATGCAGTAAGTTTTTGACTATCTCTTACGGTATACCAGTTATGCAAAACTCAGAAAAATTCATTCAGAATGAAGAAGTCTTCAGGGGCTATTCTCAGAGAAATCAAGATATAAATTCTATTTGTGATATAAATATATTTAATATACGGCATTTGAATCAAAATCATTAGAGATATTTGAGAAAATCAAAATTTTCGAAAATTTTTCCATGCAAAGGCTAGTTTGGGGTGGAGAATTTTCTTGATAATTTTCGTGTCGCATCCTTAGTAGATGCGAACTTAATTAGCAAGTTTGGTATTTAACGGGCTTTTCGTTTCTGAGTTTTTTCTGTCCACAGATACACACGCGCGCGCGCACACGCACGCACACACAGAGTCACACATACACAACGATCTTTTTCTAAAAATGATTTTTTTTTATGATTCAGGTCTCAAAATATATATATTTGCGCAGAAATCTCAATATCTAATTTTGGGTGAAATACGATATCTTGTCTATACACTATGTACATAGTACATGTAGAGAAAGTAATTGGATACTTATATTTCACTGGAATAAACGTTTTAGGCTCCCTGTATCCAAATGAAATTAAGAAAGAGTTCCATATACGTGTGTGTTTGTTAGTCCAGTGTCTGTGAACACGATAACTAAAAAACGAAAAGTCGGTTAAATACCAAACTTGATGTTAAAGTTCAGTATCTTCCAAAGATGCAACAAGAAGATTTTCAAAAAATTTTCCCACCACAAACTACCCTTTACCCGAAAAATATTTGGAAAGTTTTGTTTTTCTCAATTTTTCTTAACGATTTTAATTAAAATACCGCATGTTAAAGATACTTATGTGACAAATAAAATGTGTTAATTGAATGTTCTGTGAATAGTCTCTGAAGTCCTCGTTATTCTGAATGACTTTTGCATAACTGGTAAACCGTAAGAGATAGACAAACACTTACCACACAAAAGATGTAGAGACGTTTAAATCAACCAATTTATTTCATTTACATTTTTGTGGACTAAACCATTACCTAGATTTTGGCTACACTTTTAAAACAGTTAAACTTCTCATACGGGAATTTGTCAACCCCTGGCCATACAGAAAGGGAATTTCAATAACATAGCAACCGGCTTTTAAAATATTTGACTAACACTTTAGCCTAATTATCATTTATTTCCGTTCTACTTATTAGGGAACTAAGTAATAATATAATTTCTGCCTATGTTTATTTCAATTAACATGAAGTAGAGAGAAGAATGGGTTTGTCTTAAACAATTTTTTAATTATGCAGTTCTTCTTTCCCTGCCTCCCTCTCTCTCTAACACACACACAGATATTTTGGAAGAATAATAATTAAATATTATACACTCAGGAACGCTCAAAACTGCTCAAGAGGTGCTTACAGTGATATTTTATATCTGTTGATGCGATGAGAAGTCGTAGCGCATCTACTGTAATTTCACATTAGTTCTATTTTTTTATTTGAAACCTTTGACTTCGATTTCAAAGAAATTGTACACAAAGGTGGCATACGAAAAATACACTAACGAAAATAAGGGATATCTTGATGAGGATGTGTGGAATAATGATTTTAACATTCATTCCTTATGAATGCGAGCTGCAAAGTTGCACCTTTGCGCCTCACATACTTTTGTAGTAGTGCCAGTCTTCCCTCTTTAACAGAAGAAAAACAAACAAACTGGCGCGCATTCCAGCCAGTAGCTCTAGCTAGACATGGGCGTATAAATCTTCAGAACACCTGAAACACCTTGCCGCCGGCAGCCTGTCCGGTTCAGTGATTCCCACTGTTCAAAAACCAGTAGACACTGGAAAGTAGACCAAGAAGTGACTCATAAATTCTATTTTTAAAATTTTATGCATTGGCAAAGCTTACCAAAACTAGTTGTTTACAATTTGCATTTAATAATCATAACTTCTTTAGAAACCAGCCGTAAATGCAACGAATTATGGTAAAATTAGGAACACCAATTTTAAAAATGCGTTCGATTTACATGACCTCCTCTACTTGTTCTGCAAGCTATTCTTAAAAAGCTCATTCGTTTATCTACATCATCTAAAGGAGATGAATATTATCAGAAATGGTATTATATAACGAAATAAGGGGATACACTAGACTAACTTGATTGTCAAATCTTTTAAAAGCTGGTCGGTATTTGAAACAATTGAAACCGGTGAAAAATCTTTGTATGGTCAGGAGTAACGCAAAAGAGATATGAAACGAGAGATGACTTCTCGTTTGAGAAAGGTTTAAGTGGTTTAAAATTGAAACCAACAACAAGAAATATATCGGAAACGCTTAACTCTATAAAAGAAAGTATATTTCATAAAGTATGTGTTTTACTGAGAATTATGTTTTATGTGTAGTGAGTTTTGTCTAACACATTTACCATTTATACAAAAGTCATCGAGAATGTAAAGGTTATTCCCAGAAAATTCAAGATACACTTTTCGATTGTCATGAAAATATATTAAACATATGATATTTTAATTAAAATCGATAGAGTAAATTTGAGAAAAATGTTCGAAAAATGTTCCACTTAAAGGGTAGTTAGGCGTGAGGCAATTTTCCTGAAAATTTTCATATCGCATTCTTGGAAGATACTGAACTTAGAATCAAGTTAGATGTTTAAGCGACTTTTCGTTTTTGAGTTATGCTGTCCATATACAAACAGACAGACAGACAGACAGGCACACATACACAAATGCTTTTTTTTTACTGTGGGAACCTCAAAACATATACTTTTGTTGAAATTTCGGAATCGAATTTTGGGTGGAATATAGGTAATACATTTTTTTTCCAGCTTAACGTCCTACCAAGTTGGGCATATCGGAATATGAATGAAATTGAGGAAATGATGTTCAAATGATCTCGGAGTCCATGGATCTTAGAATTACTCAACATTCTCAGGATAAGGGAAACCCCGACAAAAACCTTATCCGGGTAACTTACCCTAAGCGAGATTCGAACTCCGAACTGTTGAATGTGAGGCAGACACGCTATCACCATGTAACCTTGTCTACCCACTGTGCACATTGTACATACGCACTAGAGAAAGTAAAACCGTTTTATAGACAGGATTAGTATCATAATTGTTATATTGGACTAAATCTAGACAGCCTCACATCTAATCTATATACAAATACTCAAAATGTCAGACAGTTTATAGAAGAAATTATCATTTCGGTTTGCTAATTTTAACAAATAAGTGTAGAACTTAACTGAAGATAGTTTGGAACCTAAAGAGGACAGAATCACTAATATTGTTAAGCCAGAAAAGTATTCCAAAATCTCGTATAACCCCCCACACACACACACACACACACACACACACACACGTACCTTTTTTCCAAAATGCCTTTTTTTTTTCTTTCTTTCTTCTTTTTTGGGGGTCAGATGACGCTAAAACATATATTTCTGGTGAAATCTCGGTATCGAATTTTTCAGTGGAATACAATACCTTCTGCATCTTTTAACTGCATTGTATATATGTGTTAAAGAAAGTAACAAATAGAAATAATTCCTTGGTATTATCTGAATTGCACAATATGGAAACGATTGTGAAGGAAAGATACTCAAGAAGAGGAAAATAATACCAATACTCAGCAAAGCCCCTATGATCATTTTAGTAGGTATCTTAAAAATGCTTCCCGACTACATCTAAAAAGAAAGTAGGAAAGAACACACAACGAAAGAAGAAACCCTGTTGTTAGGCGAAATAAAAAAGTTAAATGATAACGTCCACACAAAGCTATTACACTAGTTCCCCTTCCCATTCACGATCCAAACCAGGCACTGAATCAAAATGATGGGACAGTTTACAACCTAATGTTCTGTAGCAAAAAACAAAACAAAAAAGCATCTTTTTACTGTCATGACTATGTTCCTAGTTTTGTTTTGGGTAAATTACCATTACCATTATTTTCTTTGGTGCTTCTACTGGGTGGGATTATGCCTTAAACCCACTTCTCACCTCTTTTTTGGAGGGGGGGGGTAATATACACATTAAAATTTCAGTCATTGCCTGATCATAAATACCTTAGAAACTAAACTTCTGAATTGGTTTAAAACACCTCAATTCTTGTCATTTGAGGTGACGTCTTTAGGGAACCCTTAGTTTATAATAAGACTTCAAGTTTCTGAAGGTATATGACTTTTCTACTTTAGTTTCTCAAATGGTTGCTGGCACTAAAACCATACCATGAATTTTTACTTTCTCTACTATGTAGAGAAAGTCAAATCACATACGTAGATAGAGAAGATATTGCACTCTAGCAAACAAGTAGATACACGTTTTAGGGCCCCTATAAAAAAAAAATTTTTTTGAAAAAGATCCCTGTGTGTATGCGTTTGTGTGTCAATGTGTCCTGTGTCGTTTGTCTATGAACAAGACGAAACCTCGAACTTTAAGTTTAGTATCTTTCAGGATTACGACACGAAGATTTTGAGGAAAATACCCCCACTCCAAACTACCCTTTACATGAAAAAAAAATTGATTCTCTCAAAATGGCTCTAATAATTTGGATTAAAATATCGTATATTAAAAATATTTACATGACAAGTAAAATGTATATTCTGAATTTTCTGGGAATAGCCCCTATTCTAGCTGAATTTTGCTGAATTCAGTATAACTGGTAAACTGCAACAGATAGACAAAAACTTACTACATAAAAAGGCATATCTCGTTAAAACACTCAATTTATTCTATATATACTTTTTCGTGGAGTTGGCCGTCTTTGTTAGATATTCCTTGTTATTGGTTTCAGTTTTAATATACTTAAACTTTTCACCTACGGGCATCTGTCAGCTCCTGGCAATGCAAAGAAACAGATTTCACCAATATGACAAGTAGCTTTTAAAATATTTGAATATCGCTTTAGCCTAGTGTTTTCCTTCTACTTAGAATGAAGCAGGTAATAAGACTATGTCTGCTAATGTTTATCCCGATTAGCATGAAATAGAAGAATAAGCTTTTTAACAGTCATTTGTTGCCCGCCTGGATAGTGTGGTGGTAGCGTGTCTGCCTCCCATTCAACAAACCGCGGGTTCGAACCTTGTTTAGGGCGAGTTACCTGGAAAAGAGCTTTTTCCGGGATTTTCCCTTATTCTAAGAAGACGAATGTCGAATAAATTTAAGATCCATGGACCCCGAGATCATTTGAGCATCATTTCTCCACTTTCATTCATTCATCGTCCGATATGACCTACTATTTAAACGACGTTAAACTTAACAAAAGCTACAGAGATGTAAAAAAGTCATGTGAATGGAACACATCCGATTCTTTTGTGTTATTTATTTTGCTATGAATTTGACATGTGTGTGAATCTTACATAGCGTAGATAAAAGAAACAGCAGTAAGCTGTTACAAAGTTAGAATGAAATGACTTGTTCATTTTTAATTTTATAACTTCAATATCTTAAAGATTCAATATTCGAGAAAATATCCGACTTGTTACTTTTGTATACCTCTGTTCACTGTCGTTTATTACTTTCTCTAGTACATAGTAGATAGAGTTGATATTGTATTCCACATAAATTCAATACCGAAATTTCATCGAAAATACATGTTTTAGGGTCCTCTGAATCCAAAAAAAATCATTTTTTGAAAAAGGTCCAAGTGTGTGTCTGTGGAAAGCATAACTCAAAGATGAAAAATCTATTAAATACCAAACTTGTATTTTAGTTCAGTAACTTCCAAGGATACGACACGAAGATTTTCAGAAAACTCCCTTTATATGCAACATTTTTCGAAACATTTTATTTTCTCAAAATTGTCTCTATTGACACATGCTTAATATCTTTTTATGATGAGCGAAATATAAATCTTGAACTTTCTGGGAGTAGCCTATGAAGACTTCTTCATTCTGAATGACTTTTTTATAACTGGTAAACCGTAAGAGATACACGAAATCTTACTACACAAAAATTAGATCTCGTTAAAACACACAATCTTCCATACATTTTCTCTCTCTCTCTCTCTCTCTCTCTCTCTCTCTCTGTAGACAACCGTTTAAGATATTCTGTGTTATTGGTTTCAGTTTTAGACTGCTTAAACTTTTCTCAAATGGGATATCATTTTTCTTTTCGTCTCTCTTTTGTTTACTCATAGCAAGCAAACCGAGTAGAATTTCAACTGTTCCACATAGCGACTGGCTTTGAAAACATTAAACTATAGCTTTAGCTTGGTGTATTATTTATTCCCTTCTACTAACAAAAAAGTAGGTACCTAATAAGACCAATTCTGCTAATATTTATCTCGATTAGCATGATGTAATAAAAGAATAATCTTTTATAAGAAAAGTTGCTTTGCGAACATGTGAATGGAACAGCTCAGATTTTTTGCCTCTCTTCTACAAATTATTCTTTTTTTTTAACTTATTTTTCTATCTAAGTTGTTAATCGAAAATAAAATAAAAGCGTTAGAATATACAAGGAGAATATAGTAGACTGGATCGATAGTTAAATTCTTAAAAAGTGAATCCCTACATTTGGCTTCGTAAATCTATTCCTTACACGACTACGAATGGCTGATTATTTTGAAAAAGTATAACTATTTGAAAGTTAAATCAGTAAGGAAATCTTACATGAAAAATTGATTTTTTTTCGTGTCCTTTAACCTCGTAGGTCATATCTGACGGTAAATGATGAAGTGGATGAAATGATGCTCAAATAACCCCCGGAAATAAATTATATACGAGTAATTCATCCTAATCGAGATTCGAACTCAGGAGCTGTTTAAGAGACAAGCAGGCTACCACCATATTACGTGGGTGGGCTACTTGAGATGCTTGTACTTAGTAAGGTTCTGTTTATTTCTTATGGTTTACCAACTGTGTAAGGTAGAAAACAAATCTCATTCCGAATGAAGAGGAATATTCGTAGAATATTCAAGTAATGCATTTTATTAGTCATACAAATAGTTTTTAAAATAGTAGGTACTTTAGTTAAAACCGTTAAGAGTTTCATGTACAAAGTAGTTCGGAGGAGAGTTGTTGTTTTTTTTTTAATCTTGGTGCCCCAACCTTCCAGTATTTATCCAAAATTTCTGTTTTGAGTTATTCCTTTCCATACACACAATCTTTTTCCTAAAATTCAATTTTTATTTAGGGAAACTCAGAACGTGTACCTATATCCAGTGAAATCTGATTTTAATGGAAAAATTATCTACTTCCACATTCCTATACGTATATGGTAGAGAAAGTAAAAACCCAGTATGTTTTCAGTATGACTAATAATATGCCTGAACAGAAAATTGTAGGTCGGATGACTCGCCCGATGAAGGTGCCGATCCCGGTGGCCGCGCTCGCTAAAGTGTCTCGCTGTGGCGCTTCGTGGTGCACAGGATCGTGGGTTCGAGTCCCGCATGGGTGTTTCTGTGTTTGTAAATGTGTCTATGTTTGTGTGTATGTAAAAGGAAAACGTTAAGAATAATAAGGTCTACTAAGGATATATAGGACACTGGAAAAAATGGAGAAAAAAGGAATACAGCGCCGGAGCCCTGACAAGCCTCCGGAACTGTATTTTGGGAAAAAAAAAAATCATTAAACATGAGTTTAACAGTGACGTAATTTGAGCTAACTAGTCAACTTTCGTAGATTTGATTGGCATAAGAAGAACAAATGTCTTGATAATGATGCGTAAATTCAATTTTCAACTTTTACATAATGTGGTAAACTGAGCAAGGAAAGAATTGTATGTAATATGAAGTATGTACATAAACATGTAACCGAAATTGGTAAAATGTGTAAATAAATATGTAATGAAGCTATTATATATAAAATCCAATATCATATTTATTTATTTTTGCTAGAAGAATTTCAAGAATTTTCTAATATGTTAGCATAACAAGAACTTTTTTTCTCTTTTTTTTTTTTTTTAAAGAAACCCGTTGTTTATTCCTAATGTGTAGATTGCTTCGTACATGTTGTTCAATTTGAGATTCGTCATATAGCCTATACTTTTATCACAAGTTTGGCAGAGGACTGTGGTTAAATAGCACTCCATGTTTCAGCTTTGATGACGACGCAAAACGCAACCTGTGCCATGGTTAACTTAAGTGCAACCGGCTGTTACAAATTCAGAAGCGTTAGAGAACAAAAATGGTAAACATTTGAAACGTCGCTGTCCCCGTCGAACTCGGACAATTTAGTTTTGAATGCAACGGAAATGTATGATAGGAGAAGCTTCTACGTATGAGAAGCATAATAATAAAACTTATATTTTCCCCTCTTTCCTGATTTGCAACGAAAATTTATTGACGAAAATGTATAACAACTCCATAATAATAAGTAAATATATAAAGTTATGTAGTATGGTATGAAATATGTATTATGCCTCAAAATATGTAAACATATGTAATTTAAATCTTTGTAACAAGGGACCTTTCAATGTAATGCGTTGACATTTTAGCTTTTCATAAACCTACGTATACAACAGAATGCGTAGCACTTACATAAAATCAGGGCTCTAGTGATAAATTTACCAAATGGTCTTGCAGAACCGTACTTCGGTACCAAAAGCTATTTACATTCCTTTGCAGAAAACACATTAATCTTTCTTTGGCGAATTTTTTGCAACGTGTTTGTCATTTTGTTTTCAGGATGCAGCAGTTACTGGTGCTGATGCTCGGCTTGTGGGCTGCCACAGAAGTGAGGAGTTTCGGCGGTGCCGATGACCGTTACATCAAGAAGTACGCCATGATGAAGGTCAGCGCACTCCCTCTATCCTTGTAATGACGGCATTCCTTTCTCGTGATCTTTCCACCTTTTCTTTCTGCTGCCACTTGAGAAATTCTCTTTTTTACTTCCGCAGCTCTAATGACTACATACCTACTGTATATTCACAGAGGTAAATAACATAATAAGCCACTTGTGTGCTCTTCCCAAAATAGCGTGTTTTTCTTTTATAAAGACTGGAATATATCCAGGAAGAGTTAAGAGCATCGTATATCGTGCAGAAATGATTTAACTACATTGGACTTTAATTTCCTCCACTCACCAACACTACCAGAAATTCACAAAATAAAATGTAATTCATATTCCAAGCATGCAATAAGTTTAATAATTTTAATTGTTTTCTCACAGAAAGGTGTGTAGGACAGGAGTTGCATAGGTAGAGCATATCGTGCAGAAATGATTTAACTAAATTGGACTTTAATTTCCTCCACTCACCAACACTACTAGAAATTCACAAAATAAAATTTAATTCATATTCCAAGCATGCAATAAGTTTGATAATTTTAATTGTTTTCTCACACAGAGGTGTGTAGGACAGAAGTTGCATAGATAGAACCAGACTGAAAAATTCAATGCCATAGCCGGGATTTGAACCGCGGATCTCCCGGTCTCTAGCCGGTTGCTCTACCACCGAGCTACCATGGAACCATTGCCGGCATAGCATTGAATTTCTCAACTCTTGCATGTTTCCCGGTAAACCACAAGGTTATCTCAAAATATTTTGAGATGACAATCACAATGGCGACTTACAATGTTGTAAGTAAGTACTTTAAAGTTCCAGAATTATAGTATATTCAACTATTATGGACAATTGTGATAGTTTTAATTGCTTCTGTGAGAAAACAATTCTCAAAATAATTTGAGATTACCTTGTGGTTTACCGGGAAACATGCGCGTCAGAAGAGCAATCGGCTAGAGATCGGGAAATCCGTGGTTCAAATCCTGGCTATAGCATTGAATTTTTCAAGAGACCACGACTGCACCATCAGTTTAAACTTGAAGGTGAGAATAGGGAACATTGTGCTTTTGAGAGAACCATTGCCTTGGTTTAAAGCACCTTGGCACTTAACATACCTTTGAGAATTCCAGTCTTCAATTGAGTAATGAATACTTACGTTAAAGAACATAACATTTTAGGTTATACATAGGTTCTTCCGTATGGCTGCGTGTAGTAATGACACATGAGAAACTATTTACAAGACAACCTTAAATATACATCATCGACATGAAAGACAAAATTGAAGAGATTTTTAAATCAACCTAACATCTCTGTTTGTACTTCCAGTCTGCAGAATTTTCAATTAATTTTCAAATGATTCAGCAAAGTGCGAAAGACATGCATACACAAGGGAGGGGCCTTAACAGGTCCTACTTCAGCCGGTAGAGCACTTGTTGCTGTGGAAGCTGGGCTCCATAATTATTTTTCGCAGCTTACCCTCCCCCTAGTTAAGACTGCCTAGCGGTCATAAACCTGTCGGGGTGCTAACGGCACGAAATCATAGAATGGAGCACCTGGAACTAGTGGTCGGCCCGTAGCCAGGCATGAGCGTGAGGAAGTGGAAGCGCAATGGACGATAGGACAGATAATGATGGAGCAATTGGTGGAATGAATGGCAGAGGAAACCGGAGGACCCGGACGCCGCTTCGTCCACCACAAATCCCAAATGCGGGCGCTTGAGAAAATTGTTTTTAACAAAAAATATTTTCAGTATGCCGAATGCATATGTGAAAGTGAGTGTGGCTGTGCACTCTATCGTCCATTCAATAGACAGATATAAGACATTCTTAAGAATTTGATTTCAAGCTAACTGAACTCAAACCATTATTAATACAAAGGACGTAAACAAGAGCGACCAAGAGCCACTGACAGCAGGTAAAACACCATCTAGTGAGTGGCTGGGTGCTGTCTCCAAACGTCAACATACTGTATGAGGTATGGAGATGTATGTTGTTTGCTAAGTCACTGCGTAAAGCTCGCTAATAGTTTAATCCAATTTCATTTCCTTAAAATTTTAGTGCTGGCAATTTCTATGACTGTTAATAAAAAATTATCCCTTTAACAAAGGTGGCTGCTACGCATATCGCTAAGCACACTCCCAAGTCATAAATGACAATTAATCCACAATCAGCACAACAATATGAGAGCAATAGGTGCCGCAAAGTTGATAAGATTTAAAAACAGAAGAACAAAAAATCTGACGTGTTTCATTCATATACCTTTCTCTAGTTGTTTCATATACAAACTATTTTTACAAAAGATTACTCTTTTATCTATATTAGGCTGATCGAGATAAACGTTAGCAGAATTGGTGTTATTTCTTGCTTCATTTCAAGTAGAAGGGAAATAAGAGTATACATTAGATTAAAGCGATAGTCAATCTTCCAAAAGCTGGTCGCTAAGTGAAACAAATTGAGGGATCGGTTCGCTTTACATGCTCCCGTTTAAGAAATCTTAAAATAATTTGAAATTGAAATCAATAACTAGGAATACCTCTAAAGCAGTCAACTCTACACAAAAAAAGTATATGACATATATTATGTGTTTTAACGAGATCCACATTTTTGTGCAGGAAGTTTTTATCTATCTCTTACGGTTTAACCGTTATGAAAAATCCTGCAAAACTCATTCAGAATAAAGAGGTCTTAAGAGACTATTAGCAGAAAATTCAAAATATACATTTTATTTGTGATGTAAATATCTTTAATGTACAGCATTTTTATAAAAATCGCTGGAGCCATTTCTGAGAACAAAACAATTTTCAAAAATTGTTCATGTAAAGAGTAGTTTGTTGTGGGGGTATTTTCTTGAAAATTTCCGTGCCGCATCCTTGAAAGATACTAAATCTAAATACCAAGCTTAGTTTTTATCGGTATTTTCGTTTTTGAGCTATGCTGTCCACACACACACACACACACACACACACACACACACACACACAAGGCCATTTTCCTAAAAATACTTTTTTGAGCTCAGGGGACCCCAAAACATATATTTCCGGTGAAATCTCGACATCGATTTGTTGGTGAAATACAAAACCTTCTCTGGCCTCTGTTTCAACTATATGACCTTCCGTATCTGTTCTACAAACTATTATCACAAAAGATTATTCATTTATCTACGGCATGTTGATCGAGACAATCATTAACAGAAATTGTCTTATTAATTGCTTCCTTCTAAGTAGAAGGGGAAATAAGGGTATACACTAGGCTAAAGCGATAATCACATATTTTAAAAGCTGGTCGTTATGTGCAGAAGTAAAATCAGAGAGAGGTGAAAGGAGAGGTGGCTTCCGTTTTGAGAAAAGTTAGGTAGTTTACAATTGAGGGGGTCAGTGCAACTGTGGTCTGGCCCAGAAAAATATTTACATCACACTTATAAAAACTGTTAGGTATATCTCAACATTATGTTAACAGTACTCAATGTGTTGTTGTGTAATCTGGAAAAGTGTCAGTGGACAATCAGTTCGATTAAAATGAGGTTTTCGTTATACTCAAAGAAACCAGGTGTGTTTAACTGAGTTATTCCCCATTTTTTAAAAAGATGGGTTAGACCACTGTTGCACTGACCCCCTCAATTGTACCAATAATAAGGAATATTTCGGAAACGCACAGCTCTACTACAAAAAAAAAAATCAGTTTATCAGTTATGCAAAATTCAGCAATATTCATCTAAAATGTATTACCAGGAAATTCAAGATATATATGTTATTTAAATACCTTTAATATACGATATTTTAATCAAAATAGTTGGAGCCAATTTTGAGTAATGCAAAATTTTCAAAAAAACTTTCCATATAAAGGTTAGTCTGGGTGGGATAATTTTCTTGAAAATCTTTGTGTCGCATCCTTGGAAGATACTGAACTTAAACGCCAAATTTGATATTTAACTATCTTTTTCCACAAACATACACTGACATTTTTCTAAAAATATTTTAATCAGGGGGTCTCAAAACATCTATTTACGGTAAAATTTCGACGCCGAATACCTTCGTTATACATTATGCACATAGTATGTGTAGGGAAAGTAATAAGAGGACACTGAGTCACCATATCTATTGCCAGCCCATAACAAAACTGTTATAAAGTTTTGAATCTTGAGAATAAGAGTAAATTAGAATGGGATCGAATATTAAGATAATTATATATTTCCAATTGAGTTTTTACGTTCTAGTTTTAAACAATTCATATAGGATAGTTTTAATCATAATAACTACCTATTTATAACGGAAGTTCAAAAATAAGCTTTATATAAAAGTTGCATACATACTTTTCCCCCCAGCTACCTATCTCAAAAATAAGTCATTATGCCCGTGGTTTGTCATTTTCTAAGTGTACGAAAAGTAATCATCAAGGAATTAATGATCAAGATATCCTGATTATTAACGTGGAGTTATTATGAGTCGATTCTGTGAAAACAGCGTTGCCACAAGAACTCGTTATCATGGATATTCGTAAATAAATAAATAAAAAAAATTCTATGTGATCGCCATTTTACAGTCATAACGAGTTTCTTAAATTAAAATTTAACTTGAGCACGGAAAACGGCGAAACTGGTATTCCACATGACATACAGGAATCAAAGATAATGTCATTTCAGAGCTTCTACTGAAAAATAATTTTGATGCATCCGCTGTAGCTTCAAGTTCACGCGGTATAATTATTAGTAAAATCTCAAGCGGTATAATCATAATGCACTTGTTAAATAAGAGAAAATTCTGTTGTATGTTGCTGAATACAATGCTTTGCACGGCATATGAAAATGACAACTCAGAACAGTTAAAGAAGTAAAATAGGTAGCGCAAAAATAAAATTACCATAGCTGATGCTCAACTGTTGGCCTCTGGCACTTATTATTTTCTCTAGCCCGTATGTACAATGTACATAGTGTGTGTGTGTGTGTGTGTGTTTGTGCGTGTGTGTGTATCTGTGGACAGAATAGCCCAAAAACGAAAAGACCATTAAATATCAAGTTTCGTATCTTCCAAGAATGCAACACGAAGATATTCAAGAAGATCCCGTACCACAAACTACCCTTTACATGGAAAAATTTTCGAAAACTTTGATTTTTTAAAAAATGGCTCTAACGATTTTGATTAAAATCCCGTATATTAAAGACATTTACATCCCAAATAAAAGTCTATAACTTGAATTTTCTGAGAATAGCCTCTGAAGATCTTTTTATTCTGGATGAATTTTGCCGCTAAACCGTAAGAATAAACAAAAACTTACTGCACAAAAATGTAGATCTCGTCAAAACACAATATCTATGCCCTTAACGTTTTTGTTGTGGAGGTAACCGCTTCCGAGATGTTCATTGTTTTGCTTTCAATTGTAAAGCACTTATACTTTTCTCAAACAGGAAGTGTCCGTTTTTCTTTTGTTCTACTCCTGGCCAAGCAAAGAAGTGATTTACAATGACAATCGCATAATGACAGATTTTAAAACATTTGACTATCACTTGAGCATACCGCATTTCTTTAGTTCCCATCTACTTATAAAGAACTAAGTAAAAAGAGCATTCTGCTAATTAGCATGGTGTAGAAAGAAGAATAATCTTTTGCAAGACATTTGTTTGGAACAGCTAGAGAAAGTCATGCGAGTGTAACACATCAGATTTTTTTTTTAATCTGCGAAACAACTGCTGAGGAACTATTAGCGTCGCTTTGTTCGTTGCGCGTATGAGTTGAACCTCTGAATGAAATCAACTTAAAATTAGAGATAGTTTATCATTTTTAAATGAGCCCTCTACAAATTGTGTATACATTTTGAATAAAATTATGAACATATTTCGGATTTGGTTGAAATTTGTACAACATTAAGGACAGTTAACATTAATATGCCTCGAATCGAGGTTGAACTTAAATCTTTCGAACCGGAGCCAAAAGCGTAGAAACGTTGTGAACTGAAGATATACTATTCTATTGAAAACCGGTGGGAGGAAATAAACACATTTTTTAGTACTTTTATTTACACTATGTTCCATCAGAAGCAGAATACAACTAATGAAATTCTAGGCAGTGACTGAAACGCATTAATGTATTCATAGACTTGCTCAAAACAGTTGCTGTGTAGTGTAATGGTTTTGTCCTCCATGTGGAAGACGGAATGAATATTAACGCACTTATCTACCTAATTAAGTCTTAAGTATATTAAAATAGTTTAATTATCTAGTTTGGCTGAGGGAAATAACTACACATTTTATCTTAAATTTATTGGCAGGTATTGAGAATTTTTAAAACAAAGAATTTCCACCACATGCCAGGCATAAAAAATGCCAGGTTAACTTAGAAATTCCTTAATTTAAATTCACAAATTAAGACACAGTAATTATCACTTAAACTAAATATAACCTTGGGGATCTCGTAGATTTACAAAGCATCCGATAAGACAACGTAACTTGAGCACCGCCCTTGTAAGTAGGCTTGCAAAATGAAAACTGCACAATGTCATGTGTAATGAAACAATATAACGATTATGTTGGTATTATTTACATTGCGAGAAAGAATATTAACAAATGCTAAGTGAATATTCATGGATATAAGTTGTATACAAACGATAGAAATGTAAGAGCAGTTTATACTCTGCTAAAAATGTTTCTAAAGCACTTATTAATTGCTAGAACGTAAGACACAAAATATTGCAAAGGCACTCAAAATGTAGCATTATCGTGCATTTATTATACTATAAATTGTTAACACCAGAAGGAGCCTCTTAAATGTACAGTTAGTAAACACAACAAAATTGCCTGATCATTTTGGTTCTTGTTTTTGTTTTTTTTATTTTTAAGAAACAATGTTTATAATTATCCTGAACCCAATGATAATACTTTAACCATTTCTGCTTGTATGTGTCGTCACATCCTCACGCAATAATGACTAAACCGATTTCTATGAAACTTATATCACACCTTTCACTAAGAACACAAGCTATACATCATAATTAATTTTCCCCGAAGGGAGATTATAATAGAAGATGACTTAAAATTTAGACATACCTATACTAATTATTATGGAATTTTGTGAAGGAGGTTCTACAACAAAAGTTTACAATAATTTGCTTTACTGCGCTTTATAATTTAAAATCGATGCTATTAATTTCACAAAAATTAGGTAGGAGATATCTGTGTGCAAATAGATTTGATTGCTTACAAAAGAACTTAAAACATCCAATTTAGAAGAATTACATACATGTAAATGAACAGAATTTCTCTAAACAATAGGGTAATGGTTATTTTTCCATCAGCAAATAAACACATACAATTTCCGGCTGTTTTACCAGGATTTTTAGGTAAATGTTATTTACCTACGTTTCGTCTCTCAAGTGAACTTAACCAATAAACTACGGAAAGGCTGTGGACACCGCCGCAAGCTTACGCATATACATAAATATTTCCGCTATATCTTCAATCAATTAAATCATTCAAATACATCGTTCTTTAATTAACAAGCGATTTACAGAAAGATAAAATGTTCACTGCTGCACCTATGCGATACTGCCAATGTCGGCGAGTCAGCAATTGTAAACATTTTACCACTTAAGTAGTAATTTTCTAATTACACAGGTAAAATTAATACTTCCACATAATGAAGCTCGGATGACACGTTTGTCACGATGTTTTGCATTAATTTTCTACGCTTCCTGAAACACTGGAGCTATTAAATCTTAAACGCTTTTATATCATAGACGCAAGGCACGAATGATACTAAAAGAACGGAAAAGAACAGAACTAAATTAGATCTGCTTATCATCGTTACATTGTAAAGACTTCCTGGCGGAATCAGATCGGGGTCCAATGCGGATGTTGCGTGCTGAGGCGCTGCTACAGGAATGAGTAAGCAGAACTGCCGGTCTTTACCCTCCATGGTGATTAATTTTGGGATCCCATTAGCACACGTCACGCGGATACAAAAAGATTCCCTTTCAGAACATGACAAGCAATTCTGACCCTCAGCGAATGAACTGTGAAACATCTTGTTTCATGGATCACAGTAACATTAATATAATACTTTATCAAATCTGTGTTCCGTAGCCTTGCTACTAGTGAATACGGTTTACTACTTGGATGCATCTGCGGTAGTGGGCTCAGAATTACCTTAACGCAGATTTTCATTTTAACTATCTGTAGCACGTATTTTCAATGTAAATAGAAGATACAGAAGTTATCATATGCCTACCAAAACTTCAATTACGAGATTTTACCGAAAAAAAAAAACATGTTTAGAGGACATTTGAATAAAAACTACATTTTTACTTTCTCTATATGTACTATGTACGAATATAGAGTGTATAGAGAAGGTATAGTTTTCTCCAAAACATGTAGCCTTCAAACAGGTCCGCTCCTCTCTACTACTGGACACTAACTATTGGCAAAAAAAGAGGCAACTACTAGGGGTGAGAGGCAATGCAGTAAAATCTCCGTTTCCTGAAGACTCGAAGACTGCTTGCAAGTCGAGATTCGTTCCTCAGTTAAGGAACCAGTAAGTGGAAAACTTGGCAGCTGCGAGTGTTGGTTTCCAACCGCAAACTACATAAACCCAACTTCAAAGCCACTCAGAGGGTTATCATGTTGTGAAAAATACTGCATTGTAATCCACCCAAAAATTCGATGTCCGAAATACAAGTTTTAGGGTCCTCTGAATTGGAAAGAAAAGCATTTTTACTTTCTCTACACGTACTATATGCACAGTGTATAGAGAGGGTATTGTATTTCACCCAAAAATTTGATACCGAGATTTCACCAGAAATACATATTTTGGGACCCCCTGAATTCAAAAAAACATTTTTAGAAAAATGTCCGTGCGTGTGTGTGTGTGTAGGCAGCATAGTTTAAAAACGAAAAGTTCGTTAAATACCAAACTTGATATTCTAGTTCTATATCTTCCAAGGATGATGACGATTGGGTCAACTTCTATGGTCGGTCATTAGCGCCCTTGAAAAACAATTGTGACCTTAAACGGAGCTAAAAGACGCCGAATTAAATTGGAGCTAAAATCAGGTTTAAAATCCTGTGTAAACGTTTTATGTAGTGTTAAAAACCAGGAGGATCTTCCAAGGATGCAACACAAAGATTGTCAGGAAAATCTCCCACCCCAACTACCCTTTGCATAGTAAAAGTTTCGCAAATTTTGATTTTCTCAAAAATGGCTCTTACGATTTTGATTAAAAGATTTATATAGATTTAAGATATTTATATTCAAATAAAATGTATATCTTAAATTTTCTGTGAATGACCTCTTTGTTCTGAATGAACTTTGCATAACTGGTAACCGCAAGAGACAGACAAAAATTTACTACAGAAAAAATGTAGATCACGTTAAAACACATAATTTATGCAATATACATTGTTTTGTGAAGTTGAGCAGTTTTTAGACATTCCTTATTTTGGTTTCAGTTTTACAATACTTTTAACTTTTCTCATATGGGAACGGATTTTAATTACATGGTACCCAGCTTTTAAAAGATTCAACTATCGCTTTAGCCTACTGTTCTACTTTATTTCCCTTCTATTTACAAGGAGGCAAGTATTAACGACAAGTTCTGTTAATGTTTATCTCGATTAGCATGCAATAGAAGAATAAGCATTTTAACAATAGTTTGTTACAGAGATGTAGAGAAAGTCGTGTGAATAGAACACATAAGATTTAGAGAAAAAGATCCGTGTGTAGGTAAGTCTATGGACAACATAACTGAACAAGGAAACTCGGTTAAATGCCTAATTTGATATTTAAGTTGAGCATCTTCAAGGATGCGACAGGAAGATTTTTGAGAAAACTTCCCCACTCCAAACTACCCTTTATATAGAAAAATTTTCGAAAATTTTTATTTTCTCCAAAATGGCTTTACCGATGTTTATTAAAATGCCCTATATTAAAGAATTTACATGACAAATAAAAATGTATATCTTGAATTGTCTGAGATTAGTCTGAAGTCCTATTAATTCTGAATGGCAGTTGCATAACTGGTAAACCGTACGAGACAGGCAAAAACGTTAAAGCATAAAATTCATGCTATATACATTTTTTGTGGAGTAAGTCATTAGTGAGATATTCCATGTTATTAATTTAAATTTTAAAGTAATTAAACTTTTCTCAAACGGGAATTTGCCATTTCTTTTTCATTTTTTTTGCTCCTGTCCATGCAAAGAGAACCGAATTTCAAGCTTTTAAAAGATATTAATATCGCTTTAGTCTAGTGTATTCCCTTATTTCCGTTCTGATTATATGGAACTAAGTAATATGATAATTTCTGCGAATGTTTATGATTAGTTTGTAGTAAAGCTTTTGTAAGAATAGTAACCCATTTGAATGGAACACATCAGATGTTTACTTCCTCTACCGAGAACTGTGAGCGTAAGTATTTAATGCAATTTTATACATGTTTTATTATATCTATTCAAAGGAACCTGATTGTAACCAACAGCAATAATCAAAGTGCAGTTATTAATTGTTAATATTTATTCCTTCCTCTTATGGCGCATCTTCCTTAAAACAGTTTTGTGATTGAAATAGATGGCCTGTAATAATGACTATTTCTATATCCTGTAATCGAGTTGTTCAATCGTGTTTTGTTGTTAAGAGGCGGAACGGTGGAATAATGTATTGGTATCTGCAAGTTCATCAGCCCAGTGGCTATCCTGCTACGAGGCGAGTCGGAAAGTAACGTTCCCTAATGAACCTGTTCTTATTCAGGAAGTGTAGTATGTGAAATACGGTTCGCAGTTTCATTAACATGTTCAGCAATGTTCAGCGCCACGCTTCAGGGCAATGTGATGCTTGATAAGGAATGCTGCATAAGTATTGAGGCTGAAAAACTGGAATCTTAATGTCATCATAGTACATTATTTCAACATATTATATGTAATATGATACACATATTATGTGTAATGTGTAAGACGTTTAAATGTCAAAAATCTAATTATTTTATAATTTATTTCACGCTTAAGGGGAGATTAAAAGCTATATCCCACCAATCTTGGTAAATTTCCAGAAAATATAAGATGCACATTTTATTAGACGTGTAAATATCTTTAATATACGGTAGTTGAATCTAAATCGTTAGAACCATTTTTGATAAAATAAAAATATTTCGAAAATTGTTCCATGTATCCGGTAGTTTAGGTGGGGAATTTTCTTGAAAATCTTTGTGTTGAATCCTTGGAAGATGTAGCATTTAAATATCAAGTTTGGTATGTAATCGACCTTTCGTGTTTGAGATATCGTATTCACAGCGACACTGACACACGACACACATAGGACCTTTTTTTAAAAATATTTTTTGTTTTATATGGGACCGTAAAAAGTGTATTTCCAGCGACATCTCCGTAACGAATTTTTGGATAGAATGCAACAACTTCTCCACTTATGTAATCTGTGTGAAGAAGAGAAAGTAAAATAAATCTGATATGTTTCATTCATATGACTTTCTATATCTGTTCTGCAAACAAACTATTCTTACAAAAGACTGCTGTTTTATCTACGACATAATGTTAATCAAGATAAACATTACCAGAAATGTTATTTCTTAGTTCCTTACAAGTAGCAGGAAAATATGGAATACATTAGGCTAAAGCAATAGTCAAATCATTAAAAAGCTGTCGCTATTCGGTTGTCATTGAAATTTGGTTCTCCTTTCAGGAGTAAAACGAAAGAGATGTGCAACGGATGAGGAATTCCGTTTGAGAAAATAAGGATCTTAAAGTTCAAACCATAATAACGAAAATCTCCGAAATTGTCACTAGTAGCTCTACCCCCCCCCTCAATTGTGTATCACATAAATTGTGTGTTTTAACAAGATCTGTATTTTATGTAGTAGTTTTAGTCTGTGTCCTACTATTTATTAGTCATGCAAAAGCCAGTGAGAATGAATAGGAGTTAAGAGGCTATTCCCATAAAATTCAAATTATACATTTTGTTTGGCATGTAAATGTCTTTAGCATACGGTAGTTTAATCAAAACCATTAGAGCCATTTTGAGATATATTTTCATCCTTGGAAAATTCTGAAGGTAGACATGAAGTTTGGTATTTAAGCAACTTTTCAGCTTTGAGATATAGTTTCTTTTATTATTTTGTTTACAGGGGACCCTAAAACGCGTTTCTGGTAAAATTACGATATGGAATTTTTGAGCGCAAGAAAATACGTTCTCTATCCCTCTAGCAGAGAAGGTAAAGATAATGCTTTAATATTCATAATAATTTGACTCATAATAGGTATCGTAAATATTACTTTATGCTAACAAATATAAATATGCTAAAACTCAAAACAACTTTAATAGTTTTACATTAATTACCTAAGGGAATCGAAACATTAAACCCATATTGCGCTTAAAGTATTTTAATGTATTTAATATTTTGGCTATTCGTTTGTATAGTACCTACGTTTTGACTTGTATTTTTAGTGTGCCCGTCTTTGGCGTTGCTATACATTTGTTGTAAAGGTAGCTGACAATGGATATTGATATGAAGGAGAAAGAAGAAACCAGAAGATTTTTCTCAGCCCACATCATCAAAGGAATCAAATGATCACGATTGAACCACCATTTGGTAACCAATGAAAATTATCATTCACAGTAATCGGTTTCTTCAAACCATGATTTGTTCCAGTGGCAACCGCCGCTGACTCTACAAAGGGAAGGTGATGTTCAATTATCACTTGGGTCACTACCGTCTTAAGTTAACCGCAAGGTAGTTTCACGATAGCTACATGAGTAATTTGACCTTGGTTCTCGTCTTTCCCGGTAAATTGTTTCACATCATTTAAACGGGTTCTGGGCCGGAACGAAAAATGTTGCCCAAGAAAGCAATCCTTCCGCCTACACAGAGAATTACTCTCTTTGATTTAGTTTTGTGTCTCAAACCGTTAAACAAATGCCAGCCTAAACTCCACCTCATCCGCTTTCTTGACGTTATTCTGGGTGTGACTAAAGGAAGGCGCAACGAGGAATCACCGTTAATGTCCATTAACATCCTTTTAAAGCATGAAATCCCGTAAGGCAAACCAAAGTATTCAAAGGTATTCTTACTTATATGTTGGCAGCACTCCACGGCGGGACTCCATTATGAATAGCAGTTCATTAACACAGGAACTTTTAGACATACATTTAAGTAGAAGAGAGCTAAGGGGCAAATGGGTGTCAATTTGTCATTTTTGTTGCAAAGTTAAAGACTCCATAACATTTGTATCTTAAATAAATGTCGCCATTTTGAAAAATCCTATACTTGTAGATCTCGTTATAACACATAATTTATGTCGTTATATGTTTGTGAAGTTAACCATTTTCGAAATAATTCCTGTTATTGGTTTCAGTTTTAAAAAACCCATACTTTTCTCAAACGGCAAATCATCATTCGTTTTATATTTCTTTTGTTTTTCACCTAGTCATGTGAAGAGAACTAATTTCATTTTCATCGCATATCGACAATTTTTAAAAGATTTGATTATCGCTTTAACCTAGTGTGTTCCCTGATTTCAAGACGAAAGTAATAAGAGCATTTCTGCTAATATTGACGTATCTCTAGTAGTGTGAACTAAAAGAAGAAGAATATTTTATAATAATTGTTTGCAGTACAAATAGAGAATGTAATGTGCACGGAACACTTCAGATGTTTATGCCAATAGGCTGAAAATTGCACCGGAAGTGCCTGAAACTATGACTAGTGGAACCAAGTATTGCATTTTTTATATATCGCATGGGTCATGAAATAAATAAAGCATGACATGGACTAAAACAATCAAAATTGTTGTTGTACACTTTTTTTATTCTGCACAGAAAGCAAATACAAAAAATCTGACACATTTATATCTATAATTTCAATAACATTTTCAGCATCCTTGCATTAAAATTGTGGGGGGCGATTGGTTTCTAAAAGATCTGTTTTTAAACACAAAAAACATTAATAAGTAAAAATACTACTACGCTATGGGTTGAAACTTCAATGAAGATCATGTAGCATATGTGTAAAAAAATGTAATTCCTTAGCTTTAAAAGTGAAGAGATTGATTTAAAATTCATTAACCCCCTTTACCTTTTATTTTATCGGCTATTTATTTTGCAGTATTTTGAAAGCAGACTCTCTTTCTTACTTTCTCTACGCTACCTGTATAGTTATAGCGTTATGTTATTGTTATTTTCGCCAACTACGTCGTACATAGGTGTACATTTGAGTCATCAGTGTCTCCGTGCAAGGAAATAACCTATGATCTTGGATGCTCTGTCATCTATTGTCTTGATAGGTTCTCATTAAGAAAACTATCATTAATAAAGATAGTTCTTTTGTCCAAGATCTCGGCAATGGTGAAGCGATTATGATTAAGGAGTACCCATTGAGTCAGTTGTCCTAAGAACTGAAATGATCCATATATTTTCATGGCAAGGAAAAAACCAGGAAAATCTTAACTTGGCAATTCACCACAACCGAGATTTTAACTTAGGATCTCCGAAGTTCTAGGCACTAAGGCGGACGTCGGCGTCTTCATCATGTCTCGACAACTCAGTCGGTGGTTGTTTTAGACGCTGGCTTCACCGGAAATATATGTTTGGAGAGCCTCTGTATAAAACATTCTTAGAAAAGGGTCAGGGTGTGTGTTTGTGGGCAGCATAATTCAAAGACGAAAAGTTAAATACCAAGCGTGATATTTAAGTTCAGTATCTTCCAAGGATGTGACACAAAGTTTTTCAAGACAATCCCCCACCCCTAAATACCCTTTAAATGGATAATTTTTGGAAATTGTTATTTTCTCAAAAATGGTTATAACGATTTTGATTAAATTTCGTTTTTAAAGATATTTACACGACAAATAAAATGTATATCTTGAATTTTCTGGGAATAGCTTCTGAAATCCTCTTCATTCTGGATGAATTTTGCATAATTGGTAAACCGTAAGAGATAGACAAAAACACAGGTTAAAACAGACAACTCGTCATAAATATTTATTTTTTCGTGGAGCTGACCATTTCGGAAATATTGCTTGTTATTGGTTTTTGTTTTAAAATACTTATACTTTTCTCATACGGGAATTTGTCAACTCCTGCAAAAGAAACGAATTTCAATCGCATAGCTACCAGCATTTAAAGTTTTTGACTATCACTTAGCCTAGCGTATTCCCTTATTTCTCTTCTGTTTACAAGGAAGTAAGTAATAAGACCACCAATAATAAGACCACTAATATTTACCTCGTTTAACATGAAGTAGATATAAAAGTACGCTTTAACAATAATTTGTTACAGAGATGTAGATAAAGTCATGTGAATGGAACAAATCAATTTTTTTCTTTACAGTATTTACTTGATAACATTATGATTTTCATATAAAAAAATCTGATGTGTTACACTCATATGACTTTCTCTAGCTGCTCTACAAACCTCCTACAAAAGGTTATTCTTCTTTGTACACAATGCTAATCGAGATAAATTTTAGCAGAATGTTATTACTTAGTTCCTAATAAATAGAAGAGAATAATGATTGTCAAATGTTTTAAAAGCTATCGTTATGCGATTGTCATTGCAAATCACTTCTTTGCTCGGCCAGGAGTAGAACAAAAGAAAAGCGGACACTTCCTGTCTGAGAAAAGTTTAAGTACTTCACAATTGAAACCAATAACAAGGAATATCTCAGAAACGGTTACCTCCACAACAAAAACGTAAATGACATAAATTGTGTGTTTTGTCGTGATGTACATTTTTTGTACAGTGAGTTTTTTTTTTCTATCTCTTACGGTTTAGCAGTTAAGCAAAATGCATCCAGAATAAAGAGGTCTTCAGAGGCTATTCCCCAAAAATTCGAGATATACATTTTATTTCGGACATAAATAGCTTTAATATACGGGATTTTAATCAAAATCGTTAGAGCCATTTTTAAGATAATCAACATTTTCGAAATTTGTTCCCTGTAAAGGGTAGTTTTTAGTAGGGGGATTTTTTTTAAAATCTTCGTGTCGCATCCCTGGAAGATACTAAACCTAAATACCAAGTTTGATATTTAACGGTATTTTCGTTTTGGGGCTATGCTGTCCATAGACACACACACACACACAGACAGACAGACAGACAGACAGAGACACACACACGGACCTTATTTTAAAAAAAAAAATGTTCGGACTCAGGAGACCCCAAAACATATATTTCCGGTGAAATCTCGGTATCGAATTTTTGGGTGCATTATAATACCTTCTCTATCCCTATGTACATTGTACATATGGGGCTAGGGAAAGGAAAAATTGATCCAGAGTTCTTGGAAGATGGTACTAAACTCGCATGGAATTTTAACTGTAATTTTATCTCCTCTGTTGTTGTTATTATTATTATTATTATTATTATTATTATTAAATATAGAACCTGATTTCGCGTCAACGGAGACGCAACCTCCGATTATCTCAGCCAAGTGAGTTTCCTATTGTTTGACTTTTTCTGGTGTCTCTCTAACTTTGATTTTTTTTTCGGATTCTATTGCTGCCTTAAATTTTACATGTGCGTTTTTTTTTTTTTTTTTTTTTTTTTTTGTGGCGCCAGTCTCTAGCTGATCACACTTCACACACGTCAGTAACTATGGCTAATTGGAGAGATACCACTCCAGAATCCTGAATATTTTACCAAGAGAACAAACTTCCCTTTACAGCACACGATTACCACAACATGCAGATGCATATGTAGGTGTCATATGAAATGCAGAGGAGTGGGTATCCTGTTGATAAAACGTTCCAGCAGGAAGTTGTGGCATAACACACAACTCCTGTATCTCTCCACAGTACCTGTATGGCCAGCAAGAACTTGATTATGAGTAACAGGAAGCGGAGGAGGAGTTCGGCATTTAAGTGCACATAAACCGTACTATGTTTATGGAAACCACCAGGAGAAAGGGGTGAACCGAAGGACAGAGAGAACGATCAAATTGGTGGTGATAGGCTCACACACAAGCAGTATCCTTAACGTATTTCATTCTGAGGCCGCAGGGATCCCTCTCCCTCACAGCTCTCTTCTTGGAGAAGCAGACTTCCCCACATCAAACGCAGGACATAGACAATTCTACAAAGCAAACTCAATCGCCCTGCGCCTCGCCCGCCGTCTAATAGATTGGTCCTTCGACTCTGAATCACGATAAGGAAACGAAAAGGCAAGCCATGAGTAATCGAAAATTCGCGGTATTATGTAATTCCTCCAGCATTTGTCTACCAACCAGGGAAACTGCGAAAAAAATCAAAGTCAGCATGGCCACCAACGGCAATTTCCGAATGCGAGTCTCACACTTTACCGCAGAGCTCGCTTGGTACTGCAAGTGTTCCCGACTTCTATAATGTACATATTTATTTTTCCAGATGGTTGAGGAGGTGAGGGAATGCGATTTATCTTTACCAGTTTTATAATCATAACTACAGTGGGATATATAATTTATCCTTAATAAATATGTATACGTTTCTGGTTTTGACACACAGTACACTAAGGGTCGGGAACTGCACTCTTTAAGTACACTTCTATTACATTAAATTATCCAAATCGGTTAGCTTATAGGGCGAGCTATACTAGCTATATTAAACCGTCGTTTAATAGACTCAGTCAAAACAATTTCTTCCCACGGTTATTAAGACATATTTACATTTTCACATTTTATTTTGGTTAGTGTGAATGCCCTAAGGGGGGGGGGCAACACTGTGAATTAACGCGTAATATTTTCAAGGGTGTGTAAAATGAACACAACACATAGATATACTGGGTGGGATTTAACTGCCCTAATTACCAGCGAAACGATTCTGTGCGGGAGAAAAAATAATCTGATGTGTTCCATTCACATGACTTTCTTTTTACATCTCTGTAACAACTTTTGTTAAAAAGCTTATTCCTCTATGTACTTTATGATAATCGAGATAAACATTAGCAGAAATTGTCTTATTACTTCGTTTCTTGTAAGTAGAAGGGAAAAATCTGAAGTGTTCCATTCACATGGCTTTCTCTATATCTCTGTAACAAATTATTCTTAGAAAGCTTATTCATATACTTCATGATAATCGAGATAAACATTAGAAGAAATTGTCTTTATTACTTGGTTCCTTGCAAGTAGAAGAGAAAAAATCTAATGTGTTCCATTCACATGATACCCTCTAGCTGTTCAGTAAACAAAACTTTTATTCAAAACATTATCTGTTATGTACATCATGCTAATCAAGATAAACATAAGTAGAATTTATTTTACTACTAGCTCCTTGCAAGTAGAAGGGAAATAAGAAAATGGATGGGCTAAAGCGATAGTCTCATCCTTTAAAAGCCAGTCGCTATGCGAAACAACTTAAAATTCCAATATCTTTGCTTTCCAGGAGTAAACAAACGAGAAGAAAGATGTCTTCCCGCTAGAGAAAAGTTTGTGGCTAAAATTGAAACTAATAATCCGGAATATTTCGAAAACGGTTAACTCTACAAAAAAATGTATAGAATATAAATTGTGTGTTTTAATGAAATCTACATCTTTTGTGTGGTAAGTGTTTGTATATCTCTTACGGTTTACCAGTTATACAAAAGTCGTCCAGAATTAAGAGGTCTTCAGAGGCTACACCCAGAAGATCCAACATATACCTACATTTCATTTATCATAAAAATATCTTAAACATATTGTTTTTTAATCAAAATCGTTAGAGCTTTTTTGAGAAAATCAAAATATTCAATGCAAAGGGTAGTTTGTGGTGGAGGGATTTTCTTGAAATTCTTCGTGTCGCACCATTGGAAAATAACAAACCTAAATACCAAGTTTGGTTTTTAATAGTCTTTTCGTTTTTGAGCTATGCTGCCCACAGGCACTCACATACACATATACAGACATACACGGATATTTTTCTAATGCTTTTTTTTTGGATTCAGGGGGTCTCAAAACGTTTATTTCGGGTGAAATCTCGGTATGGAGTGTTTGGGTGCAATACAATACCTTCTCTATACACTACGTTCATAGTACGTGTAGAGAAAGTAAAAATATAAAGAGTGTGCTCAAAGAAGCTAAATGGATCGCCTGTCGCCAAGGATAACGCATCAGCAATCCTTGCAGCGATTAGCAAATTAGTTTATATTTACAGAGGACAAGCAGATTCTCAAAGAAGGTGCTCTGCAGTGACAAATGCCTTTAAAATGCACTTTTTAAACATCGCAGCAAGAAAGCAGCATTGAGCCGCCGAGGAACATAAATCAATCACTTCAGCATTGTCACAATAAGATACACAATATCGAGTTCAGTGATCTTTCGTGGAAAACGCAGCATTTTATGAAAAAGTTCATTGCATTCATTATGTCATGCATCTACAATTACATAATTATTGTATGGCTACTACGAGATGCAAACTTCCTTATTCGGATGCCGGATTCCCCACAAGTGCATGTACAAGCTGAGGAGAAGAATAGGAGATATGAATTATTCATGTCCTAGCAAGTTCACTGTCCGCTTTCTGAAAAGTCGCAGGTGTTTATTAAATAGCACTAAACGCACTGTTGACTTTGTTAACTACTAGTGAGTTTACTTTACCATCCTATACATCAATTTACCTTTGTTCACAGCAAGATCTTTTACCTTTGTACAGCAAGCATGTAAACAGGTTTCCTAACGGAAATTATGTGACCACAATGCTAGTGCACTGCCCTCAGGAAGCGCTTCTAAATTTGGTTTAAGAACAGGTTATATAAACTGGGTAAAGCTTTCCGAAGCATACCATTAATTTAACGCATGCATTAAGAGTTTAAATAACTAAATCCGAAGAAAAAATCCCATATATTCCATTCACAGGACCTTCTCTATCTGTTTTGCAAATAAACTATTCTGACAAAAGATTATTCTTCTGTTTACTTCATGCTAATCAAGATCAACGTTAGCAGAAAATGGTATTATCACTCACTTCCTTGTAAGTAGAAGGGAAATAAGGGAATACACTAGGTTAAAGCGGTGATCAAGTATTTTAAAAGGTATTGCTGTGTGAAAAATGCTGTTCTCTTTTGCATTTCAGGGAGTAAAATAAAAGAGGTGAAACAAAAGTAGACTTCCCACTTGAGAAAAGTTTATTTACTTTAAAACTGAAACCAATAATAAGGAATATCTCGGAAGCGGTTAACTCTACAAAAAAGCGTATAAAGTGTTTGTCTATCTCTTACAGTTTGCGACTCGTCCGGAATGAAGAGGTCTTCACAGTTATTGCCAGAAAATTCAAGACACACATTTCGATACACATAAAAATATCTTAAACTATGGCATCTTAATCAAAACCGTTACATCCATTTTTGAGAAAATTAATATTTTCAAATAATGCTCCATGTAAGGGGTTGTTGGGGTGAGGGATTTTCTTGAAAATCTTCGTGTGGCATCCTTGGCAGCTATTTAACCGACTTTCCTTTTTTGACCTATGTTGCCCACAGACACACAAAAGATCACACAATGACATTTTTTTAAAAAAAATGTTTTTTTTATTCAGGGGGTCCAAAAACATGTATTGCTGGTGAAAGCTGAACTTGGCGGTATTATCTTGAGGTATTATGTATTATTAGTGTGACTTTATGGAATTAAAAATATAAAATAGGATTAGATACTCTATTATTTTTATTATAAAAGAATTTTTGGGTGGCATACAATATCTTCTCTATCTACTAAGTACATTGTACATACATGCCAGAGAAAATGATATAATAATTCCATAAGGTGCTTTATAGAAGCCGTATGACAATTCAATGTAGTAAAAGATCTAAAACAGTTGAAAAATGCTAATGTTAAAATAGAATGGTTTGAAATAAATTGTATATTGAAATGGGCTCTTGATTTCTCTGTATAGTAGTATTAAATAACAGCATGAAGAAATTATAGAAATCATGTATCATATAAACCACAACCTGTAATAATGATATGATGATGGAGTCTCTGCAACCGGTACACGCATTCAACTGAACTAGTAACGTAACTCACATCTCCACAGACAAATTTCTTAACAGCTGAAACAGAACCAGTTCTTCGTCCATCTTGGGAATAAAAAGACAATAAAACAAACTGCAGTTAGCGGTAAATAATGAAAGAATTATGTGCTTCATGCAGGCCATTGACTTGAGATAAAATCTTTATTGACTGCCTAAAGCTTCCCTCATTTCCATAACTAAACGAAATTAATCAATCCTTTTTCTTCCATTTTGTTTCCAAACGTTATAATGAACTCTCTCTGTAATTCAGATTTCCGTCATTAGAGGAAATGCCAGTGAAGCATCAGAAGACAGACATTCCTTATCTCCAAGGACGATTGCACAGAAACGACCGTCCTGGTTGGCGTCTTACAGGACGAAAGCGAAATAGAAGTAGCTGGTGTTGTGATCGAAGCACAATTTCGTTTGGGACCATGCACTAAAAATAATATAACAACCTACTTTACATGTTAATAATATATTGTTTTGTTTCCTGTATGTTCCAAGATATTTGCAACTCATTTGAGAACACTTCAAATTGAAAACAGTAGCTTATATTTGTAGCATAAATTTATGCCGCATAGATGGCACGAAAGCTTTTTAGGTATTTGCAATATGAGTACCGTAGTAGGTTCCTTAATAGTATTTTCCAAACTCCCTTCATCAATCTGTACTCCCATATATTCCCACCCATTAACAACAGTTCTTTGATTTTTTCAAGCTGCCATGTTCTACGAGTAGTATTTGTCTTAGTTTGCTTTTGTTTTGTTTATTTATTGTTTAATACAACATACGTTTAATAGCTCACTGATAACTGCTAGACTCTAAAGAAATATTTAAATATTATTCAAGCCCCTTTACACCCACTTTCCCTAGCTTCAACATAATTCTGTAGTGTTCTGACGGGTCCTTAAAAAGGATTTTTAAAACATTCTGAGTATTCCATCTCCACTTTTCCAACCATTACCTACTAATTCTTCATAACTGCCTACCTGATTCCCACAGAGTAGCATAATTTCTTTCATATTGTTCGATATGCATACTGGGTGTCGAGTACAGAAATGTTCTCACAGCTGCCAACGCTGATTTAATTTTGGTTCTCGCTATTTGGACTTCGTTTCTCTCACTTTCTGTCATAACTTATCAGATTGACAAAGAATGGCCAATTAACGAGGGAACACTAGTACCTCAATCCACAGCGGATCATATTTTGTGTTTATACTTCCGGGAGGAACGGAAGAGGCGAAGGAACCGCAGGAAACGATTGAACTACAGGCCGGCACAGGTGAGAGAGAAGCGCAGAGTTTCCTAATAGTTCCAACCTTGACCATCCGACTACGAGAAAGTCGCTCTATGGCGTCCCTTTAGCGGGATCAAGGAACACGACGCTGAATGAACCCTCAACAGGCTTCCCTTTGACAGGGCCAAGAAGTTCCTAATCGCAAGCTTCTGCGCCATGTGTCCGCCACCGAGAACCGCAGATAATAGTTGAAAGGGAAACGAAATGAGAGAAAAGAAATCCTGGTAAATTGCATCATGCCAGCATTCACTTTGGTGACCAGAAAAAAACTACGAAAAACCCCATGGTCAGAGTGGGCGGTCACCCAGTTCAAATCCGGGACCTCCCGAACGCAAGCTACACCGGCTGAGACATCTGCTCAATACTCCTAAACTCTATGACCACCTCGTTTTACTTGTCATTTACGTACCAGTTTTCATGTTTACTCAATTTACTACCTTTCTTTAAAACTGCAATACTATAATGTATGTGTATGCAAATGTATAAAAGATGGAGAAATTTGTGTGAGCCACATCAACTACGTATTCTTCTGGCGGGGGGGGGGGGGCTCTTCTTAAGAAGACAGTTTGTTTTGTTACTATATGTAATCCTGTATATAAGGTACTTAGCATCTGAAACATGTAATGAATGCACTTTTAGAGTACGAATCGTGCTCGCCAGTTACCAATGCCTGGTGGTGAATGTGCATTTAAGAGCGATTAGTTCAGCCATTCGACCAGAGCAGGAAACCATTTTTGTTTCTGATGATTTCTTTTTTCTGCATTGTTTCTCTGTTGATACACAGAATACAAGACCTTGAGCTTGTAACACTGGAATTTAGCTCTGAGGCCACTCTTTGAAACTTGATTTAAAAGGCGGTGAAGCACGACCTGAACACGGCGCTCCAAGAGCAATTCCCCTTTAATGTTTCAATTTCGTACCTGGAGCTTGAGCATTAATTTAGATGCACATTTAGAATCAGTGTTTACAACGATTTTTTTCGCTATTAGCAGAACCCGCAACACCGCTTGAGTTGTGATTCTTCTTTCTTTCCCTCTCTATTTCTCCTTCCCTTCCAACTACTTCCTCTCTCTCTCCTTTACACTCTCCCTACATTCACTCTCACTGCCTCCATCGCCCTCAATCATCTCTCATAACTTTGTGCAACTTACTTCTTGTGATCTTTTTAAATCTGATTTTTCTAAAGTTTTATAGCAATTTAAACACCCTAAAGAGTTTACCAGTATACAAATTTCTGTCTCAATATGGGCGGAACTTTGTTTCCCATAGTACCTGGTTATGTCCGTACGGTATAACTTAATTCATTATATGTAAGTTGGCCTTTGTCTATTAGATACAGAGAGAAATACTCATCATCTCTTTCTTTCTACGCCCTCCCTCTTTTATGACGAACCAGACACGGCAGAAACGCCTGTGGTGGATGTTCCTTCTTCATCTATCTGTTCTTTCACTTCACTTGCAAGAAGTGAAACACCCCTGATGCCTTTTTAACCTCACATCAGCGCAAAGTTTTAAAATGGACTGGTCTTCTCTAGCCATTTTAGACAAGGACAGTAGAAAATGCCAACTTAAATCTTGTGCACTATAATAAAGCTACATTGTTATACTTTAGTTTTTGAACATTTATCTTGTCGAAGTTTTGTAAATAGTAAAACTAGTTGAAAGCACATTTAAGAACTTTTGTCGGGTAAACCAAAAAACCTGAATAATAAGCATAATATTTTCAACGTTTTATTTGGCGCCATAATGAGAATGTAATGTTTTATTTTAAATTATACCTATAAACACAGGAGTTAAAGGGATTTGCACCACTTGAATAAAAAGTTATCGGTTTTTATTCGATTAAAACATGTTGTTAATTATTATTAGCTATGCTTACAGTAATTAAGATGACATAAGCATATTTTCTAAGTGGGATCTAAACATGGAATCTAATGTACTTAATTATTTTGTTGTTAACGTCGCTGTCAATTGCCAGGATCATACCAGCGCCGCCGGTGTGCTGGAATTTCGTCTCGCAGGAGCTATTTAACATGCCAGTAAATCTACTGGCATATGGCCGTCGCTTTTAAGCACACTTAAAGACCATATGTTGGGGCGGAGTTTAAACGACGATCTTGATTTCAGAAGGCCAGCGCCTAGCAACTGAGCTACCCAGACCGACAAAAATCTAATGTAACTGTCGATAAAATATACTAAATTAAAACAATGCTTTAAAAGATATTTTAAGGCGCATTTGATTTCTTGGGAGAAGAGGCCTTTATTTAATTTTACTTACACCCTCCTCAAAATTTTGATCCATTAGTATGCTACATACAAAGTTTCATACCAAACCATAGATTATCTTGCATAATTATTCATCCAAAATTAAGAATTATTAGAATAAATTTGGAAGTTTTGCAAAAAATAAAAATACAAAACGGTGAAAAAATGAAGCGTTCAAAATAAAGTGAGCATAATAAAAATGAAGATTGTTACTATTCTATCATATACTTCAATAACTCTAATCGCTCCGTATTCATAATATGTAATGAAAGTACAGAAAGGTTTTCTTTATCTGAAATAACCGCTCAGAGAGTAAAAGGTTATTAGAAATCTTTGTAAATAGAATAACCTACTAAGGGATAGTATCCATACCCATTCTACCCGGTATAATTTGTCGGGTATAGTCTCCTATCCTTTACCCACTTCTCGCATAAACCTACACAGACCTAAGGTTATTCCAAGATCTCAATTTCCGTTTCTGAAATTTTAAGGTTCAATGAACCTTTGTTTACGTGACGTTAGAAAAAAAAAATGCTGGTTGCCATGCTGGAGTTCTAGCGCGAATGAATCATTAACTTCAAACTTCAGGCACCTAAAAAAGCTGCTTTGTCAATCCTTCAAGTTGGGAAGGCACATTCCTTTTAGCAGAAAGTACGTTTTAGAATCACTGTACGTGCAGAATTTTACTTAACTACTAAAAAAAGTCATGCAGAGTGAGAGAGAGAAAGAGAGGTGTTTATAACAAAGGAGAGGTCAGATCTTTGATTAAAGGAAGGATGTGATATTTTCTTGGTACTGTAATAGTTCCCCCCCCACAAATGCCATTATTTTTATTCTAAATTAGAATATATGTTGATGCTATAGACAGAAATACCTTCATTACATGAGAACGTAAATGTGCATCTCAATATTGTGTTCTTTTGTTTTCTAGAGAGTTATGTCAAATATTGAAATAAAATTTGTACAGTTAATTTTGTCGTACAATGATTCAAAACGACTAATACATTCTAGTGCGAAACGTATAGCACGAAAGTTTACTTTCTCTATTAAGTAAAATGTACACACAGAGTAGGCAGAGAAGTTATTACATTCTACTCAAAAATTTGATACCAAGATTTCATCGTAAATATATGTTTTGGGGACCCCTGAGTTCCATTTTTTTAGAAAAACGTCCGCGTACGTGCGTGTTTGTCTTTCTGGGTGTATTTGAACAGCATAACTCACAAAAGAAAAGTCTGCTACATTCAAGAGGTCGCGAATTCTAATCTCGTTTAGGATGAGTTACCGGATAAGGTGTTTTTCTTGGGATTTTCCCCTATCCTGACGAATGTCGAGTAACTTTAAGCTCAATAGACCCCAAGATTATTTGAGCATCATTTCAACCGATTTCATTCATCGTCTGATATGACCAACCGGGCTATAGAACGTTACAAAAGCAATAATAGATAATAAATAAAACAGTAAAATAAAAATAACTCATGTAAATACCGAAAGGATGCAACAAGGAAATTTTCACTAAAATCCCCAATCCCAAACTTCCTTTAAATGAAAGATTTTTCAAAATGTTCGATTATTTTTAAAAAACTGTTTTAACGATTTTGATTAAAATACCGTATATTGAAGACATATAAATGATAAATGAAACGTATATCCTGAATTTCTTTTTAATATCCTCTTAAGTCCTCTTCATCATGAATGACTTTTGCAGAACTACTAAACCGTAAAAGGTAGACAAAAATTATTACACAAAAAAAAAAACACACAAAAAAAAAAAAACAACAGAATTTCTGTCCCATACATTTTTGTTGAGAAGCTGACCATTTCCGAGATATTCCTTGCAATTTGCTTCAATTTTAAAATACTTATACTTTTTTCAAACAGGAGGACGTCATCCGTTTTCCTTTTGTTTTATTCCTCACCATGTAAGGAGAACAGAATTTCAATGTTAATCGCAGATTTGATTAACATACCATGTTTATCTGTACAATCATTTTATATGGCATACATTGTGTGTTTTAACGAGATCTACTTTTTGTGTAAGAAGCTTCAGTCTATCTCTTAGGATATCATTTATGCAAAAGTCACTCAGAATTAAGAGGATTTCATAGGAATACAATACCTTCTTTACCTACTAAGTACTGCATACATAGTGCTTAGTAGAGAAAGTACAAATATTAAACTAGTGAACTTACAAATGAGCAGTTCTTATATCTTCAGTTTTTCTTTGTTTTTTTTTTTTTTTCCTTTTGAAGCCACCCACCACTTCGAGGTGGGATGGAGGGACCAAACTATCAAGGCCGATGTTCACAGCGCTAACTTAACTCTTGGTTGTAAGTTGTCTTAAGTGCGGTCTTGCGCACTTGTGGGCAAAGTTCATTATCAGCGCTGGCATAGGAGGCAGTTGATCGTTGAGCGGAAGACGGACCTAACATCTGTATTTGCATCTTAAAACGATTTTTTTTTTTCTCCGAAGAATAGATGCCCTATGGGAGAGGAAGCCGAGACACGGGTACGTTACTTTTCGATGTATTTTCACTATAAAAGTTACAGCTCAATGTGACAATGACCCTTTGCAGGCGTTAACCATGGAGTTGAATTAGTTTAATGACCCTGCAATAAAATATTTTGCATACAACGTCAAATACATAGAACTTGAGGCTTGTCCTTTAACCCTGGACTGTGCAAGAAAACTGGAAACTGGTAATATCAGGGGTCAACGTGTGAGAGACATTTGTCAGTGAAACCAGTTCTAACTTTCCGTCTGGCACCAACTAAACATGCGCGCACCCATTTGCAACTGTTTTCATAATGAAACATGCAGAACGTTTCACTCAGCGGTGGTAAATACATATTATATGATACGTGTATCACAGACAATTTACTTAAAAGCAAATTCGAACTCGGGTCTTCGGAATATAAGGTAGTTGCATACTCGCTCACCATGGAGATGAGCTCTAATAGGTTGTCCTGTGTATTATGAAAAAAATTATAGAGAAAGAAATTATTCCAGAATGATCAGCTCTTCAGTTTTGTCTGGTTTCAACTTCATGAACAAACAACCAAGTTTGTATGGGAATAGGGAGCATGAATGAGTGATGTAGTTAAATGAAATGAACTGTTCTACTTGGGGTTTCACTTGATAATTTTCATCTTATAGAAGTACCTTCTGGGCATGAATATGCATAAAAATAAATGCACAAAAGGCTTTCCAATAACTTTCATATATATAACATTTGCAATTATTGTTTGCATAACAAAGTTGTTTAAAGTGTAGCATCAGAACCATTACCTTATATATGTGTAGTTTTTTAAAAAAAAAAAGCTTACCTAAGTGAAATTCTGCAGTTTAATTAGATCCCCACGACTGGAATAGAACTAGTTGCCATCTCTACCTGCAACTGAATATTTATAATAATAAAGTATGATCTATTGCTGGTAACTTTTTTTAACATGTATGCATAAAATTAGCAAGCTGTCACTTAACCCAGTATCGTGAAAAAATACAATATGTAATATACAATGTTTATTAAACATTCTAGGTAACATCTATATCAAGTCCCGCTGCATAATCTATTTATAAACTGTTACTGCATGTTTCAAAATCTCTAAATGAGCCATATTTTTTAATTATCCAAGGCTTATTGAAACAAGTCTCTAAGAAAAGCATCTGTTCTCAGGCCGTAGAATTGCCATGCTCATCTTTCTTCAATTATATCCAATGTTTACTTAAACCAATATGAACACATTCACAATCACTGTTGTATACTCCGTAAAAATGGTAACTCCTGTCTAATATTTATTTTATTTTAGTTTCGTACTGCCGAGCAAAAAATGTTGTATGATATACATGTGTAAAGTCTTTTTTTTTTTTTTTTTTTTTTTTTTTCGATTCTCAGTGATTATAAAACTTGGCTACACCTCATTTCATAAAATCCCCACTCGATTAAACAAGCGATGTCTTGATACACTTGTATCATAAATAACTACCTCAAATTAAAAATAAATGGTATCGTAAATCAGAAATAAATGTTTACGGGTGTTTGAAAATAAATTAATCAATTTAACTCTGATGTTACTCATTCCTAGTTTACTTGAAACAATTATACCATCCAGTGTAAACTAAAAAAAATTCTTACGTTTTATACTCACATGACTTTCTTTATCTGTTGTGATTTATTTCTATATAACTTGTACAAACTATTATTACGAAAGCTTAAATGTATATTTAATTCACACTTATCGAGATAAGCCTTTATAGACAATACATTCATTAGCATTTCGCAAGTTCAAAGTGGATAGAGGAAACAGAATCTATAGTCAGATGTTTTAACACCAGACTAAGTGCTGATCTACATTCCATACTCTTTCTACGATATCGTAAGGAACAACTGAATAGCGTCAACGCTTTAAAAATGACAAAGTATTAAAAATTCCAAGCATTCGGAAATGGCTAATGCTAGAAAAAGATCATTTGACATATATTCTGTATTTTAAAAATATTTACTTTTTAATGTAGTACGTTTTTATCTATCTCTTATAATTTACCAGATGTATAAAATTATAAAAAATCCTTTCTAACGAAGAGGAGCTCACAGACTCCAGAAATTTAAAAATAAATATTTTCTTTATCATGTAAGTATTTTAAATATATGATATTTTGATCAAACTAGTTAGAATCATTTTGATCAAATCAAACATTTCGAAAAATCTCCTATGGAAACGGTATTGCATGTTTAGAAGATTTTGAACTTTAATCCCAACTTGCGTTCTTGAGTTATGTTGTTCTCACACAAATCCACGCATGACCTTTGTGTAAAATGCCTTTTTTAATTCAGAGGACTGCAAAACGGGTATTTTCGGCAAAAGCGGTTAAAATTCGACATCGACATTTCTGAATGTAGTACGATAAATACTTACCTCTATTTATACTAGGTATAGGTAAGTGATACGGAAAGCAACAATGTCTCCCCCCACTCTTGATGCAACAATCCAGACGGACCAACAACTTTTGTAAGACGTCTGCATTCTCTGCTGCTGCTGCTGCTGCTGCTCAAAAGCACATCGTGTACAGACTGTCTTGAGAACGACACGTGGTTAGCATCTCCCCTAGAAGACCGTAGCCGCTACTTTTCTATCAGGTAGCTCATTAAATTGGTTTAAGGACCTCTGGATGTTGAATACTCCCGATACTAGGCTTTCGTGAAGGGAAAAATCCCCATACTAGTTGAGGGCAGTGTGCGAATTAAGGGGGGGGGGACGAAGGTCATGACATTATTGTTTTTGCCAGGGAAACATTTTCCCCCTCTCATGATTCTGGAACATTGTTATATAGCTTCTCATGTGATGAGCCGTACATGGTCTACGGACAGCTCGATAACAGCAGCAAACTGTAGTAGCGGTGAACCAGAGAGGCCGCTGAATCAGCGGGATCGATGCCCTATTATTGTCCCGTTGTATCTATAATGCGCACATATTCAAGTACTTTTTTACAAATAGTCTCTCGATTATGTTAGCACAGCGTTGTTAAAGGTGTTTCTGCAATCACGGTCAGTTTTAACTATCAACTCGACAGCCATAGAACCTTAGATGATCCTCAACACTGGCTTTAAAAAGTCTGCCATGTTTTAACATCAGTGTTGGGAACGCAGCAGATGTGTTGTAGAATCTAACTAAACTGCTTAACGGTTTTGATTTTGAAGTGTGAACCTGAATTTCCTATGTAAAGTAAATGTCTGCTGAAAGTTAATTCCGGCCACGTCATGGCCATTCGCCTCTCACCAAGGCGACCGGTTCTATATCAGGTGACCGCTTGTGGGATTTGTAGTGGACAAAGCGGCGCAGGGGAGGGTTTCCTTCGGTTTCCCCCGCCATCGCATTCCATTGGTGTTCCATCTTCATTTCATATATTATCAGTATCATCGTCTGCGGCGCCGTCTGTAGTAAAAGCGGGCGTTAAACACTTGTCAATTTTTTTCCTAATTGATAATTTAAATAATTAACTAATTATAGTGTTGGATAGGTAGAGTCAGAGTGGAAAATTCCATGCCATATCCAGCATTTGAACCATGGATTTCCCGGTCTCTACCCGCTGCTCTAACCTATGAGCTACCATGGCAACATACCGGCACAACATTAAATTTCTCAACTGACTCGCATATTTCCCGGTACACCACAAGGAGATCTCAAATTATTTTGAGATGACATACCCTTATGTCGACTTACAATGTCGTAGTTATACGTTGCTATGGTAGCTCAGTGGTTAGAGCAACCGGCCAGAGATCGGGAGATCCGTGGTTCAAATCCCGGCTATGGCCTTGCATTTTCCAATCTGACTCTACCTATCCAACTTCTGTCCTACATATGGCTTATGTGAAAAAAATACCATAAGTTACACTAATCATAATATTTTCACAAACGTGCAACAAAATCAATGAAGAAATACTACTTCTTTTATTGTCTACGTGTAAAAATATTGGTGAAGTATATTCCTCTCTCAGCAAAAAGCTTGATTCACACACGGGTACAGCGAGTCGAACCTGGTCCCGTAGTACCACATAAAAGACTACGAAACGGTTAAAGATACCTCACTACGTATTGCGGATGGTTCACAACTTCGACACAATGGATCCTACAATTGGCAAAACTTGTTGCTGCAGATTCAGAGAAGTTGAGATGCACCTTTTGACCTACGCTAGGAGGACGACCAAACTGGTTACTGGAGAATTCCTGCATGTACTCCAATGTGAACATATTTTTCTTTTTAATCTAAAGGTGGTTATGTACACACACGTCTCGGCATCTTTAAATAACATCCTGTTTTTCTGCAACATTTAATCAAGTCTCCCATCGTCAACATCGTATCCTCATCTTCTCACGGATATGGTGCATTTTCTCAAAGTACTCATTGGTTATTAGTTCATATTGGCATTCTGGTAAAACAACACGTAATATAATATATAATTTCGAATGCTTCTTTGTGTATCCTCTCTATCCCTAACACATGTTTACCAGCCTTTGATTATAGTTCAAGTATACGTGTAGAATTCAACTTGGCTTTCATACACCCCTATAGTTTGAGCCTTAAGCTGGAGTCTCCATTACAAAAGAAGGCAGTTGCTCAGTAACAAAAATGGGAAAATGCACGACATCGTAATTATGCTCAAGTATGAGCTATTCTGGTAGACATTGTCATGTAGAATTCAAATATAATATCAGAAACAAAAAATAATAACTCTAAATGACATTAAATAAGAATTTAACAGGACACAATTTGATTTAAATTATTTTCTGAAGTATTAAATCTAGAGCTTTGATTTCTTGTACAGACATTACCGTAGACAAAAGAAGCATTCAGACCAAGTTTCATGCGAATATTTATTTCTATTCTGGATATTTTAATTAATTTTTTGATTTAGTTATATGAAATCTTTTTCTACTTATTGAGCTAAACAGGCCATATTTTAAAATACATTCCTTAATAACTTTGTAAAAAATTGTTCGTTTGAAATTGTCCTAAACTGTACAGAATTTTTTTTTTTTTAAATATTTGCATCTCAGTGCAAAATAATGCAAAAACAGTGCATAATTATATTAATGTTTTAAAACTAATTTAATACCAAACTGTCGGAGCTCTAGCAGTATCTTTGTGGGAGAATATAGATTTTGAATATGGAAAAATAACGAATTTGTACCTGAGAAAAAGGGCTTTAAAGTTTGACACACCAATGATTTAAATAGCTTCCAAAACATGTGTTACATCCGCCCTAGGAGAAACAAAATCCAAAAATAGATATTTCTGACCAAATTCGCTAAAAAGTACTTCTGTCTGCCTTTATTCTCCGAAGAGGTCAAATGAAATAATAATGCATCTTCATTGGTCTAACCTCCCAACCCAGTAAAAGGTTTTTAATCGAAAGAATGCAATACGTTTTGCTATGTACGAGACCACAATGTGATTATTTCCTTTTATTTTTGTGTATGTTGTGGTTAAGTGCGTATGTGGCAGCACGTTCACTTTCTCTACACAGTGTACACAGAAGGTATTCCATTCCACTCAAAACTTCGATGCCGGGATTTCACCGGAAATACACGCTTTAAAGTCCCCCTGTATAAAAAAAAGCATTTTTTGAAGAAGGTCCGTGTGCCTCTGAACACGGTAATTTAAAAACTTTTCGAAAATTTTGATTTTCTCAAAAACGGCTATAACGATTTTCATTTAAATACTGTATGTTGAAGATTTTTACATGACTTAAATCTATATCTTGAATTTTCTGAGAATAACCTCTGAAAACTTCATTATGGATGGATTTTACTGAATTATGCACTAGTAACCCTTAAGAGTTAGACAAGCACTTTATATATATATATATATATATATATATATATATATATATATATATTGCTTTTATTGGTTCCAGTATTCAAATACTTCGAACTTTTCTCATACGCTAATCTGCCAACTCCTGGCCATGGAAAGAAACGGATTTCAACCACCTGACAGTCAGTTTTTAAAACATTTGACTATCACTTTAACCTAGTGTGCTCCCTTATTTCCCTTCTACTTACAAAAAAGCAAGTAATAAGACCATTTCTACTTCTGTTTATCTCGATTAGTATGAAATAGAAGAATGTATTTTTTTAATAATAATTTGTTACAGGGATGTAGAGAAAGTCATGTGAATGAAACACATCAATTATTTCCGAATTAACATAAATTCTGACCAGATGTTGAAACAGAAGGCTATAAATTGTGCGTACGGGTGTTGGGGTGTAACTCATTGCAACTATTTTATTTTGTGACGAACTATTATCGGAGCACAAACTAGTATGTGTCGCAGTCCTAATGTGTGTTGTGAACAATGCCAGAAGGTGCTGAGATGGCCTGTAGGAGTGCCGTAAGCAATGTGAAATTAATTATCCGACGACCGCCGTGAATGTAATTCCTATTTAACAGCGCTCATACATCAAATCAGCCATTTAACATAATAGATCTGCCAAAAACAATGTCACATAAACTGGTGCAAGCTGTTGGGAGTAATGCTCTGTCATACCGGACAGTCGCGAGGTGGGTAGATAAAGCAGAGTATGTCGAGCGCTGGGGATGGGAAGAATTGCAGCACCCACCATCCTGATCTGTCTGCATGTGACGCCGAGAACATTCTGCTAATGTTTATCTCGATTAGCGTGGTGTAGAAAGAAGAATAATCATTTGTAAGAAGTTCGTACAGTAGCTAGAGAAAGTCATGTTAGTGTAACGCATAAGATTTTTTTCTTCAATATAACCATCATGCTTATTCCAACTTAGCAAACTTGAATAATCAGGTGTGTAACAGGTGGACATACTATTTAGCATTATGTGTTGAATCCACGAATTTCGACAGCCACAAAACATTCGTTATTTCTCAAAATCTATGGTGCCATTAATGCATATATGCACGACAGGTTACCGATCGTGTGTTTCTTTAAAACCTTCATCCGTCATTGATAAAAAACAGTTTTAAAATAAAGCTACAACAAACAATATTCACCCACCATCAATGCCGGCATTATAAGGCAATTAGGATTATAGTAAAGCATAAAGTTAGAACTTGGTCGCTTACATCAGAAGCATTTTCGAGAGACTAGCGAAATTGGAAATTAAAATGACTTTTCCTTGTTTTCAAAAGAATACAACAGGATATTGCAATATCATGTTATATTATTTTGAGGATGAACTTTCTATAATTGTATTTTTATCTTATTAGATGTGTTATACAAAAGTATGTAATACTAAATATATTGTAGGTGTACGAGAGTTGCTTCGGGCCCGAGGTTGTCAAGGAGGTGCGGCAGGAGATGAAGGCAGCGTGTGCCAAGTGTGCCGGTGTTTCCCCTACAGCACCAGCACAAGCTGTTCCTCCACCCGTGCCAGGACCAGCACCAGTACCAGTACCAGCACCGACAAACCCTGCCGCTGACAGAAGAAAACCTGTACCGCCACCAGCTTTTGATCCAGCGAAGTTTCAACAGGCCGTTCTTGGATATAGAACACCAGTGCAGGTAAGAGTATTACCTTATACGAGATGGCCAGTATTCACAACGATGTTATAAGCAAGAGAAATTGAGCGGCCACATAATGTAGCAATACTGTTAGGTAAAACGAACACAGAGGTTAAGTTCTTTCATATTAGTGATAATATGGTTAATAGTTGTGCTTTTTAGTTGCCTTCCAGCCTAGTTAAGAAAATGATTGAACATATAGGTATCACGTTAGAAATGGTCTCTCTGGCTTGTTATCTTTTCTAAACATATTAATACGTAAAATTGAAACTGTAATTATTAATTTGGACCACCCTTTTATATATATATATATATATATATATATATATATATATATATATATATTTTTAGGTCTTCAACTTCTTCGTCCTAATGACCACAGATAGCCTGTAATACGATAGACATAGTTGAGTGTGAGCAAACTAGCAATCTCAGATATATGAATATTAAAGTAACGGGCACTGTGTTGATACTATTGTGCTGTGTGAGCTGAGCAAAACTCAACACTTAATTGAGTATAGTGAGTTTTCAATGAGTTTCAGATCTTCTACATGCTCCACTATCAAAACAAACACGCATTCTGTAATTGAAGAAACACTTTCTGCGAATAAATTGCACATTTAAAAAGCAACTTACAGAAACATCTTTGGACATCATCTTAATTCATCTAGAGCAGGCTGTACCAACTCAACTCCTGAGAGTTAGAGTATTCGCGCATATTTAACCAGAGGCTGGGAGGGGTGCTTAATACTCAATACGTCACTGGGCGAAAGTCACAGATAGTGTTTGCATCTCCTCCGTTTACTTTCAACATTTCAATCGTGGCAATAGGCTGCCCTCAATGGTGAGCTGTGTTGTATATTGCAGGCAGAGTCCAATGAGCCGTAGACAGACAGTTCTGCTCAAACTAGAACTGTCTGTCTAGAAAGTACGGGGGAATGTTGCCTTAGGCAGATTTTATAAGTATGGGTCTCTAACCAAATAACGTTTAGAATAGGAGCTCTAATACGTAGATCGTTCAAATCATTAAGGAGCACACAAATGTTCTGAATTGACATACGTACTTAACACAGGCTTAGTCCACAAAATGATAATGCATGGACAAATTCGTCTATAATAAAATTTCATTTTAGTTTGCAAGTGTCAGAAAGCTTCACAGGAAACAGATATGCAATCTCGCATAGGTTGAAGGAATTTTTCTTAATTCAACAGTTCTGGGCGAAAATATTCCCTTTTCAGGCGTTATTTCCTTGATCGCGGCACTTGCAACCCCGAAGAATGCATTTTTGTTAATTCCATCGTCTCTGACTCAGTGATACAAGCCAAGATTTTTTTATTTGACTGTAGGGTCCTCCACCTCGCTTCCCTCTTCAACACATTTCGTGCCGAAAATATATTTTATTGCATTTCAGAAATATTTTTCTGTTCGTTGAGTTTTATTAAAATGAACTCCAAAATTATGCATGGTTATGATCAAGATCACCATTTTCCATAATGGCGTTCCTCCGTTCCAGGTCATATGTATATTTTCCAAATGGTATGTCCATTCTACACTCTTAAAAGTTTTTTTTTGTATACATTATTAATTGGTCCGCCTGGGTAGTGTGGTGGTAGCGTGTCTGCCTCACATTCAACAGGTCATGAGGGTGAGTTATTCGGATAAGGGTTTTTTTTTTTAAGTTCTTTTAAAAAAAATATTAATTGTTATTCTTTGCATTATCTACCAATATAACCGAGCGTGGTCCGCATACGGAAGGTCCCCGGTCTGATCTCCAGCAACCGCCTACTTTCAAGATGGGGCGTTTCTGATTTTCTTCTGGTCACCAAGGTGAACCCTTGGGGTGGTGTATTCTACCACGATTCTCCTTTCCCCTCATTTCCTCTACCCAGCATCTTTCAAGTTGACTGTCGTTGATGGGCAGCTGACGCAGGGCTACTTGGAACTTCTCGGACCTGTAACAGAGAAGCCTGTTGAGCTTCCATTGCAGGGTCGTTTTCGCGTCCCGCTAGAGAGTCGTCATAGAGCCAATCTCTCTTGGCCAGATAGTCAAGCAAAACTATTAGGGAGCTGTGCGCATCTGTGTCGGCCTGGGTTCCTTCACCTCATTTATTTCTCCCGGATCTAACCACAAAAGATCGAGATCTGGCTGGGTCAGCTAGGCGCTAGCCTTCTATCTCCAAGATTTAGGGTTCCAATCCAGCACGGACTGATGGTATGTTGCTGATATAATTCTGGCAATTGACATAGTCGTTAACAAACAAATAATTTAATTTTGTGACTCGAGGTGTTGTGTCCTCTCGTCCACTGGTCATTGCAGTTGCCATTGCTATCAGTATTGGTAATATGTTGTTTTTTTATATCCATTAGGTAATCTCCAACATCAACAATACTGATTTTAGGGAGGGCCTCAGTTTAACATCCTTTAAGCAAGTAGGTGATATTGTACGTTGAATGAATGAAACGGTAGAAATGCTATTCAAATGAGTCCGGGGTCCCTCGAACTTACAGTTAACAGACAGTTGTGTTCCAAGGATAAGGGGAAGTCTCGTAAAAACTTTATCCTAGTAATTCTTGAATATGAGGCAGACCTGCTATCCCCACACCACATAGGTGGCCAATGGTAAAATGACCAGCTGTTGCTGTCAATGGGTCCTTTCATTTTTTCCTTATCATCGATGACACCTCATTATATTTATTTATTAAATACCTATATAAGTACACACAATTTCATTTCGCCTAGAGATATATTAAGGTTATGGTTAAAATACAATTGAATTTACAACACTATTAAGTACACATTAACGAAAGGGTAGATGGAGGTCAATGTTGTAACGTTTTATAAATAGAACATAAAAACTTCTGGAATTCCCTATGGCACCAAGGTTTCCTAAATATCTCATATAGAGGTTTGTCAAATCTAATATTACAAAATGTAAGTGTGCATCGAAAATTCTTCTTTTATGCTCTAGGAGTGAAATACAAGAAGTTCAACGTTTGTGTTTGGTACATACACATTAATATCCGTTATGACTTTATATCTTGAATGTTTCAAAATAAAACTCAAATTTACCATGTCTTGACAAAAGTTGAGTTAATATGAAGTCTGATGTAGTATTTTTTACAGTGTATATGACATTCAACTGTTGGAAAGCAGATCTTTTGTGGTGGATTCTTTAAAATCTGGACATTCACTGTTCATAACAATGTATTCTGATATATTCCTTAAGTTTATTCCTACCGTAAGATAGGGGACATAAATTAGAGCTACATTTTAAATTAGAAGTAGCAGCATTTTTTGCCAATTTCTTTCGTTTCCTGCTGTGTCTATATGGCTTCGCACCTACGATAAACAAATATTTTCTCATATAACATTAATTTGGCTGCCAAAGCATTTAAATTGTATTTATTGTTTACAGCAGTAAGTGAATCACTGAAAATACAACAATCAGAAATTTGAGCTTTGGACCAAACGATAGCTTTCTTAATAGTAAAGAGCTTTGCTTGTACAATTAAGCACTTCGTAGAGTCTAGTAATTTTTAAATAAATTTCATTGCCATTACTGGGAATTTTTGCCCACTTTGTGTGTTTTTACACAAGCAGTCCAAACCACGTGGTTTAGGTGTAATTTTTTTTTTCACTCAAGCCGTGTGTAAGACAGAAGTTGGAAGGTAGGGTCAGATTGAAAAATTGAGTGCCTTAGCCGGGATTTGAACCACGGATCCCCCGGTCTCTAGCCGGTAGCTCTTCCACTGAGCTAACATGGAAACATGCTGACATAGCATTGAATTTCTCAACTGACTCTTATTTCCCAGTAAACCACAAGGTGTTCACAAATTGTTTTGAGATGACAACCTCGATGGGGTCAGACTGAAAAATTCGAGTCAGTTGAGAAATTCAATGCTATGCCGGCATGTTGCCATGGTAGCTCAGTGGAAGAATACCCGGCTAGAGACTGGGAGATTCGTGGTTCAAATCCCGGCTATGGAATTGAATTTATCAGTCTGACTCTACCTATCCAACTCCTGAACTACACACGGCTTGTGTGACAAAACAATTACACCAATATCCATTGACCATAATAGTTGGCTATACTATGAATCCTGGGACTGAAAGTACTTCCAACATTGTAAGTCGCTATTGGGTATATCATCTCAAAATAATTTACCGGGAAATATGCGAGTCAGTTGAGAAATTCAACACATGGTTTAGCTTACCAGAAAAATCATTAGCTACCCTGGGAAGTTATATCTGTCCTTGAGAACTAAACGAAAGTCAGCACAATAATAATATGATATGGAGAAACATGCATCACCTTCCTAGATTACCCAACACCTCTTTTTCACTTCACTGCGAACAAGTTAATGATGTGCGGATCAGAGCCCATTATGCAATAGCTGGCGAACTTGTCACAACTGTCATATAGTGTCACTTGACCTTGATACCACCACTTCACAGCAGCATGACGTCAATTTTAACTATGTTTCTTGGAAGCTCAACCATCCCCTAACACTTCAGACAATGGTTACGTTAAAGGGCTCTTGATATCAGCGGCAAATCCACAACAAGCATGTTCACATCTCGTTAGAGTCAATGCACAGCAATACAGTATAATGCAATAAAGCTAACAACTACATTTACATGTTGGCTGTAGAATTATTATTGACTATTAAAATAACTGTCTCCAAGGTCTGATACTTCTGAAGTCTGCAAATCATTTGGACGAACCATGACTCACGCTTTCTCTAATGGAATAACGATCTTATTTCAAAACATGATATAAAAGCCGATATATTATATTCTCATGACTTTCTTTACCCATTCTTTAACACAAAATTATTACAAAAACGTATTTTCTATCTGCTTCATGTTAATCGAGATAAACATTTGCAGAACATGTTTTATTACGTATTTCCTTTTAGATAAAATGAATTTAGGGAAATGGAGTATGCAATAGTCTTTGAGAGCGGGTCCCTACGTCGGGGGTTTGCAACTGCGATTTCTTTGTGCCAAGTTTGGTATTTAACGGACTTGTCGCTTTTGAGTTATCGCGCACACACACACACACACACACACACACACACACACACACACACACACACGTGCCTTTTTGTACTCAGGGGAGCTAAAATGTTTATTTCCGATGAAATCTCGGCTTTTGGGTGGAGGAGTACATACCCTCTCTACCTATTATGTACATAATATGTGTAGAAAAAGTAACAGGTAGCGGAGATATACTGCATCATTGCATTACGCTTATATTAGTTTCTTCTATGTTTACATTTTTGGCTCCTGATACAAATAATGTTATGTTTCAGAATCCTTTACTTCAGGGTTACCTAGGGCATCCGCAACAGCAGGTTCCTTTGGTGTCCCAATATAGGCCGCCAATGCAGAGTTCTTCAGTTGGGTACTATCCTCAGCAGTACCCAGCGTACTACCCAGGACCAGCCAGCTTCAACTCTCACCCATACTTCCCAGTACCCAACGTTTATTATCAGCAGCCTTACTACCCTGTCGGGCCTAGCAGCAATGCTGGTTATTCTTCCAACCAAAGGATATCTGTAAGTATTACTTATCTTTCGAATATCTTCCACTACCGAGGTCCATAGTAGAACTAAAATTTTGATTACCTTGGGGATTCCGAGCGTGGCATTTAAATAGTGATAAAATTATTGTACTTTCATGAAAACCCATTCGTTTCTCTGAATTATGACGACATCTACGTTGCTCAAAATTGCACCAGAAGTAAATACGAGGGGCACTATTTATATTTTAGCCTAATAATAAAAAATATAATTTGTCATTAAAAATGCTTTGTTGCTTCTCGAAATATTCATCTTTATGATCAACACACTTTTGCATGCGTTCGAACTATTTAAAAACTAGTTTACTTTCTCTACACGTACTGTGTACACAGTGTATAGAAAAGGTATTGTATTTCACCCAAAATGTCAATACTGAGGTTTCACCGGAAACACATGTTTGGGACCTCCTGAATCCAAAAGAAACATTTTTAGAAAATGCTCGCGTGTCTGTATGTGTGTGTGTGTCTGTGAGCAGCATAGCTCAAAACCGAAAAGTCTCTTAAATACCAAACTTGATATTTAAGTTCAGCATCTTCCAAAGAAAATTGAAATGGAGTTTTATTTCTGGGCGTTCTTTTGACTGCAGTGGTTCTCAGGTCCCATTCTAGATTGGGCATGAAAGATCGCTTAATTTTGCTCAGAGGCCTCTTTTATTAGGATTGAGGTTCTTTTACATGCCGTAAATCTACGACACGGGACCAACGGCTTTACTTCCCCTCCGAAGGAAGCCATGCTAAGGAATTTTACGCCCAAAAAAATTCATCGCCGGGTTTGAACCCGCGATTTTGGGTATATTTAGTCAGCATGGGAACCATTACACCATGGAGGGCGACTCTTCCAAGGATGTGACACAAAGATTTTCAAGAAAATGCTTACATCCCCAACTACCCTTTACATGGGAAAGAATTTGAAAATTTTCATTTTTTCAAAGATGGCTCTAACGATTCTGATTAAAATCTTTTGCATCTAAGGTATTTACATGACAAATACGTAAAATGTATATCTTGGATTTTCTGGGAATAGCCTTTGAAGAGCTCTTTATTCTGAATGAACTTTGCTGAATTTTGCATATGTGTAAACAGTAAGAGAGAAACAAAAACTTACTGCACAAAAATGTAGATCTCCTTAAAACATACAATTAATGTCACATACCTTTTTGGACGGGATTGACCGTTTTTTAGATATTCCTTGTTATAGGTTTCAGTTTTAAATTACTTAAAACTTTTCTCATATAGGCAATTATCAACTCTTGGCCACCCGAAGGAACGGATTTCACCTCCATAGCAACCACATTTTAAAACATTTGACTGTCAGTTTGGCCTAGTGTATTCCATTATTTCCCTCTACTTTTAAGGAATTAAGTAATAAGAGCATTTCTGCTAATGTATATCTCGATCAGCATTAAATAGATAGAAGAATAAGCTTCTTAACAGTAATTTGTTACAGAGATGTAGAGAAAGTCATGTGGATGGAATACATAAGATTTTTTACAATCTGCTTGAGACGCTTCCAAAACATGTTTTTTGATGCATCAACGGCTTCTTGTCCACGCATTTTATTCTTAATGTTCGGGAACAAAAAAAGTCATTGTGTGCTAAACCAGATGATTGATGAATTCGACTTTTTTTTGTGTTCAAATAATCGGTTGTTAGAGGAGATGTGTGAGCGCATCATTCTGATGAAGAACGATCCGACGGCACTTGTTTGTTTTAATTATTTCACCGAAGAATTCCGGCAAATAAATGGTTGTGTACCATTCAAAATTAGCCGTTTTATGTTCCTCTAAAGACCTGTTGCCAGGTGACCAGTTTTTGGAAACATGAAAAAAAAATTGGGGGCCATTTGTTTAGAAGTGCTTCGGGTGCGAACAACTTTTGTTGGGTTTAGTTCTCTTGAAACACACATACAGTGACACGCTGTTTTCGTTCCGGCTCATATACATAGATCTATGATTCGTCACAATCTTATATGTCTTTTGAAGCCCTACCATTGTATTTCTTGAGCAATCGACATGAGCATTCTTTTGAGATTGTGGCAAATTATATGGGATTCAACGAGAGCAAACCTTTTTCTCAGCTAAATGATCATGCAATATTTTATATTTGCTGGTAAAACTAATGCCTAGGGTTGCCTTTATCTCGCATGTGGCATGACGAGCTTGCACTATCAGTTTTTACGCAGTATCAATGTTTTCTGGCATAACAACTGATTTTGGACGACCTTCACGAATTTCGTCAGTGACCGAACGGCAGCCAAGATTAAACTCGTTATACTAGCGTTTCACAGCGGTAAAAAATGGAGCTTCATCGCCAAATGCAGTAATAAGTTCATCAATGCATTCTTGTCTTGACAATCCACCTCGAACAACATGATAAATCATCGCACGAACATTTTCACGAGTTAATTTAATCAATTCACTGAGACACAATTTTAAAGGCACAGTAAGCAACACAAATAATGTTCTATTGATAAAATATCTTAAGTAAGTTATGGTCAACAATATCAAACTTTCCAGTGAAAACACCAAATCGTACGCGAGATTGCAGATTCCAGTTCAGTTTTAGACTGGAATTCTGCCATTGGTCGATTGACCAACATGGCTGCACATGCACAAGCAGACAACGAACAGAAGACTGCATTTCACATTGGAAACGAGAGCCAATTTTCAGAAACTCCATTTTTACTTTCTCTACACATACTATGTACATAGTGTGTGGAAGTGGTATTTTATTGCATCCAAAAATTCGTAACCCAGATTTAACCATAAATATGTGTTTTGGGACCCCCTGAATCCAATTATGGCATTTTTAGAAAAAATATCAGTGTATGTCTGTGGACAGCATAACTCAAAAATCTGATGTGTTCCATTCACATGACTTTCTCTATATCTCAGTAAATTATTATTGTTATAAGCTTATCTTTTATTTATTTCATGCTGATCGAGAAAAATTAGCAGAAATAGTCTTATTTCTTGCTTTATTGTAAGTAGAAGCGAAATAAGGGAGTACCATAGGTTAAAGTGAAAGTCAAAAGCTGGTTACTATGTGACTGATGTTCCTTTGTTTGTATGGAACAGAGTTGACAAATTCCTGTATGAGAAAAGTATAAGTTTTTCAAAGCTGAAACCAAGAAAAAGGAATATCTCAAAAACTATCAACTCCACGAAAAAAGTGTATGTAACACAAATTGTGTTTTTAACGTGCTCTATATTTTTTGTGTATCAAGTTTTTGTCCATCTCTTACGGTTTAGTAGTTATGAAAAATGCATCCAGAATAAAGTAGTCTTCAGAGGCTATTCCCAGAAAATTCAAAATATACATTTTATTTGACAGGTAAATAAATTGAATATACGAAATTTTAATCAAAATCGTTACAGCCATTTTTTAGAAAATCAAAATTTTCGAAAAAAGTGCCATGTAAAGGTAGTTTGCGGTGGGGGGATTTTTCTCAAAATCTTCGTGTCGCATCCCTGGAAGATACTAAACTTAAATACCAAGTTCGGTATTTTACCAACTTTTCGTTTTTGAGTTATCGTGTTCACAGACACACACACGGACCTTTTTCTGAAAATACTTTTTTGGATACAGGGGACCCTAAAACATATATTTCCGATGAAATCTCGGTATCGAATTTTTTGATGGAGTGCAATACATTCTCTATTCACTATGTACATAGTGAGTATAGAGAAAGTAAAAACGAAATAACCGTTAAAAATCAAACTTGGTATTTAAGTTCAGTATCTTCTAAGGATGCGACAAAAAGCTTTTCAACAAAATCCTACCATTCCCAACTACCCTTTACATGGAAAAATGTCTTACACTTTGACTGGCTCAAAAATGGCTCTAGCGATTTTGATTAAAATGCCACATATTAAAGATGTTTACAGGACAAATAAAGTGTATATCTTCCATTTTCTAGGAGTCATCTCTGAGGATCTCTTTATTTTGAATGAAGTTTGCACAGCTGGTAAACCTTAAGAGATAGTCAAAAACTTACTACACAAAAATGTAAAACAGACAAGTTATGCCATATACATTTTTTTCGTGAGGTTGACGGTTTTCGAGATATTTCTTGTTATTAATTTCATTGAATTTTTCTCATACAGGAACTTGGCAACTCCTGGCCGCGCAAAAGAAACGGATTTCAATTCCACATTTTAAAACTTGTGATTGTCGCTTTAGCCTTATTTCACTTCTACATACAAGGAAGTAAATAATTAGGTAAGACATTTTCTGCTAATGTTTATTTGGATTAGCATGAAGCAGATAGAAGAATAAGCTTTTTAATAAAATTGTTATAGAGGTGTAGGGAAGGTCATATGAATGGAACACATCAAATTTTTAATCTTATTTCGATCCAGTTCATTTACACACACCTTATCTAACCCAACGTAACCTAACGTCGACGAAATCTCGAAACCTGACGCTCACAAATCCCGCAGCCATATTGTCTCAGTAACCAATAGGCAAGGCTCAGTCTAAAGCTGAACTGCATAGAAATTGCAATCTCGCAAATGGCACATACAGTGTTGCCAAGGCACAAAATATAAATAGAGGCCCTCGTACTTAAAAAAAAAAATCTAATGTGTTCCATTCACATGACTTTCTTTGGACATCTGTAACAAATTACTGTTAAAAAGCTTATTCTTCTATCTATATTATGCTAATCGATATAAACATTAGCAGAAATTGTCCTTATCACTTGGTACCTTGTAAGTAGAAGAGTAAAATTCTAATGTGTTCCATTCACATGCTGTCCTATAGCTGTTCCGCAAACAAACCTTTGATTAAAAAGATTAATCTTTCATGTATATTATGCTAATCAAAATAAATATTAGCAGAATAAGTCTTATTACTAGTTTCCTTGTAGGTAGAAAGGAAATAAGAAAAATGCCCAGGCTAAAACGATAAGTCTCGTTCTTTAAAAGCCGGTCACTATATGAAACAACTGGGGTTCAAAACAAACGAAAAGAAACATGTATTCCCATTTGAGAAAGGTTTGTGGCTAAAATTGAAACCAATAATCTGGACAATCTCGAAAAAAGGTTTACATAAAAAAAATCTGATGTGTTCCATTCACATGACCTTTTCTACTTCTCTGCAACAAATTATTGTTCAAAAGCTTGTGCTTCTATTTTCTTCATGCTAATCGAGAAAAAAACTAGTAGAAATAGTCTTATTACTTGTTTCCTTGTAAGTAAAAGCGAAATAAGGGACTACCATAGGTTAAAGTGATAGTTAAAAGCTGGTTGCTATGTGACTGAAGTTCCTTTGTTTGTATGGACAGGAGTTGACAAAGCCCTGTGTGAGAAAACCAATTTTTTCAAAGATGAAACCAAAAACAAGGAATATCTCAAAAACGACCAACTCCATGAAAAAAATGCATATAACATATATTTTAAGTTTTAAAATGCTCTACATTTTTTGTGTGGTAGCTTTTTGTCCATGTCTTACGCTTTAGCAGTTATACAAAATTCCGTAAAATTCATCCAGATTAAAGTAGTCTTCAGAGGCCATTCCCAGAAAATTCAAGATATACATGTTAATTGTCAGGTAAATATCTTTAATATACGATATTTTAATCAACATTGTTAGTCATTTTTCAGAAAATAAAAAATTTCAAAAAAAGTTCCATGTAAAGGGTAGTTGGGGGTGTGGGGGATCTTCTTTAAAATCTTCGTGCAGCATTCTTGGAAGATACCAAACCTAAATACCAAGTTTGGTTTTTAACGGGTTTTTCGTTTTTGAGCTATGCTGCCCACAGACACACATACGGACATTTTTCTAAAAATACTCTTTTTTTTATCCAGGGGGTCTCAAAACATCTATTTCCGGTGAAATCTCGGTATTGAATTTTGGGTACATTACAATACCTTCTCTATACACTATGTACATTGTACGTGTAGAGAAAGTAAAAATGTATATAACATATATTGTGTATTTTAATGAGATCAACATTTTTGTGTAGTAAATTTTTGTATATGTCTTACTGTTTTTCAGTTATACAAAAGTAAATCAGAGGTTACTCCCAGAAAATTCAAGATACAATATGTTTGTCATAAAAATATCTTAAACATTAGACATTTTAATCAAAAGCGTTAAAGTCGTTTTGAGAAAATCAAAAATTTCGAAAAATGTTCCCTGTAGAGGGTAGTTTGGGGTGGGGGGTTTTCTTGAAAATCTTCGTATCGCATTCTTGGAAGATACCAAACTTTAATACCAACGGTCTTTTCGTTTATGAGCTGTGCTGTCCACAGACAGACAGACAGACACACACACACACACACACACATACACAGGGCCTTTTTCTAAAAAAGCTTCTTTTTGGATTTATGGGGAACCAAAGCATGCATTTCTGGTGAAATCTCGGTATCGAATTTTTGGCTGCAATACAATACCTCCTCTATACACTCTGCACGTAGAATGTGTAGACAAGGTAACTTAGTGGTGGGACAATAGCACTATTTCTCCATATTCGATACCGATACTGATTTTTGAGCACGAATACGTGTTATCGATATTCTCTTTATACAAATCAGCAAATGCGATTATTATTGTTATTATTGTTATTATTATTATTATTATTATTATTATTAGTGTCATTATTTTATACGCATATACGCATGCTAGTGCCTGCCTGGCAGTTTGAGGGGTTTGAAACCTCCCCCAATTCATTACTCGAGACTTTTGCCACTTGAAATGTCAAGCTATCACTTTGGATTCACATTATGAATTCTGCGCCTCTATTGGAAAGACGCATTTTATGACAAATTGTGGGCTACACTAACAAGGAGGCATTGTCATATTGCTGTCGCAAATTGATCGAATACAAAAATACACGTCACTGTTAGAAACAGCTGGTTCTAACAGTAACAAGTATATCCATGGCAACGTAAATATAGCAGCATTACCAGTATAATAAAAAACATGAGATGTGTTCCATTTACATGACTTTCTCTACATCTCTGTAACGACTTATTGTTAAAAAGCTTATTCCTCTATCTACTTCATGAAAATCGAGATAAACATTAGCAGAAATTGTCATTATATGGCTCCTTGTAAGTAGGAGGGCAAAAATCTAATGTGTTCCATTCGCATGATGTCCTCTGGCTGTGCGGTAAAGAAACATTTTATTCAAAACATTAATCTATTATCTAAAGATAAACAAGTTAAATATAAGCACAATTAGTCTTATTACTAGCTTCCTTATACGTAGAAGGAATATAAGAAAATGCACAGGCTACAGAAATAGTCTCGTCCTTTAAAAGCCAATCGCCATGAGAAACAATTGAAATTCCATTGTGTTGTCAGGATCGGAGAAACGAGAAGAAAGATATCTTACTGTTTGAGAAAAGTTTAAGTGGCTAAATTTGTAACCAATAATCCAGAATATCTCGAAAACGGTTAACTCTACAAGAAAGTATATGACAAATTGCATATTTTAATGGCATTTACATTTTTGTGGAGTAAATTTTTGTATATTTCTTACGGTCTGCCAGTTATACAAAAGCCATTCAGGTGAAGAGGTATTCAGAGGCTATTCCCAGAAAATTCAAGATATACATTTCGTTTGTCATAAAAATATCTTAAATATAAGGTATTTTAATCAAAATCTTAGATCCATTTTTAGAAAATAAAGACTTTGGAAAAATGGTCCCTGTAAAGGGTAGTTTTTGGTGGGAGGGATTTTCTTGAAAATCTTAGTGTCGCATCCTTGGAAGAAAGCAAACCTAAATGCCAAGTTTGCTATTTAACGTTCTTTTCGTTTCCGAGTTATGCTGTTCACAGACACATATGCACGCACGAACCTTTTTCTAAAAATACGTATTTGGATCTCAAAGCATATACTTTTGGTGAAATTTTGAATCGATTTTTGGGTGGAATGCAATATCTTCTCTATCAACTATGAACATAGTACGTGTAGAGAAAGTAAAATGCAACAAAATTGTGTTTGTCTTTAGGAGGTTCTTCTGATATTTAAAATTTCTTAAAGCAGTTTATACCAGGGATTACTATGACTGTAATTTGCAAGTCATGTTACATATTGATGCTTAAGTTACACAAAGTCTGAATTGGATTCAGGGGACATATGGAGTTACACTTAAGGTGAGTTGAATTACCACTGCTCTTAAAGTATTCAATTGTTTTTACAGAACTTTGGATGAATTAATCCATGACTCGTGACAATTATTTCAAGTGTTTTTTGCATTGATAGCTTATGTGGTTGATTCTATAAAAGTAATTTATTGAGCAGAAAAGAAATAAAACTTAGTCTTAAAACATGTTAATTCATGTACCTTTTTCTCTGATACTGCTTGAAATACATAATCATATTTTGCATGCTTGTTCTTAGTATAATCACCTATATTCTGAACCTCAATTATTTAGCTATGATAAAATTTCAGAAGAAATTAAAAAAGAAATATATTTGTAAATTCAAACAAGTAAAATGTGGAAAACTTGCAGTATTGTTGCTTTCATAATATGACCAATATATACTATAACATCACGATTGTGAATCAGAAAGTTCAACTAAGTGTTGTGTGTGTGTGTGTGTGTGTGTATGTGTGTGTGTATATATATGCTGAAAATTTCTGCTTCCCAGCTGTCATACTTTCTGAGAAAAAGATACATAAGTATCCAAAAGTGCTGTTTTGAGAAAACTGAAATTAAAGATACAAATGCTCTAAAAAGGGGCTGTGCATAACAGCTTTTAAAGTAACGCAGACTAGCATTTAATTCTCTTAACCCCTCAAAAGTATACATTTTCTGAAACTACAAATAATAGAGGTTTTTATTAGTGTCTAAAACAAACAAAAAGTATTTGTTACCATTTCAGAGTACCTTGTCCCCTTCACTTGATGATGATGATGATGACTGGGATTTAGGGGTGCCCATGTAAAATAAATCGTGGCTCAAAACACAGATAAAAATCTGTATCACAATAAAACATAATAAGAGGCAGAATTAGAGATAAAATCCACTGAGAATAAAACCACCCATGGCAGAAACCATACAGTAAGCTAAAAACTATGAAAACCAACAGTAACTCAATGCGCTAAACATTTAAAAATTGAAAAAAAACAAAACAACTAAGCTACCGATCCTTGATCAGATGAGGAAAAAATAAACAACTAAAAGCAGATATAGAGTGTAAAAGACGCATTTTATGTATGTATATATATATATTTCTATATACCGCTTGATCATCGGGAGCCAGGATCTCTATCAGTTAGGCCGGCAGCTGCAGAGTGGCTTGAAGATGTGGACTCACTTGACCGGAAACATTTACCCTGTTATTACTTTTTTTTTTCTTCTAAAACATAAAACTACGTCTCAGAATCAAACGGTATTTCCTAGAAAAGCAATTCATTTCTACGATGTGATAATCGCATGTATACATATGCAGGCAGAGACGAGGATATATTGTTATTTAAGACCTATATTTAAGGCATGCCACGCAATGATTAATATTTTATTTGTCACGTAACACACGAACAAAACTTCCTAAAATCATTTGTAAGGACATGAAAACTGAAAAGCATGATCAACATAGACCTGAAAAAACATATCAAGTTTCACAGGATTGGCAGCAGGCTAAGGGAGTTATTCTAATTTAAACTCTGATAGTGACAGAAAATGCAAGCAATAAAATTCACAAACACATTTTCCCATGTTTCCAAGTGAAACTGTTCTTAATTGCCAGGTCACTTTCATTAATATTTATCGCTACTTAGAATTAAACCCGTATTTTGAAAAATTAGTTATTTGGATTCGAAAAACGAACCTTGTTACATAAAACAAAAGATTAAAGCTATCAATGTTAAGAATGTGGGCGTTTGCAGACTCGTTAGAGTGGTCTGCAACAAGAATAATTTTATTTTCAGAATGCTAAAACTAAAACTGTAACTATTAAAATAAGATACGAATTAAAAGTTGTACAAAAACATTTTTATGCCACTCCATTATTACCAAGTTTGGTTTCAACTACCCTTTCCATCTGCATATATTTAGTACATTGATTTGGTTTGTTTAGCTTTGATTTACTTGATTAATTTCTCATGCCGATCATTATATGTTCACATTTCAAATAGCACTGCAATTTAGTGCAATGTGTTGTCCAGTGAACCTGTCCCTTGTGTTGGCAGCCTTGTGCGTTCTTTAATTTGAGTCATTCGTTTATAGCGCTTACTTCCACATTGATCGAGATAGAAACGACCAATAAAAACGCTTTTGTAATTGTGAACTTATTCGTAACAACAGGCATCATAGGCTAAGATCTGCCATAGCTGTCTGTCTACCAGATCTAAATAAATACAGCGTTTAAGAAGATATAGATTGTGTATCAGACACGGGAGCCCAACATAGTTGTCATCAACCACAAGGATGTATAAATGATCCAGCTGTAAGATTTAGATTAACGAAGACCAAGCTGTCAGAGAGAAAAAGAAAAGTATTATTATCAACCATGCACAAACATGTAAGACAAATACAAATTTCAAGCTAACTACTGGAGCTCGAGGAACAATTTCAAATTCTGCAATAATTGTATTTAAGAAATTCAATATCGACTCTTCAAAATTATAATCTATATACCTAAATATCCTCAAAAATTCATTGTGCATTGTAAACAACCATTCGTGTAATCAATATTGTAACTGTTTTAAATAAATGTCTCCGGAAAGGCCTGTCCTAAATCAATCTCAACAACTATGTGTAACTTTGTATCCAGTTCATCATAATCTCAAGAATAATTTTGCTCCTTTTAACCATTGTCCATTAGGATTAATTAGTAGGCTGCAACTTTATATTAATCCTTTACTAAATACAGATATCCTTCTTGTGTTGTTCTCTCAATTATTCAACGGTAGCTGTGAATATTGATGCCAAGATTACCGTGAGATGAGAAGCAGCTTTAAAAAGTTATATTTTTGATCTTTAAGGTTCATTTAAAACGTGACTTCTTTTCTTTTTCGTGAAAAATTATTCTTTCCTTGCACTTTTAAAATCAATGCACTACAAAATGTAACCATAGATCCTCCGCAATGGATAATATGGCGGTTTCACTTCTTAAATGGATATTTTGTGTTATTGACTACATGTCTCAACCAAAATAGCAAATCGGAAACAAAAGAGGAACACAGGCTAGATGAAAGAGAAGAGAAAATGCATAGTTAGCTTAATAGTACTTTCATTTTCTTTTGCGTTTGACTCTTTGATTCAGAAGGTATAGAAATCCTCTATGGTTTGCGTAAACAGAGAAAACAAAAATGCTATTCTTGCTGATTACCTACTAAAAAGTGTTTGTTTACACTATAGTTACAAAATGGATTATTTTGTTGACAATTTGCGGCGAATTTTCTATTTAAAGAAGTATCTAAATTAGGGCGAGTAAGTGGGTCACAATATTTCAAAGTGAGCACATCTGCTTCAAAACAAATTGCTCGAGTTAATATTTTCAACAGCTTCAATCTGGAACGATTATAGAAGCTTTACCACAGTATAATATAGTGATTAATCGTTTCATTGCTAGAAAATCATCAAAACATCTACATTCTGGCTGCATACGCCTGCTCATCTCGCTCTAGGTACCAGTTCTGATCAGGCCTAGAATCAGTATAGTCTTTTTTATTGTTATCTTACAATTTTCAGGGATGTCTAAAAATATGGCAATGTTGCCGCAGAGGTGACGTGTCATGGCGGATAGCGCAAAACGTCAGGCAGCCTTCCTTCGAAAATAAAAATCGTTAAAAATCCGCTAATCCATATCATTATGCCTTTTAAATGTGTAAAAGCTGTTACATCGCTTCCAGCTATATATTTTGGTGTGATTTATTGAATTTCAGATATTTATTGTTGCGAGAACTTGTCAGCATTAAACATGGACAACCTACGAATCGTTGCGGACCAAGATATTTTGATGCAATGCTGAACAAAAATTAGGACTTAGAAGGGCTTGTAGTAGATCCAGCAGTTCCAGAGCCAACAATTTTTATTACTTTCTCTAAATGAACTATGTACATAGAGTATAGAGAAGGTATTGCACTCCACCAAAAGAATCGATTCCGAGATTTCACCGGAAATATATGTTTTAGGGTCCCCTTTATCTAAAAAAAGTATTTTCAGAAAAAGATCCGTGTGTGTGTGTCCGTGTGTCTGTGAACACGATAACTCAAAAACGAAAAGTCGGTAAAATACCAAACTTGGTATTTAAGTTTAGAATCTTCCAGGGATGCGACAGGAAGATTTTGAGAAAAATCCCCCCACCCCAAACTACCCTTTACATGGAACTTTTTTCGAAACTTTTGACTTTCTAATAAATGGCTCTAATGATTTTGATTAAAATACCGTATGTTAAAGATATTTACCCGACAAATAAAATGTATATTTTGAATTTTCTGGGAATAGCCTCTGAAGACTACTTTATTCTGAGTGAATTCTCCGGAATTTTGTATAACTGCTAAACCGTAAGGGATAGATAAAAACTTATCATACAAAAAATGTAGAGCACATTAAAACACACAATTTATGTTGTATACATTTTTTTCTTGGGGGTGATCGTTTTTGAGATATTCTTTTTTTTTTTCAAGGTCGAAAATCTTTATTTTTCTCATACAGGAATTTGTCAACTCATGTCCATACAAACAGGGGAACTTCAGTCACATAGTAACCAGCTTTTGACTATCGCTTTAACCTATGCTACTCCCTTATTTGCTTTCTACTTACAAAGAAGAAGGTAATAAGACTATTTCTGCTAATTTTTCTAGATTAGCATGAAGTAAATAGAAGCATAAGCTTTTTAAGAATAATTTGTTGCAGAGATATAGAGAAAATCATGTGAATGGTACACATCAGATTTTTTTGTTTCGTGTTTTACGTCTATTATTCATTTGTGTTATATTTGTTTACTGCTTCGCGATGTTTTTGTTTGTGCTACAGTTCCTTTCTGTTTCTTGCGTTACATCTATCATTATCCATTTGTATTATATTTGTGCACTGCATCGCGGCGATTATTTTACTTACACCACATTTTCTATCTGTTTCGTGCTTTACGTCCATTATTTTCCACTTGAGTTGTATTTTTTTACTGCTTCGTGGTGATTAGTCACATTTGTTTACTGCTTCGCGTGGTTGTTCAGTTGTATTATATTTCCTTTGAGTTTCTCGCGCCTTCTTGGCATTTATTTACTATTTCGCGCTTTTTTATTGCCGCGATACATTACATTTCGCAAACTGCATCAATTGTTTCTGTTTCCTGCAACGATAACGGTTTTTCTACTCAACAGCTGAAACCTGACATTGCACATTAACAGCGTCGTCCACGACTCGCCGACTTCTGCAGCAACATTACCAACAATAATTTATCTACATGCCACTTTAATTTTATCACTTGTATCACAAACCATTATTACCGAATCAGACAGCTCCGTCTTCTTCTTTTTAAACTTTTGTAAAGAGTGTTTTATTCATTCGTTTTAGAAAAGTTTTTCCTGAATGATAGAGTTTTCATCAATGCTTCTTAACAATAAAATACCAAAGTCATTTAAGGAATTTGCGACTTTTAAAAGTTTCCATTTCACACACCAACATTGCGTCCAAATACTACCTCAGAAGCAGTATTGTTTCAACTAATAAGCCTAGAGCAGCAAATCTAAGGTGATTTTCAAAGATTTCAAATAAAAGTAATAAACATTTGATAAAGAATTATATGTCAATAACCCGCGAATATATTTGATTTCGTATTTTACTGTCAATATAGAAATAAATTAATTCAAATGCCTCGGTTTAAAATTTCTTGCTGGGCATTTTTTAAAAGTCATTACGGATGTATTCGCTATGCTGCAGATTAATTTATATCATCCCAAATAGTGCTATAATCGATGGGTATACTAATCTATTGCGGAATTCCTTTCCACTACTACGGTTACGAGCATATTATAGTTCAGCGTTGGGCAATAAAGAGCTGTTATTACAATTTTATGACATCTTTACAAATGTGTAGGACATTTAAAAAATAAATTTGGTTTCAAGTCACTTCATTATGCTGTACTGGGTTATTTCTTACTATTGCATCCTAGCAGCCTTTATGTGTATGTGTGTGTTTGTGTTATTTGTTTATTTATTTTATTTTAGTGGCTTGTGTTTTTACTACTACTCCTTTTTCTCTGAAAGTAGTAGCTCAATTATAGTGAAGCTTTGAAGAAAAAATGTAAACATTTTTTTTTTATTTTGTACCACAATCATCTGTTTGTCATGAATAATATAGCCATAATTATTTTTTTAAATCTATTTCACATTATTAATTAAATAAAAAATCGAATTTTGGGTGGAATATAACATCTTCTCTGCCTACTATGTGCATAACAGCGTAGAGAAAGCAAAAATAGCTGATGAGCACCTACCTAAGGTGCAGATTTAATTTTAGACATTTGTAAATTTGTATTTGTATATTCAGAAACTTTTTTCATGTTTACCGTACAATTATCTAAGAGTCTAATACTTTTCACATCTCTGTGGTACACGGAAATATCAACTTCTGAGAAACAAAAGTAATTTAAACTACACGAGTTAATTTAGGATCTAACCCACTATTGTTGGGTCAGGAATTTGCCTTAAGACAACTGACACAAGATGAGCTATGATGAGTTGTATAAAGTTGAGAGTGGACACCATAAATGGGCATGTCCGATGTTGTGCTCCGATTGGAGGTCATTTCCTTAGTGATAAGCAGCCGACCGCCTAACCTGTGATTTCCTCTGTTTCAGCGGGACCTGGATATCAGGGGGCAGCTGGAGACTTTGACGTCAAGACTCAGTGGCAAGATTAGAAACGTAACTTGCGTAATGCAAGAACTGGGCTACGTAAGTATTCATCCGGTTTTTTCTCCTCTATAGAACTTTCCAGCAGGAACTTTCCAGATATAGATATAGAAAAATATCTGTCATGGAAGTTTTGCTCTTTATTTAACATATTTTTATATTTATGCATCACACTTTTTTAATCATTCTTTATGCGTATACGCTCTGATTGAATAGCGCTTGGTGCTGTATTACCGAATGTGAAGCAGATAGAACTATAACTTATATACTAATATATTAGGGCTTTCTTTTTATTGTAATTGTGAAGTTAGAGGCAGCATTTATTGTTTATTGTTAGGTATTGAATGTTTACTTACACTGGTAATGCAATTTCATAAATATAAAAACAATACAGAAATATTTTACAAAATTATAATTCAAGTAGTTAGTAAACGTGTATAATCTATATATCTAAATGCCCTGTTTCACGAAGCTCCCTTACTCACGACCTCAGGGTAATTAATTCATTTTAATTCTTAACTGTTAAGCTTTCATTGGGAAACACATTGCCTTATATCAAACGCTAAGATTATGACCGTCTTGCAAATATATTCCGCAGAATCAGACGAAATGTTTGCAAACACTGAAATGGTAATTCTGGAAGTTTGCGAAATACTAAATGTTGGAAATGTTACATTCATATGACCTACTGTACCTTTATTTTAGTTTATCTCGTACAGACTACAAAAGCTTATTTTTATATCTGTTTTATATTGAGTTAAACATTTGCAGAAATTATTTCATTAGAAATTTCATTGCATGCGCGAGGCGATATAGTAGGCTTATTTTTATTTTTTGTAACGAAATATAAATATAACGTATAAGCGTTTCTAAAATAAAATTATTATAAGGAATAATATAACTATTCATATTCAACCAACTATTCTATTGAATAAATCAATTCCTCTTGTAAACATTCACATTCAAACAGAATTATATTATTTGCTTATGCTATTCTATGCTGTCAATTGCCAGAAGCCCCGCGGATGTGCCGGAATTTCGTCCCGCAAGAGTTATATATATGTATATATATATATATATGCTGAAGCGATCTTTAAAAGGTGAATTACTATAATCCACTATTTGCATTATCACGAGATACAAAAGAATGGCAAAATACCAGCTCAGAACATATTAAACTACAATAAATATCTCGGAAACGGTTAATGCCACAAAAATTCTTCAGTCGCATGTTTTGCTTTATGTCCTATAGTTTACCACTTAATATTTATTCAGAATGAAGAGGACTTCATAGGCTATTTGCTGAAATTCATTATACCTACATGTTATTAGCAATCTCTCTTTCTAGTGAATGCCAGTGCAGTTACTTCACGAAGGAAATGTATCCTACACACAACTAATGACTTTCACAAATCCATATTCACACTCCAGGAAAAGGAAACTTCTATCCTTAGCAAGCACGATTTCACATGCTGATTCATGTTGAATCTCAGTTGCCAAAATTCCGAATTCACATGGTGCATAGAGAGAGAGAAAGTTGTCAAGAGGCTACATCTCTGTAGAAAGGGCTGTGTTGTAAAACGATTATAAGAGTCCCTTAAGGGTTACCTATACAGACGCAAGTTGGATAACTTTTCATCAAAATCGTTACAGCCAGTTTTGAGAAAATTTAAAAAAATATAAAAATTGTCCATGAAACTACAGTTAAGGGCGTCATCAACTTAAATACCAAGAACATTTACATACATGCAATATTTCGTATTAGAGTTATGGCATTCACCCATATACATACGTACATATTTGACTTATATACCTATATATAATATACTTAATAGTTGCATTATATCTTCAATTTCCGTTATGTCTTTCATTGATCTAGTAGTTTGATTTTATAACCCACGTCTCACTTCATTGTTGCTTTCGTCGTTGTTACATTAATCCCACTTTTTTATCTGATGTTATTAATGAGTTATTATTTTCTCTACTTGTACTATGTATTTGGAGAAGGTATTGTAATGCAACCGAAAATTCGATACCATAATTTCACTGAAAATACATGTTTTAGGGCTCCCTGAATAACAAAAAGTTTTAGAAAAATTTCCATGTAGTGTCTGTCAGTGTGCGTGTGTGTGTGTAGCTCAAAAACGAAAAGCCTGTTAAATACCCAATGGGTAGTTCAGCATCTTCCAAGGATGCGACACAAAGATGTTCAAGAAAATCCCTCCCAACTGCCCTTTACATGGAAGAATTTCGAAAATTTTGATTTTCTTAAAAATGGCTCTATGATTTTGAATAAATAGCGTACATTAAAAATATTTACACGAGAAATAAAGTGTATATTTTGAATTTTCTGGAAATAGCCTCTAAAAGTCTCTTTATTCTTAATGAATTTTGCATAACCGGTAAACTGTGACAGATAGACAAAAACGTGCCTACTTAACAAAAATTACAGAGCTCGATAAAACACACAATCTAAGTTATATGCATTTTTTTTTTTTTTGAGTTGACGTTTTTGAGACATTCCTTATTATTGATTTCAGTTTTAAAATAGTTATACTTTTCTTAACTTGTCAACTCTTGGCCCTGCATAGAAACAGATTGCTATTCCATGGCAAAAATATTTTAAAACATTCGAGTGTCGGTTTAGCATATTGTATTCCCTATTTCCCTTCTACTTATAAGTAACTAAGTAATAAGACCGTTTCTGCTAATGTTTGTCTCGAATTAGCAAGAAGTAGATAGAGATGTAGAGAAAGTCATGTGAATGAATCACATCAGATATTTTTATACGAGTGAATTACTTAGCTCTTTGCTTAATCCACCCCTCGGAGACCAAACTGCAGCTTCTTCCGCCGGCTTTAAATTTTTCAGCTACAGCTTTCACTTCTACTGAATAAGTGCCGATGTACTTGGGTCGGCTGATAAGTCCCGGGCCTCTCAATAAAAACAGAACTTAAAAAATTAGCTTTATTTCTCAACATAACCTCCAGAAAGGCTAATACATTTATCTTACAGTGTTTTCTAATTGAATTACTGTAGTGCTATTTATCAAGGTCCTCAAAATAGCTGTTTACCGTATTAATGACCTCCTCGTTGCTGTGAAAACTTCGTCCTCCAAGAAAGTTTGGGTACAGGTGTTAGTCACTTTGTTAAATGAGGTCTTTTTCTTTTCACCTCATCACTCAAACGTTGCAATAAGCTTGCGTAGTAGTTACCAGTGATACTTTTACCCTTTATCAAGTAGTCAATAAAAATAATTCCCTGTGCATCCCAGAAAATACTCGCTGACAAAGTTGACTTTGCTTTTTTTGGAGTTGGTTCACCTGGCGCAATCCACTGTTTTGATTGTGATTTACTTTCTGGAGTGTAGTGACGTTCTCTACCTATTCTGTAACACACTATTCTTGTAAAAGTTAATTCTTCTTTCTACTTCCTGTTAATCGAGATAAACATTGGCAGAAATGGCCTTAATAGTTAGCTCCTTATAAGTAAGGAAATAAGGAAATGCATTAGGCTAAAGCGACAGTCAAATCTTATAAAAACTCGTCGCTTTGTGAAACAATTGAAATTCGGTTCTTTTTGCATTCCTGGGTGTAAAACAAAATATATATGAGACTAAAGTTGACCTCCCTCTTGAGAACATTTATGTGTTTTAAAACTGAAACCAATAACAAGGTATATGTCGGAAACACTTAACTCTATAAAGAAAAATGCATATCATAAGTTGTTTGTTTTAATGAAATCTATTTTTTTTATTATTATTTTTGTGAGGTAAGTTTTTTTTTTTTTTTTTTTTTTTTTTAGGTTAACGTTCTTTTACCTATTTAGTTATATCGCACGATGAATGAAATTGATGAAATGATGCTCAAATAATCTCGAGATCCATGGAGTTTAAAGTTACTCGACATTCGTCTTCTCAAGATAAGGGAAACTTCTGAGAGAAAAAAAAAAGCTTATGTGGGTAACGCATCCTAACCAAGATTTGAACTCGCGATCTGTTGAGTGTGAGGCAGACACGCTACCATCACAATATCCAAGGAGGCAGGTAAGTTTTTGTCTCTCCCTTACGGCTTATAAGTTATACAAAAGTTATCCTGAGTTAAGAGGTCTTCAGAGACAATTTCACAAAAAGTTAAAAATATGCATTTCGTTTTTCATGAAAATATGTTAAATATATGCTATTTTAATCAAAATCATTAAAGCCGTTTTTGAGAAGATCAATCATTTTGAAAAATGTTCCATGGTATTATGTTTACTATCTTCAAGAAAATCTTCGAATTTCGGTATCGAATTTTTTGGTGCAATACAATACCTTCTCTATACACTATGTAGATAGTACGTGTAGAGAAAGTAATATAAACTAATAGAATTTAAGTACTGGGTTCTGAGATTAATTCAATGCGATTAGATAATGGTGATGTCTAAGCCATTTGTTACACAATTTGTGGACATCTAGATGTCATACCACAATGCAATCTAATACAACTCTGCGTAACGTCAAGTCTGGATTTTCAGAGATTGGTATTATTGACTAGGAGGAAGTAGGATGTGCGGATATACTACGGTTCCGTTCTATCTTTTCAAACTTGTTTGTTTCATGGTGTGGGAGGAAGCACAAACGTCAACTCAGTTTCACCTCGAGGGAAATGCAACACTCGAAAACGCCGCAGGAAATCCCAGAGATAAGGAAAATAGTATCTTCCTCAGAGTATCATAATGTCCTTGTTAAACTAAGTAGAATTTCTTGGATGAACAGCTGACGTAGTTTCAATTTTCACAGACAGCACTCCATTTACTCCCCCACTTCCGTTTGTTTACAAACTCCGTACGTTATCTCCTTTGTATTTCCATCCTTACGGAGTTACCTAGACAGGATGACGCCAATCAGTTAATTTCCACGATTTGTTGTACACGTATTTTTAGTTCCCAGACCGAAAGGAAAAAATCTGATAAGCTACATTCACATAACTTTCTCTAGCTGTTCCATACACAAACTATTTTTCCTAAATTTGGATTGTTTTTTCACACAGGCCGTGTGTACGACAGGTGTTCGATAGAGTCAGTCTGAAAAATTCAACGCCATAGCCACTGAGCGACCGGCTAGAGATCGATAGATCCGTGGTTCAAATCCCGGCTACGGCATTGAATTTTTCAATCCAATATCAGTTGACCATAATAGTTGGCTATACTATGGATCCTGGGACTTAAAGTACTTGCAACATAGTAAGTCGCCATTGATGTTGTCATCTCAAAATAATTTGAGAAACCTACTGGTTTACCGGGAAACACGAGAGTCAGCTGAAAATTCAATGCTATACCAGCATGTTGCCATGGTAGCTCAGTGGCAGAGCGACCGGATAGAGATCGGGGGATCTGTGCTTCAAATCCCGGCTATGGCATTGAATTTTTGGTCTGAATCTACCTATTCTTCCTAAAGATTATTATTTTATCCACATCAGGCTGAGATAAACATTTGAAGAATTGGTCTTACTATTTGCTTCCTTGTGTGCACAAGAGAAATAAGGAAATACACTAAGCTAAAGCGATAGTCAAATATTTTAAAAGCTGGTCGCTATGAAACAATTGAGATTCGGTTCACTTTGCATGAAGCCTTTGGAGAAAAGTTAGGTACTTTAAAATGGAAACCAATATCAAAGAATATCTCGAAAACGGTTAACTTTACAATAAACACGTGGATGACATAAATTATAGGTTTTAATGAGATCTACATTTTTATGCAGTGGGTTTTGTCTATCTCTTCTGGTTTAACCGTTATGCAAAATTATGCAAAACTTATCCAAAATAAGGAGGCTTTCAGAGGCTATTCCCAGAAAATTCAAAATATACATTTATATTGTTATGTAAATACATTTAATATACGGTATTTTAATCATAATTTACAGTCATTTTTGAGAAAACTGAAATTATCAAAACTTTTTCCATGTAAAGAGTGGCTTATGGTGTGGGTGATTTGCTTGAAAATCTTCGTGTTGCATCCTTGAAAGATGCTAAACTTAAATATTAAGTTTGGTATTTAATAGACTTTTCGTTTTTGAGCTATGATGTGTACAGACACACACACATGAATATTTTTCTAAACATAATTGTTTCGGTACTCATGGGACCTCAAACATATTTCCAGTAAAACCTCTGTATCGAAATTTTGGGTGGTTGTCTACACTTTACATTTACAATAGCATTAGTATTGTTCTTCCAATACTTCCTAATAATATCATTAAAAGATGGCCGCCAATAGTGGAGTATATCAAAATGAATTATACATGTTTTTTCTCATATTTTAAGCCCCATACTAAGCTGTAAACATTTTAATTCAGCAAATTTGTAATAATAATTAAATTATTTAGACATACTCCTAAAAGAAAAAAACCACCAAGAATTGCACCTTCAGGTGCGTTTTTCTCTTTCAGGAATATTTCATTCCTCCATTTTCTTCTTCGACGAATCACAATAAGTCTGTTCAATAAAACTTTATTAATTATTATTATTATCAATATCATTATTATCATCATTACTATTATCATTACTATTATTAGATATTATTGTTATCATCATCTTTCCTGGTATTGATATAATGTTTTTTCACATAAGCCGTGTATAGGACAGTCTGACTCTACCTATCCATCATCTTTATTGTCCTCTGCGTGTAACACACTTATTCCTTTTACTTTTCTTACTCTAAATTACTTGAATTGTATTTAATTCACTTCGAATTTGAGAATCCAAGTTTCACATCTGTAAATAAAACTTCAGCTTGTTTTTTTTCTTCTTTTATCTTCAAGACCACACTTAGTATTTCAACATATGTGTTGAAATGTACATTATTTTGATTATAAGATAGTTCAGTTCCCAAATAATTAAAATAAATTACCTGTTCTATTAATTTCCTCTTTATTAAAATTCCAAGACGTTTGTTTTAAACGTTTATTTAATTCTAACTCTAAGTGTTCTCGGGCTTCTAGTCAGATAACTTCATGGATTGACTCTAACGTTTCGAAGATGTACATCATACGTCGTCAGGAAAGCTTCAGCTCTTACTTAATGTTATTTAATGTTTTTGTTTTGATTTCAGTTGGACGAGAATCTGGAGCCCAATTTCGAAAGGATTTCCGACAGAATTAACCGACTTCCAGTTGCAGAAGAGCTGAAGAGAGATATGGTCGATGGGGTTCAGTTCTGTAAAGAGTTTGCTGTAAGTGAATATTATTGTGTTGACAATAAGTTATACAGGGCTTTCATTTCAAAAGTGCTTATTCCAAACAAGATTTTATCAAATTTAGCTTACTTTACACAAAAAAAAAAAACGTTTACTTAAGGAACAGGACCTTTAAAACACCCCCGTATTCATTTCAAATGGCACATCTAGTTAACACAATTACAAACACTGTTCAATTGTTTATATATTTCACAACTGTTTATATCCTTTCCCATTCAACAACCTGGAACAATTCGAGTTCGGAAAAAATAGAAGAAAAAAAAGGCTGGCCCACCCCCGAGGTGTAGAGGTAGCGTGTCTGCCATTCGAGAGGTCTGAGTTGGAATCTCGGTTGGTGCAAGTTAGCTAGATAAGATTGTTTCCTGAGTTTTCCCTTGCCCTGAGAAGATGAATTTTGGGTAGCACTAAGCTCTAGAGCCCATTTGAGCATCATCTCAAATATTTAGTTCACCAACTGACATGACCTACCTGGTTAAGCACGAACTTCAAGTGCAACCCCAAAAAGTCTGTTGGTAGCAAATGAAAATGTATTTTAGGTAATTTACCATACAAAACCGAGAGGGATGGCCAAGGATGGCTGCATTTCGGAGGCCGCGGGTCGCTTCCCGTGGCCGGCCTAACCGACCCATGTTTTTTTTTTCAGGGATTCCCCGGGTCACTAGGCGAATGCTGGGTAGATTTCTTTCATCCCTCTAATGTCGTTTCCATTGTCATTTCATTCATCCTCATCCCGTTGGAATTTTCAGGATTGGAAGTGTCGGCGATGGTGCTCGGTGCGGCGTGGCATGGAAAACGGATGCGCGAAGTAATTATCTCTGTCCCCCGACTTCGGCTGTTTGTCGGAATGAGGAGCGCTCCTGGCGGGGGCGTAGGGCCCCATATGGGGCGGATCCCCGATCTATGTGCGACTGTCGCGGGGCTTCAATCGGGGAAATTATAGAGACCCTGTCATTGTCGGGCATCGCTCTTAGTTCCGGCCTCTCGACGTATTCCGGGGACGCCCTTCGTGGGGTGTAAGTACAGTAACTTCAGATTCAGCCGAGTACCCTCTGACCGTATCCTATCCTCCTATCCTACCAAATAAAATTAATTATATTACATGTTCAAATGTGCTTCATTTTTGGCTAGGCATAATACACCCAGTTCCAAAACTCCTCGCGAACTTCTTTGATCATATGTTCATTACTTCACTTACCTAATCATTCATTGATTATCCACAGATGGGGAAGATTAAGCAACTGATTTCTGTGACATTACAACAAACTCAGTAAAAGTTCCCATTATTATTATTATTATTATTATTATTATTGTTATCATCATTATTATATGTTTTAACCGTCGCTTACAAGCCTATTCGTCAATAAAATTAAATTTAAACTTCTCTATTTCTACGTTCTTATAATCTTTTTCTGAGAGATGAAAATCTTCGAGAATATTGTCGTAGTGATACTGTTATTTCCTTCCGAATCTCTCCAGAAGTTCGGTAACAAAACATCGAATATAATTGTGAATATGAAGGTCTTTAAAGTGATGACGCAGCCTCTAATTTCGTCGCGCAAAGGGAGTGAAAAGTTCACTGACTTTTTGCGACAATGCAGAACAATATTTTTAAATAAATCGCTATTTTATAACCAATAGTTCTATTAGTTTTGTTCTTTTGGGTTCTAATCAAGGAGTACCAAATCTAGGAGTAACAAGTGAATAAAATTGATAAGCAACTGGATCTCTCTTACCCTATAAAGTAGAGTGAGCGAACATTCAAATATTATAAATAACGTTGACTCGAAACTTCCCATAATCTGCTTTATATTTAAATTAAAATATTCTACAGGGAATAAGTATTCAAATAATTTTGAAATGGGAGCCGTGATTGTAAGTGATACATAAAGGATGTAATTGTTAACCATTCAATATTTATAGTAAATATTTCCATTTTAAGTTTCTCTGTTAATTATTTTTCTGTATTTCTCTCTGGAATATTCCGCCCTTCACCATTTTTTGCAGTTCTTCAGCCTCTGTGCCATTAGATTTTCATACGTACAAAATGCACTGGTGGTTTAGGGTGAAATGTCAATTTTAATGTAGCATATTACAAAAACACACACAAGTTCCTTATTTTTGGTCACTGCGTTATGAAATTCGCATATATTTTATACTCTTATAGGAATCATTTGGTGGTAAATTGCAATAAAATTAAACAAGTTGGTTTCTGCAAAACAAGACAGGCAAATGTTTTTTCTCAAAATTAAAACTTCCTATACACCAGTTTAAAATAGCTTCAGAGATAATATATATATATATATATATATATATATATATATCAAGTAATTATATATATATACATATATATATATATATAAAGTAATTATCTCTGAAGACAGGCAAATGCTTTTTCTCAAAATTAAAACTTCCTATACACCAGTTTAAAATAGCTTCAGAGATAATTACTTGATATATATATATAATAATAATAATAATAATAATAATAATAATAATAATTACTTGATATATATGCTATCTCTGAAGCTATTTTAAACTGGTGTATAGGAAGTTTTTAATTTTGAGAAAAAACATTTCCCTGTCTTGTTTTGCAGAAACCAAATTGTTTAATTGTATTGCAATTTACCACCAAATGATTCCTATAAGAGTATAAAATATATGCGAATTTCATAACGCAATGACCAAAAGTAAGGAACTTTTAAGTTGTTAATATATACATATATATATATATATATATATATATGTATATATTACCAACTTGTGAATTCCTACCATTTGTGAAGTACAGTGCCTGTCAAACTTTCCTTATATACAATATACAATTATATAGAATTGGGGCTTATTGTTTATCCAAATTCTCAACATCGCTTCCCCATCTCACTGTATGGACACATTAATAATTAGAGTAACCTCTCCTAGGCCATATCCGCAATTTCTGACCTGGCCTTTGCTACATATATGTTAAATCTCTCATAGCGTAATACAATCATTAGAGTTGGTTTAGAATTCATAAATATAATGAATTAGATAGGTCTTACTTCTTGGAAGTAAGTTTATTAAGAGTCCCCAAACGACTTGCGCTTGTTACTTTCAATACGGAAACAATGTTTAAACCGTAAAGTATTAAGATTCCGGAAGATATCAGATTTGATAGAAAGATACAGTTTATCGTACTTAGATTCAGGAACAATAAAATTCATCATAAAACCAATCAACAGATCTCGTTAAATGTTATCAATTAATTGAACTGGTGCGAAACCACCCACGCATACCCTCAGGGAAAGATCTTACCGCGCAATACTGGAGCAGTTAGCCGGCAGCACGTGCAATGTTTAACAACCAGAAGGTAACAGACAAAGGAACGACTTCAAAGTAAAACAATATGCGATCTCTGGTACATCAGATAGCCATAGCAATGCCTTCTATGAACTCTGTAGCAAGAACTCACTGATATCTGTAGCTAAAGGGGCGGGTAACCTGGACATTTTATTAACTTGTAGGCATTCTCTACAGGAAATAAAACTTATATTGTTTAAACACCAGAGAACAAAATGAAAGGAATATATACATGTAAAGGGGGACAATCTGTGAAAATTTCAAATTCAATGTTTCTTACAATTGCGTTCATTTTTTTACCACATACCTCTGTTATGTGTAACTAATTCTGCAATTTTGAGACAACTGCTTCGAGTAGTTTTTTAATATTTCTTGTTTTGTTTTTAACTACTCTACCAAAACGCTCCTTGAGTTTCAGTTTTCAAACGTTTGTAACAAAACTTCATATTTGCATTTTAGGAATATCACGGTGATAACATCGGATGAGATTCAGATTAATTAAATATTACTCCAGGAACAGTATGATAAATTATTAGTTCATACTTTTTGGATTATTGTTGTAGATTACTTAGTTTTTTTGATAAAAGTACATAATTAATTTTCCTTATTTACAAAATTAATTTGATAATTTGTATTCATTAAGATATTAAGGTTCTCTAGTAAGAAAAATCAAACTGATTGGTTGAAATGTGCACCGCAAGGACTATCTTGAACATTTGCATCGTTGGCAAATGCATTTACAAAAACACGCTTTTAATATTTGAAGTATTAATTGTTACCATTAAAACTTCCATTTAAAAAGTCACGCGACAAGCGTTTAAATTGCAAATGGTTGAAAATAGCTTCGGCATATTAATCTACAAGAACCATGGTATATTAAGGTGGTAAATTAAAAAAATCAACATTTTCAAGAATTTTGGTCAATTTACACATTGACACCTAGTACCTCAAACAATAACAGGGACCAGTGAATAAACGGTTTAAAATTATGGATAGATAAAAAAGTATGCACCAATATATTATTTCATTATTTAATAAACATCCCTCACTTCCAGAAATTGCTCGTTTTTATTTTATAAACTTTTGAGGTATTTTAATCTAATAAACGAAATAACTGCGAACCATTGGAATCATATTTACTCATTGAAATATTTTTGTTTCTTTACAGCAATGTGTACCAGAGACCCGAAGAGATAAATTTCAACTGTCTCGCGAGTTGGTAAAACCCATGTTCTTCTTCAGGTGCTACAAGGTAAGTGGAAAAGAAGGAAAGCTAATTTCTTGAAACTGGCTCTCTGGACAAATGCAAGACCACCATATTGCATAAGACATATACTTCACAGAAGGATTCCGTCCATATACGTAGATAAAATAATGAAATAATGACTTTTTCTTTAGATGGAAATAAATAATTCCTATTGTAACGACTGAGCTTAAATCTTAAAGAAAGAAACTTAATTACCCAAAGTTCAATTAGAAACACAATATGTATCTAGTTTAACAGCTCGTTTGCTTCCTGAGGATCAATACATAATATATCTTTATCAGAATGATGAATTTTCACATACAGTAGTAAAGAAATATTTAGCTTTCTAAGATTTTTCTGTGGTATTCTGCTATGAATACCTGCAAAGTAGGTAAAGACTTCGCCATCAGTGAGGTTATAAATATTAAATAACCATATATTTTTTTCCCAAACTCTCAATTAGAGGCGCAAAAGACGGTTTATGGACTTCTCTTAAAGTAATATACCCATACCGCTTTCACGTTTTAATATTGATAATCATATCAACACTAATAGCATCGTCGTTGCTGTTAATTAATGACTAGTGTTTGGTAAAAAAGCCATTAACTGTCTTGTTGATTATTTTTCATATGCAACCGTACTGTTCAGGGGACATTCGCGAATTAAAGATCCTCATTCTGAGACATTTCCACAGTTCTAGATAGTTGGTACTAACATAATTCTATCTTTGGTTTCTTTGGTTTTTAAATCAAATGAAAATGATTTGAAATCATACTAGAAGAATCAGCCACCTATGGGAATTTTTAATTAATATGTTATATGTGCTTAAACTGTTTTCGACGACCACCGTGATGGACTGGCATTTTTTGTAGTGTAAAAGAAGTTGAAGGGATTGAATGAAGTGGCTTATATTCAATTTCCTAACGATTTTGTAAACTTTACTATCCAGCCGACACGCTCATCCACCTCTGAAGCCACTCTATAAGTGTAACACTTATCACATACAGATAATGTAAAAAACATCACAAAATGGCAAATCTACACAGTTACAACCCACGTTAACTACAGCGAGACTAGAACAGGAAAATAATTTACCTTTAGCTAGGCAACTGACCAGCCCTCATTGATGTTAGCAAGTGCACAGAGCTCAAGTGCGATGCAACGCAATGTTAGGCCTTCTCTTTGGTTATTATTTTAGTTTTTTTTTTTTTTTTGCTTACCCTCCCCTTATGTAGGACTTACAAGCGGATTTGAACCGCGGACCTCCCGTTCAGAATACGTGCTTCGATTTCGCCATTCGCATCGGTTCTGATAGCCGACCTTTCTCTGTCGACTGGAAAGAATTGTAAAACAGAAGAAGCCAGCGACATCAAGTGAGTAGGTCAATACCCCGAACACAAGGATTGAAACTTCAACGCTAAACAATTAATCTAAATATCACATTGGAACAATTCATAACTCAAAATGTTATAATCTTCACATCTACTATTCTTATTATATTATCTTTACTTACCTTTTCTCCTATATACGGATAATATATACAACATTAATAATTACAACTAGAGAACTTATCTGAGTTATTTTAACCCAAAAATATTTACATAAAAACAATAAACGAAATCTCAGTTTACATCGAGCGAGCATTCCTTTTTGTCCCCAGTTTCACCGTAAAATAGGGCACGCTAAGTAGTGTATGATTTTTAAACTTATCACTGTAAATTGCTATTTTCATTTTATGAAAGGTAGAAAATAAACACATTACTGCCCAAAACTTCGCTGTGGCTATTTAAGTTCAGTATCTTCCAAAAATTAGATATAAAGATTTTCAAGAAAATACTGCCACCCGGCCCCCAATTAGTCTTTGATCAGAAATATTTTCAAGAAGTTTTATTCTTTCAAAAATAGCTCTAGCAGTTTTTATTAAATGTCATATATTAAATATATTATATGTAAATGTAATGTATATGTTGAATTCTTTGCGAATACCTTATGAAGTCATCTTTATGCAAAATGATTTTGCATAATCGGCACACCAAAGCAGGTAGACAAAACATCATTACAAAAATGTAGATTTTGATAAATTACAAAATTATATAAAATAACAATTACTACAGGATTAACGATTTCCGAGGTTATGACTTTTCAAATACGTGCTTATGCTTTTTCAAATTGCGATTCTCCACTCGCCCCCCCCACCTCCTGTCATCCAAAGAGAAAGGCATTTCAAAGCCGTCACATACCGATTCGCTTTTTTTAAAATCCGACTATCGCTTTAGCTGACTATATTATTTTTGTAACTATAACGAAATGAGTAAATAAATGTGCAATGAAAGTTAATCTCAATTATCAAGATATAGATAGAAAAATGTGTTTTTGTAAGAACAATTTATAGAGGACTAAACACAAAAAGTAACACAGCTGCAACACATCAATTTTTAATGTTTTGTTTATTTAAATACTGATAGAAATATTGAAAATTCGATGATCCGTTAGCTGTAAAGTCTTGTGTATGAAAATATTAATAGAGATATCTAAACAGCAAGTAAACAGTTAAAACATCCATACTAATGTAAATATTCTGTTTGAACAGCACAAGAAGTTGGAGGCGTGCATCATGAAAGATGTAAGAGAACGTTACTCTTCTGCAGAAGACATGGGTGCTGAAGAAGATGCCAGCGAACTACGCTCTCTGTCATGGTCCAAACCTGACTACGATGACATGGCTACGGCCGTATACGAGTTCCTTTATGGTGGAGAAAACTCAGACCTTGAAAACGTTATGTAAAAATGATCAGCTTCTTTAAAGAAAATGGTAGCACTATGAAGATAACGCCTTTAGCAGTACCTAGTGCCATCTGCAATTGGTGAAATGAACCAAATTGCAGAAAAAAATACATTTTTAATAAGGGAGTTCCTTCAAATTTCCCTACGTTTGTTTCCTTCTTTTATGAAGAATTTCTCTAAATTTTATAAACTGTGTAGCGTTGGAAAAAAACAGTTTGTGTAAATATCTAATGAGGCTATAGGAATGTTCACATCTTTCTAACATATCAAGTACTGCATCTAGGGGGGGGAATACTGCTTTATTTCTAAACGAGCTTGTAAAACTATATATCCTGGGTAACAAAAGTGGAAGTGGCTCTCTTTTCGATCAAATGTCTCGACTGACAGTTAATAGAACATTACTAGGCAATGTTGTACCAATAATGCTGATAATTAGTTTAGTTTTGTCTAAATCTATGAAACACTATTTGCTACAATCATAGTTTTATTTAAAATATTATTTCTCGACTTATCTGCGCAGTTACAAATAAAAGGTCGCACGATACGCTTATTGGAGATTATTTTTGAGCAAAAGTAGTTGAAGTTAGCTTATGTGGAAATTTATACTCTTAAGCAACTTGTTTTAATATGCTGGAGTGGTTTTGTTGCCATTATTAATTGCATTAATTGTTATTCTGTTTTGGTAGCCGCTGGTATTGTATGTAGATATATTTGTGGTGGTCACACCCTCTTGGTGACGCACTTGGACGGTTTTCATCTGTTTAAAACGCAGAAACAGCACGACTTCTGAGCTATGAATGAAGAAGAATACATAAATGATTTGTTTTTATTCTTTATGTATTTATATGTTCGTAAAATGTCTCTTTCGGTTAGGTTTGAACTATAACTAAAACATCAGATATGTTCCCAGAAGTGCTATCGAAAATGTCACTTAGACATTCATACTTCCTATTATTTACTTACATTTATTGATTTAATTTACAATTCCTGCAATACTATTTTACGCAAAGTATATTAGGATTATAGCTAAATTATTGTAAATCTGACCTAACCGATAAAATCTCGAGCGGATTGAAAAAAAGGTCTAGGAAGGTGCTATTTCATTAATAAAGTTTGAATTTAAAGATTATATCGCAAATATTTTACTAGAAAATGTTAGATTCTATAAAGCAAATAACCTGGCAACACTAACTAAACAAAAGAATGCCTATTGCGAAATAGTGCAAAACAAAAGAATGACCAGGTAATAAATTGTACATGATAAATTAACCGTCTACATGAAGTAGTCACAGAGGTTTAAATTACACTTTATTCAAACACAAAACTTAATAGTCATTTCTAATAATTAAATAACTTAAAACTATAAATAGACATTAGACACATTCTACTTCCTAAGTGCACTTACTCGAAATAAAAATAGCTTTACGTATAGCACAGAAGCCGTAGATCTAGGTGGTGTTATGTTTCAGTACTAATCAGATATCATTCCCGATATCCCAGGTCTTAAACAATTTTAATGTCCACATTCTAGATGAATGGATTGAACACACAGCTATCGATTATGAATACTAAATAGATTTTTATTGAACTGTGAATGTAGAATCTTAATCACAAGTTGGTTTTATATCTAACAACAACAAAATGGCAAAGCATCTAATTCAGTGCCAGTTTAATAACTCCATTCAGAACCGACTCCAGAGGAAGCCGTAGTATTAATATTTCCGCTACAACGGGATAATTGTGGTTTCCAGCAGTAATCCTTTATCAGTGCTCAGACTTTTCTTCAGCTCTGCGTTTTTACTATCAGCCTTACCGAGCTAAAAATACATTTCTAAGTACTGAGTGATAAATTCTTAATACAATTACTAGCAGCTTAGGTCCAAAAACATCTAATTGTTTCTTTACTGCTTTTACAGAACTACAAATGTAGTTCGAGATCTATTTTAATAATTGTCATTGGTTTTTAAAACTGCAATACTGACAAAAGCTAAGACACCCAAACTGTATAATATTTAAGGCAATCCATCTGTGTTCAAAAGAGGTCAAAAGTGGTCAAAAGGAAGCTTATCAATTTGTAGTATTTTATTCGTTTTTACTTTCGAGTTTCACATTCTCCCTTTCGACATTGTAATAGCTGTAGTTTTTATGAAGTAATTCAGAAACTTTAAAGCATGTATTATGTTTGACACTCAAATGTTCAACTGCCTTTTTCACCAATACTTTTTTTAAACATCTTGCAAGATTCAAAATACTCTAAGCGATAAAAATCTCAACCAATTTTTTTGAAATGTTCAGTATTGGTGGAAAACTATTGAAAAAATAAACATATGGACTTTTGTACACATTGAACGCTGAATGTGTAATTCATAATTTTATATAATACTTAGTGCAAAAAATTAGATCAAATTAGACATATTTGAGATTTTGTACAGCCAAACTAATGAACATATTCCAAAAAGCACGAGTGACTTTTTTATAATAGTTTAAAGGCAAAAACTAAATTTTTAGCAGAAACACGTAATTGTTGCATTTTGAAAAATGAACGTAGTATTTTAGTAAATAATTTATCAATATTGTTTGGTTGAACTTTGAGGTTTCAAATTTGTAATTCATTTATAGAGCACATGCCAATCGTCACTAACAATTTTTAATTGGATAGGCATTGTGTATTTTAAAAATTTCACCAATGCGTTAAAATAAATGTAATTTCTCTGATAAACAATTCCTTCAGTTTTAAAGAGTAATTAATCAAGTACATTCCTCAGCGCTTTAGTTTGCACTTTCAGCTACACGTGTGCATCATTTTTTTTTTTTTTCCTCTAGCTGAAGCTACTCTATAACAATGGTTTAGGTAAGTGGGAATATGTAAAGGGAAGTTTGTTCCTGAGACATGGAAATTTCTGAGCTATCATTATATGTAATGTGTTCAGAAATAACTTGTTTCAAGAACGAATATTCCCATTGTGAGAGCTATATTTTTTATTTGTGTCTGAGATTTTGTAATGTAATAAACAATTATAGTACAAAACAAGTTGTTTGTTTTATTTTAATCTGGAGAGGTAGACAGATTGAAAAATTCAATGCCATAGTTGGGATAAACAATTGCTCTAGCCACTCAGCTACCATAGCAACATGCCGGCATGGCGCTGAATTCTCCATCTGACTTGCGTCTTTTCCTGGAGAGATCTCGAATTGTTTTAAGATTAAATACATCAAAGGCAACTTACAAATCGTGTAGAAAGAACACTGTTTGACCTAATAGACATTAAACTATGAAGCCCGGGGCTTTAGTACTCAGAAAGTTCATATTTTACATAGGATAGAAGCGAAAGAAATCACATACTGGGCAAACACATGTTTACTTTCTCTACACGTACAATGTACATGGCGTATAGAGAAGGTATTGCATTACACCCAAAAATTCGATACCGAGATTTCACCGAAAATACACGTTTTAGGGTCCCCTGTATAAAAAAAGCATTTTTAGAAAAATGTCCGTGTGTTTGTGTGTGTGTGTGTGTCTGTGAACACGATAACTCAAAAACTTGATATTTAAGTTTAATATCTTCCAGGGATGCGACGCAAAGATTTTGAAGAAAAAAATGTGTTCCATTCACATGACTTTCTCTACTCTCGGCAACAAATTATTGTTCAAATGTTTATTCTTCTATTTACTTCATGGAAACTTGAGAAAAACTTAGCAGAAATAGTCTTATTACTTGCTTCCTTGTAAGTAGAACGGAAACAACGGAGTGCCATAGGCTAAAACGATAGGCAAATCTTTTAAAAGCTGGTTGCTATGTGATTGTCGTTCCTTTGTTTTTATGGCCAGGAGTTGACAAATTCCTATATCAGAAAGTATACGTATTTTAAATCTGAAACGAATAACAAGAAATATCTAACAAAACAGTCAACTCCACGAAAAAATGTATATAACATAAATTGTGTGTTTTAAAGATCTCTACATTTTTGTGCAGTAAGTTTTTCTCTATCTCTTACGATTTACCAGTTATGCAAAATTCCGCAAAATTTATCCAGAATAAACATGTCTTCAGAGGCTATTCCCAGAAAATTGAAAATATACATTTTTTTGTCATTTAAACATCTTTAATATACGATATTTTAATCAAAATTGTTAGAGCCATTTTTGAAAAAATCAAAATATTCCATTTTCTAGGAATAGCCTCTAAAGACCACTTTATTCTGGATGAATTTTGCTGAATTTTGCATAACTGGTAATCCGTAAGAGATAGACAAAAACTTACTACAAACAATGTAGAGTTCGTTAAACCACACAATTTAGGTCATATAAGTTTTTTTCGTGGAACTGACTATTTCTTAGATATTTCTTGTTATTTGTTTCAGATTTAAAATACTTCAACTTTTCTCCCACGGAAATTTGTGAACTCATGGCCTTGCATAGAAACGTATTTCAGCCACATGGCAACCGGGTTTTAAAAGATTTGGCCATCGCTTTAACTTAGTGTATTCCCTTATTTACCTTCTTCATACAGGGAGGTAGGACAATTTCTGCTCATGTTTATCTCGATTATCATAAAGTACCTGATAGAAAAATAAACTGTTCAGCAATAATTTGTTAGTGATATAGAGAAAGTCATATGAAAGGAACACATATTTTTACTTTCTCTACACGTACTATGTACATAGTGTACAGGGAAGGTATCGTAATGCACCCAAAAATTCGATCCCCCTAGATCCCAAAAAAAAAAAGTATTTTTGGAAAAAAGTCCATGTGTGTGTGTGTGTGTGTGTGTCTGTGTGTGTTCGAGTCTGTGGACAGCATAGTTCAAAAACGAAAAGACCGTTAAATACCAAATGTTCAAGAAAATCCTCCCCACCACAACTACCCTTTACATGGAACTTTTTTCTAAAATTTTGATTAAAATCTCTTATATTTAAGATATCTATATGCTAAATAAAATTGATATCTTGAATTTTCTGGGAATAGCCTCTGAATACTACTTTATTCTGGATGAATTTTACGGAATTTTGCATTACTGTTAAACTACAAAAATGTAGAGCAGGTTAAAACACACAATTTATATTAGAAAATTGTTAATTTTTTTTCAACTAGACCATGCAAGGAGAACGGAAAATCAAAGCTATCACATAGACTGCCGTATTCTTACATTCCCATCGTCCTACAACGAAATGTGCAACACAACTATTTCTGATTAACATGAAAGAGATGGAATAAAAAGATTTAGTACAAAGTTTGGTGAAGAATAGGAGAGAAAGTAATGTGAATGCAACCCATTAGGTATTTTATCTCTTTCTTACATATTCATGTAATCGAGGAAACATCGGGAATACCCAAGTTTTCCGCATTGTATGAAGCAGGTACCACGTTATCACAAGTTGCATATGTTTTACGAAATTAGAAGGAGGAAAATAGTAAGAGATAGTCATTGAAATACACCTTCTAATTTGCTCCACTTTCATTCATGAGGAAAAATTAACAGCTAGAGCTAACCACCATGTCACTGCGGTTTCTTGAGTAAATGAATCGATGTCACTCAACAGATATCTAACTTTAACGACAGAATCAAAAAATCTGATGTGTTTCATTCACATGACTTTCTCCACATCTCTGTAACAAATTATTGTTAAAAAACTTATACTTCTATTTTCTTCATGCTAATCGAGAAACAATTAGCAGAAATAGTCTAATTACTTGCTTCCTTGTAAGTAGAAGCGAATTAGGGGAGTACTATAATTTAAAGTGGCAGTCAAACCATGCTATGCTATGTGACTGAAGTTCCTTTGATTGTATGGACAGGAGTTGACAAATTCCAGTATAAGAATAAAGTGTAAGTTTTCAAAGCTGAAACCAGAAAACAACGAATATCTGAAAAGCGATCAACTCCACGAAAAAAATGTACATGACATTAATTGTGTGTTTTATCCTGATCTATATTTTTGGTCTAGTAAGTTTCTGTCTATCTCTTATGGTTTGCCAGTTATGCAAAATTCAGTAAAATTCATCCAGAATAAAGCAGTCTTCAGAGGCTATTCCCAGAAAATTCAATATAAACATTTTATTTGTCAGGTAAATATCTTTAATATACGATATTTTAATCATAATCGTTAGAGCCATTTTTAAGAAAATCAAAAATTTCGAAAAAAGTTCTATTTAAAGGGTAGTTGGGGGTGGGGGATTTTCTTGAAAATCTTCTTGTGCATCCTTGGAAGATACTAAACTTAAATACCCAGTTTGGTATTCAACGGTCTTTTCGTTTTTGAGCTATGCTGTCCCAGACACACAGACACGGACCTTTTTCTGAAAATGCTTTTTTTGGATTCAGGGGGGCCCAAAAACGTGTATTTCCGGTGAAATCTCGGTATCGAATTTTTGGGTGCAATACAATACCTTCTCTATACATTATGTACTTAGTACGTGTAGAGAAAGTAAAAATGGCCCACCTGGGGGTTCTGTGTCTGCCTTACATTCAACAGATCGCGTGTTCGAATCTCGCTTAGGGTGTGCTACCCGGATAAGGGTTTCTTTCTTTTTGGGGGGCGGGGATTTCCCTTATCCTGCGAGACGAATGTCGAGTAATTTAAAGCTCCATGGACCTCGGGATCATTTGAGCATCATTTCACCGATTTCATACGTCGTCCGATATGACCAACCAGGTTAAATAGCGTTGAGCTAAATATATAAACACTACCTATATATATATATATATATATATATATATATATATATATATATATATATAGGTAGTGTTTAACGCCCTCTTTAACTACTTATGGCACCGCAGGCGGTGACACTGATAATACATGAATGAAGATAGGGCACCGGTGGAATGCGATGGCGGGGGAAACCGGAGAAAACCCGCCCAGCGCCGCTTTGTCCACCACAAATCTCACATGCGGTCGCTTGGGATCAAATCCGGGCTGTCTAGGTGAGAGGTGAGTGTCTAACCATTCAGCCACGGTGCGGCCATATATATATATATATATATATATATATATATTAAATTAAAATAAACTTCTGATACACTACATACACAAACTTTCTTTACACTCTTATCACTTATTAGTAGGTATCTATGACTTTCTTACCAATGCTTATTTTTCTATCAGATTTATTTATAAGATAAATCTTATCAGAAATAGCTCCATTACTCATTTTGTTATAGATACAAAGACAACAGCGATAGTCAAAAGTTTAGGAACCAGACGCCTCTCTTTCCATACAATTGAATGTCGACAATACTTTAAAAGAATGACAAGTACTGAATAGTTGGAAGTGGGCTGACCCCGTAGCTCAGTCAGTAGAGAACCTGCCTGCTGCGCGAGGCGTTCCGGGTTCTATTCCCGGCTGTATTCAAGATTCTTTCCTATCCTCACCAGAGTATTGAAAGCAAATGAGTGTTTGATCTAATGAATAAAATCTAAAGAACAGAAACCCAATGACAACAGCATATCATTGTCGATAGACAAAATGTTCCAAAGGGATATGCCGTCAATATTCTGATGACGGTTGGTTTTTAAGGGTGTTCAACCACTAATGTCATTACCGTTCTTATAAAAGAAAACCGATTCAAACACCAGAGGTAAAAAAAAATCTGATGTGTTCCATTCACATGATTAGCTCTTTACATCCTTTCAGGGTTGGTAGTGTCGGCGATGGTGCTCAGCCCGGCGTGACAGAGAAAGCGGAAGCTCAAAGTGACTCTCCGTCCCCGGACTTCGGCTAGGGATGCTCCTAGCGGGGATCTTGAGCCCTATATCTGCCTGCCCGACTGTCGGGGAAATTGAAGGTACGCTGTCATTGCTGTGCCGTTGCTCCTGGCTCCGGCAGCCCGATACATAATCTCACCTCATCCCTCCCTCCTGGAGGCGTCTCGTCGTGGAGCTGGGTACAATAACCTCAGGTTTGGTGTCGAATCCCCTCCGACCGTATCCTATCCTATCCTGCTAAAATTCGCTATAAGAAACTTTAAATAAAAGCATTTTAAAAACTATTGCAAATCTCATTTCATCACAATTCTATGCTGGGGACAATTAAAAAAAAAAAAAAAACCTAGTGATTTTTCTATTGCGTTTTTCTTTGTAAAATTCCAATTGCACAATTTACAACTGAAGTTTCCGCCATATAATTATCCTGGTGCTGCACAGTTATCAACACTATACAGTCCACTCACCTCGAGTTACACACCGTGACCTTCCTTAATGCAGTTCATTGTGAGTCAGAATGATAAGCGAGTTGCCTAGGCAACCTGCACTTGTACAACTACAGCAAGGATGTTGTATAGCTGTAAAACAAAAAGGAGGCCGACGAAAAAGTAAAATTATGGATGAAAATGTTTATCTTTCAACTCATATATATTTTACATATTTTAATCAATTTAGGTTTAGTTTTAAAAAAGCTGAGTATTCAATTCACTTACCTAACTTTCTCTACTGTTCTGCAAATAGCCTATTCTTAGAAAAGATTATTCTTTTATCTACCTAATGCTGATCGAGACAAACATTAGCAGATTGTATTATTATTTGTTTCCTTGTAAGTAGCAAGAAGGGAAATAAGGGATGACATTAAGCTAGGAGGAGAGCAATCGGCACCGAACCTGAAGCTAATGTACCTACGCCCCTTGTGGTGCTGCCCTCGGAAGGGAGGGTGGCAGGGAGGGATGAAGTGAGAAGATACAATGGACTGCCGGAACCAGGGGCGACCGCACAGCAATGACAGGGTCCCTACACTTTTAAAATTAAAACGCCTCTACAGGTAGACCCGCTCTTTAAGGGTCCAACTCCCCGGCTAGAACCGGTCCTCATCCCGGCAACCAGCCGGAGATAGTCACTTTGAGTATCCTTTTCGCTGCCACGCCGCACCGGGCACCAGCTCCGATACTTACAACCCTGAAAGGAATCAACAGCATGCAGGATAAATGAAATGACAATGGAAACGAACTTAGAGGAGCAGGAAATTCGGCGGGTGAAATAAACCCACCTAGCATTTGCCTGGCGACCACGCAAAACCCCCGAAAAACTATGGGGTCAGGTAGGCCGGTCACGGGAAGCGAACCAGTGACCTCCTGAATGCGAGCCACAGACAAACACACCTGAGCCATTTCACTGGGTAGGCTAGGCAAAAACGAGTCATATCTTTTAAAAGCTGTCCTTTATGCGATACAGTTGAAATACGGTTCTCTTTGCAAGGCCAGGGGTAACACAAAAGAGAGATAAAACGAATGCGACTCCCCATTTGAAAAGTTTAAGTATCTATATTAAAAATGAAACCAATTATAAGGAATGTCTCGGAATTTGTTAGCGTAACAACAAAAAATGACAAATTGTGTTTTAACGATATATACCTATAGTAGGAAGTTTTTCTCTTTCTCTTACGGTTTATTAGTTATGCAAAAGTCATCTAGAATGAAGAGGACTTTGGAAGCTATTCTCAAGAAATTCAGGTTATACTTTTTATTTGTCATGTAAATATACTTTTAACATAATACGGCATTTTAATCAAAATCGTTAGCGCCATTTTTGAGAAAATTGAAAATATCGGAAAATATTCCATGTAAAGTTTGAGGTGGAGGGAATTTCCTGAAAATCTTTGTGTCGCATCGTTGGAAGATACTAAACATAAAAGCCAATTTAGGTATTTAACCGACTTTTTGTTTGTTTTTGAGTTATGCTTCCCACAGACAGGCAGACAGACACACAACACATATTCTCTCTCTCTCTCTCTCTCTCTCTCTCTCTCTCTCTCTCTCTCAGATACACACGGAATCTTTTTAAAATACTTTTTTCTGGATACAGGGGTGCTCAAAACCTGTACTTCCAGTAACATCAAGGCATCAAATTTTGGGTCATATTGAATATCTTCTCTTTATCTACCATGCATTACATAGCACTTGCTAGAGAAAGTAAAAAAAAAAGCATCTGTTGCGTTTCATTCACATGGCTTTTTCTATATCTCTAACAAATTATTAATAAGCTTTATCTTCTAACTACTTCATGCTAGTTGAGATATACATTAGCAATATTGGTCTTATTACATAATTGCTTATAAGAAGCTGGAAAATAAGACAGTACAATAGGCTAAATTGGCAGTCAAATGTTTAAAATGTGGTTGCTATGGGATTGAAATCCGCTTGTTTGCGTGACCGGGAGTTGCAAGTTCCCATATGAGAAGAGTTTAAGTAGTTTAAAACTGAAACCTATAGCAAGGAACATCTCGAAAACGGCCAACTCCACAAAAAATACAAAAATTGTGTATTTTAACAAGATCTGCATTTTCTTTGTGGTAAGCTTTTGTCTATCTCTTACAAGTTAAGGAAAATTCAGAAAAATAAATTAATCCAAAATAAAGAGCTCTTCAGAGTCTATTCCCAGAAAATTCAAGATATGCATTTTATTTGTCATGTAAATATATTAAATATAATAGAGCCATGTTTGAGAAAACCAAGCTTTTCGAAATTGTTTTCATATATAGGGTAGTTGGGTGGGGGGCCATTAATGAAAATCTTTGTGTCACATCCTTGGAAGATATTAAACTTAAATATCACCTTTTTCTAATTTTTTTTAAATTCGGGTGTCTTCCAAACACGTATTTTCAGTGAAATCTCCGTATTGAAATTTTGGATCGAATACAATACCTTCTCTACATTGTATGTCTACATGAAGCAAAAATGCTCTTTTTTATTCAGATGATCTCAAACATATATTTCCGGTGATTTGGACATCGAATTTTTTGGGTAGGATAGTATTTCCCCAGTTTCATAGAGAAACTAAAAATAAATAACATAGATGGAGCAAGTCGTATTCATGTTTTTCTCAATGTTGCTGGTCTGTGGAAAAGGGAACAAATTGCATTTTATTCTATGCTGAAAAGGTATACATTTTTTTCCTCGGAAACTTATTAGGACGCTCGACGTACCAGTTTGCGTCATTTCATTCAGAATGAAACTTCCGGTTCTCAATGAGTTGAGCAAACCATCGTTTCCTGGGTTTATCGAAGATATCACCACACATTATCTACTTCCGTAGTTTTCTTACTACCAGCGATAGCATTCACCTAAGATTTTAAGAGAGTCGCAGCTTTCAATCATTTGTTTTCATATCCTTTATAGCGGAAAGAGATCCAATACATACTGCTGGATCAGATCTATTACTGCAATTATTTTCGAAATGCCATTTCTAATTATGTGTTTTCCCTTTTACTTTTTCTAGCATTTAGTAACAATAGCCACAGGGGACACGGTCTACGAGAGATTACTAAACAACAATATCTTTTTTAATTTCTCTACACTTACTATTACATGGTGTATATAGAAGGAATTGTATTCCACCAAAAATTCCATACCGAGATTACACCGGAAATATATATTTTGAGGTCCCCCTGAGTAAAAAAAAGACTTTTTTTAGAAAAAAGTGCATCTGTGTGAGTGTCTGTGGACAACATAATTCAAAAACTAAAAGACCGTTAAATACCATCTTGGTATTCAAGTTTATTATCTTCCAAGGATGCGAAACAAAGATTTTCAAGAAGATCCCCCCCCCCCAGCCCAAACTACCCTTCACATAGAAAACGTTTTGAGATTTTTATTTTTCTAAAAAATGACTGCAACGATGTAGATTAAAATATTTTACATTATATAGCTTCTGAAGACCTGGAAGTTCTGAATAGGTATTTCAGAACTTTGCCTAAACCGTAATAAATAGACAAAAACTTCCACACAAAAATGTAAATGTTAGTTATTTTTGAGAAAATCAAAATTTGTAAAATTGTTTCCATAAAAAGGATTGTTTGAGGTGCGAGGATTTTCCTGAAAATTTTGTTACGCATCTTAGGACAGTGAACTTCAATATCAAGTTTGGTACGCGGGGCGATCAACAAGTCGTTTAAAAAAGATAGACAAACAAATTATTTTTGGTTGATTTTTTTCAACATAATCTCCTTGTAGCTGGATACACTTTTATCAGCGTTTCTCCAAGTGTTTTAAGCCTTCCATAAAATAGGATTTCGGAAAGTCCTCAAAATAGGCAACTGTTTGGAAGATGACGTCCTCGTTAGACGTGAATCTTTTTCCACCGAGACACTTTTTCAAGTCTGGAAATAAAAAAGTTACTGGGGGCCAAATCGGGTAAATACTGTGGATGTTGCAATAATATGAACCTTAATTCTCCAATTCTCGCTATCAAAACTGCGCAAGTGTGCACCCTTGAATTGTCTTGATGGAAGAGAATCTTTTTCTTTGCCAAATGAGGGCGTTTTTTTCTTGATTTCTCCGTTAAACAGGTGCAATGTCGATACAAAAAATACTCTCCATTTATCGTTCTTCCTTTCTGCAAGCAATCAATGTATATGACAAAAAATCGAGGCCATCACCTTGTCTGCAGATTTCGCACCTCTAGCCAGGCTAGAGTAGAAACGCTATTTAATGTGACGGTGAAATGAGCTTCATTCACAACCTAGTTAACGCTGCATGGTACATAAATGCCTCTACTCCTTTCTTCACTGCTTTGAGTATTTTCATTTACACACAAGAGTCTATTGGATGTTGGATTGATTCGCCCACAGCAAACGTAGTCAGGGACGTTCAAGAATTATTGTCAAATATCTCTTGGGGAGATTTGCGAGGCAATTACGTGAAGACTCGACCCTCTACGTTTCTTATCTAGCAAAGGTTAACACACAACTTTCAATGGTGTAAAAGTATCCAAAAAGTGTGGAAGTTTTACCTCAAAGTATTACACATACTTCGTTAGCATGAGTATCCAGCTACAGATGGTATCGAGGTCTCATTACTTAATAATAATAATAATAATAATAATAACACAGCCTATATATAAGGACAGCATAATGTAAACACAGCCTGGGTTCGTCTTATGCAGAAACTTGCTGTAGTTCTTTAACATAATGAAGAAATTAATCACTGCAGCAATCTTTCTATTTCAACAGTTCGTACAAAAGTATATTATTATCATTGCTCACCTTCGTGGTTTTGGGACAGCGTGCCTGCCTCTAAACCGGAAACCCTGAGTTCGGATCCGTTTGTGGCGAATTGTCGAGATAAGATTCTTTTTCCGGGGGTTTTCCTCATCCTGAGAAGATGTTACGCAATTCTTTCTGGACCAGATATACACTTCCACGTTTAATTTTCGCCTATGTAGAACTGAGACATTAAACTTGAAAATCGCTCGATTTCCGGATACTTCGCTTGACGTCATACTAATCAACCAACATTCACTAGTTATCCTTGAAAGATGCTAGACCTCAATAAGAAGTTCTGTATTACCTGACGGTTTGTTTATCCTGTTCACAAATACAACTCTCACACACGCCTTTTCCTAAAATACGTTGTTATAGATATATGATGGGCATAAAATATTTTCTCTAACACCAAAGTAAAGCAAAGAACACATAAAACTTCTGGTGTTACACTATGCCATTCTCTACTCTCTGACTTTTAGCTTTATATACTGCAAATTACTGTTAAACAGTTTACTTTTCTAATTCATCTCAATAATATCTGAAATTTGAAAATCCGAGGTATTCAAGTTGTTGAAATTTATGCCACTTATTAAACTCAATAACAGTGACATTTTTTGCCATGTAACAAAATTATAGCTTGCTTTAAATTTAAATGCTATTTAAATTGAAAATGCTGTTAGGTTCATTGTTCAAATAAAATTGATGCTTACGTTTCATTTTTAAAATCTTCTTATAAAAATAAAGTTTTACTTTAAATGAGTTTAGAGAGAGAGAGAGAGAGAGAGAGAGAGAGAGAGAGAGAGAGAGAGACAGAAAATCCACAAAGGATAGCTGTCATTATATGAGGAAGATCATAAGGTTCATCCAACTAATTTGACAATTTTAATAATATTAAAATATTATATACTATTTTAATAATACTAAATATTATTGAATATTAATTTTAACATTTATGTTATTGGCATCTACCCGGTGGATTTATGTTTATTGTATTTTTAAAATTTTTAGCAGTTATGTTCAGTTATGTACTAGTAGTACATTTATCGTATCGGATTTTTTTTATATTAAGCCCTAATTATTGTAGAAAAATGATGTTTTGTTCTCTTCAAACTATCGATTTTTCAAAATTTCATGATTTATTTCTCAAAATTGGAGCATTATTTCGAGAAAAAAATATACGGTTATTTTCTTTAATGTAATTCTGTGAGGCAGTACAATTGTTTACAGCATTTTAGTAAAACATTAAATAATGAGGAGCGTTTTTCAGTGTGGAGAAATATTCAAAAAAGCTCGTGAGAGAATAATGTTTAAAGTTGGATGTGTCTAATAATAAGCATGCGCCTATTCATTTATAGCTTCAGTTGATTGATACAGTGCATTAGGTTAAAAAAAACACGAATTAATTTCTTAAAGTTTAGAATTTATATTACTTTATAATGTAAAAACAATGTTGTAATTTTTTTCAATTTATGGTCAAACTTCAAGGATGATATTAATTAATAAAATCATTCCCAAAAATAATTTTACTGCACATTTCGTTGCAGGTACAAGAAGCATGCAGAGCAGAAGCGATAGTCAAATCTTTATATATGGGCTGAAATTCCATATTCCTTTCCATAACATCACGAAAAACAACCATTGATCATCAACACTCAGAAAGTAGGATGTATTCCATTCACCTGCCTTTCTTTTTTATCTAATACTATTAATTCATACATCATTTCTGCAAATTATTCTTAGCTTTTTTTTTTTTTTTTTTTTTTTTTTTTTTTTTTTTTTTTTTCATCAACTCCACAACTTAGAAAAACGTTAAGAGGACATTGTTTTGTTACATATTTTGTACTACATCCAAGAGGGAATATAGACGGCTGAAGCGATATTTATAGAGGTACTTATAACCTAGGTTACTATATAATGCTGGTCTTGAAATTCCATCATTTTGTCAAGATATCATGAGTAACAAAGGAATGATGCCTTGGCACCTAAAAAAACGCAAGGGTATTGGAAAATTTAAACAAATAGCTACTAATATTTCAGAAAAGCTCGGTGGTAAAATGTTAACATAAATTATGTAGGTATTTTAATGGGATCTACTTTTTCCATATGGCTTCCGGTTATACAAAATTATACAACAAATTCAAAATGGAGAGACTTCATAATCTATTCACAGAAAATTCAATATATGCATTGTGGGTGTTATTTTAAACAAAACAATTCAAAGCCCTACTGGGTAGTGTGGAGGTGGCGTGTCTGCCTCACATTCAACAGGTCACGAGTTCGAATCTCGCTTAGGGCGAGTGAGTTACCCGGATAAGTTTTTATCGGGATTTTCCGTTATACTGAGAGGACGAATGTCGAGTAACTTAAAGCTCTATATACGCCGAGATCATTTGAACATCATTTCACCGATTTCATTCATCGTCCGACATAACTTAAAGGAAGTTAACAGCCAGTTTTGAGGAAATAATAACGAAAAGCTTTTCGATGCAAAGGGTGGTTTGAGGTGTGGAAATTTTATTGGAAATCACTTGTATCCCTGGAAAAAGTTGAACTTCATCGTCAGCTGGAAGGATTGAGCTTATTAGCCTGCCCCTCGACCTGGACTGTCCAGGATGACGTTGGTACATTTGGTAGCAATCATTTTCGTTTGCGTTCTCTTTACATGCTGATACCAGATTATTTTATTTTGCTTTATTTCTTCATTGCGCTTCTTCACCTTCAATTCCTCGCGTGTGTCTGTTCTTCTGTAGCCGTCCTTCATGGTCTGTGGGTAACATGCTAGCATCTGGTTCCCAAGAAGTCGAGTTCAAACCCGGCGGAGGGAGTGGATTTTTTCGGATGTAAAAGTACTTGAAAGTTTCCTTCGGAAGGAAAGTAAAGCCGGTAGTCCCATGTCGTAGATTTATACTGCATAAAAAACCCTCAAGTCATAAAAGACCTCTGATGAAAATTAATTGGTGTTTCGCCAGCTTTATACAATGGGACGCTGAAAATCACATCATTACAGAGCGTCGATAAATAAAACTCAATTTCATTTCGCTTCCTCAACATTATCAATGAACTGCTATGGCCTTGTAGAGGCTGAATTTAAATACCAAATTTAGTATTCTTTGTTCGTTTTCACAAGAAGCTATCCGAAAAGAGTTCTTACAGGAAATAGTTGCTTAAATCAATGACAATGTTAATCACAATTTAGATTTTCTTTTATTTAAAAGCTACAGGTAGGAGCATACCGACAATGTTCGTCGTTCCAGAGAGGAAGGAAACGAGGATCACATACAGGAAATCAAATTCTGGATTTAATATGTGGGCAGACATTTGAATTAGCACAGAACACTTGCTGTTTCTCTTATCTCAGATTATTATGTCTTATGTTAGAAAGGCTAAAATGGTAAAGAAGTTCTTCGCTGAACAGCGTGCCGTGAGGTTGTCTGCTTAGAGCGAGTGGAATCGATCAGCATTGCTGTGAGGTGTTTTTTTTTTTTTTTTTTTTTTTTTTTTGTTGTTAACGTCCTTTAACCTGGTTGGTCATATCGGACGATGAATGAAATTGGTGAAATGATACTCAAATGATCTGGGGGTCCATGGAGTAAGGGAAACCCCCGAAAAAACCTTATCCGGGTAACTCACCCTAAGCGAGATTCGAACTCACGACCTGTTGAATATGAGGCAGACACAATACTACCACCACACTACCCATGCGGGCGGTAAGTTGTTTGTTTGCTACGGAGTTTCTGCCGGATGGCACAGGACATTTCACCGGGCAAGTTCAGTGCCCTCTTTACCCGAGGAGCAGGACCTCACCACCACCAGCCCGGACTGCACCATCGCAGACCATTTCCATCGACGCCACACCACCTGCACCCTCGATATACGCAGCGACGCGGGACGCCATTCAGGACCTCCACGCGGAGATCCTGAACGTCGGCACTCTTTTAGCTGCCCTAGAAAGAAGAGGTGTGCAGAAGCGTCTTGAACCCGAAGCTGCAAGACCCGCAAGCTCCCACCATCGCCGCCATCTCCATGCACCAAACCACCGCAGCATAGACAATATCACATCGCAGCTGAAGCAGATTATTTAGCCAGCAAGCAACCTACTCCGCTGAGCTGTTCCGATCCAGGAACCAGAAAATCAACGCAGCCCTTCCTCCTGCAAGAACCCACTACCTCTGGCGAGAAGTGGGTTCAAACGGAGAAAGACCTCGCCCAAACGGCGAAGTGGAAGAAAATTCGCGAGGACCTCGAGAGGACGCAACGACTGAAGTGAGCTCCCTCGAAACCTCATTACTCCAACCCAAACCCTCCATAAATGTTCCCTCACACCTTCGCGTTCATTTCCCTAGGTTGCAGTCAGGTTTCATGGCTGCAGCCTAGAATCAGCCTTTTATCTGCTCCCGCACATACTAGCATCCTTCCTTTCACTTACTAACGTGGTGCATACGCGGGACCGTGCCATGCTCCCGAGCACGATTATATCAGCAATCTACGGTTTTATCACATAGATGGGTTTTTAGTGGGTATGCCGCATGAGGAGTGGAGAGTGCCACATATCCTCCCAGCCATTGCACCTCGGCTGGGGGTCGAATACGTAATGCATTTTCCCCCTCCACAGTTAAAAAAAATGCCGGTCGCGTAAACGGGTAGGCGTTCTACTTAATTGGGCACCTTAGTTCTTCCTCCGAGAAGGCGGTAAAGCATTAAAATGGCAGTATATAAGAAGCGGGTAAATACTCTCAAAATTCAGTTTGACATCGCAGCAGCTAGACCGTCTGCTCTGGAAATACATCAATGGTTGGTAAACTTTATGGCTTTAAAACCGGATCAAGTGGATACGCTTCAGCACAATAGTCGTGAACGTGCTATTTATGTAAAGTTGGTTTCCACATTATTGTATGATAAAATTATATCACGTTACACCGATGAACAAAACTTTACATATGAATCTGGGGAAGTCTCCAAAGTGAAAATCACGCCGGGTGTGCAGCAAATTGTTAATGTGCGGGTTTTCAACCTGCCACCAGAGGTGCCTAGCGCAGTTTTGCCACAAGAATTGTCTAAATACGGTAAGATATTTGATATACGACGTGAGAAATGCCACCCTCATTATCTTATTCCGGCTAACAATGGCGTGTGTACAGTGAAAATGGGGATTAAGTGCAATATACAGGCTACAGTAAACCTGCCATTTGTGCCGTGACACAGCGCATTTAAAAGTTGTCCCTTTAAAGTTACTCGGTTGTCTATTCAACCTAGAAATCGTCCGGTAACCTTTAGCGAGGCAGTGAGCTTCGACTATCTTATTGGTGGTTGAACAGCAGGGTTTTATGCACATGCCAGGGTCGTCGATGGGGAGCCAAGTGGAGGTTATGACTGCACAACTGCAGTTGGATGAGGGAGAAAATTTACCTACAGAGGGGGACAGCATGGTGGTGCCGGAGGCGCCAGACATTGTTGATGACGTTCGGTCTGTATAGGTTGCCGTACAACAGAATACTGACCACATGGATAATGAGACCTAAGGTGCCCGAGGAAGCGACGCGCATCTTGTGTGCGAAGACCAGCGTTTCTGCGTTTGCTCGTGACCCTCGCCTTCAATCTCAGCCGATAGGACCGTTTGTTATCGTCTCCGCCAATTGGTGGCTCGGGTGTGCAACGATTATTTACGATCTTCCTGTAGTGAAGACTAGTGATTCTGGTAAGAGGTCGGTTGAAGATGCCAATGACGCCGATGAGGATCTATGGCGTTTTGCAAGCATACTAAGGACGCAGTATTAACCAGGTTATTGAAGTTCCTTCCAAAATGAACTTCAGGTTGATTTCTCATTTAGGTCTATCTAGATTAATGTAAAGCATAAATTATATTTTTTTTTAACTTAGGGAACCAGTTGGCTCAGACGTTTCTGAGGGTCGTAGGTTCGATTCCATGGTCGACCTCTGTGAGCCCTAGGTACTTTTCGGGGATTTTCCCGTGTCACTAGGCGAATGCTGGGATGATTTCTACATTCCCCCAAACTTTCTGTCCCTCCATTTTATCTCCATTTCATTCCATCCAGTCTCTTTCAGAGTTGTGTCGGCGAAGGCTGTGGTGGTGGGAATGCACTTTGGAAATACAGCTCTCGGCGGCAGAGTGGTGCTGGAGTTGTCTGTGGTACCAACGATGTTCGTCAACCTAAGCCGCGGACTCTTAGCGCTCCTCGCGTAAGAAGAACTGCATGGACTATAATACGATAGGGACTCACCACGGTGACTCTTTCCCTGCGATCCGGGTTCGGCCGCCCGTCGATAATATTCTCAAACCATCCAATCCTCCTGGGATCTGACCCAAAATAAACATATAGGTGTCTACAATGTGGAACCACATATGAAATGTACCAACGACCGACTTCATTTTATTTTATCCTTCATCTCTAAGCCATTCCTTTACCAATCAGTTCCACACAAACTTCTCGTGTTTTCTTTATGTTTATTAAGCACTGGAAGTATCATACAATGGGCGACGTTTCTGCATTTCAATAATCTGCCTCTCTGCGATTGTAACACAATGCATCTGCACAACCTGACTACCAAACTGACGGTCGTGTGTTTCATTGTCATCCAGAATAGACTTGGGTCGAGTTGGTGAGAAAATAGAACATGTCTCATCTTTTTTGTCGGTCCGAGTATTTCGTTAGTAGTGTACCTGCCTCTAACAATACGTGCCTATTATAGTCAGCAGTATAGTCGATGATGACTGGCGGTCGTATGCGTCTCCTTAAATGCTACAATTAATGTAATTTTAAATTGACAGTCGCCCTCCGTGGTGTAACGGTTATCATGCTGACTTCATATACCCAAGGTCGAGGGTTCAAACCCGGCGGAGGACGATGTATTTTTTAGGGTGTAAAAATCCTTAGCATGGCTTCCTTCGGAAGGGAAGTAAAGCCGTTGATCCCGTGTCGTAGATTTACGGCACGTAAAAGAACCTCAAGCCTGATAGAGAGGCCTCTGAGCAAAATTAAGCCGTCTTTCACGCCAAATTTAGAATGGGACGCTGAGAACCACAGCAGTTAAAGGGCGTCCATAAATAACACGCCATTTTTATTTATTTTAAATTTACTGTATCTTGTTTACTTTATCCACATCAAAAAAACTTTCTCCATACCAACGTATAAAAAAATCTGATATGTTACACTCACATGACTTTCTCTAGCTGCTCTACAATTAAATGTTTACAAAAAAGTATTCTTCTTTCTACACCATACTAATCGAGATACACATTAGCAGAAAGTTCTTATTACTTAGTTCCTTATAAGTACAAGGGAACTAAAGAAATGCGCTATGCTAAAGTGATAGTCAAATGTTTCAAAAGATTTTATGCGATTGTCATTGCAAATCGCTTCTTTGCTTGGCCAGGAGTAGAACAAAAGAAAAACGCACACTTCCTGCCTGAGAAAAGTATAAGTACTTTACACTTAAAACCAATAACAAGGAATATCTCGGAAACGGTTACTTCTACAACAAAAATGTAAATGACATCTCTTACGGTTTAGCAGTTAAGGAAAATTCAGCAAAATTCATCCAGAATAAAAAGGTCTTCAGAGGCTATTACCAGAAAATTCAACATATGCATTTCATTTGGGATGTAAATATCTTTAATATACGGTATTTTAATCAAAATCATTAGAGCCATTTTTGAGAAAATAAAAATGTTCGAAAAAAAAATCCATGTAAAGCGTAGTTTGTGGTCGAGGGATTTTCTTGAAAATGTCGCAACCACGGAAGATGACAAACCTAAATACCAAGTTTGGTATTTAACTGTCTTTTTTTGAGCTAAGCTGTTCAAAGACACACACACGGACCTTTTTCTTAAAATGCTTTTTTTTTTTTTTTTTGACTCAGGGGACCCCAAAAGTTATATTTAGGGTGAAATCTCGACATCGAATTTTTGGGTGGATTACAATAGGTACCTTCTTTATCCACTGTGTACATTACACATGCGGTCTAGAGAAAGTAAAAAGACGCTTTAATCTATAACTGTGAAGGTTAACATACTTAAAATAATTGTCACCAGGAAAATGTCACCAAGCGTGATAATACCAAATCTACTAGCATATCCTCTCGCCATTATCGTTTCTGACCTACCACTACATAGTTTGTCATTAAATTCACATGAAAGTTTAATAAATCCAATTATTACAATTATAATTCTTATTAATTAAAAGTATCAATTAAGATTAGATACCCTATTATTTGTATTGTAAAAAGTTCAATAATATACGTTTTTGACTTCTATCCCAATTCATAAGTTATTTGAATATTTTAACGCAACAAGGAAAAATGTTATGTGTTCCATTCACATTGCTTTCTCTACATCTCTGTAACAAATTATAGTTAAAAGTCTTATTCTTTGATTTACATCATGGTAATCGAGATAAACATGAGCCGAAATTGTCTCATTACTTGTTTGATTATAAGTAGAACGTAAATAAGGGAATACACTAGGCTAAAACGACAGTCAAATCTTTTAAAAGATGGTTGCTATGGGATTGGAATCCCGTTTCTTTGCATGACCAGGAGTTGGACAAGTTCTCGTGTGAGAAAAGTTTTAAGTATTTTAAAACTGAAACCAATTACATAGAATATCTCGGAAACGGCCAACACCAGGAAAAAATGCACATGACATAAATTTGTGTTACAAGATCTAAATTTTATGTGCATAAGCTTTTGTCTATCTCTTTTGGCTTACAGTTGTGCAAAATTCAGCAAAATTCATTCAGTATAAAGAGGTCTTCAGAGACTACTCTCAGAAAATACAAGATATGTAGATTATTTGCCATATATACGTATTTGAATCAAAATCAACAGTCATTTTTCAGAAAATAAAATTTTTGGAAATGTTTTCCATGTAAAGAGTGGATGGAGGTGGACCGATTTTCTTTAAAACCTTCGTGTCGCATCCTTGGGATACTGAACTTAAATACCAAGTTTAGTATTAAACGGGCTTTTCGTTTTTGAGCTATGCAGCCCACACACACACACACACACACACACACACACACACACACACACACACACACGCACAGATATTTTTCTAAAGATCTGATTTGTTCTATTCCGTGACTTTCTCTGCATCTGTGTAACAAATTATTGTTGAGAAGCTTATTCTTCCTTTTATTTCATGCTAATCGTGAAAAAAATAGGAGAAATTATCTTATTACTTACTTCCTTCCTTGAAAGTAAAAGTAGTAGTAGTAGTAGTAGTAGTAGTAGTAGTAGTAATAGTAGTAGTAGTAGTAGTAGTAGTAGTAGTAGTAGTAGTAGTAGTAGTAGTAGTAGTAATAGTAGTAGTAGTAGTAGTAGTAATAGTAGTAGTAGTAGTAGTAGTAGTAGTAGTAGTAGTAATAGTAGTAGTAGTAGTAGTAGTAGTAGTAGTAGTAGTAGTAGTAGTAGTAGTAGTAGTAGTAGTAATAGTAGTAGTAGTAGTAGTAGTAGTAGTAGTAGTAGTAGTAGTAGTAGTAGTAGTAGTAATAGTAGTAGTAGTAGTAGTAGTAGTAGTAATAGTAGTAGTAGTAGTAGTAGTAGTAGTAGTAGTGGTAGTAGTAGTAGTAGTAATAGTAGTAGTAGTAGTAGTAGTAATAGTAGTAGTAGTAGTAGTAGTAGTAGTAGTAGTAGTAGTAATAGTAGTAGTAGTAGTAGTAGTAGTAGTAGTAGTAGTAGTAGTAGTAGTAGTAGTAGTGGTAGTAGTAGTAGTAATAGTAGTAGTAGTAGTAGTAGTAGTAGTAGTAGTAGTAGTAGTAGTAGTAGTAGTAGTAGTAGTAGTAATAGTAGTAGTAGTAGTAGTAGTAGTAGTAGTAATAGTAGTAGTAGTAGTAGTAGTAGTAGTAGTGGTAGTAGTAGTAGTAGTAATAGTAGTAGTAGTAGTAGTAGTAGTAGTAGTAGTAGTAGTAGTAGTAGTAGTAATAGTAGTAGTAGTAGTAGTAGTAGTAGTAGTAGTAGTAGTAATAGTAGTAGTAGTAGTAGTAGTAGTAGTAGTAGTAGTAATAGTAGTAGTAGTAGTAGTAGTAGTAATAGTAGTAGTAGTAGTAGTAGTAGTAGTAGTAGTAGTAGTAGTAGTAATAGTAGTAGTAGTAGTAGTAGTAGTAGTAGTAGTAGTAGTAGTAGTAGTAGTAGTAGTAGTAATAGTAGTAGTAGTAGTAGTAGTAGTAGTAGTAGTAGTAGTAGTAGTAATAGTAGTAGTAGTAGTACTATGGCTTTAGGGCGCACAACTACATTGGCTATTAGTGCCCTAGGGTAAACGAAGGAGCTAAAAGTTAAAAGGTATAAAAACCACTTGAAAGTAGAAGGAAAATAAGGGAGTATACTAAGCTAAAGGGGTAGTCAAATCTTGTAAAATCCGGGCGCTAGGTGATTGAACTTCCTTTGTTTGTATGACCAGTAGTTGACAAATTCCCATATGAGAAAAGTATAAGTATTTTAAAACTGAAACCAGTAACAAGGAATATCTCGAAAACGGTCAACTCCATGAAAAAATAGATATAGCATAAATTACGTGTTTTAAGGAGCTCTGCATCTTTAATAAGTAAGTTTTTGCCTATCTCTTGCGTTTTACCAGTTATGCAAAATTCATTCAGAGTAAGATGTCTGAGAGACTATTTCCAGAAAATGCAAGACATACATTTTATTTGTCATGTAAATATCTTTCATATATGATATGTTAATCGAAACCGTTAGATCCATTTTTGAGAAAATCAACATTTCTAAAATATTTTCCATGTAAAGTGTAGTTGAGGTGGGGGGATTTTCTTGAAAATCTAATTGTGGCATCCTTGGAAGATACTGAACTTAAATACCAACTGTCGTTTTTGAGATATGCCACCCACAAACAGACAGACAGACACACCCACTGACACACAAAAATGTTTTTTTATTTATTCAGGGAATCTCAAAACATACTTTCCGGCAAAATCTCGGATTCGAATTTTTGGGCGCAATACGCTATGTACAAAGTATATGCAGAAGTAAAAGATGTGCATACTTTAAAAAACATAAGTTATTTGTTGTGTTTAATTTCGTTTCGTAATCGGCTTGTCCTCTCCGTATTTGTAGGACTGACACCCCCCTAGGACTTACAAGCCAATGCCTAGGGGCCAGAAGCCTGTCGGGGAGCCAATGGCACGAAACCCGGAAGTCAACGGCTCGATACTACAGAATGTAGTACCTGTTACGAGCGGTCGGCCCGTGGCCAAGCATGAACACGAGAAAGTGGATGATATGAAATATAAGCGAAATTGATGGTTTGAAAGGTTGATCAATTGATGGAATAAGTGGCGGGGGAAACCACAAATCCCACATACGGGCGCTTGGGATCGAACCCGGCCCACCGAGGTGGAATGCGAGCGGTCTAACTATTCAACCACGGCGCCGCCTGTTATGTTTAGTACTGGATTTAGTATTATAACTTCAATACAAGCTTCCTGCATCTGTTTAGATGGTTTCGGTTCCCAACACAGTTGCCATTAGCGGCCAGGCGCATATCACAACGGTTGCTTGAACAACGTTGGGCAATGTGTCTGCGGGGATTTCTCCACATGCTGATATAATTTATTGACGAACGTCATCCAGCGTAGGTGGTTCCCTGCGGTACACTGCATCCTTCAAGGTCCCTCACAGGTGAACGCCCAGAGGTGTTAAATCTGGTGAACGTATTGGGAGCCCAATTCACCTCTTGGTCCTATCCAGCGTCCCTGCAGATTTTTGTACACGAAAACCTGCAGACATCGCTGGCAGTATGGGGGATACCCATCTAATTGGTAGATCACTAAGATAGGATAGGTATAGAGGGAATTCGTACATCAACCTATTAGATGTTTGCACCTATGCCTGTTTCGGGGCACTCTGGGAGGAAGAATGAGGCGAGAGCAGACAGATGGTGGCCTAAACAAGAAGTAATAACTGACCAGAGGACAGGATCCCTGCCATTTCCAGATTGAAACCCTCCAGCGACGGTTAGTACAACCGGCGACACTTCCGTTTACTGCGGATTCAGACATCCCACTGGGGGGCTCAGAGAACGAAGTTGACCACGGAGTGCCGAGGCCCCCGCCGATACTTACAACCCTGAAATACACTACCAGATGAAGGATGAAATGAATGAGAAGTGAGGTGTAATAGGAAACTCTGGAGAAGTAATGAGCCTACGCAGCATTCACCTGGCGACCGGAAAAAAAACCTGGAAAACCCCATGGGTCAGGTAGGCTGGTCATGGGGATTGAATCCGCGACCTTCAGAATGCGGGCCACAGATGAAACCGCCTCAGCTATCCCCGCTTGATAGAACTCTTTGACCCATTAAGTGGATTTATTGCTAGCAAACTGGATTGCTTTGTATTTCCAGATACCTGACATATCATAAGGGTCCATTAAACCTCTAAATCAGGCTTCAGAGGGACTGGGGGCCAAAAAATTGAGACAATTAATCTGAAGGCTCCATACTAAAAAGTTTTACTCAAGACACATTTAACAGTAATATACAGGAAACCAAATTGTTAAAATAGTATACATTTACCAAAGTCCAACATGCAGAAATTAATAGCTTCAATATACAGAAAAGAAGAAAAAAAACTGATGTGTTACACTCACATTACTTTCTCTAGTTTTTCTACAAACTTCTTACGTAAGACTATTCTTCTTTCTACACTATGCATAGAGATAAAAATTACCAGAATGTTGTTATTGTTTACTTCCATATAAGTAGAAGAGAACTAAGGGAATACACTAGGCTAAACAGATAGTCAAATGTTTTAAAAGCTGTCGTTGTGCGATTGCCATTGCAAATCGCTTCCTTGCTTGGCCAGGAATAGATCAAAACAAAAATGTCCTGTCTGAGAAAAGTGTAAGTACTTTACAATTGAAACCAATAACAAGGAATATCTCGGAAATGGTTACCTCCACAACAAAAATGTTAAGCACATAAATTGTGTTTTGACGAGATCTACATTTTTTGTGTAGTAAGTTTTTGTCTACCTCTTACGGTCTAGTAGTTAAGAAAAATTCGGCAAAATTCATCCAGAATAAAGAGGTCCTCAGAGACTATTCCCAGAAAATTCAAGATATACATTTTATTTGGAATGTAAATATCTATAATATACGGCATTTTAATCAAAATCATTACAGACTTTTTAAGAAAATCAACATTTTCGACAACTTTTCATGTAAAGGTAGTTTGTAGTGGAGGGATTTTCTTGAAAATCTTCGTGTCGCATCCTTGGAAGATATTTAAATCTCAAATACTAAGTTTGGTATTTAACGGTATTTTCGTTTTTGAGCTATGCTGTCCACATCTTACAATATTTCAAGTTTTCTTGTAATGTTATAAAATTGCAGTTCTTGAAGCTCCCTAATTTTTCTTTAATGGTGTTTTGTGTGAAATATTATAATGTTTTAGCATTGCATTCTTTATGGACAGATATTATTTGCACCCATACAACACATTGCCACTTGTCATTATTGGTTACGACGAAATAACACAACTACCACGCATTTTTATAACTTTTTGTTCATCTTGTATTTTCCTGTTCTTGGTAATGTTTTTCATGTTTGCTCTGTCTATCTAACAATAAGTTTGAGCAGATTAAAATGATTTCATAAACTCGCGCATGCAGTGAGACATCAGGTTGGTAAGCACAAATATATAAATATCTCCCTGACTTTGACGCTATAAGCACGGCTAAATGGAATACGTGGAATAATCCTGGTACATACAGTTCCCATTTAGCAGCTGTCGTACACTTACAGTGGTCTCATGAGCAAATTGTGTAGCAGACTATGTTTCTGTGCACATCTCAAATGGTACCATGCGTTTCAAATATATCACAAAGCCGTGTAGCTGCCAAGGATGTTTGTAAACTCACGTCTTCATGCACAACGAACATCGCGGCGTTTTCAAACTCAAACCATCACTTTAAAAATGATCCCTCATTTGTCAAGTGTGTCGTTATGTTAGTCATAAGTAGACTAACAGGTTTTGGGTTCCGAAGCGCACACAGTTACAAACACACAGAACAGTCAACAGTATAAAGAGAGGGTAGTGGGGAGGGGTTGAAGAATAATCTGTTCCAAAAGTAGCCCATTACAGGTATTGACATTATATGCATCGTTCTAATTCATAAAGTAGCACAATAAAGCAATTATTTCATAATATGATTAGAATAAAAACACCATGTACATTTACAAATAAAATATAAAGCTTGATACAAAAAAAAAATCAGGATATTAATATGCAGAGCTTTGAAAATACAATGAACATAAATAAACTAAGTTCACTCAGAATTCATAGCAGTGAATTGCAAGATGCATTTTTACTGTATCAAAAGAAAATGTTCTCCTCCGTTACTCAAAATATGTTGGAATCATCCACAAATGTGTTCAAAGCCGAACGCCTACCCTTTCGTATTTTCGACATTTTTCAATGTTCACTGGTTTACCTACTAGTTGCCGGTGTCCAAGGCCGCGCTCGCTAAAGTGCCTGCCTAGCTTTAGAGATTCGTGGCGCAGGGGATCGCGGTTTCGAGTCCCTCCTCTGGCACGAGTGTTTGTAAATGTGTATGTGTCTGAATGTAAAACGGGAAACAAATAGGAAAACAACAGAAACGTAGGAATAAATATAAAATGGGAGGAAAGAAGGTTAAAAAAAAAAAAAAAAGTAGCTAAACGAGGACAGGCAATGCGCAATACTAGAATAGTGTAATACGTTTCGAAACGGGCTGTAGAGACCACACTACTCCTTCACGTCATAGTTATATTCGTGTGCACCGAACTTCAACCCGGCAATTTCGTGACCCCGGACCGAGCACTCATCATAAGAGACATATGGATATTACCGACATTAGTTGAATAAACCACAAACTACACATTCCACAGACAATTCACTGCAACTCTGAACACAACCCGCATAGGAATACCATTATTAATGTGAATATACATTTATTTTACGAACCTGTATGTATGCAAGAACCCTTATATTCACAAAGAGATAAGTGGGGGCAATGTTAAAAATTAATAGAGCTACTAAGGCTTATCTATGCTGATATACAAATAAGAGTGTATTTGTGTGCGTGTGCATGCGTGTGCTGTAATTTCTAAACCCATAATAATTTTGATAATTCGGTAATCATCAAAATGCTAAACGACAAAGGTTATAAGATAGCTTCTACTTTTAACTTCAAATAAAAGACTAAAAAGGCTTTACAAGGCTTAGAAAACGAGCTATAAAAATCTGATGTGTTCCATTAATATGCCTTTCTCTGCACCTTGCAACAAATTATTGTTAAAGAGCTTATGCTTCTAACTACTTCATGCTAATCGAGAAAAGTTAACAGAAATTCCGTAAGTAGAAGGAAAATAAGAGAGTACCATACGTTAAAGAAAAGCTAGTTGCTACATGACAGAAGTTCCTTTGTTTGTATGGACAAGAGTTAGTAAGTTCCCGTATGAGAAAGTATAAGCATTTTAAAGCTGAAACCAATAACAATGAAAATCTTGAAAACAGCCAACTCTATAAAAAATGCATATGAATAACTTGTGTGTTTTATCCAGGTCTACTCTTTTGTATAATAATTTATATTATATATTTTATCTCTTTCGGTTTACCAGTTATGCAAAATTCCGCAAAATCATCCAGAATAAACGTGTTTTCAGGGCTATTCCCACAAAACTGAAGATATACATTTTATTTGTCATGTAAATGCCTTATATATAAAAAATTTTAATCAAAATTATCACAGCAATTTTTGAGAAAATCAAAAATTTCGAAAAAATTCCATGTAAAGGGTATTTTTGAGAAAATACCAAGTTTGGTATTTAACGGTCTTTTCGTTTTTGAGCTATGCTGCCCACAGACACACACACACGGACATTTTTCTAAAAATGCTTTTTTGGATTCAGTGTTCTTGGTATCGAATTTTTGGGTGCAATACAATACCTTCTCTATACAGTATGTACATAGCACGTGTAGAGAAAGTAAAAAGAACATTAAAATGGCTTTTTAAATTTTCGTTCTCTTTGAAATTATTTGAAGAGACGCCGTGTAAAACAAAACGGTTATGATAATTATTTAATTATTCTTTAATACATGTCATGTGTAGGTTAAGGTTGAAGAACCAAAATCAGACGGAAATATTCAATGCGACAGCCGAGATTTGAACAACGGCTTTCTAACGGTTGTTCTAACCAACTAAGCTATCTTGGCAACATGCTGACCTGACACTTTACCCGGTAAACCATACGACGTTCAAGGCATTATGACTTTAACTAACTACCCTTTATATGGATACTTTTTTTTAAAAAAAAAATGCTTGATTATAATACAATAAGTAAATATTTTCGTGAAAAATGAAATGTAGATCTTGGAATTGTCTCTGAACTCCACTTCGTTCTGAATGATTTCTGCTGTACGTGACAAAACCTTACTTCATAGAACATGTAGGTTACGATAAAAAGGTTTATTAATGCAAAATACTTTTTTGTGCCAAACCATTTCCAAGATATTCCTTGTTATTGATTTAAATTTCCCAATACTTATACTTTTCTCAATCGGATATCGTTATTATTTTCTTTCTTATCTTTTTCATACCGGTCTTGAAAGGAGAACGGAATTTCAAATCCATTACACAGGGATTTACTCTTAAAAAATTGAGTATCGCTTTAGTCTAGTATAATTCCTTGTTCTCCTTGTAACTACAAGGAAAGGCGATTTCTTTCGTGGTGATTCCTTTGGAACTGGACATCCATTGCTCATTGCAATGGATTTTAATATACTCCTTAAGTTATTCTTAGAGTAAGATAGTACATACGGATCGTAGCTAAAATTTAAATTGCGGATGGCAGAATAATTGTATTTAGGGGGCTTAAAAATCGATGTTTCCTGTGAAATCTCAATATTACATTTTTAGTGGATCAATACCTTCTCTAGCTGTATGCGATAAAAGTGCGTACGTGACTGTCATAACCTGTATATACGTTATTCAGTTGTTGAGTAACGTTATTCCACGAAAATTCCTTTTTCCCGTAGTGTTTTATTTATTGCATAACAGTCAATCACAATTATTTAATTCTTCCTGTACTAGTGCTGAATAAGTGCGTGTGTGTATGCCACTGCACGTTCGGAGGAAAGTCATGGGGACCACGCACGTTGAGGACAGACCCGGTGCGGTGCTCCACCGTGTTCCATTGACGTAAGAGGGTATTCCAGCGCGAGAGTATATAAAACCGGTAAGCGCGCGAGTTGGTATCACAACACACGTGCCAACAGTTATACAGCACACGCGACGCTACACAGCACCATGAGTAACAAGGTATATCCTGAACTGAAAAACCCTACGCGACGGGATAATAGGATCAAGAGCGTGGCACAAAATGTCTACCTCTGTGTGAAGACTGATCCTGACACGGACAAATACAAAATCGCTACTAAAACTCTTCAAATGGAGCAGTTTGCAGATTCTGAATGTAAGTAATATCGACAGAATTACTTGGCTATTACTATCAATTTTGTATTTATTTACTTCAGCTTTTGTTTTGTTTATATATGACACCATTTGTTTTTATTTTCCCTGCTTACTTCAGAACCTACATGGAAAACACATAAAACAGTTTCAATCTCTACTGAATACTTTTGTTTTGTCCATAAATATTTTCTCCTTTCGTATAACCCTATAAATGGCTTAGTTTCATAAACTTAATCATGATTTTAAAGAAAATTTTCACATTACATTTGCAACAGAATTTTTGACGCTATCCTAAGCATTTATCTAAATGCTTAAAGCATTACTGTATATAGAAGGAATTAACATGTTTTTCATGTTATCAAAAGTGTATTTGAACTTTCTTGGTAACATATCATATTAAAAATATATTTACATGACAAATAAAGTGCATATCAGATGGTTACTTCTGTAAGGGGTTTATTCGGGAGGTCTGTTCTAACAATATAAATACCAGGTACCTTAAACTGTGGAATGAATTTACTAGCTTAATTTTGGAAAGCTTATGGCAGTAGGAGGGAGCCTAAAGTAAAATAATCTTAAATTAAAATTGCATTTAATATTAAAACGTTTTTAAAAGAATGCAACCAAATTTGTACCCAGTTACAGGCAACTTAATTAAGTTTTCTTTCCCACTTAGCATGGACTGATAATGAAAGCATTCTTTTGGAAGGCAATTATGCATAATTCCATTCGTAGGATGTCCAAAGTTTATTTTTTAAAAAAATACATCTTAAAATGGAAATAAAATCATCTAAAATATATTTTGATGGTTAATGAATTTAAAATAAGATTTTATTACAACAACAAAGCAACACATCCAAAATGCAAATCCAGGGAAAACTTTAAAGAAAACAATTAATCAAGTTGATATTCCTGCATTAATGTTTCTGCTTTTACTTACAGTGGACTTCTCTCTGTACTACTACGAAGCTGCTCATCCAGGAGAGACGAAAATGGTTTTACCAGTTCACGAAGCAACTGGAGTATGCTTCAGCATGACAGATGACAAGAAGCTACAAATTTCTGTAAGTAGCACAAAAAATAAGAATAGTAAATACTATAAAAGAAAGAATCCTCACAAATAATTTATTCATTATCGTACTATTGAAATCAATATAAATAGAGAGATCAGTTAGTGACTTTAATACATTTTCTATATTTATAAGCATATTTCTTATAAATACATTTCTACGAGTCATATACAAGGGGCAGACTTACATACAGGAATTCACAAACATTTAGGCATGATGTGGGTAACTTGCCGGAAATTTAGGGACATATTTTTCTTTCACCTAGAACCTGAAAATTAGTCACAGTATTTACAATAGTTCACCTAAGCATTCGTTCTAAAATTTGAGAGATCAAGTTTATCATTAACACCCTTTTTTCTCCAAACACAGTTTTAATAAAATATGCAAATATATGTAGATCAGTCCTTGAATGTCATAACTCCAAAATGTTAGCTGTACAAGACGAAAATTTTCATTAAAATGTTTAGTTATTGTGCTAAAATATTCTTGGTTTTATTGAAATGCCATATGTATTATGAAACTAACCAGTAAGAGCCCGCTTATCGTAAGCTATATGAGATTAAGTTCTTAAAGCTATAAAAATTACATTTTAGTTTAGAATCAAGTTTTTATTTTCCCAAATTGTGAGAATACCACGTTTACACATCAGATTATTCTACTTTTCTTTTAAATTTGGTGTGTTCATTATCTCGTTTTAAAATATATAACGCCATATCACGTTTCTGGCCTTTAAAGTAACTGCTTCTTTGCGGTCGCGTTCACTTGTTTTACTTTAACACCTGGTGGTTTTTTTTTTTTTTTTTTTTTTTTTTTTTTCCATTTATATAGCCCGCTTTAACATCTAAAGCCATATCGGGGGCTTTGCATTAGAAACAACTCGTTGTCTGTAGGTTCTTCAACGTTGGGTTTAAATCGCTTTATTTTCCTCAAAGATACAAACATTCACTCTCACATACATACTTCCAGACCCTGTGGAGGATAGGGAATAATTCTGGTTAAAGAAAAGTTACCCGCCCCAGCCGGGAATCGAAACCGCGACCCCTAGTCTGGTGACTCTTCTTTTAGATTTTAAACTGTAATCAGATATGAATTCAAAAATTCTTTATTTCTCCAGACTCTATGGAGAAATGTGGTCATTCCTACAGAAAACAAATTAGTGCAGGCTTTTTGAAATAAAATATCATTAAATAATTTTAGTAAGCTCACTTTTGGGGAGAGTATGTGTGCTCTATTTCGTCAATGATAAATTTATCAAGTTATTAACCCATTTTTCTGCAACTAACAAACATACCACAATGAGCTTTTCTCTGAATTTACATTGATCTCTTATGCATCTACTTATCTAGTTTAATGGAGTTTCACGATTTTATTCAAATTCAGACGTTACAGTATTAAAATAAGACTTATTTCAAATATTACAGATCTACATTATTGGCAAAGGTTGTGAATATATACACATTTCGAAGCTTTGGGTTGAAAGTTTTCTGAGAAAGAGGGGTTTAAACAATTTATAAACAATACTATACATGAGGCATGATTTGAACTAAGCATAGTATAACAAAATCTAAATCACAAAAATAATTAAAAGGCTACAGTACTGCTAATCACCAAAATCAATATATCATAAATATTTAAATATATTAATCTATCACAAAAACCAAAAACACACTTTTAGCATTAATTGTGACGTTTAATCTCCTCTTACAGAAAACTGGCATACAAAAGCTTCCAAACTCCCTTTATATGAGGCGGATTTCATGAATCAATGCACTTGGTGCAGGTCCACAAACTTGACATATTCTATCGCCCTCCGTGGTGTAATGGTTACCATGCTGACTTCATATACCCAAGGTCGCGGGTTCAAACCCGGAGGAGGACGATGGAATTTTTTCGGGTGTAAAAATCCTTAGCATGGCTTCCTTCGGAAGGGAAGTAAAGCCGTTGGTCCCTCAAGCCTGATAAGAGAGGCCTCTGAGCAAAATCAAGCGGCCTTTCACGCCCAGTATAGAATGGGACGCTGAGAACCACAGCAGTTAAAGAGCGTCCATAAATAACACGCCATTTCCATTTTGACATATTCTTACATTAAATTCAAAGTCATAACAAAAAAAAAAAAAAAAAAAAAAAAAAAAAAAAAAAACACAGAGTGGGATAAAAGAATGTTGCTTACAGTATTTGCGCAACGAGAACTATGTGCCAAATTTGCAGAGCTCGGGTGCAGAGCTCGGGGTCAAGGGTCCAATATTTTGAAATATGTTTCAGCGATCTTTCGAAGAAAAGAACAGCATTTGTACTCGTGTTTCTTTAGAAGCCAAGTGGAGTGGGTCTATTTAAAACCTTACTTTCACAACATGCATGGCATTCCAGAGACGTGTTGATAGAATACTCCCGCATTTCTGGACTGACACGCATTGACAGCTTGTTTTCCAGAAGCCATTAACTTTTTGCCTTGTTTCCTGAACTGTCGGTTTGATGTTTCCCAAACACGCGTTGAGGGAGTAGTAAAAATCCCATGCGTTGCATTCACACGAGTTTCTGTATTTTTACTTCTACAAATATTCTTACAACCCTTATTTTATTTCTTTATTACTCATTTTTATAGTCCCATATTATATAGTCATATCGGGGGCTTTTGGCTGAAACGCAAGACAAGATTAAAGGTGAAAGAAAAACCACGAAAAAAAAAAAAAAAGAAGTAATGTATTTAAGAGTTTAGGGCGCGCAATGAAAAGAAAGTGGCGCCATACATGAGTAAGAAGGCGCCAAACATTTTAATGAAATGCAAGAATACATATAATAATCCATAAATATAGTGAACGTTGAAAACATAAAAGAGCTTATTGATTATTTAAAAATTAGCAATTTTACTGAAAATGCAATTTAATGAGCGCATATTGTATCGCTGTTAATTTGTTATGCCGCAAAACATGACATACAAGCAGACAAGGAATCACAGTTCGAGAAGCGTTTGTTGCGTGTGCCACAATAAAGCATGGTTTTATGTGTTAATATCTAAAAATGATATCCGTCTTAATCGGAGCAATCTGTTTCAGTCAATGTTTTAAAAAGCGCATAAATTGGTAGTATGGGAAGGGAAAATATTATCTTATTATTTCTTTAAGTAACATTACTTCCGATCTCCGAGTCCAACAAAGAAGTCTTCACAGCTCCAGATCGACGCTTATCCGAGGCGAATACACAGCACTACACAAAACTTTATATACATTAAAAATAGCCATACAAATACATTTCATTACAAAAATTGATGATTTCGTTCATTGAACTTCAAGTTAGTTACTGTGGTGATTATTGGTCTAATTGTTAATCCAGATAGACTTTCAACGTATGCATTTACACATTTCGTTGTACGATGCAGTACTTAAAGCGACAGTCAACATTTTAAGCATGTGTCGCTATGTTATGTTTTTCAAATTCCACGAGAAAAAAAAAGTTGTGAGAAGTATAAGTACATGTTTGAAAATTCAAACCAATAACAATCAATATGTTGGAACTTCTGAACTCCTTAAAAATTTAAATTTGCATAAATTGTGTGCTCTAACCATTTATATTGTTTGTGAAATGAGATACAGTTTACCAAACATACTAAAGCCATTCGGAATGAAGAGGACTTAGGCACTATTTACAGAAAATAAAGATGTTTTCATGACAAATAAAATATATATCTTAAACACAGGGTATTTTAAACAAATTTCTTAGTCATTGGATAAAGTAAAATTTGTTGAAAAAACTGTAATTTGAGACCGGGAGATATTCTCAAACATCTTCATGTAGCATCTTTACTGTTCTCTCTTTCTTAACACAGACACATATGGGCCATTTTTAAAATGCTTTTCTTTTGTATTCAGAGTGTTTCAAAAAGTGTATTTTCAATAAAATCTCGGTATCAAATTTGGGTATAATATATTTACTAATGATACTTACCATAGGCAAAGCGGATAAAGTAATAATGCATTGTTATATTTCAATTATTCCAGTTTATTGCTTAGATAGGGGACAGTTTCATCCACGATCAATGAAATCAAGACGTAATAAACCGAATACCGAAATATCTTATTTATTGCAATTTTCATCATTAATTTTATACCTACAAGTTTAATATCCAAAACAAATATAGTTCGACTGCGTTTTTTTTTTTTTTTTTTTTTTTTTTTTTTTTTTTTTTTTTTTTTTTTTTTTTTTTTTTTTTTTACCGCCTGCCTTTAGACGATAGAGAAATTATTCCACCCATTAATTCTGCATTTTAGAAAAATGTCTTAAATGTTCTGCCTTTAAAGTCTTCACTGTTTTGAATTAATCTTATATACTTTTGTATAACTAGAGTTAGACCCCAAGACTAACTATTCTTTCAATTTATTGTGTTCTCTTGTAGCTATAATGAAGTGAGTAATGAAATAATTTTGGAAAACGTAAGAATAATTTGTAGAAGAGATAAATGATAATGAGTTGAAGAACTCATGTGAATGTAACGCATCAGATTTTTATTTTACCACCACTAAAAACACGGAATTTAAATGAAGCAATGCTCACCCTGTAAACACATATTCACATGTCTGTTAATGTTCTGAAGTAGAGAACAGATAAAAACAAGTTCCACCTTCTTAGAAAATTCAAGCTATACTCATATATTTACTTCGATGGAATCCCCACATATATTTTCTAGCATCAAGTGCTTTTACGATGTCCAAAGGTGCAATATGGCACACCGAGTTTTATGTAGTACCTATCCCTAACTTCACTGGAATTAGTTTCCCCATACCTTTATTACACTCTGATTAATAAATCGGAAAGGTATGAACCATATTAGGAGACAATGGATGTTGTTAGTTGTTATTTAAATCAGATATACTTTATCAATACTGACTTATATTCTGCTTTAAACTTAAATCCATTCTAAATTGTAATTCTAATATGAAATAAGGCAATAGAACTTAGTGAGAAACAAAATAATTCATGTAACTACTAAAGAAAATAAAACTTTATCTTACTGGCTTACTTAAACATCTCAACTCGGTGAATAAAATATTGGTTTTCTTATCAGTTACACAATACATACAATGTTTCTATTTCCCATAAATCAGTACAGACACGAGGTTTCAAATTACTGTAATTTATCTGTTACAGGGCCTTCATACAGAAGCACCTGTGGAAGACCCAATGGGATTCACCGTTGCTGATGAAAGATTCTTCTATGTTAAGAACCTAGGGAACGATACCTTCGCATTGCAAGCTACAAATGGTGAGTAAATAAAACTAGATGTTTATTAAGTATACTGTATTACCAGTGGTGGACACTCATAATACATGAAAAGAAATTATAACTGGGAAAGGGGATTTCGGAAGGAAAGATTCCAGAGCAATATTTAGAGTACCTGACAGTTATTATATAAGCTCGGTTTTGAGTTCCGAAGCGCACACAGAGCGGTTAGTAGTATAAAGAGAGCATAGTGGGGAAAAGGTTTGTAGCGTAAACACGCGCACGTTGAAGTATAATCTGTTCCAAAAATAGTTTATTACTATATTGACATTATATGCATCGTTCTAACTCATAAAGTAGCACAATAAAACAGTTACTTCATGATATGATTGATAAATAAAAACGCCTTGCACTTTTACAAATATTTCAATAAAAAAATTCAGGATAATAATATGCAGAGTTTTGAAAAGACAGCGAATATAAATGTAGATAAATAAAATCGGTACAGTATACCCTGGCACCTAATTTCTTATACCAAGACTGATATCCCAGATCTAACGATGTATTTATTTTGAAATTGTTTCTTTTATCTACAATGTTATACAATTATTCTACAAATAATAAATACAACTACTAACCGAAAATAAACTTCAAAGAATTTAAAATTCAAAAGCAATTATTTAATATATAAAACTAAACAAAAATTCACTTTTTATTTTTATTTCTCATAATTCTTAATATTACCGCAATTGCTCTATATTAAGTAATTTACAAAATAGTAACCTATTTATAATTTTTTCAGCATATTATTATATCTTATCTACCAATACTTTTATCTTATAGCATATTATCAAATAAATTTATTTCTAAATCTTTACTTATATATTTTAAATATATCATATTTTATTTGCATTATTTATAATAATTATAATTATAATCATAATTATTATTTACTTTCCTTATCAATTCATATTTTAGTTTTTAATATTTATATTTATTTGTCTACTTATACATATATATATATATAGGCATATATTTTTTCTGTTTTATTAGAACACTGTTTGATTTAATACATGTTAGTCTTTTCAAAATCTTCTCGGGCTTCTAGCCAGGTAAAAACTTGGCTTGACACCAACGTTTCGAAGAAGTGCATCTTCCTCGTCTTCAGGGTGAACTGAAGCCCGAGAAGATTTTGAATTAGCACGTCGCCAGGAAAGCTTCAGTTCTTATTTTACATGTTAGTCTGTTTTTCACCGTTTTTCTGATGGAGAGATTAGCATATTCTTAGTACAATATACAAAAGGCTTAAATTGTTGTAGCAACAGAAACCTTATAATATCTTCCACAAGGTGATTCTTAAACCATTAAGACACTTTCAAGGGGAAACAAATTCATTTGGGACACAGATACAAGATTTACATTTGAATATGTAATGGGATGGGATGCTAAATCTTACGCTGATAATATAATAATTACTCTTAGTTTTATTAGTAAAGTATAATATCTATTTATCAGAGTTTGATGTGATGAGGTGTAGTTTCTAGCTTGCCCAGTTCATTGCTGTGACTACAAAAAATGTATCGCTTTCCGTTCTCGAACTACATTGCTAGTCTGCACCGTAGCCCGCCAATTTCTGCCTCAAAAGTTTTCCTCCCCTTTATTGCGAGATGACCTCGCTCGCTTTACTTCTAGCAAAGTCGATACAATGATCCTTTTGGAAATCGATTACCGTCTACTTCAATGGGATATTTAGTGAAACGTACGCAGGAAAAGTTTACCTTGGTTGCAGCAGTTAATATAATGTATTTAAGAAGTGAAACTTGTGTTTGTTATCCAATGCGGTGTTTGTAATGCTTAACTTTAAAGACGCAAGGAAAGAATAGTTGTGCACGCATATTTTAATGTATTTATTTTAAAGGAAGGGATAGTTCTAATACAACACATTGAAGAAATAAAACAATAAAACAAAGTTATTATCCATTGTAGAGCGTCTCCAAGAAACACATAGTTATAATATCTACGTTTTGTAATGCATAAATTTTAAACATGCAAGGAAAGGACAGTTTTGCACGTGAAAGGACATAAATTGCGTTTTTGTTTTGTTTTTGTTTTTTACCACAAAGACCAAAACTAGGCCTGAGAAATTATTAAAGCTGTTTAGTAAAATATGTTGAGTAAACATATTCATAATACATTTAAAGTTAGTACATTTAAAGTTAGTTTTAATGCTGTTACCAATGTAAACTAGAAATGTGTACCCTAGCGATTGATATTCTTGGAGCGTATCCTTAATGTGGACCGAACTTAAGAGTATTTAGCGAAAATTATTACGCCATAGGTTAGTTTCGCTTACTGTAAACCGCTAGATTTTATGTGAAGAAACAAATTACCACTTTTCTACCTCAAAGCTTTGAAGCTCTTTCAAATTGTCATTTTAAAAGTGCTTAGCAATTAAGATCTTGATGTTATAAAACATACATTATTACCAAAGATAAATTTAGCAAATACCGAATTTTCATGTGCGAGGGAAAGAATTTCTGAACGATTCTACATTCCAAAAGGGCCCACAAATTTTCGGCTCTTGAAACCACATAGTAACACATTATTAAACACCATCAACTTCTGATTAAATAAGGTTATCAATGGAGTAAAAGTATTAGCAAATATAGCCTGTTCATCTTATCATAGCAACATAAATATATCACAGACATGTGCTAATGATCCTCATTTGTTTCTTTATAGGTATCGATACCAACTACTTCCTTGCAGTTGATGAAAACAACATGGTGAGCATCAAAGAACACACGGATGAACTTATTTCCGACAACCTTCGCTTCTATCTGGAGAATCCCGATGATATAAACTTAATTATGAATAACAATTGAGCAAATAAGTACTTTGCCTCATGCGCAGCAAACATGTTACAATTAACTTATAACTTATTTATTTTAAATATTTATTAAAGTGTACTGAACTGGTTTTGGATTTTAAAAAGACTATGTTTCACAATAAAGCATCTATTTTGTGTAAAACATTTTTTTCATGATTTATATCCTAAATCCAGTCATACAGGGGCGCCGTTTAGGGTTATTGACCCCTAAGCTACGAAAAATAATTAAGCTACGTGTTATTATTACTCTGCTAAAGGGACAATCACAACTGCACTTTAAAAATAAATATTTTGCGTTTAAAAATAAAAAAAAAAAAAATTAACCTAAATCAGACATTACTGATGATGTGCGATACTGACGTGAGTAACACATACTGTCTTATATATCCACAGTGCTCGGTAGTGAATATGCTGTTTTAAGCAAACATAAACAGAATGGCAACACGGGAAGTATTATTTTCATATATTTTCAGAGGCTCCACGGGAACTGCAAATGGAACTACTTGCTCTACAAAAGTGTACGAACATAAAATGTTTGAAAGAAGTTGAGAGTTATTTAAAGCATTATTTAAGGATTCATTTTCCAAATTGCAATTATTTACATCACATTTAATGACAATGTTTGCCTCCACATGCAATTTCGAGTAAAACTTCTTTAAAATTAGTTATATTAAAAACCATGATCGTAGATGACTACGCGACGATCATTTAGTTCATTTAATTAGGCTCTGTGCATCATCCTTAGCAGCAGATATTGATGGACTCGTCCAAAGTAAAATATATCTGTGAATTAAAAAAGAAAAAAGACAACATTAGATAGATGCAGATGAAGAACGCCTTGTGTTTATAAATATTCCATTACTTCGCAGAACAGCAGGTCCCAATGCTTCACACGGAGTGGAATGAATTACTACACCTTTCTCTCTGCATCTTTAATTTACTGAACATTTTAATTACATGTGAAAGTAATATTAAAATGTTCATAGGTTGTAACAAGCTCTTGCAATAGAAAGAAAGAAAGAACGAAAGAAATAAAAACTTTCAAACTTTCAAGCGTATCCGTTTAGTTTACGCACTCACACTTGGGAAAAGCATAAATTGCAACAAATATTCGAAAATTCTAATGATATGCAAAATAAAAGTACAGAAAATACAATAATTAAAAGGTCTTTATATGCTGTTAGGGGAAAATTTAAGATGCAATTTTGTCAAGAAAATATTTGAAATAGGTGGTATTTTAAATAAAAATCGTTAGAGCAATTTTTGAGAAATTAAAGCAACCAAACTTTTTCTGTAAAATCTAGTTTGGTGGAATTGTTCTTGAAAAACTTCATGTCACATCCTTGGAAGCTGCTGAACTTAACTATAAGTCTGGTATTTATCCGACATTTCGCTTTTGAATTAAGACATACACACACAAACCTACCTAACGAGGGTTCAGTGAACCTCAACATACATGTTTACGATGAAATTTCGACACAAAGTACCTGAACGGAATCTCTATTTTCTCTACTCTCTGTAAATAAGGGCCCAGAAATAAACAAGCATAAAATAAAATTCAAGATTCGTTTTATTTATAGATTAACTATGAAAGTGTCTTCACATAAACTTGCTGATAGATGAAAAAAAATCTGACGTGTTCCATTCACATGACTTTCACTACATCTGTGCAGTCAGTATTGTTAAAACGTTAATTCTTCTTTTACTTAATGCTAATGGAGAAAAAATTGACAGAAAGGATCTTATTACCTGCTTCCTTGTACGAAGGGAAATAAGGGACTACCATAGCCTAATTCGATAGTCAAATCTTTTAAAAGCTGGTTGACATGTGATTGAAGTACCTTTGTTTGAATGGACAAGAGTTGACAAATTCCCGTATGAGAAAAGTATAGGTGTTTTAAAGCTGAAACTAATAATAAGGAATATCTCAAAAACTGTCAATTGCATAAAAAAAAATGTATGTGACATAAAGTGTGTTTTAACGAGCTCTACATTTTTTGTGTGGTATGTTTTTGTCTACCTCTTACGATTTAACAGTTATTAAAATTCCGCAAAATTCATCCAGAATAAACAAACATGTCCTCAGAGGCTATTACCAGAAAATTGAAGATATACATTTTATTTATCACATAAATATCTTGTACGTAAGAAATTTTAATAAAAATCGTTAGAGCAATTTTTGGGAAATCAAAATGTTTGAAGTTTTTCCATGTAAAGGATAGCTTGGAGTGGGGGATTTTCTTGAAAATCTACGTGTCGCATTTTTGGAAGATACTAAACTGAAATATTGGTTTTAATTTGACTGCTTTGATTTACTTCTTGTTAATTGAGAAAAATTAGCAGAAATAGTCTTATAACTTGCTTCCTTGTAAGCAGAAGCGAAATAAGAGAGTGCCACAAGTTAAAGTGATAGTCAAAAGCTGATTGCTAGTGACTGAAGTTCCTTTGTTTGTATGGACAGGAATGTACAAAGTCCTGTATGAGAAAAGTATACGTTTTTAAAGCTGAAACTAATAACAAGGAATATCTAAAAAACGATCAACTCCACGTGTTTCATGTGATCTACATTTTTTGTGCAGTAAATTTTTATCTATCTCTTATGGTTTACTAGTTATGCAAAATTCAATTAAAATCAACCAGAATTGAGGTCTTTAAGAGGCTATTCCCAGAAAATTCAAGATATACACTTTATTTGACATGTAAATATCTAAAATATAAGTATTTTAATCACAATCGTTAGAGCCATTTTTGAAAAAAAAAATCGATTTTTTTCCATGTAAATGGTAGTTTGGGGTGGGGGGATGTTCATGAAAATTTTCGTGTCGTATCCTTGGAATATGCCAAACTTAAATACCAAATTTGGTATTTAACGGTCTTCGTTTTTGAGCTGTGCTGTTCATATGCACACACGCGCGCGCGCATTTTTGTAAAAAAGTTTTTTTTCAGGGGTCTCAAAACACATTTTCCGGTGAATTTTTGGGTGCACTACAATGCCTTCTCTAAACACTATGTACATAGTACGTGTAGAGAAATTAATACATATATACAATTGCTTGTAAGTTGACTGCAGAAGTAACATAAAAACAGCTGGAGATAATTGCATGTATATGTTATAGTTACAACTTATAAAACTGCTGTTCAAATCTCCTCTGTAACAAACATCATATAAGAAATGTAATTGCTAAATGGAAGTGGGGTTTGCGATAAGCGCTGCAGTTATCTTAGGAGACCTTATTGCACGTTCTATAACTAAGTCCAGATAAATAGGTTTGAGACCGGAACACTGTAACCGCAAACAGCACTTCCGTCTTTGGTGTTGCTCTATTTTATTTCTATGTATTCTCTTGCGAAACCAAACATCCAGAATTATAAATATCTACATCATAAGCCCTTTAATGAGCTCTATGCCTAAAGAGCAATAAATTGCACATAGAAATATTTTGGATGCGGAGGAAATAATTCTGGGGTCATTACATATAAAGTAAGTTTATTCTTGAACAAACTAACAAAAACGACAAAAAAGCTTAAAGTTCTTCATGGGACAAAGATTTTCACTTTGCGCTACATCAAAAGTTATGCTTCGCGCAAAGTTAAAAAAAAAAAATAATAAAATAAAATAAAAAAAATCTTAAGACAACTTATTGACAAAATCTACAGTGCTACGTTCATTTCACGTACATAAAGGCAGTTAAGGCATTAGATACCCTTTGTTGTAGCCAGTAGTCGGAGGCGGGCGAGTGCAGGTTGCGCATTAGCACTTCCGTGAGTCACATGACCTGCCAGCGTAGAGCAAGCGAGAATGAAGGTAAGAGAGAGTACCATATTTGTGCCCCCTCACCTTTGCGCTGCGCCTTTTACCGAACCACCTTCGAATTTATAAGGAACTGAGCGCCGTATCAAGTCTGTAGTAAGGTTTGTTTCACATCTATGAGTACAAGCCGTGTGAACTGTAACCTTTGCAATTTGTAAAAATCTGTTCACAAAAGGAAGTGTTACAAGCAAATTTAAATTCCTACATTGACATTTTATAGAGTTTAGAAGTGTTTTTTTTTCTTCCATTTATGTATCACCCTTAATGTCTTTGATCATATCGGTGTTTTTGACTCAAGAAGCACCTCGTTGACGTAGATTCTTGAACGTTAGGTCTTTAAATAATGTTATTTTCTTCAAGCACACGCACATTCATTCTCGCATGCATACTTCCAGACTCTGTGGGGGATAGGGAATATTCTGGTTAAAGAAAAATTTCCGGGAATCGAACCCGGGATCTCCGGGTGAGATACAAGTGTTTTGTTTCACAATCGGATAGTAATTCGACAAAACTCGTAATTTGTGTTTCTAAAGGAACATTTACGAGCAAAAACCGCAGAGATGTATGCAATTAAGTATAGCAATATATTTGAAAACTGCATTAAATGCCATTTAGCAACAGTTCCAGTGATTTAAATAATTATGAAATTCATGCAAGGGAAGTAACAAGATGAACTTACAGGCTCAGAATTAATGACTTTATCTCTACTATATTTGTTAATGCAAAATACAGGAATCACATTCAGCACACAACAGGCAAAAGAGAAACCCTAACCTCAAAAATATAGCTGAGTGTTACTTTGCACTAGGTGGAAACTGGCTATCAATTTCATGCAGTTGGTGTTTCTGCTTCAGTACGCTGAAATGCGCATACAATATTCTAAGTTCGCGATTATACGAATCCAGGCAATATACGACATGATATTCACATTCTGCAACGACCAATCAAATCACAGGTTATTAGCGCAGCCCATATACTAAAACGCGCGATTTTGCTACTAAATGTCGTTAATATTTGTTATCAGTGCATCTGAGACATATGGAGAAATAACTGAAGTTTTCTTTTTTTTTGCGTAACACGATGGCGTTTGTTTAGAAACGGGAATGTCATAGAATACGCGCACACACACACACACACACACGGACATTTTTTTAAATTTTTTTCAGGAGGTCTCAAAACATGTATTTCCGGTCAAATCTCGGTATCGAATTTTGGGTGTATTACAATACCTTCTCTATACACTATGTACAATTGAACATAGTACATGTAGAAAAAGTAAAAATCTGATGTGTTCCATTCACATGACTTTCTCTATATCTCTGCAACTAATCATTGTTAGAAAGCTTATGCTTCTATTTATTTCATGCTAATCGAGAAAAAAAAAAAACAGCAGAAATAGTCTTATTACTGGCTTCCTTGTAAGTAGAAGCGAAATAAGGGGTAGCATAGGTTAGAGTGATAGTCAAACGTTGGTTGCTATGTGATTGTAGTTCCTTTGTTTGTACGGACAGGAGTTGACATATTCCTGTATGAGAAAAGAATAAGTTTTGTAAAGCTGAAACCAAAACCGAAAAAAAGATCAACTCCGCGATATATATAACATAAATTGCGTATTTTAACGTGCTCTACATTTTTTGTGTTGTAAGTTTTTGTCCATCTCTTACGGTTTAGAGTTATGAAAAATTCCGTAAAACTCTTCCAGAACAAAGTCTTCAGAGGCTATTTCCAGAAAATTCAAGATATACATTTTTACTTTCTCTGTACGAGCTATGCACATAATGTATAGAGAAGGTATTGTATTCCACCCGAAAATTCGATACCGAGATTTCACCGGAAATACATGTTTTGGATCTCCTTGAATCCAAGAAAAGCATTTTTACAAAAAGGTCCGTGTGTATGTGTTTGTGGACAGCATAGCTCAAAAACGAAAAGTCCGTTAAAAACCAAATTTGGTATTTAGGTTTGGTATCTTCCAAGAATGTGACACGAAGATTTTCAAGAAACCTGCCCTTTACTAGGAACTTTTTTTAAAAATGTTGATTTTCTAAAAAATGGCTAGCGATTTTGATTAAAATATCGTATATTAAAGGTATTTTCCTGACAAATAAAATGCATATCTTGGATTTTCTGGGAATAGCGTCTGAAGACTACTTTACTCTGGATGAATTTTACGTAATTTTGCATATCTGCTAAACCGTAAGAGATGGAGAAAAACTTACTACACAGAAAATGTAGAGCACATTAAAACACACAGGTTATGTTATATATATGTTTTTCGTGGAGATGATCGTTTTAAAGGTATTTGTTGTTTTTGGTTTCAGCTTTGAAAAACATACTTTTCTCATACAGGAATTTCTCAGCTCCTATCCATACAAACAAATGAACTTCAGTCACATAGCAACCAGCTTTTGACTCTCAGTTGAATTTATGGTTTCCCTTATTTTGCTTCTACCTACAAGGTAGCAAGTAATAAGACTATTTCTGCCATTTTTTTCTTGATCAGCATGAAGTAAAGAGAAGCATAATCTTTTTAACAGTAATTTGTTACAGAGATGTAGAAAAAGTCATGTGAATGGAACACATCAGATTTTTTTGTTAGGTAAATATCTTTTATACACGATATTTTAATCAAAATCGTTAGAGCCATTTTTGAGAAAAACAAATTTTCGAAAAGTTTTCTATGTAACGGGTAATTTGAGGTGGGAGGATTTACTTGAAAGTCTTTGTGTCGCTTCTTTGGAAGATACCAAACTTATATCAAGTTTGGTAATTAACAATCTTTTCGTTTTTGAGCTATGCTGTCCACAGGCAGACACACACACACACACACACACACACACACACACACACACACACACACACACACACACACACCACAAACGGACCTTTTCCTAAAAATCTGATGTGTTCCATTCACATGACTTTCTCTACGTCTTTGCAATAAATTATTGATAAAAAGCTTATGCTTCTATTTACTTCATGCTAATCGAAAAAAATTAGCACAAATAATCTTATTACTTGCTTCCATGTAAGTAGAAGCGAAATAAGGCAGTACTATTGGTTAAAGTGATAATCAAAAGCTGGTTGCTATGTGACTGAAGTTCCTTTGTTTGTATGGACAGGAGTTGAAAA